>OX638304.1:33906186-34539141 GCA_951812265.1 Taphrorychus bicolor
CTTTTCCTTCTTTTTTATTTTTTTAATATTTTCATTAATTATATCTATTAACCATTTATTGTTTTTTTTTACCTATATTTTCTATGGTTTCCTCAGTGTTTACACTTTTTCTTAACCTTATAACTTGCTGCCTGGTTATAGTTTATTACTACCTTAACGTCAATTTTTCACTCTTTGAATAATTATTTTTTTCCTCAAATGTGTAAATTTTTTTTTCACTTTTTGACATTTGTGTTATTCTGTCGTATTTTACACCAATAAACTTCGCCTTTTCGTTTCCTCAAGCGTTGTACCAAATTGCAATTTGATGCGTTTTATACATAAAATGTATTTAAGTTTGTCCTCGGTTTTGCTTGATTTTGTTGCTTGATTAGTTGAGAGTTACTCTAAAATTTTGCATTTTTAAACAATGTGAGTTTTTTTTATTGTTCCGTTTTTTTACTGTGCTGCCTTGTAATGACAAATTTATTTAAAAAAGTTTTAATTTTTTATTTCTTACATCTTATGTTTTTACTTTTATTCTATTCCTTCTTTTTTTTTTTTTATTAAATATTTTCATTAACCATTTATTGTTTTTTTTTACCTATATTTTCTATGGTTTCATCAGTGTTTACATTTATTCTTAAGCTTCCCAATTTGCTGCCTGATTAGTTTATTGCTACCTTATCGTCAATTTTCTGTTCTTTGAATAATTATCTTCTAAAACATCAAAATTTGCATTTTTAAGCAATGTGGTTTTTTTTTATTGTTTCGTTTTTTTTACCGTGCTGCCTTGTAATGACAAATTTATTTAAACAATTTCAAAATTGTTTATTTCTTACATCCTATGTTTTTACTGTCCTTCTTATCCTTCTTTTTTAATAATAATTTTCATTAACTATTTAATGATTTTTTTATTTTTCATCTATATTTCTGTGATTACCTCATTGATTACTCGTATTCTTAACCTTCCAAATTTGCTGCCCGATTAGTTTAGTGCTACGTTATCGTCACTTTTCTGCTTTTTGAATAATTTATTTTTCCTCAGTTTTCCAAGGTTTCCTTTCTTCAGATTCGTAAGAGTTTCACTTTTTGACATTTGTGTTATTGTGTCGTGCTTTATCCTGATGAGCTTCTCTATTCGTTTTCTCAAGCATTGTTTATAAACCATTTTGATTATCTAAGATTTTTTTCTTTAATTATCGATTTATTTAAAGTAACCACACGTAAAAAGCTGTTTGAATACTTTAACATGGAAGCCTGCTCAAGGGCATTCCACATCTGGAACTGATCTTCTCAAGGAACAGATGATATGGGTCATTTTTAATTAATTTTAGAGGTTCGCTTTTTTTACCTGATTTTTTCTTAAATTTGAGTGTCTCCAATAAAATGAAAATTTGCATTTTTAGGCAATGTCGGTCATTTTTAACGAAATTTGTGTTATGTTAATTTCTCCAAAGACTTCACATTTGCATTTTTAGATGCTTTGAAATATTTTTTCACCGATGTTACCTTAATCCCAACCAGAATTTTATCAAAAACTTTTAGTTTGCTTTTTTAAGCAAGACGTCTTGTCAACATGAGTTAAGATTAGTCTTGAGTGGTATGTCTTGAGTTGCCTTAAGTTATTTTCAGTTTGAGTCATAATTCTAAGCGGCATTTTTCCGCAAAATGCCAAAATTTATATTATTACATATATATATAATTTATTTAAGTTTGTCCTCGGTTTTGCCTGTATTTGTCTTGAACTTAAATAATTCCAAAAACATCAATTTTTTCTTCACTTCGCAGCCTTGTCCCTATCCCTGTCATTTTTTATGTCCTGTGATTTATTTTTGTTCTCTTTCTTCTTTTCCCTTGCGATTTATTCTTGTTCTCTTCCTTTATTTTATCAATTATTTTTATTAACCATTTATTTTTTTTTTATTTGTTAATTATTTTTTCTTTGGTTACCTCAGTGCTAATTTGTCGTCAATTTTCTGCCTTTTAAATTGTTTATATTTTCTCAATTTTTCTTCAAATTTACAATTTTCTTTTAAGTTATTCTATGGTATTTTACACCGATGAGCTTCGCCTATTCGTTTCCTCAAGCGTTGTTCAATTACTCTGCTTCCTTTGTTCTATTAAAATTTGTTTCATATCTTTTTTCTTTCAATAAACCTTTTTGATCCTCTATGATTTGTTTTCTTCAATTATTGTTTTACATTCAATTTGTTTATCTTTTTCTGAATTAGTTTTTGTTTACTATGGTTTGTCCTGCAGCGTTACGCCTTCTTTTTTTTTATTCTTTCATTTTTTAACTTTGCTGGCTTATTTCTAGGTTAAGATCAAGGCCAAACGAAAGCAGAACATATGGTCTGGCATTAGTGTGTGCGTGTGGTTTCAAACCCCTTGACTTTGATCTTCCGAAAGGCACTTTTATCTGAGAGCAATCTGTACTGGTTGGGTCTTCATAGACTCAAACATGTAGATGTTATTTTCAATTTCATTTGGAAACTTAGACATTGTGAACCTGTTAATGTTGGTTTTGTGATTGCAAAACCAACTCAAGCTGTTTCCATCATCATAACCAACACCTGGACACCTGGTGCCCAATTTGTGACACCAGAAAACACAGTTCACCCGAGGAGTGGCGTCGTTAATACACTGAGAACAAATATACGTTTGTATAATTCTTGAAAAAACCGTTTTAAGAATTTGGCTTCGGGATTAAAGTTTTTATAGTCGGTGAGGTTAAAGGTTAACGTTAACTTTGTAACGTTGACATTCAAATGAATAGATTGCAACGTCAATTACGGAAGCAACCGCGTCCATAAATAAAACTGTTGTTCAAGCGCGACATCAATAATTTAAGCGTCCCCTAACAGGGATTCCTCCCTGTTTACTGCCCTCAGCAGAAACGGGCTGATAAAACTTTACAACGTGTAAAAGACCGACGCATATCCCTGCCTTAAATATTTCGTGGTTTGCGACTTGGGCAAAGTTCTAAAGTTTTTATGGAGGGAAAACTAGGAATGGTAAAAATATTGGAATAAACGGAGAAGCACGGCAAAATGAGAACTTATCCCCGCCCAGGTGGAGTGGCAAAGTTTCCTATAGGAAGTAAAATTGTTTCTTTACGGTGCTTTGCACTCAGTGCTTTCCTATCAGGTATGGAAAATATAGGGAGAATCACACCTCTAATCATAATTCTAGGCAAACTTTGCAGCACCAAAACGAAAACTTATTATAATTCGCCATCCCTTTTAGGACAAACAAATTTATCAGCAAAACTCGATTAACCCCCTATTTGTGACAGGGGAGGAGACAAATCTAGGCGGGGTAAAGTTTTGTTTACATTAATTTAATAGAAAATTAAGCCGATGGAAATTCGTTTCGATCCCGCATCGGTGACACTTTTTGGGCGGTTCTTAAAAGCTAAAGTGGATTCTAATAGAAGGCGCACCCGAAACCATTAAGGAGCAATGCTAAGACTAAAATAAACTACAAATGTTTCAACTTGATTACTTACCATCAGCCGCGGTGGGAAAAGTAATTTTCCGGGCTGAGGACAGTTTCTTTAATTTGTTAATCGTTTGTATTATATATATATATTTCTAAGTTATTAATACACAATCCGTGCCCTTTTTACTACAGGCTAAACAGGTTTCAAATTGGGCTTGACATGTATTTGATCCGAGTTAACCCTTGACAAGAAACGTCTATTAAATCTGGTTATGGGTTATTTTGCTAACATAGTATCCACCTTTTGGGGAAGTAAAAATTTATCAATAAGACCGTCAAGTCGAGTAAATCTAACCAGAGGGAGAGCTAGGGACTAAATCTCTTTTTCATTTCGAGTCATCCTGGCAACGACGCGTCTGGCAGCTATTTAATTTGAACTCCTTTCGGAACAACATTTTCCTTGGCAGCACAGTAAAAAAACGGAACAATTAAAAAAAACTCACATTGTTTAAAAATGCAAAATTCGATGTTTTAGAGTAACTCTAAAATTTAAGACAAAATCAAGCAAAACCGAGGACAAACTTAAATAAATTTTATGTATAAAACGCATCAAATTGCAATTTGGTACAACGCTTGAGGAAACGAAAAGGCGAAGCTCATTGGTGTAAAATACGACAGAAAAACACAAATGTCAAAAAGTGAAAAAAAACTTACAAATTTGAGGAAAAATATTGGAAAAAATTAATTATTGAAAGAGCAGAAAATTGACGTTAAGGTGGCAATAACCACGGCTCATCACTGGACCACGGCTTCAAAGCCCGGAAAATACTTTAGATTGTATTTTGACCGGCCGTGAAAGCCTTGACAGACTTATAACATTCATTTATTATTGACATCAAGTAGGCGTTGGAAATTTGACTGACATATTTTATTGAGAGAAGATTTCAAAGGAAACGAGTTGTCAAAAATAAGCGAATGGGGTATACTAATAATCATAAAAAGTAATAAACATGCATCACAATGGCATAATTCTTGGCGATATACTTCTCGATCTCGTATTCAGAGCCATTATATTTTCATTTCGATGTTGTTCGAAATCACATTGTCTCTATAAATTCAGAAAACAGCGATATTTTCCTCTGTACGTTGTTGTCTAAATGGAAAACCAATAAATATGTCAACGAGTTTCTAGATACCAGGAACGTGGGTATAATATATCTATTTTTAGTATAGCAGTAAGTCGCAACAACAATAATGCATTATTCGTGGAAAAAGCCAAATTCTTGCAACAGTAGGTAATCTGGCCCTGTAACGAGAATAAGTACACACACAATTGATAAAAAGCAAATTAGAGCGAATGTATAATTTGCTTTGTATGTTCGCCCCCACTAGAAAGTCCATTAAAATCTGCGAAAACAACATAGTTCTATTTTGGCTGTGCCCTGTTTGTTCTAAGAACACTGCGTAATAAAAATAATTGCTATTATTTGCCCGCTTTCAGCTTTGTTCGCATTGGTACAAAAGCTTATTCAGGCTTTTGTTGTTGTAGCCGCCTTATTAGCTTAAAATACCAAGGCCGAGGTAAAAAAGAATATGCACACGCACCCCTGGATGACAAAATGTTGTCGAATCCTCCATATCCTGCGGCATCTCTCCAAGAACATTTCAATACATTACACCGGAGCTGAAATCCCAACCCAAATCCGAAACTTATCCCAAAACAATACCGTTACTTCGAATTTTCTATTTTCATGGAAATAAATCCTATTTTTCTTTTTCAGGTACGTCTTCGAGAGGCATTTCCAATATCGCATGCAAAGGGTATGTAGACATCTCACAGTTCTGTTCAATCCATAAAATTTTCATTGAGGGGTTATTGTGCGCGCGGAGCCTCTATGCGGCACTCTAATTCGTATTTTATTTAAACTTGGTATTTTGTTTACGCCCCAAAGTGCATTTAAGCACCCCCACCCGGCCCATTTTTGCTCGAAAATATCCAATATCGTTAAAAGCCCCGGGGGCTGCTATATTTGAGGCATAATTCTGGGGCAATAATGTTGAGCCCAAGATGCATCGATGTAAGGGCATTCGTATTCCATGCAAGAGGAGAGTTTCGTTTTTAAAACAGCAACGCCCCGGGGACACGTGATCGATCCCGCAAATCCGGGATCACTTCCCGCGGCACAGATTTCCAGACACGATGTTCCATTACGAATCGTCTTAGATGCCAATTCGATCTTCTTCTTTTATCGACAATAAGCCGGAAAATCTGCGAGCGAGCGAGACAGATGTACGCCGCATCCATGGATCGAAATCTAATAAACTACTCGGACTTTATGATCTAGAATGTATACTTTTGATGGGGGAGTTTAGATGGATGGGGTGGGGTTAAGTAAGTTTTCGAAACACTCGTGTACGTAACGATGACTGAAAGGTGAAGGAGTTTTATTTCCACTTAGTTCGAGCAAAGAACGAGCACTTTAGTTGAGGAAGTTGAAGAGTTTTGGCTTGACCTCGAAAATTGTGGACTACTTTTTTTATTTTTTCAAATCAATGGAAAAGAGCAGAGTGAAATTTAGATTTTGACAAAAAAACGTAGTTTTTTTTTATTTTTTAGATTATTCTTAGTTTTACAAATGAACAAAAATTTCGAAGGTGTTTTAGAACAACGATACAAGAGCAATTTTTACTTAGCTAACACGCTCAAAAAATCTTCATTACTGTTCTTCCAATAATTATAATAAACTTGAATTAACAGAAGGTCTTGAAACCAGGCGCGAACTAATTGATAACTTTGAATGCCTAATAGAAAAGTTAACTACAACAAGACAATAGAGAAAAAAACATGAATAATAAAAGTGCAAGAAATGGATTTTAAATAATGAACAAACTGGGCAAAACTCCAAGCGAGAGTGAAGAACTATCAAGTGGAAGTGGTGAGAAAAAAGGAAGAGAGAAAAAAGAGAAAAGTGAAACGAAAAAAAAAAGCATTGAAATAGCAGTAGAGAGAGCAAGCAAGAGAAACAAGAAAAATTGCAGCTTTATCTTTAAATTTCCAAATTTAACCTTTTAACATTTTGGAAAGGAATGATGCAGCTAAGTGAGTCCAACTGTCTTTTCTTCTTCATGATGTGCTCTTTCTCCCTTAGCAAACGTAGGTCATACTGGTTCAATAATTTCGAAGATAGATTGAATTGAATTCAATTCAATTCCGTCAATTCGGCGAGATACCTTCGGTGGTCGATTTTGAGTCAGATTTTTGCCATTAAAAACTCACTTTTTAGTAAAATTTTAATGGATTTAATATTGTTTCATTCTTAGATTGAAATGTCTCATCGGGATCAAAAATTTTCAAAGTTAAACCTCGTTGATCGTGGATTTCAAGACACTTTTAAAATTGAATTTGATGTAATTTTTTAAAAACTTACTTTTGTCAAATTTTCCACAAATTTGTTCGTTTTGTGTGGGGATTGAAATCGTTTTATTCTAGTAAAAAACAGCATAAAAATGATCCAAAAATTTTCTCAAAGTGAGCAAAAAGTAGTCTGAGAACATTTTCAGAACAGAAACAAAGGGGGGTACTTAGGTCCTGTTCTCAATTTTCAACTTTCACCGCCTGTAATGTCCTTTTTCTCCTCCCATATACAAGGTTCTCATTGAATCACCAATTTTAGAGATAGACTCCTTCGATTGTCGATTTTTAGTTACTTTTAGAATCGACTTTTTTGCCCTTTCCTAAAAACACACTTTGATCAAATTTTCCTAGAATTAAGTCCGTTTCGTTTTTAAGAGATTGAAATCGTCTTATTCTGACCAAAAGCAGCATAAAAATACCCCAAAAATATTTTTAAAGTGACCTAAGAAAGGGGGGGGGGGGGTATTAGGTGAGTTTTCTTAATTTCCAACTTTTACCCCCTACAACTTTAAAACGAATACGTCGATACGTCGATCAGAGTAAGTCCAAATATTTTTTCTTCTGCCTCCACAGGAATCTCAATGATTCACTAATTTCAGAGACAGACCCCTTCGATTGTCGATTTTGAGTCACTTTTAGAATCAACTTTTTTGCCGTTTCCTAAAAACACACTTTTTGATAAAATTTCTTCTAGAATTAGGTTCGTTTCGTTTTTAAGAGATTGAAATCGTCTTATTCTGACTATAAGCAGCATAAAAATATCCCTAAAATATTTTTAAAGTGACCAAAGAAAGGGGGGGTATTAGGTGAGTTTTCTCAATTTCCAACTTTTACCTCTTATAACTTTAAAACGAATACGTCGATACGTCGATCAGAGTGAGTCCAACTGTTTTTCCTCTTTCTGATGTCCTCTTTCTCCTGCCATAAACAGGAATCTCAGTGATTCACTAATTTCAGGGACAGACCCCTTCGATTGTCGATTTTGAATCACTTTTAGAATCGACTTTTTTGCTCTTTCCTAAAAACACACTTTTTGATCAAATTTTTTCTAGAATTAGGTTCGTTTCGTTTTTAAGAGATTGAAATCGTCTTCTTCTGACCAAAAGTAGCATAAAAATGTCCCAAAAATGTTTCTCAAGTGATCAAATAAAGGAGGGGGGGGGGTACTAGGTCCTCTTTCTCAATTTCCAACTTTTACCTCCTGTAACTTTAGAACGAATAGATCGATCAGAGTGAGTCCAACAGTTTTTTTCCTATTTTTAATGTTCTCTTTCTCCTTCCATAAACAAGGGTCTCAATGATTCACTAATTTCAGAGATAGACCCCTTCGATTGTCGATTTTGGGTCACTTTTAGAATCGACTCTATTTTGCCCCTTCCTAAAAACACAATTTTTGCTAAAATTTTACTAGAATTAAGTTCGTTTCGTTTTTAAGAGATTGAAATCGTCTTATTCTGTCCAAAAGCAGCATAAAAATATCCCAAAAATATTTTTAAAGTGACCTAAGAAAGGGGGCGGGGGGTATTAGGTGAGATTTCTCAATTTCCAACTTTTACCTTCTATAACTTTAAAACGAATACGTCGATACGTCGATCAGAGTAAGTCCAACTGTTTTTTCCTCTTTCTGATTCCTCTTTCTCCTGCCATAAACAGGAATCTCAGTGATTCACTAATTTCAGAGACAGGCCCCTTCGATTGTCGATTTTGAGTCACTTTTAGAATCAACTTTTTTGCCCTTTCCTAAAAACACACTTTGTGATCAAATTTCTTCTAGAATTAGGTTCGTTTCTTTTTTAAGAGAATGAAATCGTCTTATTCTGAGTGAAGGGGGCATAAAAATGTCCCAAAAATATTTTTAAGTGACCAAAGAAAGGGGGGGGGGGGTTATTAGGTGTTTTTTTCTCATTTTCCAACTTTTACCCCCTATAACTTTAGAACGAATACATCGATCAAAGTGACTCCAACTGTTTTTTCCTCTTTTTGATGTCCTCTTTCTCCTGCCATAAACAGGAATCTCAGTAATTCACTAATTTCAGAGATAGACCCCCTTCGATTGTCGATTTTGAGTCACTTTTAGAATCTACTCTATTTTGCCCCTTCCCAAAACCATACTTTGTGCTCAAATTTTACTAGAATTAGGTTCGTTTCGTTTTTAAGAGATTGGAATCGTCTTATTCTGACTATAAGCAGCATAAAAATATCCCTAAAATATTTTTAAAGTGACCAACGAAAGGGGGGGGGGTATTAGGTGAGTTTTCTCAATTTCCAACTTTTACCTGCTATAACTTTAAAACGAATACGTCGATACGTCGATCAGAGTAAGTCCAACTGTTTTTTCCTCTTTTTGATGTCCTCTTTCCCCTGCCATAAACAGGAATCTCAGTGATACACTAATTTCAGAGACAGACCCCTTCGATTGTCGATTTTGAGTCACTTTTAGAATCGACTCTTTTTTGCCCCTTCCAAAAACACACTTTTTGAAAACATTTTACTAGAATTAGGTTCGTTTCGCTTTGAAGAGATTGAAAACGTCTTATTCTGAATAAAAGCAGCATAAAAGTGTCCCAAAAATATTTTTAAAGTGACCAAAGAAAGGGGGGGGGTACTAGGTGCTTTTTCTCAATTTCCAACTTTTACCTCCTATAACTTTAAAACGAATACGTCGATACGTCGATCAGAGTGAGTCCAACTGTCTTTTCAGCTTTTTGATGTCCTATTTATCCTACCATAAACAGGAATCTCAGTGATTCACTAATTTCAGAGATAGACCTTTTCGATTGTCGATTTTGAGTCACTTTTCGAATGACATTTTTGCCCTTTCCTAAAAACACATTTTTTGATCAAATGTTACTAGAATTATGTTCGTTTCGTTTTTAAGAGATTGAAATCGTTTTCTTCAGACCAAAAGCAGCATAAAAATGTCCCAAAAATTTTTAAAGTGATCAAATAAAGGGGGGGGGGTAGTAGATTCCTTTTCTCAATTTCCAAATTTTACCTCCCGTAACTCTAGAACGAATAGATCAATCAGAGTGAGTAAAACTGTTTTTTCCTATTTTTAATGTCCTCTTTCTCCTCCCATAAACAAGGGTCTCAATGAGTCACTAATTTCAGGGATAGATCCATTCGATTGTCGATTTTGAGTCACTTTTAGAATCGACTCTTTTTTGCCCCTTCCTAAAACCACACTTTTTGATAACATTTTATTAGAATTAGGCTCGTTTCCCTTTGAAGGGATTGAAATCGTCTTATTCTGACCAAAGGCAGCATAAAAGTGTCCCAAAAATATTTTTAAAATAACCAAAGAAACGGGGGGTATTAGGTGCTTCTTCTCAATTGCCATCTTTTACCTCCTATAACTTTAGAACGAATACATCGATCAAAGTGAGTACAACTGTTTTTCCTCTTTTTGAGGTCTTCTTCTTCCTCCCATAAACAGGGGTCTCAGTTATTCACTAATTTCAGAGACAGACCCCTTCGATTGTCGATTTTGAGTCACTTTTAGAATCGACTTTTTTGCCCTTTCCTAAAAACACAATTTTTGATCAATTTTTTTCTAGAATTAGGTTCGTTTCGTTTTCAAGAGATTGAAATCGTCTTCTTCTGACCAAAAGTAGCATAAATATTTCCCAAAAATGTTTTTAAAGCGATCAAATAAGGGGGGGGGGGGTAATAGGTCCTATTTCTCAATTTCTAACTTTTACCTCCTGTAACTTTAGATTGAATAGATCGATCAGAGTCAGTCCCACTGTTTTTTCCTATTTTTAATTTCCTCTTTCTCCTTCCATAAACAAGGGTTTCAATGGTTCACTAATTTCAGAGATAGACCCATTCGATTGTCGATTTTTAGTAACTTTTAGAATCGACTCTTTTTTGCCCCTTCCCAAAAACACACTTTTTGATAAAATTTTACTAGAATTAGGTTCGTTTCGCTTTGAAGAGATTAAAATCGTCTTATTCTGAGTAAAAGCAGCATAAAAGTGTCCCAAAAATATTTTTAAAGTGACCAAAGAAAGGGGGGGAGGGTTTAGGTGTTTTTTTCTCAATTTCCAACTTTTACCCCCTATAACTTTAGAACGAATACATCGATCAAAGTGACTCCAACTGTTTTTTCCTCTTTTTGATGTCCTCTTTCTCCTGCAATAAACAGGAATCTCAGTAATTCACTAATTTCAGAGATAGACCCCCTTCGATTGTCGATTTTGAGTCACTTTTAGAATCTACTCTATTTTGCCCCTTCCCAAAAACATACTTTGTGCTAAAATTTTACTAGAATTAGGTTCGTTTCGTTTTTAATAGATTGGAATCGTCTCATTCTGACTATAAGCATAATATCCCTAAAATATCCCTAAAATATTTTTAAAGTGACCAACGAAAGGGGGGGGGGGGTATTAGGTGAGTTTTCTCAATTTCCAACTTTTACCTGCTATAACTTTAAAACGAATACGTCGATACGTCGATCAGAGTAAGTCCAACTGTTTTTCCTCTTTCTGATGTCCTCTTTTTCCTGCCATAAACAGGAATCTCAGTGATTCACTAATTTCAGAGACAGACCCCTTCGATTGTTGATTTTGACTCACTTTTAGAATTGACTTTTTTGCCCTTTTCTAAAAACACACTTTTTGATCAAATGTTTTCTAGAATTAGGTTCCTTTCGTTTTTAAGAGATTGAAATCGTCTTCTTCTGACCAAAAGTAGTATAAAAATGTCCCAAAAATGTTTTTTAAGTGATCAAATAAAGGGGGGGGGGGGTACTAGGTCCTCTTTCTCAATTTCCAACTTTTACCTCCTGTAACTTTAGAACGAATAGATCGATCATAGTGAGTCCAACTGTTTTTTTCCGATTTTTAATGTTCTTTTCTCCTTCCATAAACAAGGGTCTCAATGATTCACTAATTTCAGAGATAGACCCATTCGATTGTCGACTTTGAGTCACTTTTAGAATCGACTCTTTTTTGCCCCTTACTAAAAACACACTTTTTGATAAAATTTTACTAGAATTAGGTTTGTTTCGTTTTTAAGAGATTGAAATCGTCCTTTTCTGACGAAAAGCAGCATGAAAATATCCCAAAAATATTTTTAAACTGACCAAAGAAAGGGGGGGGGGGTATTAGGTGCTTCTTCTCAATTTCCAACTTTTACCTCCTATAACTTTAAAACGAATACGTCGATACGTCGATCAGAGTGAGTCCAACTGTTTTTTCCTCTTTTCGAGGTTCTCTTTCTCCTCCCATAAACAGGGGTCTCAGTTATTCACTAGTTTCAGAGATAGACCCCTTCGATTGTCGATTTTGAGTCACTTTCGACTTTTTTGCCCTTTCCTAAAAACATATTTTTTAATCAAATTTTATTAGAATTAGGTTCGTTTCGTTTTTAAGAGACGAGGAATCGTCTTATTCTGACCAAAAGCAGCATAAAAATGTCCCAAAAATATTTTTAAAGTGATCAAATAAAGGGGGGGGGGTAATAGGTTCTTTTTCTTAATTTCCAACTGTTATATCCTGTAACTTTAGAACGAATAGATCGATCAGAGGGAGTACAACTGTTTTTTCCTATTTTTAATGTCCTCTTTCTCCTTCCATAAACAGGAATCTCAGTGATTGACTAATTTCAGAGATAGACCCATTCGATTGTTGATTTTGAGTCACTTTTAGAATCGACTCTTTTTTGCCCCTTCCTAGAAACACACTTTTTGTTAAAATTTCACTAGAATAAGGCTCGTTTTGCTTTGAACAGACTGAAATCATCTTATTCTGACTAAAAGCAGCATAAAAGTGCCCCAAAAATATTTTTTAATTTACCAAAGAAAGGGGGGGGGGTATTAGGTGCTTTTTCTCAATTTCCAAATTTTACCTCCTATAACTTTAGAACGAATATATCGATCAAAGTAAGTCCAACTGTTTTTTCCTTTTTTGAGGTCCCCTTTCTCCTCCCATTAACAGGGGTCTCAGTTATTCACTAATTTCAGAGATAGACCCCTTCGATTGTCGATTTTGAGTCACTTTTAGAATCGACTCTTTTATTGCCCCTTCCTAAAAACACACTTTTTGATAAAATTTTACTAGAATTATGTTCGTTTCGCTTTGAAGATACTGAAATCGTCCTATTCTGACCAAAAGCAGCATAAAAACGTCCCAAAAATGTTTTTAAAGTGACCATAGAAAAGGGTGAGTGGGTATTAGGTCCTTTTCCTCAATTTCCAAATTTTACCTCCTGTTACTTTAGAACGACTAGATCGATCAGAGTGAGTCCAACTGTTTTTTCCTCTTTTTGATGTCTTCTTTCTCCTCCCATAAACAAGGGTCTCAGTGATTCACTAATTTCAGAGATAGAACCCTTCGATTGTCGATTTTGAGTCACTTTTAGAATCGACTTTTTTGCCATTTCTTAAAAACACACTTTTTGATCAAATTTTACTAGAAGTAGGTTCGTTTCGTTTCTAAAGAATTGTAATCGTCTTATTCTGACTAAAAGCAGCATAAAAAATGCCCCAAAAATATTTTTAAAGTTACTAAACGGGGGTTTTTCCCTTTATCCCAATTTTCAACTTTCACCTAATGTTACTTTAGAGCGAATGGATCGATCAGACTGAATCCAACAGATATGTCCTCTTTTTTATGTCTTTTTTCTCCTACCATAAACAAAAAAAGGTCTCATTGAATCACTAATTTCAGAGATAGACAGACCCCTTCAATTGTCGATTTTGAGTTAGTTTTAGAACCAATCGACTTTTTTTGCCATTTCATAAAAACTCCCAAACTCACAAATTTTACTAGAATTCTGTTCATTTAGTTTTTAACGAATTTAATTCGCCTCATTCCGATCAGAAATAACATAAAAAATTCCGCAAAAATGTTTTCAAATTGACCAAAGGGCTGTATTAGGGCCTTTTCCAAATCTTACTGCTTATTAGATCGAATAGACCGGTCAGAATGAATCGAACAGATTTTTCCTCTTCTTGATGTCCTCGTTCTCCTCCCGCAAACAAAGATCCTATTGAATCAATAATTTTAGAGATAGACTCCATCGATGGTCTATTTTGAGTCACTTTTAAAATCGATTTTTTCCTATTTTAAAAATTAGCTTGTTGATGAAATTTTTCTCGAAGTACGTGAGTTTAGGTTTTAAGCAAAAACAGCATAAAAATGTCTCACAAAGGTTTTCAAATTGACCAAATCAATTTTTTTAATTTCTTAATTTTACCGTTTATAAGCTTAGAACGAATAGACCGATCAGAGTAAATTCAACTGATTTTTCTTTTTCTTAATATACTCTTTCTCCTCTCGCAAACAAGGATCCCATTGATTCAATCATTTTAGAGATACACCTTTTCGATGTTCAATTTTGAGTCACTTTTAGAATCGACTTTTTTCCAATTTTTTAAAAACTCTTTTTTTAATCAAATTTCACTCGAATCATATTCGTGTCGTTTTTAAGGGAATAAAATCCTCTCGTCTCGATCAAAAATCGCATAAAATTATTTCCAAAATTTCTTAATTTTTTTCATACGAAAAACTGAAGTTTGATAAAGGCAAAATAGGTGAACAGCCGCCAAAAAAGAAAAGAAGTGTCTTGAAGAAGATAGCAAGCGAGAAACTTGAAAAACTACCTATTGAAAAGAAACACCATCCATTACGCGACTGAACATCAATATCCAGAAAGCAAAACTATTGAATGGTCGAAATCAAAATAAAAAAAAGCAAAAGAAAATTATTTTACCCAAAAACGAAAAGAAATTCCCAAAATCACTAAACATAGTGTACCTAAATCGCAATAAGTCGAGAAGATACTAAAAATTAAATAAAGAAAAGACAGAAATCTTTGAGGAAGGCCAAGAAATTAAACTTTGAAGTTTGAGGTTGAAAAAATCTTCAAGGTGGGAGCTAAAACATCGTAACACTATTCCTACCTTTGACGATCCTTATTGATATGGAAATTAATCCAGAAAATGACAAAATTCGATGTGCAATATTGAGCTTTGTAATGGGTAATTTTAGCACTTTGTTTTATATTGTTAGCCCATTATTAAATAAACTTAAAAACTTAAAACACTGCTACTTTTCTTGCTCTAGCCTTATTGGCCAATTTTGTTGGAAAAACAGGGGTTTTGGAGGTTCTAAGAAAATGTTAATTCGACAATCTCTTTCCTTGGTCAGTTTTCCCTGTCCACACAATAATTTCCTTACATCATTGAACAACAACATTGATCAATCACAACTTGTTAGGGAATATAGAATAATATTTTATTTTGAAATTTTTCTCGCAAAGTAGCGAAACTTTCGTTATTTGTAGTATTAGGATCAAATAGAAGCAAGGAATGGACCTAGATTTTTCCATGGTCGGTCGGGCACCCTTTTATCATCCCTCCGCTATTCGGAAACGGCTTGGAGAATGTGGATTGCATTTTGACCGCGCGTAACCATTGAAACTCGCCTCGAAACGAGCCCTTAAGTATCTCAATGCATCAATGGCGGTTTGCAAAACACGGTGACGGAAACAGGCGGTATTCATATATCACGCCCTCAGACTGTAATAGAGGCTCCTTTCACTCCACCGGCAGAGAAAATAATTCTATAGCCGAGAGACGTGGGAAATATTACGCTATGGATCTTTCAATCTATGCGACGGTAAGGTAATGCCATTTCGACGGAAAAACATTATTCAAACCGTTGAATTATGCGAATTGCTTTTCTATCTTTTTGGGTGGCAGCCTTGATGACTTGGCGCTTTCCCGGCGGCAGTAAAGCACCGATTTTCGCCTCGGTTTACCGTCCCGACCGGGAGACGGACGTTTTATCGCGTATTTATTGCGATTACTTCCGGATTTACCTCGATATCGTCCATTTACTATATACGTCAATTCAAAAAAAAATAACTATGAGAAAAAAAGTGTTTTCAAAAAAATATTTTAACATTGGCACCTTGAGGCAGTTACTAAAATCCCTACTTTCTTGCAACTGTGAGGTATGTAAATAAAACTTCATTTATGGGAATATATCAGAGCTAAGGGAGAAATTTTAATAAAACCCACCTGAGCCAATATAGCCCCGTATTAAATATATTATAGATCCGGCAATGAAAACATTACCCGACGAAGAAAGCTGCCGCATAATAAAGGCATCAATCGCAAAAATGACTTTTCATAAATAAAGCTCAAAACATCATTTAAAAAGATTAAGACCGGGCTTCGGTACTGGAATCGAGATGACTTTTTCATGGCAGATTTTACCTTGTGAAATTGCCTTTCCTTGGCTTAAACGGCCATTGCTCGAGCACGTGAAGCAGGTTCTTATTCATCTTCTAGTGCAGATGTTATTAAAAATAAGCGAAACATCTTGGACTTCCATTGTCTTTATTGGGTTTTTTACACGACGTTTCGAGCAGTGGAATCTCTGCTCGTTTTCAAGTGAAACTGAGTATTAAGCTCGAGGCTACTGATCCGAAGTGAAGACTTCCTCTTCTTAGTCGACTGGCAATGGGCAAAGTTTCTGAATGGAACGCTTCGTCACACCATTCTTTGTCCGTACAGACACAACACGGACAAGACCATCGCTTCCAGGGTAGACAGCTATTACACGACCCTTAGGCCAATTTAACGGAGGCTTATGGTCTTCCATCAAAGACACTATTAGGTTGAAGATTGCGTGTCTTCGTTTTCCATTTTCCCATTTGTTGCAAGGTATAAAGATATGAGTCACTCCATAGCTTCCAAAAACGTTGCACGAGCTGCTGTGTTTGAAGATATTTTTCCAATCTATTAAATGATTTGCCGGAAACATCATCTACAGCGGTGCGAAACTAAGTCAGTTCCAATAAGAAAGTGACCTGTAGTGAGCACTTGTAGGTCGGAAGGATCACTGGACAACGGCAAAAGTGGTCGGGAGTTGAAAATGGCCTCAATTTGAGTAGTAATTGTTCGAGGTTTAATGTTGTGTTTCCAACTGCCCTTTTAAAATGACTTTTGAATAACTTTATAGCAGATTCCCAAATACCTCTATGGTGCGGAGAGCGAGCGGGAATAAAATGCCATTCGACACGATTTTCTAAAAAGAAATTTTTATATTCTTTGCTATTCGGAATGACAGATAAATCTTGGTAAAATTTTAGCAAATTATTACTAGCACCTACAAATTTTTTTGCATTATCACTATATACGTGTCGAGGTAGACCTCTGCGAGAAACAAATCTGTGAAAACCACTCATAAAAATTGAACTACTTAAATCTGAAATAACTTCCAGATGTACGGCCTTAGTAGACAGACATACGAATACACAAAGATACATTTTGAAAATGTGTTTTGAGCGTGGTCGCAATTCTTTGACATTAAATGGGCCTGCCAAATCAATTCCCGTACACGTAAATGGCTTTGAAGGAGTAACTCGTTCTTTGGGCAAAGAGCCCATTTGTTGAGTTATAGTCAATGACTTAGTCAATTACTTTAAAGCAAGTCAGGCAATGTCGTAAAGTACTACGAATCTCATGCCTCCCATTAATGATCCAAAACTCTTTTCTTATTTGAGATAATAAAAATTGAGTTGAAGCGTGTAAATATTTAGAATGAAAATACTTTATTAATAGGCGAGAAAAATATGTTTAGCGGGTAAAATGATAAGAAGTTTATGAATATCGGCATTCTTTAGTCTTCCACCCACACGCAACAGTTGATTTTCATCGAGGAATGGATTCAAGGATATAAGTTTACTACCATTTGCAACACATCGTTCTGCACGCAAACATACAATTTCAGATGCAAAAACTTGATGTTGAGCTATTTTACAAAGACAAGTGACAGCATCATCAAATTCAATGCGTGTCAATGCTCCGATACGTTTCTCTTTGTTAATTGTAGCATTGTTGGCAAAACGCGTAATAAATGCCGTAACTCGTATTAATTTAGAATAATTGGAGTAACGATCAAAAATACTAAAATCTTCTAAAGTAATAAAAGATAATTTTATATTTACTTTTCTTAATTCGGGTAAATCAGGAATATTTACACTTATATTGGGCGGCCACTTATCTTCACTTTGAATGAAAAAATGTGTTCCATTCCACGAAAGATAGCAAAATTTTTAATTTTAAAGGATCTAACCCTCGGGATACTACATCAGCTAGATTATTGGCCGAATCTATATGACGCCATGATTGACCTTCTGTTAATCGCTGAATTTCTGCGACTCTATTGGAAACAAAAGGTTTCCACTTGCTGGGTTCTGAATTTAACCAAGCAAGTACTATGGTAGAGTCAGTCCAAAAAGTAGTAGATGTAACCTTAATTCGCAAAAGATGATTTATTTTGACCATTAATTGTGACAATAACATAGCTCCACATAATTCAAGTTTGGGAAGGCTTTGAGACTTTAAAGATGCGAGTCTTGATTTGGAACATAATAAAGATGACTCTCTTAAACCTGAAGAATCTTCACATAGAACATAAATACAAGCTCCTTTTTTAAAAAATCTCGGCAAAAAGTTCCAGAATAATGTTCAAAAGTTTTTTGTAATTTACTATGGTTTTGAGAGACACCTCAAAGTATTAGTTGGCCATTAAATTTGACATATCGCTAATGTTTTCTTATGACGGCAAAACGTCAAAAATTAGACTTTGTGTACATGAATTAATAGAGATAAACGATGCCTGCAGATTTTTAGGTAAAAAAAAACGTTCGTTTGCAAAGGTAAGTTTTAATATTAAATTATAATTAAAGCGCTATGTAAGGCTTCTTGCTATTATGAATTTATATATACTCGGCTGTTGTGTGGATGCGTAAAAAGAAAGTGACTGCGTCGAACTACTTTTTTTAGTTTTTGAATTTATGTGGAAGCTTTTTGTTTATGTTCCACCCAAGGTCCACTTGAGTTTATTACCAAATTTTATACCCATTTTCCAAGGAGCATGTTATATAACGGTTTTATAGTAGACACTATTTTACCAAAGGTGATGTAGTGGACTCAAATAGTTTATAAAGGTGTCACGTTTAGTCCGCCATGTTTACTTGTTAATAATTTTAAAATCCGGAAAAGATTTGATCTTAGTCTTTAAACAAATAGAAACTGGCTTTCATATTGTATAAGAAGGTTATTTAATGAGCTTTTAAGTTAAAAGGAACAACTTGCATTGTGCAATAAACTTGTCTTTTACCTTGGGGTATACGATTGGGTATGCGTTTTGACTGCCACTGATTAGGCCAGGCTCAAATAGAACTCATATAAATAATCCCAAACTTATATATATTTAAGGCCCGTGAGTTGTACTGAAGTATCTCGCATATATTCACAGTAGAACTTGGATTGCAGGAAAATTTTCATCCATGGAATCGAACAACTACCACTCATTAAATATTGTTGCTATAATATCCGATAAAACAGCACGCCATTCAGGCACATTATTTAGGAAGACTCGAGAATGAGGAATAATAAAATGATAACGCAAGACAAAGTTGTGGTAACCAATTACTGTGACGAAAATAAAAATGAGACGGTCGCTATTTAAAAGTTCAATGTGTAAAAGAGAAAGCATGATATTTTTGTACCCGCCTACTGTGATTTGTCAAACAACAAGCAAATATACACAACTAAACCATTACTTTACGAACACCTTTATAGGCAATGTTTATAAGGGTCACGGAAGAGTTGTGAACACTCGCAGTTAATTTTCAGTTATGTAAGGGTGCCCAACAAAGTATTATATAACAGTATTCGAAAATTGTTCATAATAATAGTTATAAATCCTTAAGTCCTATAGCGTTACTAAATCAGTGTTACCGCAACCTCTATAAATTGCCCCATTTAAGCTCTTTTAGCGGTATATAAGGGTGTGCAAGAGGTAATGCGAACTTTTTTATAAAGCTTTAGTTATATACTCAAGTGATATAATATTTGCGGTTACTCAAATATAACGAAATATGTTTATTGGGAAACAACGAATAATAATAATAATAATGGGGTATAACTGAGGGGCGAAATACAATTAACAGCGCAAACAGGAGTCGTAATGCATATCTGCAATAACCTGAGATTTTCCCTAAAAAAAAAAATCTTTGGCTAGATCCCATCTTCTAGAAGAACAAATACCGGCAATAATATCAGGCTGTGAATGCTATTCTCTTCTCCAACATATTATATTATACTGTCTCGATTGTGTTATACCGATATTTTTTTATTTACAGATAATATGAATGAGAATATATTCTTAAGTCATAGGGACATTTTCGATATCATACAAAATTGTCCCGAAAAGGATCTAGAAAAAAAAATTCGTTATTTAGAAAGTCACGTAGCAGAACTATTGGGTCTTGAAATAATTCCACCTACATCCAAAAAGACCCTATCCAAATTTAGATGTGACTTTAAAAAAAAGGAATCGAGTTCATCGTAAAAAGAATGTTTTTCTTAAGAAATATACAAGATGGTTAAAATTTAAAGTGAGATTTCTTCGAAATGAAAAATCTGGTAATGTTAAGATAAACCCAACTTGACTACTTTTATTAGTTAATACAAATATTTAATTTTAACTTCTACATTAATTACAAAAATAAAAGAAAAAACAACTGTTCGTAAAAGTTTAGTGGAAGTTAGTTCAGTTGGTTCAATTTAGGTTACTTTCTCATAACAACCCATATACAGGTAAAGCCAACTTGACTAATTTTGTCATTGAACACCTCTTATAAAAATCGATTTTAACTTGTATATTAATGCTAAAAAAGTAAAAAAAAATTGTTTGTAAAAGTTTAGTCAGGTTAGTTCAGTTGGTTGGGGTTAGGTCACTTCCTCTTAATAAGCCAACTTGACTACTTTTATCATTGAACACCCCTTTTACCTTGTAGGTAGTCTAGTAGGACTACCAAGTTTAGTTTAGGTTAGTTCAGGTTAAGAGGATTTTTGCCTTCTTCTTCATGTTCTCAACAGGTACAGGGATTTCTGTGGGTTGAACGAAAAGGCCGTCCGAAATAGTATATTCAGTATCTTGTGCAACTAGTGTTGAAAATTGCACTTTTCACACGAGTGTGACTTTTGGACACGAGCCGTAGGCGAGTGATACAACGTCACACGAGTGTGAAGGGTGATTTTCGTAGGTGTTGCACACTATTCTTTTTCTACGACTGCGATTTTGTTCATAAATGATCATTCGTATTATAAAATATACGCAAGCCGCGTGTGCAAAGCAATCAGAAGCGTGTGCAAAGTGGACTTTCCGCACGCTGTTTGCAATATGCGATTTTCAACGGTAGTTAGCAGTGCGCATTTGTTCATTTTCGAGGGAGTCGTAAAAAAATAAGTTTTATGGACTCCAGTGAGAGATCAAAGAGACATAAAACTAGACCTTTTAGAAATAAGGGATCCGTTGAAGAGCTTGCTTTTGCAACACAAATGAGTTTTCGTGCGGCTGGAAATATTTCTGCCGCTAAAATGTTAAAAGAGATTAGCGATGAACCATCAAAAGCACAAGAATATTGCAATTATCTAGGTAGAAGGGAGACATACACTCAATTAACTGGTGAAGATGCAGTATCTTTAATTATAGAAGCCAAACTAAGTAAAAACCAATACAATTTAGTACGTTATCAAGCAAAGGAGAAAAGTTGTCCTATTCCAATACAGAAGTTATGGAAGCTAAAAAACAATGTTACCTTGCAGAAATTATGATTCATTCCGACATCGAAGCCGAAATTAAACTACAGGATTTGCTAAACCACACTGCCAAGAGACTAATTGAGCTGCAAGAAGAAGTAATTCAGTGCTTAAGTGAAAATGTTAACGACTTTCAATTTTATCTTTTGTGTAAATGGGGCTTTGATGGGTCCTCAGGACAATCTGAATACAAACAAATCTTTGAATATTCAGGTAGTTCAGACTCTAGTGTGTTCTTAACGTCCCCGTTAGACTTGTGTATGCAAGTAATAACTCTGAATATGGCAAAATTCGAGAACTTCGTCTCCGCGGTTTTGCCGTACTTTTAAATTACAGTTTATTCATGAAACTACTGAACTTATTTTGAAGGAAAAAGAAAATGTTGACTCGCAAATTAACGAACTAACCTCGCACCAATGTTATTCTAAACAAAAAAAAATTGCAATAACATTTGACTTAAATTTTACAATGATAGACGGTAAGGTTTGCAATGCGGTAACATCTAATCGTTCAACCCAAAAATGTTATATATAAACCATTCACTTATTATTGCCGTCTGACTTTGACATTTTTATTGTATCTTCTCAACATGTGCCGAAAAGAGATAGGTATAAAAAAAAATAAAGGTTTCAAAGGTAAAAAGATGCCAAAAATAAGTGAATGAGATATATGTGGTGCAACATGTAAAAGTTTTAACAATATTGACGTTATTGCCTCAAGGCCAATAATTGACAATAATTTAAAGTACGGATTATCCACACTACACGCCTGGATACGGTTTTTTTAATGCTTTTTACATTTAGCTTATAAACTGGATATACAGAAATGGCAAGCAAAAACTGCTGAAGAAAAGCAAAAAGTATCGCAATCAAAAAATATATAAACGTATTCAGGGGTTGCTGCGTTCCCAAATTGGATTGATAGTGGATAAGCCCAAACCCTGTTTTGGCAGCTCCAATGACGGAAATACCGCTCGTAGATTTTTTTGAAATTTGCGTAATAGTTTCAGAAATTACCAAAATTAATATTGAAATTATCCATCGATTTCATGTGATATTACAAACTGTATCGTCGGGTTGTGATATTAATATAATTAAATTTAAAGGGTACTCGTTGGAAACGGCAAAACTTTATGTGTCTTTATATCCTTAGTACCCAATGTCAATTCATTTAATTCATAAAATTTAATTCATGTACATGAAATCAGAAATTCATTTCTTCTTCCTATAGGGCAAATGTCCGAAGAAGCACAGGAGGCGAGAAATAAAGATATAAAAAAATATAGGAAAGATTTTTCTAGGAAAATGTCTAAAAGGAAAAGCTTAACAGATATTGTGCATCGCCTACTGGTCTCTTCGGACCCTTTTATTTCAAGTTTACGTAAATTACCAAAAAAAAAAGTAAAAAGGTTATTTTCTGAAACACTTAATTTACTTCATTCTTGCATTATTGCATTATTTTGACTCTAGTGTTTCTGATGATGAGTAGGATTAAACAACACAGCGCAGGCACTATAACTTTAGTGTAATTTTGTAGTAATATGACTTTTTTCTAATTATTAATAATTAGAATGTACACTTCCTAAGTTCATGAAATTAAATTTGTATTAAAGAATCTAGTAATATTATTTACCGGGTAGTTATATTTTTGATAGTTTGTATGTAGCCACTGAATTCTTTGTACAAAATATTAGATAACGTTTTTATTCTGAAAATTGAGTTAGGAGGTTGGGTCCCAAATGTGAAATTGCCCCTGTATTATAAAAACCGGGAGCCATAAAAATCTATTTGTACCATCAGAAATTTTTTTACATAAAACGCACATTTTGCGAAAATCGCTTTCTTTTACTTTTATTAGTAAACGAGATACGAGGTAAAACAATAGAAATTGAGACAACCTGTATACATTCAGATACTCTTTATTAAGCGATTAGTAACCTCTTCTACCGTAGAGAAATATACGTTTTTGTGTGTTAATAATTAGCAAAATAAGTATTAGTTAATTAATGTTACTGAATATTTAAGCATTCGCAAATAATTTGATTTTTTTGTTTTAACACCCTGTATATATCTCCTAATATGGAGGTAGAATAAAATTAAAGTGTCAGTTTTTGTCAAAGATGTAATGTGAAGGACAAATATCTTGGAAATCGCTTTTTTTAAAATAAATCACGAATAACAATTAATTAAATTTGTTTGTACCTAAACGGTATATTGACGTTTTACTTGACTCTTTCTTAGTGCTGCTCTAACTGGGTTTAAAGACTTGATGTCATATATAAATGCATCCTACACACTTTTATTTTATTATTGAGGAACATTTTTGCGAATTTTTCACACACCCATTTTTTGCCACAAAAACCATGCAAACTAATTTAAAACTATTGGGAAGTAGCACGTAACGGCTAACTCTTATGTTATTTAGCAAACCTATTTCAGATACAAAACGTCTCCAACATTCACAAATATCTGAAGGTAATTCAGAATCCCAATCGATTTTTAACTGCCAAATTCTCTGTAAAATAAGTTTGGCTTGAACTATAATTGGGCCAACGAGACCTAAAGGGTCAAATAATTGAGAAACTTCAGAGAGAATGGTACGTTTAGTAAGTAATTTTTTCGATAATTTTAACTGGAAATTGTGTGCAAAAATATCTAGATACGGATCCCAAATTATGCCCAATGTTTTATATTTCATACTGCTTTTGATGTAGAAAGGAGAATTTCTTTGGAATTATTGTAAAATATATGTAAATCATTCGACATCCATTTTCGTAAAAACAACCCAGATTGAGCTAAAACAGTAGAAATGTTTCCTTGGATTAAAGTTGCGTCTTCCAAGTTGTTAGCACCTGTAATAAGATCGTCCATGTAAGAGTTTTTTAATAATGGTGCTACATACTGGATCAGAAAATTCACATTTACGACCTCATTCAGAACTCGAGTTGCTAGAAAACTAGAACTTTTCAAACCATTCGTCACTCTGTTTAGACAGTAATGAGAAATTTCATGATACGGATCTTCACGCCAATCCGCTGTAAATCACGATCATTTTTATGAACGTCAATCATGCGATACATTTTCTATACATCTGCTGTCATAATGATAGCATACGTCATCATCCTAACTACTATGTCAAACAGATTGTCTTGAACTTTAGGGCCTAGCTTTAGAACATCGTTTAAACTTAAACCAGTGGACGTTGTACATGAGGCATCGAAAACCACACGAATATTCGTTGTGGAACTGTTTTCTTTAAAAACAGCATGGTGGGGAATATAATATTTCACTGATGTGTCGTCAAGTTGTTCGAATGACAATTTTTCAACAAAACGTATACGTTTTTTTGCAGTGAATAAAGGGTCGCTTAGTTTACTATAATTTTCTTTCAGCGGTAATCTTACCGTGTATCGGCCAGTTGAATCTTGCATTGTTGACGTGCGAAAATAATTTTCGCATTCCAGTTCTTCAGTCGAAAGTTTTGCGTGCGAATTTTGAATGTCCTCGATTTGCCAGAAATTTTCCAACTGTTTTTTCAAATTGTCATTTTCTCTATTTACGAAACATTTGTTGGAAGTGGCATTAGTTAAACCAAAACAAGTGTATTGAAAAGGACCAGCCAAAATCCAACCAAATTTTGTATTTTGTAGAATAGGACTGGTAGAAACTGACCCATTCCTAACTTGCATTTTTTGAAAATTCAAAATTTCCGTTTTTAAAACCATCGAGTTATTTTTAACCGATTTTAGATTATGCAGTATCTGTATTTTTCCAAAAATTTCAAATATGCAATTCTAGACCCTTTATGTTATTCTTTAACTACTTTTAGACATAATACTAATCTGGATTTTTCCAAAAATTTTCAAATTTCTATTTTAAAGGCCTCGAGTTATTTTTAACCGATTTTGGCACTAATTCTAACCTAAAATCCTCAAAACACTCGAAATTTTTATATTGCCTCGCTTTGACTAATTTTTTGCCTGTTTTGGTCTTAATCCGAAGCTGACTTTCTCGCAAAATACTAAATTTGCATTTTGATGAGCTTTGAGCCAGATTTCAGTTATTTTAATAAAAAATGTAGTTTTACCAAAATCAACAAATTAGACAATTTTGTACTACAATTATGTTTTTCTAAAAACCTCAAAACTTGCAGTTCATAAACGATGTGGGTCATTTTTAATCAATTTTTGACCTATTCCTTACTTGCATTTTTAAAAAAATTCCTAACTTTCATTTTTAAAAGCATCAAGTTATATTGAACCGATTTTGACCTTAATCCTAACGTAAAATTCTCAAAACACTTAAATTTTTTGTTTTGAAATGTTTTAAGTAATCTTTTTTTACCTATTTTGGTTTTAATCCTAAACTGACTTTTTGCAAAATACCACATTTGCATTTTGATATATTTTGAGCCAAATTTTATTTATTTTAATTCAAAAATATAGTTTTACACAAACAACGAAACAAAAGCATCAAAAATTGCATTTTTAAAGGATGTGGTAAATTTTTAATCTATTTTAGATTATGCAGTATCTGTATTTTTTCCAAAAATTTCAAATGTGCAATTCTAGACCCTTTATGTTATTCCTTAACTACTTTTAGCCATAATACTAATCTGGATTTTTCCAAAAATTTTCATATTCCAACCTGAAATTCTCAAAACACTCAAAATTTTTATATTGGCTCGCTTTGACTAATTTTCTGCCGGTTTTGGTCTTAATCCGAAGTTGACTTACTCGCAAAATACTAAATTTGCGTTTTGATGAGCTTTGAGCCAAATTTCAGTTATTTAAATAAAAAATGTAGTTTTACCAAAATCAACAAATTAGACAATTTTTTACTACTATTATGTTTTTCTAAAAACCTCAAAACTTGCAGTTCATAAACGATGTGGGTCATTTTTAATCGATTTTTGACCTATTCCTAACTTGCATTTTAAAAAAATTCCTAATTTCCATTTTTTAAAGCATCAAGTTATATTGAACCGATTTTGACCTTAATTCTAACGTAAAATTCTCAAAACACTTCAAATTTTTGTTTTGACCCGCTTTAAGTCATCTTTTTTTTTACCTATTTTGGTTTTAATCCTAAACTGACTTTTTGCAAAATACCACATTTGCATTTTGATGTATTTTGAGCCTAATTTTATTTATTTTAATTCAAAAATATAGTTTTACACAAACAACGAAACAAAAGGTTCTATAGTATAATCGAGTTTCTCTTAAAGCATCAAAAATTGCATTTTTAAAGGATGTGGTAAATTTTTAATCGATTTTAGATTATGCAGTATCTGTATTTTTCGAAAAATTTCAAATGTGCATTTCTAGACCTTTTATGTTATTCTTTAACTACTTTCAGCCATAATACTAATCTGGATTTTTCCAAAAATTTTCATATTCTAACCTGAAATTCTCAAAACACCAAAATTTTTATATTGGCTCGCTGTAACTAAATTTTTGCCTGTTTTGGTCTTAATCCGAAGCTGACTTTCTCGAAAAATACTAAATTTGCATTTTGATGAGCTTTGAGCCAAATTTGAGTTATTTTAATAAAAAATGTAGTTTTACCAAAATCAACAAATTGGACAATTTCGTACTACAATTATGTTTTTCTAAAAACCTCAAAACTTGCAGTTCATAAACGATGTGGGTCATTTTTAATCGATTTTTGACCTATTCCTAACTTGCATTTTTAAAAAAATTCCTAACTTTCATTTTTAAAAGCATCAAGTTATATTGAACCGATTTTGACCTTAATCCTAACATAAAATTCTCAAAACACTTCAAATTTGTGTTTTGACACGCTTTAAGTCTTCTTTTTTTACCTATTTTGGTTTTAATCCCAAACTGACTTTTTGCAAAATACCACATTTGCATTTTGATGTATTTTGAGCCAAATTGTATTTATTTTAATTCAAAAATATAGTTTTACACAAACAACGAAACAAAAGGTTCTATAGTATAATCGAGTTTCTCTTAAAGCATCAAAAATTGCATTTTTAAAGGATCTGGTAAATTTTTCATCGATTTTAGATTATGCAGTATCTGTATTTTTCCAAAAATTTCAAATGTGCAATTCTAGACCCTTTATGTTATTCCTTAACTACTTTTAGCCATAATACTAATCTGGATTTTTCCAAAAATTTTCATATTCTAACCTGAAATTCTCAAAAAACTCAAAATTTTTATATTGGCTCGCTTTGACTAATTTTTTGCCTATTTTGGTCTTAATCCGAAGCTGACTTTCTCGCAAAATACTAAATTTGCATTTAGATGAGCTTTGAGCCAAATTTCAGTTATTTTAATAAAAAATGTAGTTTTACCAAAATCAACAAATTGGACAATTTCGTACTACAATTATGCTTTTCTAAAAACCTCAAAACTTGCAGTTCATAAACGATGTGGGTCATTTTTAATCGATTTTTGACCTATTCCTAACTTGCATTTTTAAAAAAATTCCTAACTTTCATTTTTTAAAGCATCAAGTTATATTGAACCGATTTTGACCTTAATCCTAACGGAAAATTCTCAAAACACTACAAATTTTTGTTTTGACACGCTTTAAGTCATCTTTTTTTACCTATTTTGGTTTTAATCCTAAACTGACTTTTTGCAAAATACCACATTTGCATTTTGATGTATTTTGAGCCAAATTTTGTTTATTTTAATTCAAAAATATAGTTTTACACAAACAACGAAACAAAAGGTTCTATAGTATAATCGAGTTTCTCTTAAAGCATCAGAAATTGCATTTTTAAAGAATGTGGTAAATTTTTAATCGATTTTAGATTATGCAGTATCTGTATTTTTCCAAAAATTTCAATGTGCAATTCTAGACCCTTTATGTTATTCCTTAACTACTTTTAGCCATAATACTAATCTGGATTTTTCCAAAAATTCTCATATTCTAACCTGAAATTCTCAAAAAATTTAAAATTTTTATATTGGCTCGCTTTGACTAATTTTTTGCCTGTTTTGGTCTTAGTCCGAAGCTGACTTTCTCGCAAAATACTAAATTTGCATTTTAATGAGCTTTGAGCCAAATTTCAGTTATTTTAATAAAAAATGTAGTTTTACCAAAATCAACAAATTAGACAATTTTGTACTACAATTATGTTTTTCTAAAAATCTCAAAACTTGCAGTTCATAAACGATGTGGGTCATTTTGAATCGATTTTTGTCCTATTCCTAACTTGCATTTTAAAAAAATTCCTAATTTCCATTTTTAAAAGCATCAAGTTATATTGAACCGATTTTGACCTTAATTCTAACGTAAAATTCTCAAAACACTTCAAATTTTTGTTTTGACCCGCTTTAAGTCATCTTTTTTTACCTATTTTGGTTTTAATAATAAACTGCCTTTTTGCAAAATACCACAATTGCATTTTGATGTATTTTGAGCCAAATTGTATTTATTTTAATTCAAAAATATAGTTTTACACAAACAACGAAACAAAAGGTTCTATAGTATAATCGAGTTTCTCTTAAAGCATCAAAAATTGCATTTTTAAAGGATGTGGTAAATTTTTAATCGATTTTAGATTATGCAGTATCTGTATTTTTCCAAAAATTTCAAATGTGCAATTCTAGACCCTTTATGTTATTCCTTAACTACTTTTAGCCATAATACTAATCTGGATTTTTCCAAAAATTTTCATATTCTAACCTGAAATTCTCAAAACACTCAAAATTTTTATATTGGCTCGCTTTGACTAATTTTTTGCCTGTTTTGGTCTTAATCCGAAGCTGACTTTCTCGCAAAATACAAAATTTGCATTTTGATGAGCTTTGAGCCAAATTTCAGTTATTTTAATAAAAAATGTAGTTTTACCAAAATCAACAAATTAGACAATTTTGTACTACAATTATGTTTTTCTAAAAACCTCAAAACTTGCAGTTCATAAACGATGAGGGTCATTTTTAATCGATTTTTGACCTATTCCTAACTTGCATTTTTAAAAAAATTCCCAATTTTCATTTTTAAAAGCATCAAGTTATATTGAACCGATTTTGACCTTAATCCTAACATAAGATTCTCAAAACACTTCAAATTTTTGTTTTGACACGCTTTATGTAATCTTTTTTTACCTATTTTGGTTTTAATCCTAAACTGACTTTTTGCAAAATACCACATTTGCATTTTGATGTATTTTGAGCCAAATTTTATTTATTTTAACTCAAAAATATAGTTTTACACAAACAACGAAACAAAAAGTTCTATAGTATAATCGAGTTTCTCTTAAAGCATCAAAAATTGCATTTTTAAAGGATGTGGTAAATTTTTAATCTATTTTAGATTATGCAGTATCTGTATTTTTCCAAAAATTTCAAATGTGCAATTCTAGACCCTTTATGTTATTCCTTAACTACTTTTAGCCATAATACTAATCTGGATTTTTCCAAAAATTTTCATATTCTAACCTGAAATTCTCAAAACACTAAACATTTTTATATTGGCTCGTTTTGTCTAATTTTTTGCCTGTTTTGGTCTTAATCCGAAGCTGACTTTCTCGCAAAATGCTAAATTTGCATTTTGATGAGCTTTGAGCCAAATTTCAGTTATTTTAATAAAAAATGTAGTTTTACCAAAATCAACAAATTAGACAATTTTGTACTACAATTATGTTTTTCTAAAAACCTCAAAACTTGCAGTTCATAAACGATGTGGGTCATTTTTAATCGATTTTTGACCTATTCGTAAGTTGCATTTTTAAAAAAATTTCCAATTTCCATTTTTAAAAGCATCAAGTTATATTGAACCGATTTTGACCTTAATTCTAACTTAAAATTCTCAAAACACTTCAAATTTTTGTTTTGACCCGCTTTAAGTCATCTTTTTTTACCTATTTTGGTTTTAATAATAAACTGACTTTTTGCAAAATACCACAATTGCATTTTGATGTATTTTGAGCCAAATTTTATTTATTTTAATTCAAAAATATAGTTTTACACAAACAACGAAACAAAAGGTTCTATAGTATAATCGAGTTTCGCTTAAAGCATCAAAAATTGCATTTTTAAAGGATGTGGTAAATTTTTAATCGATTTTAGATTATGCAGTATCTGTATTTTTCCAAAAATTTCAAATGTGCAATTCTAGACCCTTTATGTTATTCTTTAACTACTTTCAGCCATAATACTAATCTGGATTTTTCCAAAAATTTTCATATTCTAACCTGAAATTCTCAAAGCACTAAAAATTTTTATATTGGCTCGCTTTGACTAATTTTTTGCCTGTGTTGGTCTTAATCCGAAGCTGACTTTCTCGCAAAATACTAAATTTGCATTTTGATGAGCTTTGAGCCAAGTTTCAGTTATTTTAATAAAAAATGTAGTTTTACCAAAATCAACAAATTAGACAATTTTGTACTACAATTATGTTTTTCTAAAAACCTCAAAACTTGCAGTTCATAAACGATGAGGGTCATTTTTAATCGCTTTTTGACCTATTCCTAACTTGCATTTTAAAAAAAATCCTAATTTCCATTTTTAAAAGCATCAAGTTATATTGAACCGATTTTGACCTTAATCCTAACATAAAATTCTCAAAACACTTCAAACTTTTGTTTTGACACGCTTTAAGTCATCTTTTTTTACCTATTTTGGTTTTAGTCCTAAACTGACTTTTTGCTAAATACCACATTTGCATTTTGATGTATTTTGAGCCAAATTGTATTTATTTTAATTCAAAAATATATTTTTACAAAAACAACGAAACAAAAGGTTCTTCATAATCGAGTTTCTCTTAAAGCATCAAAAATTGCATTTTGAAAGGATGTGGTAAATTTTTAATCTATTTTAGATTATGCAGTATCTGTATTTTACCAAAAATTTCAAATGTGCAATTCTAGACCCTTTATGTTATTCCTTAACTACTTTTAGCCATAATACTAATCTGGATTTTTCCAAAAATTTTCATATTCTAACCTGAAATTCTCAAAACACTCAAAATTTTTATATTGGCTCGCTTTGACTAATTTTTTGCCTGTTTTGGTCTTAATCCGAAGCTGACTTTCTCGCAAAATACTAAATTTGCATTTTGATGAGCTTTGAGCCAAGTTTCAGTTATTTTAATAAAAAATGTAGTTTTACCAAAATCAACAAATTAGACAATTTTGTACTACAATTATGTTTTTCTAAAAACCTCAAAACTTGCAGTTCATAAACGATGTGGGTCATTTTTAATCGATTTTTGAACTATTCCTAACTTGCATTTTTAAAAAACTTCCTAATTTCCATTTTTAAAAGCATCAAGTTATATTGAACCGATTTTGACCTTAATTCTAACTTAAAATTCTCAAAACACTTCAAATTTTTGTTTTGACCCGCTTTAAGTCATCTTTTTTTACCTATTTTGGTTTTAATAATAAACTGACTTTTTGCAAAATACCACAATTGCATTTTGATGTATTTTGAGCCAAATTTTATTTATTTTAATTCAAAAATATAGTTTTACACAAACAACGAAACAAAAGGTTCTATAGTATAATCGAGTTTCTCTTAAAGCATCAAAAATTGCATTTTTAAAGGATGTGATAATTTTTAATCGATTTTAGATTATGCAGTATCTGTATTTTTCCAAAAATTTCAAATGTGTAATTCTAGACCCTTTATGTTATTCCTTAACTACTTTTAGCCATAATACTAATCTGGATTTTTCCAAAAATTTTCATATTCTAACCTGAAATTCTCAAAACACCAAAATTTTTATATTGGCTCGCTGTAACTAACTTTTTGCCTGTTTTGGTCTTAATCCGAAGCTGACTTTCTCGAAAAATACTAAATTTGCATTTTGATGAGCTTTGAGCCAAATTTCAGTTATTTTAATAAAAATGTAGTTTTACCAAAATCAACAAATTTGACAATTTTGTACTACAATTATGTTTTTCTAAAAACCTCAAAACTTGCAGTTCATAAACGATGTGGTTCATTTTTAATCGATTTTTGACCTATTCCTAACTTGCATTTTTAAAAAAATTCCCAATTTCCATTTTTAAAAGCATCAAGTTATATTGAACCGATTTTGACCTTAATCCTAACGTAAAATTTTCAAAACACTTCAAATTTTTGTTTTGACACGCTTTAAGTCCTTTATTTTACCTATTTTGGTTTTAATCCTAAACTGACTTTTTGCAAAATACCACATTTGCATTTTGATGTATTTTGCGCCAAATTGTATTTATTTTAATTCAAAAATATAGTTTTACACAAACAACGAAACAAAAGGTTCTATAGTATAATCGAGTTTCTCTTAAAGTATCAAAAATTGCATTTTTAAAGGATGTGGTAAATTTTTAATAGATTTTAGATTATGCAGTATCTGTATTTTTCCAAAAATTTCAAATGTGCAATTCTAGACCCTTTATGTTATTCCTTAACTACTTTTAGCCATAATACTAATCTGGATTTTTCCAAAAATTTTCATATTCTAACCTGAAATTCTCAAAACACTTAAAATTTTTATATTGGCTCGCTTTGACTAATTTTTTGCCAGTTTTGGTCTTAGTCCTAAGCTGACTTTCTCGCAAAATACCAAATTTGCATTTGCATGGGCTTTGAGCCAAATTTCAGTTAATTTAATCAAAAATGTAGTTTTACCAAAACCAACAAATTAGACTGTTTTGTACTAAAATTGTGTTTTTCTAAAAACCTCAAAATTTGCATTTATAAATCTTGTGGGTCATTTTTAGTCGATTTTTTGACCTATTGCTAATTACCATTTTTTAAAAAGTTACAAATTTTTATTTTTCAAAGCATCAAGTTAGATTTAACCGATTTTGACCTTAATCCTAACCTGAAATCCTCAAAACACTCCAAATTTTTGTTTTTACACGCTTTGAGTCATTTTTTAACTATTTTGGGTTTAATTCTAAGCGTAAGCTAAATTTAATTTATTTTTATTCAAAAATTTATCTTTACACAAACAACGAAACAGAAGGTTCTCTTAAAGCATCAAAAATTGCATTTTTAAACAATGTGGGTAATTTTTAATCGATTTTAGACTTATGCAGTATCTGCGTTTTTTCAAAAAATTCAAATTTGTTTTTCTAGACCCATTATATTATCTTTTAACTAATTTTGGCCCTAATACTAATCCGGATTTTTTCTAGACGAGGTCCAAGTTTTACTTGGCCATACGTTAAAATATTGTAAAATATCTCACTACCAAGCAAAATGTCGACAGGTTGCGAAGTGAAAAAACTGCTGTCAGCTAGTTTTAAACTATCTGGTATTTTCAAACATGAAGGATCGAATGAATACTGAGGCAACATCGACGTAATACGTTCAACTACTAAAAATGATAGATTTAACTTATATTTACCATCAGTACATTTTATGTCCCTTTCAATTTGAAAATTTACGTAACAAGTATTTTCATTACTAATACCGAAAATTGGTACATTGACATCCTTTGACACCCAAAGATACAAAACTGGATTGACTTGCTGAATCTAGCAATGCACGACAAGAAATATAATTATCTTGACTGTCGCGAATAAATAAATTAAGTGTGGCAAGCAAAATTTGCACTTTATTCGATTGATTAATATTTGATGTTAAGTTTATTGCCGAGTTCTCATTACAAATTGGCGAATCTTGGTCACAGAGGACGAGAGTATTAGATGTGGTGGGTAAATTATCACCTGCATTAATAATAGGTGGCAGTGAAGGTGTAAGGTGAGTTGTATGTTCATGTAAAGAAGTATTATGTTTCTTATTGCAAATTTTACACCCTTTCGCCTTACAAATTTCTGCTAAATGACCAACTTGAAAACAATTAGTACATATACCAGGATTTTTTAACTCAGAGTAACGAGATTTTATAGGTAAAGCTAGTAAGAAACGACACTTATACGTGAGATGATTATTCTTCCGACAGAAAGCACATTTAGTGTTACTATATGACTTACCTGGAGGTGTAATTGTTTGAGAAGGTTCTGTAGAAAGATGTACGTGCGAATTAGTACTGCCCAATACTTTACCAGACCAGGGTTTATCTGATCCTTTTGATGCTTTTAAATCTAAAGTTTCTAAAAGTTGACATTTATTCCGCAAAAAATTTAAAAGATCATCTAATCGAGGTTGTTGAATTTTAGCAGTATTAATTTCCCATTCCTTTCTAGTTTGAGTGTCAAGTTTACTAGTAACTAAAAATATTAATGGCGTGTCCCATGAGTCTACAGGTTCGCCTATGCTTTTCAGTGAACGAGTACTTCGCTGTAAAATATCAATCATCTTTCTGAGCCCCCACATGGGATTCTCGTGCAACAAAAGATATTTTAAATAAATGTTGCATATGATTATGTATTAACATTTTTTTTATTTTCATATCGTTCTTTTAGTAACGTCAGAGCGACGTCATAGTTCTCATCAGTAAACGCTAATGAATGTAATAGCTGGGCAGCTTCGCCTCTTAAATAAGATTGAAGGTAATAGAATTTTTGAGTTTTGGTTAAATCCTCCCTTTCGTGAATGATGGAAAAAAAATCCAACTTTCATATCATATATCATATTAGAATATAGTAACATTTATAACAGGTAGATTTGGTGAGACAGTAACTTTATCAGTGTGACATAATTGCAAAGGTTGTGCATTCGTTGTCGTCAAAGGAACTACTGGACATGCAAGCTCAATAATTGTGTGAGCTTTGGTCACAACCGTAAAACAATAATCTTCAAAAACTTCTCGCTCGCTTTCCTGCGATGAATTTATCTCTTCAAGTTCGCTTTGAAGCTTTTCAAATTCATCCCAGATTTCTTCTATTTTCGCTAAACGGAGTTTTAACTAGGTCGTACGTCGGTATTAACCCGTGACTTTGAAAATAATCTAATCTATAGTCAAATTTGGTGATTTTTTGACATAATATTCCTCGGCGTATTACTAAATACTTTATATGCTCCGCAGGTGTAGGTACTTTGGCATCTGAATTTAAATCAACCATATCTGTAGGAAATTAATAAAAGCTATATGAATTAATGATAGAAAATGTCACCTTTTTGATGTAGGTATCTAGTTGGAACCACAAAATTAAGCCGATTTCGCGAAAAATTAAAGCAAACTGATCGAGATGCAAGTAAAATATATAAACGAACCTCAGATTAAGGCTTCTTCGGTTCTCTTGGCTGTAACGCGTCGTCAGGTATATCTGGATACCGACGCTTTGCGGAAACCCAAGATTCGAATCGGTCGGGGCCTTTGCTGTAGCTTCTCGATGAACTATCCGGCTCGACTGGACCAAAATGGTTTTTGTGGACTGTATTATTTTCCGTAAAAATATACGGTTTCGTCGGAGAAATTAAAACATTGACAAGTTTTCAATGATATTTCTAATTCTGTCTCTTTGACAAGAAAACAATGGTGCTTGTAAAGTTTATGTCATCTCGATTTTCAAGGTTTTTTCTTTTTTTTTGATAGTAGCTCACGGTCTATAAAATAGATTGAAAGAAAAAAAAATTCTTGGATGAGCCACTTTTCACTGAGAAACAAGAAAATAAAAATTGAAAATATTTGACAAAATTGATGCGAAAACTCTCGAATCTGACAGTAGTGTTAGAAATATATTTACAGTGATGCCAAACGTCGGAGTTCATCATTAAGTGCAATAAAATTATGTGGTCGCATCTAGAAACAGAATAAAAGAAAATTACCTAACTGATATTGCGGCAACCACTCGTGAGTTCTTATAATTTTCTAATTTTAACATAATGAGTAGAACTGAACTAACCTTAGCCTACCTAACCTAAACGTAAAATGTTTAACTGAACTAACCTAACCAGGAAAACTAGAACTGAACTAACCTGAGCTAACCTAACCTAAACGTCAAAAGTGTAACTGAACTAACCTAACCAGGGAAACTAGAACTGGACTAAACTGAACTAACCAGACACCGCTAACATAATATAAAAGACAACCCCTAACATAAGGAGTATAAACTGAACTAACCTAATCAAGAAAACTAGAACTGGACTAACCTGAACTAACCAGACCTTACGTGAAGTAACATAAAGTTACCCTGTTCTAAAAATAAAGAAAAAAGCGGGCCCTTTAAGGGCCCGCTTTTTTCTCACTCGCAACTCTCAACTCACCTAAACTAGTCTAACCTAAACGTAAAACGTGTATCTGAACTAACCTAACCAGGGAAACTAGAACTGGACTAACCTGAACTAACCAAACCTTACCTAAAATAACAGAAAGTTAACCTGTTCTAAAACTAAAGAAAAAAGCGGGCCCTTTAAGGGCTCGCTTTTTATATTACTCTCTACCCCTAACATAAAAAGTAGAACTGAACTAACTGTTTAATGGTTGAGATTTAGAACTTTATTCCATTCCTAAATTGCCAGCTCTAAGTTTATCAGCTCTGGTTGAAAAGTGACAAGTGACTGAAAAAATGACGAATGTGAAATTTGATAAGAATTTGTTTTATTAAAAGATTTGCAATGATCATCCATTTTTTTTTTGTAAAAAAAGCATTTTACTATTTTTTGTGAGTACAAATCCATTTCACCTGTGTTAATAAAATTAATACATTCCACACAAAACAAAGAAGTCTATTTCATCTTCTTTTTCCCAATTTGAACCAGCAATTTCAATTTTCAACACTAACCTAATCAGGAAAACTAGAACTGGACTAACCTAAACTAACCTAAGCTAGTCTAACCTAATCGTTAAAAGTGTAACTGAACTAACCTAACCAAGGAAACTAGAGCTGGACTAACCTGAACTAACCAGACCTTACCTGAAGTAACAGAAAATTAACCTGTTCTAAAAATAAAGAAAAAAGCGGGCCTTTAAGGGCCCGCTTTTTTCTTTATTTTTTTTTTATATTGTTCTCTACCCCTAACATAAAGAGTAGAAATGAACTAACCTAATCAGGAAAACTAGAACTGGACTAACCTGAACTGATCAGACCTAACCTGAACTAACCGGAGTTAACCTGTTCAAAAAAAAATTAATTTTTAAGTTGTAAAAATCGAATATTTTCAAGAAGAGGATTTGGCAACACTGCCTTTAAAAACGTCAACAAACTTCATCTTTTATATATGCTACCTGTCAACTTCATCAATCATTCGACTAGCAACTAGTACAATGCAAAATTTGTAAGTTAAATAAAAATTTGAATTTATGACACGTTTGAAACTTAAATTATATCATAAAAATCGAACAACCTTGAATTTTATAGTTGTAGTGTGTGTTGTGGCTACAAAAGAAAATTGGGGCAACTTCCAAGTATGAGTAATGTATTTTCATACCTTCATTTTTCAATATTTTTCTTACAAAACTCGACCATCCAAGTATTTTTTTACTTAAATCTGCTAATCATAACATAAGCTTTATTATGATATCAAAATTAAGGCAAAAATCGAGATGACATTTTCTGTACAATCACCGAAAACAATATAACTTATAGAAAAAATAACTGGTTAATTCAAAAAACACCTTCCATAGGTATATAAAATTATCCACACAGCTAACCACGCCCACAATTCCTATTGGCTGGTACGTAGCAACAGTGGCGCTTTAAGCGACCAGCACTCGTCTGCCGTATCAACGGATGCCACACCGAAGAGACGTCGCAACTTGGTTTACTAAAGACGCATTCTTGAAAACTGATAACGTTTTCTTAACATGCTGTATATGGACACAAAATCTCTCTCTCTTGGACATCTCACACTCTCTTAGGGGTTTAAGTGAACAACAAGAAATAACAACTTTGTGGCATGTTTGTTCCTTTTCAGAATGTTTGTGCAGAAGTTGTTACGAAGAAGACTTGCATCAATCAAGACTTCCGATAAAAGTCCCAATTTAATATTGCACATCTTCGATAGTAAACAAATTCAATACATTTGCTAGTCAGCAAATTGCTCCAGTTTGATGGATACACGTATAGAGAAATTCGGGGAGAAAATAAATTGAATTTCATAACATGGAAAACGTTCCACGTTATTTTTCCAGCTTTGCCGAGAGCTCCGATTCCCATTTCGGATTAGGCACTTTGCCGGCGATCCAATAATAGCTTAGGATGCATTACAAATGAAGGGCTATTTGTTACAGTAGCTTTGGGGATCGATAACTTCCCATCATAATAACGAGCCCGTTTAATATCCCACAATTATTATAATTATAGTCATATTGCTGCTGACTGTGCAGCAGGAAACGTAATCCACATTCCAATAAAAAGTTTTTTGTGCGAATAATGCGTTCCATTACCAAAATCTCTCGTTTATTAAACTTTCCTATATTTTAATACAGGACCCATTATATTCGATTCAGTCCTTATTATTTTCGTCCTTATCTCAGAGACACGAAATATCAAATTACACTTACTTGAAGAGATACCTTCTGGCAGGAAAACATCGCATTAGGCATCACCTCGAACAAAAGGGAAACTTTCAGTCCTCTTTTGTTTACTTTTGCGTCGGCATCATCGGTTTGCTAAAAATGCAGGATAAGGGCGGGTTGCCATGGCGACCGAGACACTGATTTTCTGCCCCGTCCGTTGTTGAAGATCGGGACAGGTGTAAAGTATAGGTGGGCAGGCAAAAAATATTGTTATTTCGCCCTAAAGGGCGACGGGATTTGATGGGGAATGTCTGGACGAATTATTTTCGTGCGGGGGCAAAATATTTCTCCCTGGATAAAGCTTAGGAGACGGAAAATAAGGTTATTTTTGACGGGACAGCGAAAGGTGGACGCAGAAGAAAAAAAAAGGACAAAAAGCTTTATAATGGATAGGAAAGGTTTCGTTAAATAAGGGCGCTCAAGTAGCAAAAGACATTTCCTGAAGTTCATTTTCATTTCGTTGGTTCAAATTTAGTTACTTACCTATAAAGCTTTTCACTAAGTTTTTCGACAAAGGTGGCCATTTTGTTATGAAAACTGTAAAGCCAGGATTTTGTCAAAAGCGCAACATACGAGGTTCGAAAAAAACTGAAAAAATTGAAAAAAACTTTGTTTTTTTCGTTTTTTTTTGAAGCCTCGGAAAAACAAAAAAAATACGATACGATAAGAGCTTCTAAATGTATTCTATATGTTCCTAAATACCAAATGTGAGTAAACATTATATTAATTTTTATTTTTAAAACATACATAACTTTTCAATACATATATTATATAATATAATATATTTTCACAACCAAAACATATTTACTTCACATAATATTGAATTACAAATAAAACATCTTCTGTTAAAAAAAGAAAACATTACAACAAAAAAAAATAAATAAAATAGATTGTTCTGTTAGTCTAGAACAGAAACAAAATATTAAGTCAAATAAGTATTCAAAGGCACATCCAAAGCCTTAAATTTTCTGAAGAAAAGTCCTCTTCTGACTTCTCCAATTCGATGTCTTGATCGATATCAACACTTCAAAGTGTGTCCGGGGGGGGGGGGAGAATTTCTCTGGAGAATTTTGGTAATAAAATGTTTATACTTATTGTGAAATATTGTAAATGTAAAAGTGTTTTCGTGTGGTTCATGAAAAAAGTCAGTGGAGTGCGCTTTTTGTTTGTCCCTCGGACGCCATTGGACTTGCTAATTTTAGAGAATAACATTTTCAGTTTTTTTGCAGAAACTTTTTGAAATAAGCAAATAATTTTATTAATAACAAATAAGTTGTAATAAAATGCAATTTATTTTTTTTTATTTTAAACTTATATTAAACCTCTATTTTGTCCGAAAATTGAGTTTCTCCTAAATATCAAAAACAGCATTTTTACAGGATGTGCATTAATTTAAGTTTGTCCCACGGACGCCATTGGACTTGCCAATTTTAGAGAATAACATTTTCAGTTTTTTTGCAGAAACTTTTTGAAATAAGCAAATAATTTTATTAATAACAATTAAGTTGTAATAAAATGCAATTTATTTTTTTTTTATTTTGAACTTATTTAAACCTCTATTTTGTCCGAAAATTGAGTTTCTCCTAAATATCAAAAACATCTTTTTACAGGATGTGCATTAATTTAAGCCAATTTTAGCCCTTTTTCTAAGCTTGTTTTTCGGAGATTGTAAATTTCTATTTCTAGATACTTTAAGTCATTTTTAACAGATTTTGGCTCTAATCATATTCTAAATTCTTCAAGCAATTAAAAATTTTAATTTTTACACCCTTCGAGTCATCCTTAATGATTTTTGGATAATTTGTGACACAACTTTCCCAAAAGAACACCGGATTTTTATTTTTGAGGTGTTTTTAGTCAAAATTTTCATATTGTGACTAAAAAATTAATTTTACCAGAAACAACAAAATTCGCATTTTAGGCCATGTGTTGTGATAAAATTTTATCCATTATTCTAACCTCAAGTTTTCCAAAAGCTTTTGCATTTTTTTCCGACTCCAAATTTGCATTTTTAGACACATTTTGCATGGATTTTAAGTCAAATTTTCCTTATTGCGGTCCATAAATATGTTTTTACCATTTATCTGAATTAGTTTTCCCTGTATTTATTCTAAAATGGAATTTTTCCAAAAGAATAAAACTGCATTTTTAGACGAGGTTGCGAGAATTTTAATTGGTTTTAATGTCTTAATTCTAAGCTGAATTTCTCTCTCAAATTTTTCCAAAAACTTCAAATTTGAATTTTGACACGCTCCAAGTAACTTTTAATGATATTTGGACTTAATAGCTTTTTGGCATCACTTTTTCAAAACACACCAGATTTTTTTTAAGGTAAATCAAAAAAATTTGAAATTTGGACCATGTGTTGCGACAAAGTTTTAGCCCTAACTCTAGCCTTTATTAAGTTCTTCAAAGGCCACATTTATACTTTTTCCGTCTTTCGAGAAATTTTTTACAGATTTTGGCCGTATACTTAATTTGAATTTCTCCAGAGGCATCAAATTTGCATTTTTGCTCTATTTAATTAATTTTTCACCAATATTAGCCCTAATCCTTCGCTGACTTTCTCGAAAAACTCCAATTTTGCATTTTTCATGGATTTTGAGTAACATGTTTACCTATTTTGGTCAAAAAATGCGATTTTACCATTTATTTGATTAATTTTTTCCTGCATTTATTCTAACATCGAATTTTTCCAAAAGAATAAAACTGCACTTTTAGACGAGGTTAGTCACATTAAATCGATTTTAGTCTTAATTCTAAGCTGAATTTCTCTCTTAAATTTATCAAACAACTTTAAAATTTTTGCACGCTTTGAGTCATTTTTAAAGATTTTGGACTTCAAACTTTTTGACACAACTTTAAAAAAAAAACGCCAAATTTTTATTTTTGGGAATATTTTAGTCAAATTTTGCATATTCTGATCCAAAAATAAATTTTAGCAAAAACATCAAAATTTGCATTTTTAGACCATGTGTTGTGACAAAGTTTTAGTCCTTATTCTAACCACAATTTTTACAAAGGCTACACTTTGTATTTTCTCCAGATGCTCCAAATTTTGCATTATTTGAGTAATTTTTCAGCAATACTAGCCCTAATACTCACCTGACTTTCTCCAAAAACTCCAAATTTCCATTTTGCAGGTATTTTGAGTCAAATCTTACTTAGTTTGGTCCAAAAATGCTATTTTACCATTCACTTGAATTAGTTTTCCCTGTATTTATTCTAAAACGGATTTTTTCCAAAAGAACAAAACTGCATTTTTAGACGAGGTTGGTCAAATTAAATCGATTTTAGTCTTAATTTTAAGCTGAATTTCTCTCTCATGAATTTTTACACGCTTCGAGTCATTTTTAACGATTTTTGGACTTTTTGACACAACTTTAAAAAAAAAACGGCAAATTTTTATTCTTGGGAATATTTTAGTCAAATTTTACATATTCTGACCCAAAAATAAATTTTAACAAAAACATCACAATTTGCATTTTTAGACCATGTGTTGTGACAAAGTTTTAGCCCTAATTCTAACCACAATTTTTTCAAAGACTACACTTTTGTATTTTTTAAACGGGGAAACTTTTAAACGAATTTTAACTTAAATTTTCCTACAAACTCCAAGCTTGCATTTTTGGACTCTTTGAGAAATTTTTAACCTATTTTGGCCATACACTTAACCTGAATTTCTCCAGACGCACCAAATCTGTATTTTTGCACTATTTGAGCAATGTTTTACAAGTGTTGGCCCTAAACCTTACCCGAGTTTCTCGAAAAACTCCAAATTTGCATTTCGCAGGGATTTTGAGTCAAATTTTACTTATTTCGGTCCAAAAATGTGATTTTACGATTTATCTAAATTAGTTTCCCTGTAATTATTCTAAAATCGATTTTTTCCAAAAAAATAAAACTGCATTTTTAGTCGAAGTGTTTCGTCGCTTTAATCGATTTTAGCTTTAAATCTAAACTGAATTTTTCCAAAGACTTCAAATTTGCATTTTTAGACGCTTTGAGACTTTTTTAACTGATTTTGGCCTTGATCCCAATCCAAAAACTTTTAATTGGCATTTCTTGACGCTTTGAGTAATTTTTAGCCGATTTTTGTCCCAACCTTAATCTGCAATTTTCCAAAAATTTAACGTTGGCGTTTCTAGACGCTTTAAATATTTTTTATCCGGTTCTGACACTTATTGTAACTTAATATAGTGGTAATATTTATATATATTAATAATAATTAATGTTTCTAATTCTTAAATGCATTAAGTAATTTCAGTCATTTCAGTTATAAAATGAATTTCTTCTCAATCACTCAAAATTTTTATTTTTTTATTATTGGAATCGTTTTGACCGATTTTGGCCTTAATGCTAAACTAGATTTCTCGAAATTTATCATATTTGCATTTTGAGCCGTTTAGAGTCTATTTTTATTTATTTTAGTCCATAAGTGTAAATTTACCAAAAACAATAAATCAGACTTTTGTCAAAAACGTAAAAATTGGCGTATTCAGAGGATGTGGTTTTTGTGGATGAGGGGGCGAATACCATTTATAATCAATTTTTGCATCAATTCTAATCTCCATTTTTCAAAAATTTTAAATTTGCATTTTTAAATGTTTTAAGCACTTTTTAACCGATTTTGGCGTTAATCGTTCACATTTTTTTCAGAAACTTCAAATTTGTTTTTTTGTATGCTTTGAGTCACTTTCAAAGACCTTTGACCTTAACCTTCACTTGAGATTGAAGAATTCGGAAAAAAACTTGCTGAAGCTTAATAGGAAAAATTCGAAAAAATTGAAAAGTAAAAAGAAAAGTCTGCTTCCTGATTCTCCTATAAGGGGTCGATTTAATTGGTTCTGATTTAAACACGGTTCTTTTCCAACCACCAACTTCCGGACTTTTTTGAACATCTGGTCAAAGTCAGAGGTCGAAAAATATACATATTTGAAAAAATTAAATTTATATTTACTGAAAATATTAACAGTAATTTCTAACCTTTAAATTTTGAAAATATAACCAACAACACCAACACTTACATCGTTCTAATTTTATACAAAGGGTAATCTTTCATGGCCAACTTTGTGGAAAAACTTTATAGTTAACTTTCACTCGCTCTTATGTCAATGAACATCATAAAATTGAAATTTATTTTTAATATCCTTTATTCAAGCCAATGTAAATTCAATCAGCTCCCCTCCCCACAAGTCCCACAGCATTCGCACAATTAACGTCAAGGCCGCAAGGAACGTGTTTTAAATTCGAACCCAATATTAGGCCCTCTTGTAATTTATAATCCCGCAAGTAAATTCGACAGGCTCTCTCTTTCTCACTCTCTTTCTGTCTGGATGGCAGAAATGGCCCCACCCCCAGGTTTTTATCGAATTAACGCCCGATGAATTTTACCGTCGGTTTTCCCAACCGTTACTCCTCTAATGGACGTGGCTGGAAACTTTTCCGTCACTGGATTGATACTTTGGACCCCCCGAAATAGACCTTCAGACCTGTCTGATAATGCAAACTTATTCCCATTTTATCGTTCGATTTTCCTTTTTTAATGACATCGCTATATTGACGTAAATAATGTTCTTTTGTCCTCCTCCTCCTTCTCGTCTTTGTCTAAAGGCAATTCCCGTTCGTTCGAGTCCAAGAAAGGGTTTTTGGAAAGAGGGAGAATTTAATTCGTTTGGCGATAAGGAGTGACTTAATTTTCTTAGGGAAATTTTAAGAAGAATAACAATGTCAAAATTAACCTCAGGAAATTGAATGTAAATTTGCTTAAAATGATCCAAATTTTATTCAGTTATAAATTCGCTAACTCGGATGATGAACAACGGTTTGTCAATAATTATCCAATCATCTACAAGCTTAAATTATTAAGTGTTTTCAACTAACTTATGAATAAGTAACAAGAAAAAAGTACTTAAATCCCTAGTCAGAGCACTCTTGTTCTTGCTCAGAATCTTGAAGGTGCATTAAAACCATTACAAAACGTCGACTAACTCTAGCGGTGACTTTTTACTTTACTTTTACTACCTAAAACTTTTTTGCTACTTTTTTGGTCTGAGGATTAGAAAGCCCGCTTTAGGTGTGCGTATGGAGAAAACAAATGATGGACTTTTAGTCCGCTTGAAAAAAAAAGTTTATTTTTTATAATGAAGGAACAGGTCAGACTTTGAATGCTCCTTTGGATATTCCAAAATTGATCTGTGGTAAGAACTTATTACGCACTTATGCTTATAAATTATATAGTCCCCATTTAACTATTAAATCTCCGAGTATGAAACCGAGCCCTTGAAGGGATACTTTTATTTATTGAGTTGAGAAATGAGCTTGTACCACACCAGTCATATTCTTAGGAAAAGAGCAATTTTGTCTCCTGTAGACATTCATTCATATTTTTGTTAAACCTTTTTTCTACTCGCGTGCGCGATAATTTACTTTCCCGCACGCAGTTGAGTGATTACCATAATTTAAAAAGAGGAAATACCCCCCTTTTTCTCAGTTTCCAAATTTGACCGCCTGTAATTTTAGGATGAGTGGACGGATTGGAGCTAATCTATCAGTTTCTTGTTCTTTTCGATGTCCTCTTTCACCTCCCACCAAAGAAAGTCCTCTAGGTTGTCGCTATATCTTGCAAGAAAATTAATAAGAAAGACGTGCGTGACCGGCGTGACGTCACATGATATAAACAATTTTTTTATCGTCTGTTACTTAGTGGAGCTGTTTAAGTGGATTAAGCGATTTTTTGTTTTTCTTTATATCTTCTTTTACCGTTTGTTAAAAAAGTCCCCAAGTTCAATACTTTGGGAGATAGACCTATTCGATAGTCGATTTTTAGGTACTTATAAAATGTGCTTTAAAGGCAGTTAGAAAAAAGGTTACTTATGGGACTAATTTCACTCTTATCGTTACGTTAATAGCAAACTAAAATCGCTTTATTCCGAAAAAAAAACCACCAAAAAATTACCTATACTTACATACATTTCTAAAAAATTACCATAATTTTTTAAAAATTTAAAAGGAGGAAATACCCCCTTTTTCTTAATTTCCAATTTTGACCGCCTGTAATTTTAGAATGAGTGGACGGATTGGAGTTAATCTAACAGTTTCTTGTTCTTCACGATTTCCTCTTTCACCTCCCGCCAAAGAAAGTCTTCTAGGTTGTCGCTACATCTTGTTAAAAAAATAAAAAAGAAGACGTGCGTGACCGGCGTGACGTCACATAGGGTAAACAATTTTTTTTATCGTCTGTTACTTAGTGGAGCGATTTAAGTGGATTAAGCGGTTTTTAGTTTTTCTTTATGTCCTCTTTCACCGTTTATAAAAAAGTCCCGCAAGTTCAATACTTTGGCAGATAGACCTTTTCGATAGTCGATTTTTAGGTACTTATAAAATGTGCTTTAAAGGTAGTTAGAAAAAAGGTTACTTATGGGTCTAATTTCACTCTTATCGTTACGTTAATGGCAAATTGAAATCGCCTTATTCCGAAAAAAAAACACCAAAAAATTACCTTTACTTACACAAATTTCTAAAAAAATTCCATAATTTTTTAGAAATTTAAAAAGAGGAAATACCCCCTTTTTCTTAATTTCCAATTTTGACCGCCTGTAGTTTTAGAATGAGTGGACGGATTGGAGTTAATCTAACAGTTTCTTGTTCTCTTCGATGTCCTCTTTCACCTCCCACCAAAGAAAGTCCTCTAGGTTGTCGCTACATCTTGAAAGAAAATTAATAAGAAAGTCGTGCGTGACCGGCGTGACGTCACATAGGGTAAACAATTTTTTTTATCGTCTGTTACTTAGTGGAGCGATTTAAGTGGATTAAGCGGTTTTTAGTTTTTCTTTATGTCCTCTTTCACCGTTTATAAAAAAAGTCCCGCAAGTTCAATACTTTGGGAGATAGACCTTTTCGATAGTCGATTTTTAGGTACTTATAAAATGTGCTTTAAAGGCAGTTAGAAAAAAGGTTACTTATGGGACTAATTTCACTCTTATCGTTACGTTAATAGCAAATTGAAATAGCCTTATTCCGAAAAAAAAAACACCAAAAAATTACCTATACTTACACAAATTTCTAAAAAATTTTCATAATTTTTTAGAAATTTAAAAAGAGGAAATACCCCTATTTTTCTTAATTTCCAACTTTGACCACCTATAATTTTAGAATGAGCCGACGGATTGGAGTTAATGTAACAGTTTCTTGTTCTTTTCGATGTCCTCTTTCACCTCCCACCAAAGAAAGTCCTCTAGGTTGTCGCTATATTTTGCAAGAAAATTAATAAGAAAGACGTGCGTGACCGGCGTGACGTCACATGATATAAACAATTTTTTTATCGCCTGTTACTTAGTGGAGCGACTAGAGTGGATCCAGCTGTTTTTTTGTTTTTATTTAAGTCCTCTTTCACCGTTTATAAAAAAAGTCCCGCAAGTTCAATACTTTGGGAGATAGACCTTTTCGATAGTCGATTTTTAGGTACTTATAAAATGTGCTTTAAAGGCAGTTAGAAAAAAGGTTACTTATGGGACTAATTTCACTCTTATCGTTACGTTAATATCAAATTAAAATCTCCTTATTCCGAAAAAAAAACACCAAAAAATTACCTATACTTACACAAATTTCTAAAAAAATTCCATAATTTTTTAGAAATTTAAAAAAAGGAAATACCCCCTTTTTCTTAATTTCCAATTTTGACCGCCTGTAATTTTAGAATGAGTGGACGGATTGGAGTTAATCTAACAGTTTCTTGTTCTCTTCGATGTCCTCTTTCACCTCCCACCAAAGAAAGTCCTCTAGGTTGTCGCTACATCTTGAAAGAAAATTAATAAGAAAGTCGTGCGCGACCGGCGTGACGTCACATAGGGTAAACAATTTACCAAAAACTCCGCTACGCGTCGTTCGGCCAACTGCTGTCGCGTGCGGAAAAGTATCACTTTCCGAACTTGTTAAGAAAATAACTATATTTGCCACCAAATGTAAACCTGTATTTATAATACGAGAATATTAATTGGATCGCTGGACCTATACATTACAGCTTTCATCTTTTTTGATAGACTGTCCATACTTCAGCATTTCATTGTTTTAATTTTAATGTAGATAAAGCTTTTCACATGGGAGCCACGTAATAGCTATATTTCCTTCAAAAAATCCTCAGTAACACTTGCGTTAAATCATATTATGTGTGAAGTTAGTAATTTATTTTCACTGTTAACAATGCCTAGAATTTATGGAGTATTAATTAAAAAGGAAACATGTTTCCTGCACTATATCCTTTTTTTGTATAATCTTTGAAATGGAACAGCGTGAATAATATTCATAATTCACGCTGCGTCTTTCGGTTTTTTTATCATACACTTAATAAGAAATGCTTGCAGAAACCTCGTCAAAGACAGCAAATAACATACTGGACATGCCTTGCTGATGTTGATGCCAAAAAGTGGGGGACCTGTACATAATGCACAATGCCCGTATTGTCACCGAATGTAGTTAGAAACACGTAATTCCGTATCGAGCTTTATATTATACCAACTATTATAGGTGAACAAAATGTTTACAAAGACGAATGTGAATAAGTATAATGACGATTTAATATCCCTTCAATATAAGAACAAAAGGATTTCCATATACTTCGTTTTATACATTATTTTGTGTTTCGAGTTTCTACTTAAAAACAAACACTTCTAATAACATACGAACTTTAAAAAAGCAGAATATACCCTTTAAATTTTACAAAATATCTCTGCTCATATTCCAACTATCCAAACACCAAAATACTAGAACTTGTACTTACCAACTGATGAACATTAAAACTGTTATGAACTCAGGGTTCAATAATTCCAGTGTCGCGATTTAACAGGAAACAATATTTATTTATCCCACAAATACACACAAGTAAAATTCGATTACTTAAATAACTCACTACTTAACACTTTATAGCCTTCTATTATCGTTTGGTACTTTAGCTTACCTATAGCTCGATTAAATAAGACTACTGCTAACGGTGACGCTATTCGCCTTTCATACACAATCCTGGAAATACAGAAAAGCCTAGAACATTCTTAGAAGAAAAATAATTGATGAGACATACAAAAAGGGTCGTAAATAACTGCGTTCTAAATAAGTAGAGCGAAGGTCCAACTTCCAATGTCGCTCCGCCTCTAGCCGCCGATCACCATAACAATACATAACGCCTGCGCCAATTGTAAATTAAGTCCTTGTTTTTGTAGTTTGGACTTCATAAGAGGAACAAATGAAAAAAAAAGTTTCCTCGGGGGTCGATTTTGGGATACTCTTCGGGCGGTTTTTTGAACTCACTAATTTGGCTTATTTCACTGTACGTTCTTAGGGATTCGCCATCGACCTAGTCTGACCAAAAAACAGCATGCAAAATTTTCTAAATTTTTTTTTATTGATTAAGAGGGCGGGGGGTTGTAATACGTGTTTTTTCTAAATTTTTTACTCTTCTTAATATCCTCTTTCACCTCCCAGATAGACCTCTTCGGTGGTCGATTTTCAGGCACTTTTAGAATTGACTTTTTTCTATTTAAAAAAAAAACAATTTTCTAGTTGTTGCGTTTTTAGGGAATTGCAAACTTGCCATTCTGTTCAAAAGCCATAGAAAAAACAATTCCGAAATTGTATTCAAATTGACCAAAGAGGGGGGGTTAATTCCGTCCTTTTTCTCAATTTTCAGCTTTGACCGCTTGTGACGTTAAAACGAGTGGACCGACTGGAGTGAAACCAACTCCAAATAGGACCACAATTGAGGGCTCAACTAGCTCAATGTGCGACGTGTCAATATTACGCTTTGCGCCCGCCTCCCTCAGATGACCTAAATTGCTGTTTAATGCATTGGTTAACCGTAATCAGGCATGTGAACCTAAAAAAGGTCAATGCGAACTTTATGATGTGTATCAAATTGCATGATAAACGATGACGCAACAACACCCATTAGTAGTTAGAGCGATATTTAGTAAAAAATATCTACGGTCACTAACCCCCCCCCCCCTTTCCCACTCGGGCCATAACAGTAATTATTACTTTCCATGCTTTCCACAAAAAGAGAAATTAAAAAAAAAAATGGGGAGGGACTGAAACGATGTTTCCGCTGCCGGGCCCCGTTAATTATTCGTTAAAATTCAATTGTTCTCTGCGGAGTGCGTTCCGAAATCGAAGTTATGCGTCGCCAGATTACACGGGCCGTCCAGGGGCATTTATTGCCTGCGTTATTACCCATTAATTATAGGGAATGACCAATTTTCGGGGTGTTTAGGATCGCGGGTCTTTGATAATTGCCCAATTGCAGATATACACTAAATACTGTCGCCATAATTTATCCAAAAATAATGTGTGTTATTTCTTCGAATTTAATGTTGTGAGTGAGCGTAAACTCCAAGTGAAATAAACTAAAACGCTCTATCGCCCAAATGCACTTCTATAGAGAGCATCGACAACAACTGAGAGCCCACACAAAATGCTCAGAAAATTGGTCGCGACCGAGTAATTAATGGGTAATAACGTCGGCTGAAACACGCCATCGATCGGCCGAGTCTCTGATGTTTCGACTTTGATTCGTGAACGCCCCTTTGCACCCTTGAAGCGGGTAGTTTTCCAGGATTTACGGATGAACGAGCCGATAACTCTGTAATTCTTCAGAAGCGAGTTCTATACTAGGTGTGAGCGTAAATGAGATCAAGGTCAATGGACCAGAGTAACCTGAAGAGAGAAAATAATAACATTTGGTCTTTCTGGTTGTTTTAAGTTTATTAAATTCCATAAGAATGTAACAAACTGAATTCGGGTGAAATTGACTCAGCTAGTGAATTTTCAAAAAATGTCCTTTATATCGATTCTAAAAGTGACCAAAAATAGAAAACCGAAAGTGTTTATTTCCGAAATTATTGAATGAAACGAAGGTGTTTCCCGAGCTTTGAAGCCGAATTTCTGCCTGACCTTTCGTCTACAGCTGCGGTAGACTTTATCACAGGCGATGAGGCAATGGGCGAAGTGATCTCCCCTGCTTTCCCGACGTTGACTGATGCGACTGTGGTGAGTTACGCGGTATTTACTTGCCCGCCATCGCGCTCATTGCTGTAACAAGCTCTCAAAAATTTTTAACACTAATTTAGCATTTGAAATTACCCACTTTTATTCCTAATACGTGCCTGAATTGTATGCAAGTTTACTCCAATATGGTACTTATTTTACTCAGTAATTTTTTTTTATTTCAGAATAACATGATGAAAATATAGAGAAAAAATTTAATTTTCCAAAATACATGTTGCATATAAGAGTGTTTTCGAGTGGCAGCTCTAAAGCGCTGTGAAAGTGTTCCCATCCTTTGTTTTCCAACAAGAATGCACGGATGGGAATACTGTCAAAACTTTGTCAAGCTGCCACAAGAAAACGCTGTTAGTGTTTTCCTAATACAGAAATCAATACATGACGTGACTTCTGTACCTAAATAGTGTTCGTTTTGATTACTCGTTTAGCTCCAATAACTTTTACAGGGCTTGCCCAACAAATATTCTTCAGGAATGGATGAAGTGCCAGTGTTCCTGTTGAGGCGGATTGCAGTGCTGATCTCTAGCCCTCTTGCTGATGTCATCAACCACTGCTTCATATCAGGAGAATTTCCATCTGCCTTAAAAGGGGCAAAACTGATACCAGTACACAAGAAGGGTGACAGGTGTAATATAGGCAATTATAGGCTGATTTCCATACTGCCCTCATTCTCAAAGGTCTTTGAGAGAGCAATATACAACAGGCTAATGCATTTTCTGGAAAACCACAACGTTTTAACAAGCAGTCAGTATGGCTTTAGACCTAACCACTCAACACAAATGGCCATTTTTAAGGTGGTATCTTTTATAATACAGAAGATGAATAGAAACATTGATGTTGCTGGTATATTCTTTAACCTATCAAGGGCTTTTGACATGGTTGATCATGGAAGGCTGCTGGGAGTGCTGAGTGTATGTGGGATAAGAGGGGTTTCTGCACAGTTAATAGAGTCTTATCTTGCCAACAGGGAGCAGACTGTGTGTGTGATGCAGGATGGAGTAACCCAATTCTCTGACCCATCAATTCTAAGTAGAGTTGTACCACAAGGCTCAGTATTGGGTCCCATACTGTTTCTAATTTATGTAAATGACATGGGACAACACCTGGCCCCTGGACTTGTCTGTCAGTATGCCGACGACACCTCAGTGGTCTTGGCAAATAAAAACATTGATATCCTGGCAGCAACATGTACCCATACTGTGGCCTCAATGCAGAACTGGTGTAACCATAGTTTTCTAAATCTAAACTCTGATAAAACTGGCTTGTTGTCTTTTGGCAGAAAAGGTGGAAGGGAGCGATCACTATACGTCAGATGTAATGGGAGGTCTATTCCAGAGACAGACACTTGTCTGTTGACGCTTGTCACAAATAGGCTAAACAGTTTCTGTGCATTGGCTAGGAGATTGCGCGATCAGGTTACTCTGGATTCTCTGCGGCAGCTTTACTTTGCCTCTGTGCAGTCTGTGCTGTCATACAGCATAATGTTCTGGGGTTCATCGAGGGGAGCCCAGGCTGTTTTCATTGCCCGAATCATTCGATGTTTCTTGAGATTACGCCCTCGTGAGTCAGCTCGACCACATTTTGTAGATTTAAGACTGCTAACTGTACCATCTTTATAAATATTGTCCTTGGTTTTTTTGTAAAAAAAAATCCGACCCTCTTTGAAACGAATGCACAGCAAGGACATAATTGCTTTGTTGGACGTGCTAGTTGTTTCGTTACCTCATGGGCTGATTTTGGGCATTGACTTTTGGAATCAAATGCGTATAATTCCAGACCTTCATTCTGGGCAATGGTCCTTCCGTGCGCAAGCAAACAAAGAATCCTTTGTTACAGCCATTCATTCAGTAGATACTTTGACACCTGAACAAAATCTTCGACTTGAGAGCATCGTCAAAGAAGCTGTTCCCTCCAACGTTGATTCTCTTGGATGCACTAATCTGGTCGAACTAGAAATCAAGACTGAGTCAACCCCGATCAAACAACGTCATGATCCTCTTTCTCCAACGCTTCAGCGTGAAGTTAACTCAGAATTAGAAAAAATGTTGAAGAATTGAATTGTGGAGCCGTCGAACTCGCCATGGTCCTCTCCTATAGTCATGATACGGAAGAAAGAAGGCGGTTGGAGATTTTGTATAGACTATCGGACCTTGAACAAGGTTACCGTTCGAGATAGTTACCCTTTACCCTTTGTTAGTAATACATTAGATAAACTTCGGGATGCTGAATATCTTAGTACCCTAGACATAAAATCAGCCTATTGGCAAATACTTGTGCTTGAGATTGTTCCAGTTCAAGAAGATGCCTTTTGGACTAACAAACGCACCTGCCGTATGGCAGCGGCTCAACGATCGAGTCGTTGGAGTAGATCTGGAGAAGTATGTATTTGCCTATCTAGATGACGTAATTATTTGCACATTTACTTTTGACAAGCATATAGAAGTTTTACAAGAAATCCTCAAATGCATTCGAGCTGCGGGTCTGACACTCAATAAAGATAAATGCCAATTTTGCAAACATCAGTTGAAGTATCTGGGGTATGTTGTAAATGCTTCGGGATTGTTGGTAGATCCAGAAAAAGTCGAGGCAATCATTCGTATTCCAGCTCCTAGAAATGTCTCTGAGGTTCGACGAATTGTGGGAATGGCGTCTTGGTACCGAAGATTCGTACCTAACTTCTCAACACTCATTGCTCCATTAGCGGCACTCACCCGCAAAAATGTCAAATTTTCCTGGGACTGTAAGTGTGAAGAGGCATTTAATAAAGTTAAAAACCTCTTAATCAGAGCACAGTGCGATGCATCCGATTTCGGTTTAGGGGCTGTACTTTCACAAATCCAAGACGGGGAAGAACGTGTTATATGTTATCTGAGCAGATCTTTAACAGGAAATGAAAGGAAGTACACCACTACGGAAAAGGAATGCCTAGCTGTACTGTTTGCTGTAGAGAAATTAAGGCCATACCTTGAAGGTTCACACTTTACGGTAGTCACGGATCACTATAGCTTAAAATGGCTGAATTCTATTAAGGATCCGGTAGATAGAATTGCGCGATGGGCCGTTCGCCTTCAGCAATACAGTTTTGAAGTAGTTCATAGAAAAGGAAAAGAACATATTGTCCCTGATACCTTATCTCGTGCTGTTCCAATACTCAACAGTATTACCCAAGATAACGGTTCTCAGTTAAACTTAGATGCAGACAAAATTGACTCTTGGTATGCTGAAATGCTAGATCGAGTTCAGCGCCGACCATCTCAATACCTGCTTTGGCGAATAGAGAATAGAACTTTATATAAAAGATGTAAGCTTTCTTACCCAGCCTTAATGAACGAGGAAAACACCGAATGGCTGATAGTGGTTCCAAAGAGTAAACGTATGAATCTCATTCGAGACCATCATAACCCTCCGACTTGTGGTGACTTAGGAGTTCAGAAACCAGAACAAAGACCATCTGCTGGATTAATGCTGAGTCAACAGCTTTGTAGCAACCGACCTTGGCAAATTCTAAGCGTAGACTTGGTAGGACCGCTTCCTAGATCCCGATCCGGATACAGCTATATCTTTTCAGTCTATGACGTGTTCAGTAAATTTGTTTTATATTTTCCTCTGCGTGCTGCTACTGCCAGTGGAATTGTGAAATGGTTAGAAGATCATGTCATACTGATTTTTGGAGTTCCTGACAAGATTATCGCTGACAATGGTACACAATTTAGGAGTCGAGCTTTTCAGAATCTTTTGCAGCACTATGGAATAGAAATTCGGTATACCGCATTTTACCATCCACAAGCCAACCCCGTAGAACGCACACATCGTGTTCTTAAAACAATAATATCGGGATACGTTGAAGATAATCACCGTGACTGGGACACCTTACTTGCGAAGGCAGCTTGTGCAATGCGTTCAGCAACATCAGAAGTGACCGGTTTCACTCCTAATTTCTTGACTTTTGGTCGTGAATTACGTTTCCTTCCAAGAGACCAAAAAAGAAATAAGGCATAATGATTCAAACGAATCTCCGATTGATCCAATAAATGGTGCAAAAATCCTTGAGAAAGTGTTCAAAGATGTCAACTTAAGACTTAAGCGAGCATATGAACACAGTAAGAAGCAATATGACCTGCGACGACGTGAGGAAAAGTATTCTGTGGGACAAAAAGTGTGGCGTAAGAATTACGTCCAATCCAATGCCATCAATCAGTTCACAGCTAAGTTGGCCCCACGGTTCTTGGGACCTTTTTGTGTAAAGAAAGTTTTGTCCCCATGGTCCTATGAGTTGACTGACTCAACTGGTCGCAGTTGCGGAGTTTGGCACTCTAAGGATTTGAAGTCGCACCCACCCGATATAGATGATTCGTTTAATAACGGTATAGGCTAAGTTATATCCCTCGAAATGGGATATCATTTTTTTTTATTCATATTTTTCGTTACTTTCAACGAGTTTCATTACTTTACTTACGATTAGTATCTGACTATTCCAGATTATGAGATTTTATGAATGGATGAATACTTGTTCTGTGTGATCGAGGCTAAGGATCATGAACTCTCCGTGGATTAAGTAACTAGCGTTAAAATTAATTTCCGTAACAATTAATTTTAATTAAGTTTTCTTTTGGGAAAACTTCCTTTTTAGGAAAGGGAGGTGTGTTACAGTTTTAATTTGTACCGTAGCTTAATGTTCAGATTCATACCAGAAATTGGACATATTTTAACTTCTTATTGTTTATTTCTATTTTTTATGGGTTCAGCGGAAGCAAATATTGCTTATCACCTCATATTTCTTCATCACCTATAATTCCATTCAAATCTAAATTTCAACCGGTAGTAACAATAACAATACGAGTCGTCTAACAAAACCAACAAGTGGCCATCAATTTGAAAGCGTCACTGATTTCAAGTCTGACTGTCTCTAAAAGCCTTTAATATCAGTTTTGGTAATTCTCCGTGTGGAGATACTACCAAAACTCGTCTAGTACGGATCTGTTACCCAAGTGAGTGTTTCTTACCCGCCAGTACGCCTTGAGGCGATTTGTTCGAGAAACAATATATCCGGGATTCATAAGCAGTCCACACTCCTTGAAATTTATAGAGGCACAAAGTGCACACTTTAAGGCCACTCACCAACTTCGGTAAGTTTCGTTAGATCCTCAGTTAGAGTACTATGAAGAAAACTATTAATTATTTCTCTTTAGGCCTTTTTCTTTTTATTTCTTCTCTTTCTCCTTCTTTTATCTTTTGATTGCCCCATATTTGGCCCCAGATTGCCCCACATTGGCCTTCTCCACTCAACTTGATTTCCAACCTGCCCTAGACTGAAACCTGGCCAGACTGTAACAACAGACTTCAATCCAGCTGTACCGATAGCTTACCAAGTTGTCAAAAATACACAACTCTAAGGTGGGTCCGTTCCAATCTATTTACTCACAGTAAACAAAGCGTCCTAAGAGCGTCCCATTCAATTATTTAGTATGGCAATTTATTTCTAAATTTGTGTGCTTAAATAATCTGCTTGTAAACTGAAAGTATATATGTATTTATAGCCGAGGGTCATAAGGGCTGGTCCCAAATAATTTTAGACATCTCATACGCTTCCAACCATTCTTAACTACACTAGCCCCTACTTTGTTGTATCCAATCAGAAATATCCTAACCAACTCGAGTCACTCTAGTAAATGGTATAGTGTTCATCCAGTTCTATAGTAACGTTGTTAAATACATGGTCCAACTTTGATTTCCGCGGTTTTATTACAATATGGTACTAGATCTGTAACCTACGCCACTCTCCGATTTTACAAAGCAGCAAGGGAGTAACTGTTCCTTTGCCTTTGAGTTTAGCCTGGAATTTTTTATAACATATAGTAAAATTGTTTTGTTTCTCGTGAGAAAACGTAAGACAGTCTCGGTACAAAAAGATAAGCGGACGAGACTTGATTATTTTATGCAGGCGGTCGAACTGGAAACATCGGTGTTTTATTTAAAAGTATTAATAAATATACATCCTTAAAACCGTACATTATCGTTCACATTCGACTGTACCTATTTTGCTTACGAGAATGATTTTTATTCGCAAGTTTTTGGCAGTGTTATGGGTAACTCTTTGTCATCTTTCCTGGCTAACTTGTGCATGAATGAGTTGCTCACTATCGTGATTGATAAACTTGATTTTGAACTTCCTTTTTCATACCTATACGTAGATGATATTTTAAGATGTATTCCACCATACTCAGAGTTCTTGACGTCTTCAATTCATTCAACCCATACAATCAGTTTATCATAGAGCTTCAGCATAACAACAGAATTCCATTTCTGGATGCTTTGGTCATAAGACGCGTGTTAATGACGTGTTAATCAATTATCACTGATTAATATCAGAAACCCTCAAGTTCTGGTAGACTGATGAACTTCAAGTCTGCTCATCCTCTCTCCCAGAAGGTTGCCGCTATAAAATCTCTTAAGAGCCGTGTTCTAAGATTGAGCCACTCAATGTTATAAAAAAAAATTAAACACTTAGCGTCTCTTAATGGTCTTCCTTCAAACTTGGTCAGCAAATTGCTACAACTTGATGACGAGGGTGACACCCCTTTAGCCATTGAGTCTCCAAATTTAGAGGTGACGTATTTGAAAATCCCGTCCTTCATGGTCTGAGTAACAGGTTGTCAAAATGTTTAAAAAAATGAACAGATAAAAATCGTTACTTACTCTAAAAAACAGTTGGCGACCTGTACTCAAGAACTAAGACTAAAACGCCAACATTAGAGAAATCCGCTGTAGTATACTTAGTCTCGTGTCTCAATTGCCAAGCAAAATACATAGGCTAAAGCAAAAACAAGTTATCTTTACGAATGAGGCAGCTTAAGTATGTCTGTAACATAACCGACATTAGAAAATGTGAAAAAACTGCCCTGGCAACCCATCATTTCGATACAGGTCATAACTTTAATTTCGATAGCCCGAAAGTCTTAGATGTGGCGATAAATTATAGGAAGCGCAGTGTGTTGGAGATGCTGTATGTAAATAAACACAGAAAAGGAACAGTGAATTTTAAAACAGACACACAAAACCTAAGTATTATTTACAATTATCTCGTACTTAAATGTCAATAAGAACAAGATCTTCAAGCCGTATACGACAGGGTGCTAAATCATTTGTACTCTTCTTGCCTAATTCCATTCTCAGATAATTCAATTCTGATAGCGCTTAGCACCCTATATGCTTGCTCATCAGTTTTCGATAGACTAGACGGTCCGTGGTACTGCCTGTTTGTATTTCGTATATTGAACTTAAATTGTGCCATCTATGACATTTTTAAAAAATTTTTAATTTAAATCTGTTTTTTGTTGCGCCTCCATGTATTGAGTTTCTCCATATGTTGTGCCTAGTTCAAATGATATGCCCACGGTATTTCCAATTTATATGACTCGAGTAGTGTACAACAATTTCGAGGTGTGTAGTTGTATGGTAGTTGTGAAATAGCCACCAATGTTCTAACTTTCTTAACCATTGACCCATTGTAGCCCTGAAGATATTAAAGTAGATTGAACGAAACATCGGCGAAGAAATTACCGTATAATTGCTGCCTTTAGTCCCTATCCGCCAATTGACCACCAAAACCATTCTACATGGAACGCAATTTTCTAGTTTCATAAGAGAAGAAAACTAAAGATTCTTGGGCATGTTATGCGTAATTCAAAATATAAAATTTTGCAGCTCATCATGCAGGGGAAGATCTGGCTACGTAACTAGTTTGACCTCTCATCTGTCAAACTATTTCGGACAGCTGCCTCTAGAGTTAGAATAGCCATGATGATCAGCAACCTCCGAAGGTGAAGCTGGGATCAAGAAGAAGAAGGAGCAATTACACTCACTTCCAGTTTCAGCCTGGATTTAGAAATGTAATGTAAAAGATAAAGTAAAAGTTGCAGTTGATATAAGACGTCTACCTCATTGAAAAGGATGTCGAGGGGATATAATAAATCAATCGCAACGTTTCTATCCAAGACTAACGAGAGAGGCCAATGAGATCTTTAACTAAACACGACAACAATTTCAACAGGAAGGAGGAAATTACGTTTCTAAATGCAGACTGAAAGCGAGTTCTGCGACATACTTCCAGTGCGCCATCACTACTCCCACCCCAGTCCCTCCACTATAGCGCGATTGCGGGGGAATACACGGAAGATCACATTGCCTCATCGCCTTTGATAATGTGTACCGCAGCTGTAGACGAAACGTCAGGAAGAAGTCACACACAGTTAACATATCACTATGTTAATAACCCTTTTATCTTCTACCTGTAATGCAAGATTTACGCCCATTTACGACCCCTTTTTATGGAAATGTGTGTTTCTTCCAAATTTAATTTCATCTTGACCGTGTCAATTCGTAAAAGTCGCCTCTTTCGCTTAAGGATCTTTTGATAAAGCCTATCGGTCACTGCCTGAAAAGGGAAAACTTCTCTAAACCTTTTTGGACGAAAAAATTCGTTGCTACGTCAAGGCAATGGCCCAGGACCGGAAAACTCTATTACGGACCTAAAGAAAAAACACACACAAGAAGGAAAGTAATTCGGTCCGCTCCTTCAAACAACTCGAGAGGTTTGTCCTGCACTTGTCCCGGTCCTTCCTTTAAATTTCAGTCTTATGCAAATAGACTCGAACAAGGCCGTCAATTTTTCTGTTTTGTTGTTAAACAAGTTTGACGAGAACGGTTTTCCAGTTTATCTGGCTGGAATAACAGGGTTTGCCCGGGCAATTTGTCATTCGGTGGCGGATTTTAAGTCATAAATTATTTAAAAGGGTGTTGTCTTTCGAGTAACGTCCTCGTTATGGGGCCTGTATTGGAAAGCCGAATTTGGCAACGTTTCAAGGTTGCTTACTACGAAACAATTACTTTTGATGTTTTTTTTTCTGGACTCTGGAAACAATGGCCGCAGTTTACTTAGTTCGGCTGTCAGGAACTGGGTTCGTGCGAAACGAGTGGCAGCCACAGTGGCAGAAAAACCGGAATAACTTTGAATGATTTAAACTTTCGAGGAAGGAAGTTTCTATTCATCGTTTTCGATGCGGAATTCGCGTTTTAAAACGTGATTTAGCGTTTTACATTATCTTAAGTGCAGCGGATTCGTGACGTTTTGCAGTTGCTTTGAGCAACGGCTAAAGTTTCCTCCAAGATCATTCATCATTATGGAGGTAGTTTTGAGCTTTGTTTCGAGTAACTGGTGTGTGATTATATCAAACTTTGCTATAATACTATTGCTTATAATACTTTTAGTGGAATTAAGGTGGTCACCACGAAAAAAAAAATTTGCAATTTCACCCTAAAAGTTCGATTGAACTCTGTCTTAAAGAATAAGGATTTTGTCGCCGTTTACCATCCACCATGTACACCCTATCAAACCGCACACGTTATATATGTTATTTAGCCCCATCTTTTTTGGTTACTTTAAAAAAAAAGATGAGAATATTCTGTCTGGTTTCATCTTTGAACAGAATAGACGATCCAAGGCCAAAGTCAGGAGAAAAGACGACTTCAATTTCTTATAAACATAAGTAGCTGATTAGGAGTGAAGTTCGTCCCTTAATTGGCACCGTGGTAAGTGCCTCGGAAGGAGTCAATCTCTCTATATCTAGTAATAGGGTCAAATTTAAAACTGAGAAAAAAAGAGCAAACGCATCTCCTTTGATCAATTTCAAAATTTTGGGAAAATTTGTTTTGCTGTTTTTGATCGTAAAGGAAATATCTCATTCTATTGTGAACATAACAGATCGCATTGGAGTGTAATAAGATAAGTCATACACATGAAATTTAAAAAGCGCATTTAAAAAACGTATAAATATCGAGCACCGAAAGGATCTAACCCCAAAAGTATTGGAGTAATGGGACTTGCGCCCATGGGAGGCGAAAAAGAACAATAAGGAAAAGAACATACAGTAGACCAAGTTAACGTTTCAATTACTCTTTAAAAAGTGTATTATACACCCCGTTGTTTAGTTGGCTTAAGCGACAAGACAAATAATTTACCAGAAAAAGCTGGAAGTCAGATCATTCTACGCAGGAAGAAAATTGGTGTTTAATGGTGCTTAAAACCTAAATTTGCAAACTTTGTCGCCTATGAATTTTTTCCTTTCTACCATCGATATGATTATGAATTTGAAAAGATAGGGGGGCACATATTCATTTCTAAATTTCACTTGTTCTTCATAACCTGGAAAGGTACGATACACATATATTTATTTCTAATTTTTTTTGTCATAATCTGAGAAGGTATGATACTCACATATTCTTTTGTAGATTCGGCATATGATAATTAATCTAAAAAGATAGGGCATACATATTCATTTCTAAATTTCACTTATTCTTCATAGTCTGGAAAGGTATGATACACGCATATTCATATGCAAGCAGGTTAATTTGTAAGTTACACTTACCATAAGAGTTGGTTGTTATGTTAAGGTAATCAAGAAGTAGAAAATATGTTTTTCTAATTTTGGCCTATAAAGTAGCACTTTTTAATACTCATGACAGTGACGTAACGTCCTACTTTTCGTAACTAGTTACGAAAAGTAAAAATCTTTACTTTTCGTAAAAATAAATCTTTCGTAACTGGTGATGAAAAGTTCGTTTCATCACCAGTTGCAGGTTTCGGTTGTGGCACACCGTTGCTACAGTTTTACGGTATTAGGTAGATACAAAGTGGTTTAAAAGTAAATATTGAAGTTTAAGAATAACTCTCTCTCTAAGTAGGTATTTGTAGTCAAAATTAAAAACAATCTTGTATGAAACACGTGACGAAAAGCCTTTTTTGTGTATCTCATTCAAACTGCGGGAACTCGCTGCGCTCGTCCCGCAAACATTCATTTATTACACAAAATCGGACTTTTTGTAACTGGTTACACAAATAGCTATTCACGTTTTCTTCAGCTCTTGATCAGGGTACTCTAAATGTTTAAACAAAGCAGGTGTTCGAAAGTTTTTGACCAGGACAAATTGCAGGAAATTTGCATACTTAGGTAAATAAATGCAAGGTAACAAATTCGTTTAACTAGTTGTGATGGACTTGATCTTGGTACTTATTTAAAAAACAAGAAAGTTGAAGCTTTAGTTTTATATATAAAACACTACAAGAGTTATAATGAATTCAAGTTTTTCTGAGTCTGCTGGTTTTTGTATTCAATTAATCTATGCTGGTTTCATAGACTTTTATTCCTATTCATTTTACTGATCTTTCATAATTTGAAGAGCTATGATACCCACATATTCCTTTCTAAGGAAAGCGACCAGTAAGGGAGAGTTATCATAAGAACTGCTCGCCATATCAAAACAATCAAGATTTAGGAAGTACGTTTTTTTAGCACTTGGTCAAAGTAGGGGGTGTTCATTAGAAAATGACATCAAGACAGCTATGGAATTTTTTAGAAGAGGATGACACACTCCAGTTGAATGGATTTTTTTCCCTCATCATTTTCTTTTGACATTCCACAGCCAACTAGATGACGTTTTCAAATGAACACCCCCCCCCCTATTCTAAATGCACACTTACATACTTCGGTAATATAATGCTACGCCACAAATCATTTAACTTAATGACGAATTTGGAGCTGGTACTGATGTTAAAAAGAGTTGAAGCTTTAGTTTCATTCATAAAGCCCTACAGAAGTTTGAAAGAACTAAAACTATTGATCATACAGAGTGGACCAAGCTTTTCATGAAAAACTTTAAGAGAATATTCTACATCCAAAAAGTGGTAGTTTAGTTGAAAATTAAAAATATTTATTTTGTTCGAATGTGTTTATTTGTAGTGTTATAGTGATATATTTTACTGAAATTTTACGTGTCAGTTTTGCGGTCAATAATAGTATATTATTGACCGCGCTTAGGGGCGCAAGTCTCCCGTTGTAGTAAATATCATACGTTCTCAAAAAAATCTACTAATTCCATTTATTGTACATACATATATGATACATTTATGATCCATTTTTATTTTTTAATTTCACTTTCTTTCAGAATCTGGAAAGGTATGATACACACATACTTATTTTATTTTTTTGCATAATCGGGAAAAGTATGACACACACTGTATAGTGTAGTAATATTAGAGATAAAGAATTTCAAATAATTCAAAACAGAGTTATAAGAACGATTTTAAAGCGTAATCGGTATATGCCTATAAGCAGCGTCCAAACAACTTTGAATATGCTATCTACACAGCGGAAGGTAACGTTTGATGCGCATTTGCTTCTGTTTAAGCTAAGAAATAAGTCACTGCCTGAATATGTTTGTAAAAAATGAGGTTTTCTTGGACGTATATACATGTAGTTCAAGAAACTGTAAATATTTTATTGTTCAAAAAAAAAAAATGTAAAACAAACCAGACCCTGAACTCAATATTGTTTAGAGGACTTATAAGATTAATTTAGTTCTAAATTTCGCTTACTCATCATAATCTGGAAAGGTGTGATACAGACATATTTATTTATATATTTTTTCATAATCTGAAAAGATATGATACACACACTCTTTTTCTAAGTTTTACTTTTTTCATATTCTGGAAAGGTATGATACACATATATTCTTTTGTAGATTCTACATATGAATATTAGTCTGAAAAGATAGGTAGAGGTGGGATGTTCGGATATTTTTGTAGAACCGGTTCGCCGGCTCCCTCTCACTTAAATGGTCTGGCTCTCTAAACCGGCTCTTTGGATCACTGAATCACTATATCTCAAAGCTCTCTACGCATGCAGTATGCCTTTGTTTTTGCGTATTGCAAGTCGTATCGTATCGTTGTATATCTCAGATCTTCGTATGTGCCTACAAAGTCCGAGCATACATTTTCCCTAAGACAATATGTCAACCTCATCACGAGTCGAGGATCACGAGCATCACCAGTTAGCTTCTTGTAGATGGTGAGATCTAACAGAATGCTGAATTTTCCTTCGTAATCCGATTTTGACATTACTACCATTTTGTTTCCTTTATCTGCTGGTAAAGTGCGAATATCTTTATTTTTGTTTAAGGCTTTCAGAGCTTTTTATTCTGCAAAGGTGAGATTGCTTTTTAACCAGTAATTTCCACAAGATATTGCCAGGTTGCTCCAACGGCTGTTAAGACGAACGCTGGATCTTAGCCTAGGACTCAACAGAGACTTAGCTAGGAATTGGTACTGATTAGGTAGTTCGGAGCTTGATCTCTTGGGCGTCGATGAGGGGTTCGTCCCTTCTGGTATTTTTCTGCTATGTTGAGCGCCAAGTTATTTTTTCTCCAAACGTCATTAAATTGCTACTTTATTTGACACAACAGACGAAGGTAAACACTTCATTTCCTTACTGTCATCCCGGCGGCAGGTAAAGTTTTTTTAGTGCCGTTTGGCCGTATTGGATATATATTAAATATGAAATTAAGCTATTCAAAAATATTAATGATTTTTCGTAAACCTGATTTTTTCTTTGACAAATTAAATAAGCCGGGCTATTGCACCGTGAAGATTCAGTCCTGAACTTAAATTAGAATTTTCAATTTGTTTTGATAATATGGAAGTTTCAGTGGAATTTTTGTTATTGGATTTAATATTATTTGCTGTGTATGAACAGCCAGGTTGGATATAATTGCTACTTGTAACACCAAGAACAGAAGAAGTTTTACAGGTTGGTATTTGGCGACTATCAGGAGATCTTAGGGTAGTCTCTTTTTCGACAAAAGTATCAGTCGTCTGGTTTGTAGCTAATTCGAAACTAGTGGAAGTAAATATTTCTTTGGAAGGTGCTTCTGGAGAGTCAAAAACCTTTTTGGCGATATCTTTCTTATTTCTTAGAGAATCTCCAACATAACTTTCCGCCACACTGGAGGATTTCCAGCCCCCATGTCGTTTAAGAGTCGTGTATATTATTATGAGAATAAGTATTGTAGTAGCAATTTAATATCGAAACGCAATGTATGGTACCTATGGGTATTACCATACGTTTTCGATGATTGAAAGAGGATTTGACATTGATGGCTGTCACTTTACCAGCCGGCGACGGGCGGCAGGAAAAGACTTTACCTGCCGCTGGTAAGATTGTCTACATGTTTATTAGTACTAATTACCAATACCAGGTTTGGAGAAAAAATAATATGTTTTATTCGGAGCTAAAGTGACTTTCTTGGCTCGCCCGTGTTGCACAGCCTCACCAGAAAAGTGACACTTTTGCTCCTTATGAAACAATATACTATTATTTTATTCGACAGGCCAAAAATAACTTAAATACCGATTGCGTTCAAATATCTAACTTTATTTACTCTTGAGGAACGAGCTTTTCGAAAAAACAGGTAACTGATGCAAATCTTACTACCTAATAGTACAAAAATATTTGAAAGTGGGTTGCTTCTACAGTAAGACGAATTTCTGTAAAATATGTTATGCTAAATTCTGCTTATCTTCAAACTTCTAATCTAAACAAACTACTTTTAAAAAGACTAAAGCAAAAATGGATTACTTCCTTACTTCCTACAAAGTTCCGATTGATTGTCGAACTTCACTTAACACTGTTCACTAAGTTCTCTAAATTTCTTCTTTGGCTCCAATTCTCAGACAGCAGCTGCACTTTTGGAATCCGGAACAAAGAACCCCACCGTGCAATGTCGGCTGTCGACCCCTTAGTTTTATGAGCAATTAACTGGTTGACCGAAAAACTGCTCAGTCTGCTCAAAAACTTTCAGCCGACTGGTGCTTCCAAGAGGCCACGGTGCTGGTTCTGATATGTGGATGACACTTTTGTTATTTGGAGCCATGGCGAGGGCGAACTTCAAATCTTCCTCTTACACCTCAACTTTATCAACCCAAATATTCAATTCACTATGGAGATTGAAAAGGAAGGACTTTTTGGATGTTTTGGTATAAAGGAGGCCGAGTGGGAAGCCTGCGCACACTGTTGATAGAAAACCAACACACACACTGACCGATACCTAAATAACAGATCAAATCATCATGCCAAACAGAAAAGGGGAGTTATAAAGATTTTTTATTTACTTTTCTGTCTGTGAGAGCCAAGAAAATTTGTGAGAGGGTTGAATTGGAACGGGAAGTGAAGCATCTGAAAAGAACTTTTGGTTGGAATGGTCCAAGGAAAGTAGAGCGCTAGGAAGGAACAACGGGAGAAGACGAAGAAAAGCACGGATGGACTAGTCTACAAAGTAGCGGACAGGACCGGCAGACAACGTGAAAAGCACAATGTTAAAACGGTCTATAAACCCACTCGTACAATACAACAGAGCTTGAGATCGGCCAAAGACCGCAGAGATCTCCGGCGAGATTATCGAGTTCCATGCAGCTGTGACTCGGTACACATTGGCATTGCCAAACGCAATTTCAACACGAGGATTATGGAACACAAGAGGAGTTGCTAGCTGGAACACACACAAAAGTCAGCACTAGCAGAGCACACACGTTCTCTCCGAAGGTCACGACATCTTTTTGAACCAGATGGATATCTTATATCAATCGTTTCTATTCGAGACTAACGAGAGAGGCCATTGAGATCTTTAAACATGACAAGAACTTCAGAAATGAGGAAATTACGTTTCCAAATGCAGACGGAAAGCGAGTTCGGCGCACCGACATACGTCAAGTGCGCCGAAACCCCGCGTCACCACTACCCCCACCCCACTCCCTCCGCTACAGCGCGGAGGAATAAATACCACGGAGCTCACCACAGTCGAATCAGTTAATGACGCGAAGCACTGGAGATCACTTCACCCATTGTCTTTGATAATGTCTGACGCAAATGCAGACGAAGCGACAGGAAGAAATTCCATTGGACCACGGCTCCAAAGCCTGGAAAACACTTTAGATAACATACAGGGTGTTATTAAAAAAGTGTTACCATGCCTTCTACAGGTGTTCTATAAACAAACTTCACTTATAGACCCCCTTGAAGTTATCAGATTATGGAAACTAGCCCCGTACAGCTGTGCTAATGTGCTTTTGCAGTAAATTTTGCGATTTTGCCCTAAAAAAAACTACACGAGTCGTAAAAACATGCAGTTTCAAAAGCGCTAATGCAACTTTTATACTCTAGGCTGCGCGATAAATCTGGGCGAGAACTATTCCTAACAATGGCTTTCGCATTAGCCCTTCCAAGAGTTAATTTTCCAGCCAGCACAAAGAATATTGTTTCGTATCGAAACTTCCGCAAGATACGCGCTCTTCTCTCGAACAAAATCCCTTTTTCGAGTAAGTAAAAATGCAAAGGGAATTTCCATACGTCCGTTATGAAGGCACTTGTTTATTTCGAAAACGTCCCGACCAATTACGTTTTACGATATGCCTCCGCTGTCATGTTCCTTTTTATACTTATTTTATAACGCAAAGTTTATAAGATTGGCGTTTCTTCAATAACCTTCCTGATCCCCGGGGTGGAGAGGGGGGGGGGGGGAGCTGAGCGGCTAGAGGGAGAGGAGGAAACGAACGACAAATGAGCCATTCAGCCTGCAGGCAGGGAATCTTAGAAAATCAAATTTAGGTATAATGGCCTTTTGTGAAGAAGCAAAATACGATCAGTTAATGTACAAAATGTACGTGTCTGTTGGTGATTCGCTCAAAAAAGACCTCGTTTAGTATTTTCCTTGTTCCATAAACAACGAGCCATTTGTTAAAGGGAGCGGTGTGGAGTGTAGGATGACTCTTGACAAATACGGTGTCATCCTTTTCTTGGACCCTCTTATCCATATCCATTTGTTTCTAAACTTCGTGTTAGGGTATTAGACACGTGATGTATTACTGTACTGTATACGTACGCGAGTTCTGTATACCGGGTGTCCAGCAGAACCCTGGACATAGGAGATTAACATGGGAAATCGGTTTTTATTTTTTTGCGCCTGTACGGTTGATTTGATTGATTTTAAGAGTAAAGTTGTAGAGTTTATAGTCAGTTATCATCCTGTAATTTTTCCAATACCACAGTTTTGGCTATTTTTTGGAAAAACGCCTCGAAAAGTGCAAAAATTTGAATTTGGCGCGTCACCCCCACCATGCATGTGCAGTGTCGCCAACATAATAATTTCTTATGTCAGACTCAGAGCCGATTTTCCTTTCTTATTTATTTTGAGGGACTATCATGTAGTAATTAACGTGATTATGCAGAGAAAATTAACTGAAAACCTGACGCTAATGTTCTTAAATTATAGGCAAGTAAAAGTTACGTTTATAATTATCAAAATTAGTAAAAGGAAAATCATTCCAATTTGTGTATGGCTGGTTGTCTAATTCATTTTAGTTTGACAATACGACAACCACGATGACATGACAATTTGTCTCTTGTCACCAATTAAGGGTGTTCGTTGTTGTTGTTGTTATTGAGGTAAATTCATCTCCAATGTTTTACTTCAAAAGTGTCTATTTTGCAGTGCTGTGTGACGCGAGGCCCCATCCTGCATGTAAAAAACCCTTGCTAAGTGCTGGATTCTTCTATGACAGACAAAATCTCATTGGAAAACCAAATACAGCGCGCCCCAAAATGCCAATCCACACATTGACAACTTCTCGACGTTGGTCTCGGTTGTCCTGCACTGTATGTGGATTTTAGAGAGTCCAAACTCATTCATTTCGTTGATTTGAGGGACCCATTAATCCAAATTAACATTCGTTGGTGGAACAAATGTTTATAGCAAATAAGCAAAACCAGTAAGCAGATAGCGATGGATGTTTGATCTGCTAAGACCAGTTTCTGTCATGTTTTATCTATGTATCTGGAGACTCTAGTGCCTGTGAAAAAAACTCTTTTCAGTGACAACAAATCTTGCCAAACTGGCCACAAACAACTTGAAAAACTGGAAAAAACTTGGTTTCATTCCAATCGATTGCTGCTGAATGCAAGACACAGAGGATGGTGTGACGCCCCATCTTGCATGTAATAAACCCGTTCTAATGGCTGGATGGCTTCTACAGCAGGCAAAATGTCATTGCGAAGCATATTGCCAGATTAGTTGGCGTTTAAACTGCAATCAATGAAAAATGGACCTATAACATGGCCCCCCAAAATGCCGATCCACACGTTACAGTTGCTCGACATTGGTCCACTATATGTCGGTCTTGGAGTGCCCAAATCCGATCATTTTGTTGATTTGAAGAGCCAGTCAATCCAAATTAGCATTCATCCGTGAAACAAATGTTTCTAACAAATCTTGGGGCTGCAATAATTTTTTCAGTTAGGATTTCACAAAACTCCATTGGGGGGAAAAGGTGGGTCGGTACGAGTTGCTGATGGTTCTCTTGTTTGTAGCTTTCAAAACCTTCTTTTTGCAGATAATTATGGATGGTCGATCTACTAAGTCCAGTTTCTTGGCCAATCTGTCGAATACTCTTGGAAGGATCATCGTTTACTCTAGCAAGAACAACAAGTTTTGCCACATTTTCATCTTTTGGAGCCGCACCAGCTTGAAGTCATCGCTTTCGCTCACAGGAACATATCGGCTTAATACTCCCAGTTTCCTCAAAACGAGCAACCACCGCCTGAAGTGAACTGCATGCTGGTATTGGTTGTTCAGGAAACAATGCAACAATGTTGTCTCGAATTTGAGCATAGGAATTACCAGCCCAGTATTGTTTTAAAACAAGTTTTCTCTCCTCAAAATTCATAACTAATGAAACATTTAAATAAGAAATAATAAAAATAAAATTTTACACTCTATCAACAAAATGGTTCCTAATTTCCTTACTTTTAACATCAATAAATACAAGGTTTCTGTATACATTACATTTTTATTTCGGGGAAATTGTGTGTGAAAAAGTGGATGCAACAAGTACCAAAATAAGTTTATTTCCATAATCAATCTATACATAAATTTCTTAACAGAAGAAATTAACAAGTGGACATGAAAAAAAAATGTAACGTAAATTTAGGTAATAACACAGATAACAACAATTATTCCTATAAAAACATCACCTTTATTAAGATTCAATTCAAATTTATTCATGTTTACAATCACCAAAACAGCAATGTACATACCTCAAAAATAGAATAGTCTACAAATTAAATTTAAATAAATTCAGTCCAGATGCCATTATTTACTTAATACTAAAAGCTTACAGTCAACATCCTAAAATAGACTATACAGAGAGAAGAAAAAAAAATTAATAATTTTGATAAAAATACTTAAAATACTCTTCATCACAATAAAAAACATTTACCATTAAAATTTGCTTAATTTCCTTTCGGAAACTATCCACTGTCAACGCTTTAATTTTTATGGGCAGTTGAAATATTTTACCGCCCAGTAGCCAGGACCATTCTGGCACCTTCTCAAACGACAATATGAGGTTATTAAACTTTTTCGGCCTCTAGTAAGGTAAGCATGCATGTCCTCGTGAGCTGAAAACAGATACATGTTATTTTTCACAAACAGCAAGTTCTCCAATATAAACATGGAGGGCAGGGTTAGTATGCCTAGCTCTCTGAAGTGCGCTCTGCAGTCATCCCTGTAGCCCAGGCCAGCCAACAATCTGACCGCTCTTCGCTGAAGCCCGAACAAACGCTTAGCCCCCGAGGCGTGGCCCCAAACAACTACAGCATAAGAGAGCCATGCATGAGAAGATGCAAAGTAAGCCGATCTAAGTACCGTACTAGATATCCTATCTGAAAGCTGACGTAGCAGGTACAAACTTGTTTGAATTGCTAAGTCTTGAAGCCAAGTTATCAGTGTGTAAATCCCATTTGGCACTCTCATCCACAAGAACCCCAAGAAATTTAACCTGGGATACGTAGTCATTTACGGTTCCAATCTCCCTCAATGCAAACACCATCATCTGTGTCTTGCATTCAGCAGCAATCGATTGGAATGAAACCAATTTTTGGCCAGTTTTTCAAGTTGTTTGTGGCCAGTTTGGCAAGATTTGTTGTCACTGAAAAGAGTTTTTTTCACAGGCAATATAGTCTCCAGATACATAGATAAAACATGAAAGAAACTGGTCTTAGCAGATCAAACATCCATCGCTATCTGCTTACTGGTTTTGCTTATTTGCTATAAACATTTGTTCCACCAATGAATGTTAATTTGGATTAATGGGTCCCTCAAATCAACAAAATGATTGAGTTTGGACTCTCTAAAATCCACATACAGTGCAGGACAACCGAGACCAACGTCGAGAAGTTGTCAATGTGTGGATTGGCATTTTGGGGCGCGCTGTATTTGGTTTTGAGGATGGGGCCTCGCGTCACACAGCACTGCAAAATAGACACTTTTGAAGTAAAACATTTGGAGATAGATGAATTCACCTCAATAACAACAACAACAACGAACACCCTTAATTGGTGACAAGAGATAAATTGTCATGTCATCGTGGTTGTCGTATTGCTAAACTAAAATGAATTAGACAACCAGCCATACACAAATTGGAATGATTTTCCTTTTACTAATTATGATAATTATAAACGTAACTTTTACTTACCTATAATTTAAGAACATTATCGTCAGGTTTTCAGTTAATTTTCTCTGCGTAATCACGTTAATTACTACATGATAATCCCTCAAAATAAATAAGAAAGGAAAATCGGCTCTGAGTCTCACATAAGAAATTATTATGTTGGCGACACTGCACATGCATGGTGGGGGTGACGCGCCCAATTCAAATTTTTGCACTTTTCGAGGCGTTTTTCCAAAAAATAGCCAAAACTGTGGTATTGAAAAAATTACAGGATGATAACTGACTATAAACTCTACAACTTTACTCTTAAAAGTTTTTCAATCAAATCAAAAGTACAGGCGCAAAAAAATAAAAACCGATTTCCCATGTTAATATCCTATGTCCAGGGTTCTGCTGGACACCCGGTATAGAAACCTTCTTTTTTTTTGTACACCTCTTCTTTTAGCACATGTTGAGAAGTTAAAATGTCAAAGTCAAGTTTCCAATGCCTACTTGACGACAGTAATAAGTGAATGGCTTAAGGCGGCTATACATGATCAGGCGGCCGGAAAAAGTTGTTCGTCCATCCGGCAGACCTCACGAGGTCACAGGTCAACCTGAATGTCTGTATATACAATCGCCTGCCAGCTCGTCGGGCTAGCAGTCCAGTATCCAGAAGAGCAATTGGTTCGTTAATTTGTTGATGAGCTTCATCTCGGTACGACATGTTAAGTGAAATAGAAAACACGTGTCTAGAAGAATAATGAGGTCCATATCATCGCCTTAACCTGCAAATGTCGTATATCCCAATAAGTGAATTTTACAGGATGGTGAAAAAACTGTTTTAAACTGAATTTTTGACGTTTACTCAAAGAAAATACAGATAGTGTGTTTAATTAATACGTTAATAAATGAAATTAGAACATGTTTTTCAAAAATACAGAATATGTTGGTTTAGAAGGAAGTTACTACATGTCTTCTCATCAATCCAAAATGTTAATGGAGTTACGACATCTTTGTACATTTAACACTGAAACTTCAGAAGGTTTGTTTATAGCACTTTTACTTATTGAATAAAACAAGAGGAAAACAGTGCGTAACCTAGCATTTAAATAGTAAAATCTTAACTTTGGCTAACTACAACTAGTTATTTCTAAAAAGCAATTGGGAAAACACTTAAGGCATCGACAATACAAAAGAAGTTAACGAAAATATAGATAACTTAGCCTTCAAGTAATTATATATTACAAAAATTGCAAAAAACAGTGAATGTTTTTTTATTTACTCTTTAAAAGACAAATTATCATAAAATTGGTGGTAGTCTTTACTTAAACTACATTTTAAACTTTGAAGGTGATCGTATTTTGTCTTTTTAATAGGTATTTCATTTTGATACAGCTGGGGTAAAAGTTCGGTAGGTTCAGTTTTATGATTGTTTCTGAACTCCAGAGCTGCATAATCAGCATTATGTTTGAGTTTATATGAAACAGAGCCATCAGCCTGATACTTAATAGCTCGTAAATCAGTTACTACAGAATCACCAACTTTTCTACCCGGTCTTAAGGAACTAAGAAATTTTAGTCTTTCAAAATTTTTGAAAAGGTCATAGTTTATAGTATATTATTAAATCAGCTTTATATGATAGCCATTATTTCCTTAGGGGGACGTTTGCGTCACGAGCCGTAGGCGAGGGGCGCAAGTCTCCCGTGGGAATAATGGCGATAAAAAGCTCGTTTCTTGGTTTTTAACAGACATGAAAACAAACGCTTTCGCTGTTCCCAATTCATTTCATTCTAAAATTAGGAAAACATTTCTTTTCGGTCTTCTTCTGTGAGTTTTTGATATTCTATCACACTTGTTTTTTCCTGAGACAATTTACATTCACAACGTGGCCCAACGGTTCGTTTTTTTTTGGTATGATTGTCCAAGTTCCATTAATTTTCTTTCCTCCTAAATACGATTTTCCTTCTTCTCTCATCTCTTGATTTACATTCTGTTTCCATGCTTTTTCATTAACCAAATGTCTTTTCACTCTCTTTCTTGCTGGGACAGTGGATTTATCATCACTTGAGTCTGTAAAAACGTAGTTGTGGCTGATACCACTGGTTTCCATCTGCGACTCTCCAGGCTGGTTCTTCTTACAACTGCTTTCCTCTTCGTCTCTGGGGCATGGATTATCATTTATCCTTGTTTCAATTTGTTAACTGCTCATTTTGACACTTGCTAAACCGAGGAGACTGCTCATTTTCGTTATAGGTTGAATGCCAATTACTACCATCATCATTAGTCAGTGAAATATTTATAAACTCACTATCTTGCTCAACAGATTCATCATCCTTAAACAGACTATATGTGACATCTGGGATATCTAAAACTAAGCAATCGTTATTTTTTTCAGCAGAACCTGAAGGAAACTCTCTCTTTAGGGCAGACGCCATAATTGTCATTGTCCTTGTATGAAACTGTGCCATTTTCCTGCAATAAAATAAATTAAACTGTGTAGTAACAAGAGATAGCTGCTGACACGTTTCATATGCATCTGAAAACAAAAAAAATTATTTACATATCTAAACAATAAAATATTCTTATATATGGTTAATATCGTTCATCAAATTATTAATTTAAAAATTAATAGCTATGTAGAATTATGTTGTAAGTCCGTGAGCATCTATTCACCAGAGCGCTGAGCAATTTATAAAATGTAGTAAGTCCAAATTAATTTTATTAACCTGATTGTAGCCCTATATTACATGTTTCCGATTAATAATTTAGCTTAAAATGATTAACTATATTAATATAACATACCGCTGTCAATGTTATATCAATAAATCAGAAATACTTACGATATCTGGTCAAGAAATGAGTACAAAACACGAACTTATTAACTCAACATAAAGCACCCTCATAATGGCTGACTTACGACATTTAAGTGACAGTTTAGACACATGTAGGAGTTACAACAATTTTACTTACCTTCATTACAGTGCCGCTGCTTTGTTTTGGGCATATTTCAGAGGTTAACCGATAGATTCAACGATCTTGCAACAGATGGCCCTAACAGTTGATTTTAGACCAAAAGTGGACTTACGACATTTGCAGGTTCAGGCGACGCTATGTATGTATTTTCACGACTCCGTAATTCGCCATGAATACCAACGTTGCCAAAGTTATGGAATTTGTTTGTGAAGTGTCAGTTGACGACGTTGGTGGTGTGAGAGGTGCATTGAATTAAAAGATAATAGGAAGGAGCACTAAATGACATTTCCATTTAATTTGCACTAATATGACCTACGACGGAAGTTCCGCCATCTTGAAAAACCTACTTCAGGTAAAATTACCTTTTTCAATTTTCATACCTGACCTGTAATATGACAGTTCTGTCAGCAAAGTAACGCGCCTTTCAACATATACACCAAAAAATCATTTTTTAGTCGATTTGAAATAATTTGTATTGCTTGTTCTTGAAATATCATGGTTAGTTGTACGGCATGCCAGAACAAAATCACCTGCCGCTAAATTACAGGGAACCACTTTCCATCGTTATAGTAGATTATGTCACTAGGAGTAAAAGTGGGTCTTTTCGTGCTGAGCCCAGAGATTGACGGCCGAAGCGAAGCTGAGGCCTACAACTGGGCGAAGCACAAAAAGACCTTTTACTCCGAGTAACGTATACTATTTTTTTTTCGAGCATGCAGGATGTAATAAATCTATTTCAGAGTGATTCAGTTTTGCAATTTTCTCTTATCTTCTTTAAGCGGGTCTAGGTACTTACCCAATTAGTGGTGTATATTATTTGTAAAATACATATAATGTGTTAGAATGATGGTTTTCAATGTTCAATGGTTTTAATGATGGTCCATGGTTTTGATGATATTAAATCATAACCAATGGTTATGGTAAACTAAGAATTTGTAGCAATATTTTCAATGCTAAATTAATATAAGTCACATTGACAGATAAATATGATGACGTGCATGACATTTAACAGACGATTTCAAAATTCGGGAACCTATGCGATTTCGACTAATAACGGTTTTGGGTGATGCTCTGAGAGTATTCCTATCCTTTCTTTTTTCAATAAGAATGTAAAGATGGCAATCCACTCAGATCGGTTTATCTGGTGTCATCTAGTTTTCAAATAATTTTGGTGAATGAAAATCGTTTATATATGCGCCACCATGACAGTAGCGGTGACTTTTGACTTTACTTTTACTGCCTAGGACTTTTTTGCTACTTTTTTGGTCTCTGGATTTGAAAGCCCACTTTAGGTGTACGTATGGAGAAAACAAATGACGTACTTTTAGTCCGCTTGAAAAAAAAGTATATTATTTGAACTTTTTTTGCTAAGTATCACGCAAGTAGTTAAAAAAATTGCTGAGTATAATCAGTAGAATTGCGATAAAAATGGTGATCATGTTTTACCAATAGTCCCTATATTATTATAGATTTCCTCTAGAGAAATCTAGAAGATGAATTTGGATTCAGTTTCTGAACAAAGCAGATCTACCCGGAGACGTTAAAAATAGTTTCCTTTGCAGGCATCGTTTCGAATAATGCTGCTTTGAGCGAAGCTCGCCGGTAGAAGCACAATTAACTGATACTGCTATACCCACAATAAAAATTACCCGAACTAAATATGTAAGTGAATGGTCACAGTTTAAGTAAAATATTCTCTCTGTAAGCAAAACAAAAGTAAAATATGTAAAAATTGTTTGATTTTTACCTACGAGATCGACACATAAATCCGAGTTGCAAATTTATAAGTAACGTAAATAAGTGAGTAGGTATAGTTCGATTTTCAGTTTTCCTTTGAGGCATGTACCCCGAAAGATGGGTGATTTTTATCATTTAAACCACCATATTTTTAAAATCTATGCTTTGAAGCCTACATATTATATCTGTATTTTCTTTGCGTTTGCTAGAATAGCAACTTGTGTATTATAAATAAAATTCCAGAACAATTTCAGTTTTTCTGTAAAAACATACGGGGTTACTGAAAAAAAAAATCCTAAATTCCTATTTGCTTCCTCTTTGCATTTTAGAGCAATCGTCCGTTGTTTTACTATTGGACCATCCTATATTTAATGAATCAACGGGCATGCAAGGGCAAAGATCAAATGCAGAACCTTGAAGTGGTGATGGAAACTAGGGGCAAGGAGGTTCCAGAAAGTGAAGAAGATGTCATCAAGAAGTATCCGAGTAGTTCGTCGATGACCAGCTAATCATATATCTCTCAATCAACACATAAAAATTAGTGTCATAGAAAATCATTCTCTGGAAGTAGTTAACTTAAGAAGGCTGATAGGTCAAATGATATAATGGTAAAAGATAAAAAAATACGATATCTTCAAAATCAACACTTTTCCCAAAAGAAAAAAATATTTACCTTAAATTCAATGATCCTTGAGCTTAAAAAAAGAAACTTTTTGAATCAAGAGTGCGGTGAGGTATTATATGAAAGCTTCAAATCACGTGGTGTTATTACACGGTTGCTCCAAAAGTCGCAAAACAATCAATCAAACCGCACAATACATATTACTAAATCCGAACGAATATTTGCTATAACCCTTCTTTTTTTTTCACCCAAGGGATATAATTTTGTAAGAGAAAAATTTGATAAATATTTACCCCATCCAAAAACATTGTATAGGTGGTACCCGTCCATTGATGGTGAGCCAGGCTTTTCCTCTGAAGCTTTTAAAATACTAAAACTTAAAACTGAAAATGAAATAAGTCCGGTTGTCTGTTCTTTGGTTTTTGATGAAATGGAAATTGGTCAATTTGTAGAGTATGATGGAAAAATTATTATGGTTATGTCAATTTTGGCAATGAAATCGAGCATGATCTCATGGATATGGCTAAGGAACTTTTAGTTTTTATGGTGGTAGCAATCAATGGATCATGGAAGTTACCTGTTGCATATTTATATGGTATCAATAGCGATCAGAAGTCAATATTAGTTACTCATTGCATAAGAATGCTGCTGCTAATTTTAGAAATGTGTAAAATTCTTGGTTGTGCGTTAGACGATAACCTTTATTCTAAATTTTGCATTGATAACGTACCTCTTTTTGTTTTTCTAGATCCGTCGCACATGATCAAATTGGTTCGAAATATGTGGGGCAAAAAAGTTTTCTTTTGGATCCCGATAAAACTTAATTGACTTCAATTTTATCAATAAGCTTAATTTGTTACAAGAAAAAGAAAGACTTCACCTCGCTAATAAACTAAGAAAACAGCATATACAATTCTTCAAGCAAAAAATGAAGGTAAAATTAGCAACACAACTGTTAAGTCGTTCTGTAGGCTAAGCTTTGTTATCTTGCAAGAACCAGTTGCACTTTAAAAAATCTTGAAAGTTGTGATGCTACTGTTACTTTTATATTTCTTATGAATGATGCATTTGACATTCTAAACTCTCGAGAACTTTCTCTGTGAATTTAAAAGGGCATGTGGTGCACAAAATTTCCTACATATTGAAAGATTTGCTAAAAAGTTTGGACATTATGTTAAGAATTTGAAGACCCACAACGGTATGCCTATTTTACACTCACCAAGAAAAATTTTCAATTATTATCAGGGATGTATTAAACTTTTAGTGAAACAAGAAAACTTTTACAATTTTTTCCTTTCTATAAGTGCAGTCAAGATCACTTAGAGCTATTTTTTGGATATGTTAGATCCCATGGGGGTTATAATAATAACCCTACCTGCAGGCAATTTATTTCGGCTTATAAAAAAGTTTAATGACCAAATAATTAATGAAAATAATTCTATATATACCGCTGTCGTAGAAATGAAATAAGAATCTAAATTAAATTTATGTAATCTGGATTATGCATTTACTCTGCCACATCTTTCGGAATTTAGCCAAGAAATTGATAAATATATCGCTGGATTGGTCGTTAACAAACTCAAAAATAAACTAAAATGTGAACGAACACTGTAATAATGCGCTTTTTGGTGTCAAAGAAGATTTTTTGAACTCTTTTTTGGACACCAAGAACCCAGGAGGACTTTGCTACCCTCATGACGATGTCACTCGTTTATGTACGCAAACCGAAAAGGTCATTAGAAGCTTGCAGACGAAATCCACCCTAATTAAAGAAAATGTGGTATCTATTAAAGTTTTAGAGTTTTTTATAAATGATTCATTATTTGATTTTATGGAATTTCATGATCCCTCTCCTTTGCAAAATCGTCGTGTCCTATTAATGAAAAGTGTAATCATTCATTATGTTTCAACACGAATTCATTATATTTGTAAAGCAAACTCAGCACCTCACGAAAAAGTCATACAATATTACAATAAATTAATTTTGTTTAAAGGGCAATAATCAAATGCAATATACATTGAAGTAAAAATATAGCGCAATCAGAAAAACATTTTTACCGCAAGCTTGTCCGTAATAGTAGGTATATTACGTAATAAGTGTTGTAAGAAGCAATTTGCGCACTAACGGCGAAGCTACATATGACACTGCGTAGCTATATTCTGTTCCAGTATTTTTTGCATCTCGTTAGCCTTGGAAATTTGACATATTTCACACAGTATATATAACTGACACTGACAGTGATTGATAAATGGGTTTAAGGTTATGGATATTGTTTACTCTTAAGCTTACATAGATGCCACTCTTCCAATTATTCCAGATTTTAAGGCAACAATTTATTCATAGTTATTAACTCTTTATGTGATTTTAACGGTTAATTTAATTATTGAACTATGACGGTTATTAGCAATAAATGAGTATAACAGACTTTTTTCACTTTTCGCTAGTTTTCATTCAATTCCAAAACTGTAAGCTTATTGTTATTCATCATCATATAATATATACTTCTTTTTACGCATATTGAGCTTTCCCAAAAGTGAAATTTTACAGTTTTACAATTTACCATTAGGTTTTAACATAACATAATATAGCTACATTATCTTCAACAGTAACATTCTGAGGAAAAAGTAAAGAAACTACAATAATTTATTCTGTAATTATTGTAAGTAGTAAAACACTGATTTAATCGGCAGTTATTTCCTCTAGTGATACATTTTAGTGGTCTTTATCCAGTTCTTCAAAATTGTTGTTTTCTTTTTACGTCTACCTAATACTGGTGTCACGTGGTCTGCTTCGTCCTTGTCGAGGGCGTGTTCTTATATAATGTTTTGTACAGTTCTAGTAGGTACTCACCTAAAAATAAAGAACATATAGAAGTATATTGAAAACCCATCTATTTAATAAATAATGGTAGGATTCGGTAACTTTTGCTTACAGCGTGGTATACAATGTATAGTTCTATAGGACGCTACAAACAAAAATGTAAAATTTTCGTAAATTCCGTATTTTCGTAAAATTCTAAAAATACTGAAGATAATTTACGTTGAAATTCAGTATTTTTGGAAGACAAAAGATGAATGGTGAATGATGGTGGATCAAATAGGGATTCATAAATGTATTGTTTTGAGAAGGAAAAATTGAACAAATTAGAAAATTTGCGTGCTTTTCAAATAAGTAATTGTACCTTTAGAACGATAGACCTCTTACATCGCTGTACGCAAAGTTGCAGAATCCTACCATTTGGCACACATTTGGTAGAGTAGTTGTTGGAACGCTATAAAATTTGTTGTTTGCAAAACTAAGGTTCCAATATATAATAGCGCAGTGGCACTGAATGAACGTACTCGTACATGACAAATTAGACCTTTGCAAAATAGCTAATGAGTAGGTACCTGGTAATAAGTAATTTCCTTACTGGTCGTGTATGAAAGCGCTATTTGGCACCCCCCTACACGGGCAATTTAAATTTGAATGGCTTTTTGGTGTTAGTGTTAGTAGCTTTCTATTCCAGGAAATGTTCTGGATGTGAGTCGCTTTGCAGCTAATCATCGCGGGTCAGGAGAACTTCAGCTTTTCTGGATGAGCGTCTACTACCACTCAAAATGTCTTCTTCTATGATTTTCCTTTTTGCCTGCCGCACTTTTTGTAATGTTTGCGTCTCAAGGTTTAAAGACTGACGTTCAGCCCTTCAATAGGTGGCAGCTGGAAGGTGAAATTGTGCGAGGTCCGAGGAGCGGAATTAATTGACATGTGAACTGTAGTACTGTCGTGTAGACGTGTTTCTGTGTCGGGGGTGCTGGTGTCTACCTATGTTATTTTGCTTTGCATATCCTGGTTAATAAAATTATTATTGTTACATTTCTCTATCCTATATTAAGTAAAACTACAAAAAGCAATTAACTATATAGTACATAATACTTTTATACTTAAACCATTATACAACAGCTTATGAATGAAGACAATTAGTAGTATTTCCGGTCCTGAAATAGGTCCTACAGCCAATACAAGAAAAATTTATACTTGTATGCGTACTTACCTAAAAAATATTGCTCTTTTTGTTGAAAAGCTCTCTTTTTATAAATAATCGAATTTTCTGGTCAATTAGATCTGGCCGATACCGGCATATTGGAATTCTTTTACTCTTTAATCCACTTAAAATGTTGATAAACGTATTGAAAATTGACAACGACGCAATTTCAATTTGACAAAATCTTAAAGCTTATTGGAGACAATTGCGACGAAAAATACCAGTTAGTAATTACTTTGACTATATTGGTTTAAAAAAGACACGTCAAGCGATCTTATTGGCTAGCTTTCAAATTGCCGATTTTAGTTACCACCTTCCAATTCTGTATTTACCGTATCTGTTTTGACGACAAGTAAACGACAATTTCCATCGATGTTATACAGGGTAAATTCCATGGCAATGTAAGATGCAGAAAATAATGGAATACGGTATATGTGTGCGAATTTTCATGAGATAGTAATTGCATTACAACACGTATTAAGTACTATACTTTACACACAACTTACTTATTCACACAAAAAGTTATTTTACTTTTTATTTTCTAGCTGTTTTCTGTCTGTATGTCTTAGTTATAGCTATCTGATTCTAGAGAATAGTTATAGTATGGCTTAAAAATTCATCTCGCTGCTTTAGGATTCAACTTGCGTACTAATAAATTTATTTTTTACCACATAATCCTAAACACTCAAACATATTTTCTAAGGTTTTATAATTACTTCCCAGATTAATGTCACAGGGTTTCAATAAGTTTATGTACGTGTTCTATAGCATTATCATTTCATAACATTACACTTCGTACTACCACTTTACCACCCCAGTCTCAGTAACGAGCTGCCAAACGTTCCCAAAACGTTTGAAGCCTATTCGTTGTCACAAAATGTTCCTGGCACCAGTTTTCATTGGCGACCCTGTCACAAGAAAATAGACTTGCCTCAACATTCGACCGTCGAATACTGCTCCAGAACCTGACACTCGCATCAATACTAGATCTTACATAAATTATCGAATATTAAAATTATGTCTCGGCCATAATACTGAATCAGAAGAAATAACTAGTAAACTCAATAAAGAGCTAAAAGTTTGTAGTTCATACTGGCCTGAAGAAGTTCTCGCTTACTCCACAAACTTTACTATTAACTAAAAATGAGTTCGTTGTATTATCGCTACAAACAATTATATACAAACCCATAATATTATGCTTATTTGTAAAGAAAATCAAGACACCTAATCTTAATACCTAAGCAAGCCCAAATTATTTATTTCAATGTACAAAACATAAAATAAAAAGAATTATCAAGCAACAACGAAAAATATACAATCAAAACCGTTTATAATTTTTACAAGTACGCCAATGACTATTGGAAATGTTTATCCGCCATCTTGAAAGACCGTTCACAAATACTTTTTACAAGCACGCCAATGAATAGCGGAAACGCAACCATCTTGAAGAACCTAGCTTATAAATTCAACCTAAAAATCAAATTTTGACAGTAAAGCACAATGTTCCTTCCGGACTCTTTTAATTCAATGGAGAGGTGTGACAACATAACCTCACCCATTTAAAATACATGTAAAGTAATGACATCTTTGTATTTAATCACATTATTTTCAATTATCTTAAATAGAATAAAACTTAAATTTTGCTGGAGGCCTTCTAGAATCATCATTATTGATAGTGAAGCAAAAAAGAATTACCTTTATGCCGAAATAAGTGGTAAGGAGAGCAATATTTTGTGGACTAGACCTACCACCAAGTACCACCAACCTTGTTATGCCTCCAAACCACTTCAAATTGAGACAATTCCATGTTAAAAATAGAGGTTCGGCGTTCCCAGTAGATTCTATTGCCATAAAAGCTAAAAAGAAGTGGATTGTTAAAAGGTATAATATGATTAGTTGGCTGGAAGCTGGAATAAGATATTTAAACATTTGTAGGCGTGAATTCTGAGTCATATACGCCCTGAATTTGAAAATCTTGCACCAAATCCAAATAAGTCGAGTAATTTTTGCGTCTACAAGGAAGTAGTTATAAAAAAAAAGATAAATGTGATCAGAAATAGATAACATTTGCACTATAACTGTTTGAAATACTCGAAACGTTTTTTGTGCCTCAAATCTACTTCAAATTTACACAAAGGAGCATGGAAGTAGAGGTTTAGTGATCCCAATAGATTTTAGTGCCATAAAAACTAGAAAGGAGTGGATTGTTAAAAGGTATAATGTGATTACTTGGCCGGAAGATGGAATACGATATTTAAACACTTGTAGGGTAGGGGTGAATTCTGGGTCGTATATACTCTAGACTTGGAAATCTTGCACCAAATCGATGTAAATCAAGCACTTTTGTGTCTACAAGGAAATCATTGTAAAAAATGTTGGTGATTACTGTGGTCAGAAATAGATAACACTTAAACTGTGCAGTGATAAATTAAGGAAAAATTATTTTCATAGGCTACCAGACCACAACCTTGATGGTTTGTTAAGATGCGGTATTTACAATAAATTGTAAATGTTCCTCCTCAATTTAATATAAGAATACTGTTACTTTTAAAGTTATAATTGTTTATCAAATAATTTAAAACAAAACCTGTCTCTTAATGGAACACACATTTTATTATAACAAACACTTATTCAAAGATTTTCTTCGATACGATCTCCCTGATACTGCTAGAATATAAAAACAAATTTTAAAATTATATAAATAAATTAAGTACTTAAGTAAACATGTTTAAAAATATATGCCAGCAAGCTCTTTTGCTATCTTCTTTTTAATATATCTTTGTCCTTTCATTGTCAGTGTTTTGCTGTTCGAGTTACATACCACTTATAAGGAATGACCTATAAGGAATGGCCTTACTTAGCTACTTATTTGTCATTTCCATACTCTACAACAACAATAAAGCTGTTAAGATATTAAAAACATAAATCTAGTTAAACAATTACAAAAAAGAGCAAAAATAATATGATTGAAACTGTAGGTTAAGCACCAATGAGGGTATCCTTGCCCTTGGTTAGGTTAAGCACTATGAAGACAAACATTGCAACGTAAAAACAAACAAAACTGCGATTTCAGTATTTCTTATTCTCAAATAGACTGACTGACCGAAGTTTGAAGCGTCTTCTTTTTCTGTCCTTTACCGGTTCCCTATGCCTTATAACCTGCTGCCGAGTGCTGCCTGCTCCTGCCTTCTGCTGTGTACCTGCCTCCTGTTAAGGCGACGGTAACGAGGATATAATACTTTTAGGATAGAATTATGCCCGTATTTATAGTCGACACTTGAGTGACGCTTTGGTCTTGAGAACCAAATCGTGTTCTATAGTGACATTTTGCGATGACTTGAGTGCCAACCATCACTTAAGGGCAAGGAATACTCAAGTGTGGTATCTCGGGCACTCAAGTGTTCCTTACGTCAAGAAAGTAAGGTTAGAGAACATAAAATTGTGTGTTTGTGTTGTCATTTTACATTTTATTATTATGAAGTTTTTTCGGGGGTTGTTACCAATTTTAAACCATCAGTGATGGATGAACTCCAAGACTTTATTCAATTTGTGGACTTCTTGAGGGAGAAAATGAAAACGCACTGAGATTAGAAAAAGAGAAGATTAGAAAAACATTTGAATTTTATGAAAATTCGGAATTTAGTAGTCGGTTTCGTTTTAAGAAGCATATAACCCATTAACTGCCCTGAGTTTTTATGCAACAGGAAATTTTCAAGTAAGTTAATTCTACACTTTTAACTTAATACTGAAAATTAAGCATTCTTATTTTCTTTTTACAGACAGTGAATGGAGATTTACAAGGCTTTTCACAAAGTATCAAGTGGTTAGGCATCAAGGGATTTTGTGCAATTTCCAAATACACTGCAAGGCCAGCAAGAAAATAATATAATATTTTCTTAGATTGCTGCTTTTCCTAATGTTGCGGCATGTGTTGATTGTACACATAATACAATTGCAACTCCTGGAGGTGATAACGGAGAAATCTTTAGGAATCAGAAAGGAAAGTTTCCTAATGTCCAGGTAATTATTTAAAAAATATGTCCTTAATTTGCATTTTTTGTGGTATGTTTGCTATCCAGGATCTACTTGTTATAGTGTAATATTTGATCGCAGTTTTCTTCATGTACGTTTTGAAACAAACCAGATTGAAAATAAGGGCTATGACAACAGTTTACTTTGCTATTAATTGTCATTGTTTCAACAAAAATTTTTTTGGGCTTTCAGGCATGTTGCTGGGTGACAATGGCTATGCTTGGAGACGATATGTGTTAACACCTATAATCAATCCAGCTCCTGGGCCAGAGCAAAATTATAATCGTAGTCATATAAGAACTAGGAATATAATTGAAAGGGTTTTTGGAGTTTAGAAAAAGAGGTTTCCATGTCTACGACATTGTCTAGCTACCAAATTGGAAACATCTGTGGGAATTATTTGTATCATTGCCAAATTTGTATAATATTGGGCAAATCTACAAGAAGAAGAACTTGAACCAACTGGTGAAGAAGAACCTGTAGAAGAGAATATCATATTCCAAGCCGAAAATGATGTTTTTTGTTTCATTTCGGAGGGCCTTTGTTGCAATACACTTTAATAGATAGATTTAATTTAGTATAGCTAAGTATAGAGAACTTATTTAATTAATTATTAACAAATAAGATAAAGAGGTTTTGAAAGAACACTTATTTTATTTATTTTAATAGCTCAGCTCTACAAGCTTCATTTTGGCCTTATGAAGTTCTTGTTGTATAATGGATTCTACAACTCTCCTTATTCGCAAGTTTGTTTCTTCACCTATTGCAGAATCTATCATTTAAAATTTTTCTTTGATCCCAATAGTTTAGGAGTAGGTTTGGAATCTTACTTTAAGCTTTTTAAAAAATAAATATCAAATCAGCTAACAGCAGGCAACCAATTCATGCACACCCGCAAAGGACGGAGGTAACTCAAACAAAACAGCTTAAAATTTCAAAAATGTACAAACTACCTATCCATTTCAAATTGGCGCCAGCGATACTCCTTTCGCCAGTCATAAAATTACTGGAAATTGCGGCTAAATCAATAAATTTCAATGTAGCCAATATGCGAGGCTGAAAAATCCCCAGAAACAGACACTTTCTGAAGTGTCCCTAAAGTCTCACTTGTCATGCACTATAGAACAGCCATGGTAAGAAACACTCAAGTGTCACTTCTAAAAGTGTCACTTAAGTGGCTCTTTTCTAGTTGACTATAAATACGGCCATTATTGTATCCTCTTTGGGCAACGGCACCGATACCGCCCGCGCCATCGGCCTGCGCATATGTTAAATGTCAATTGTGTCAAGTGTCTTTGCTTGTCAGTCTTGTCGGATATCCGTCGCTACCCCAATAAATTTGGCAACGTTGGTATACATGGCGAATTACGGAGACGTTGTATCTTCCTCCATTCGTAGATAATATTCTTTCGGGGTAAATTTTAACTGATTTAGCAAGTTCTCAATGACTTTTCACCAGCCAATTTTTGCACCATATTTAGCTTTTTTTTGGCTGTATTCTTATGTAACGCGACCACCACTCGAAAAGTGCTACAGCGTCGTCATCAGTAGAATCCATAGCTTGAGACTGACAAAAAGCCTTTGATACGGCGTCTGGAAGGTCAGCGGTCCATCCGATGACCGGCCTTCAGACGGAGTGTTTAGTTTATACTCACATGCCGGCCGGATTGTGTTCAGCCGCCTTTATAGATATTCATTACTTGGGTAGTTCAGTCCAAAAATAGAAAACGTGATTCAAAACGGAGCTACACACAGGTAATATATTAAGTACAGTCATTTTCAAGATAGATTACGTAGAGAAATTGTCATGTGACAAGAGCATTACAATTCCGGTTTGCATCCATCCAGAGTTACGCAGCAAGATTGATGTTTCCTGCAACTGAGCTTTAGTACATCCGGGTGCAACTACTTCTCTTCCTAAGTGGGAGTAAATAATTTAAACAAGTGACAGAGTGAGAAATTGGCTTTTAGTTTGATATCTAAATAAGCTGACGCTGCGGCGTTTCTTGGAATTTGAATAATTATTACGAAGCTGAGATGCTTCAAAGTACTTTTTGTTTACAAGGCAAACAAATTTGGACGCTTTCAGGCAAAAAATATTTACTTTTCAGCGAAGCACCGGATCCTGTTGGAACATCATATTCCTGGAAATACAAAAGGTAATGCAGGAGAACCTGTCTGTTTCGACATTTCAAAGCTGGAGTGGCTGTATTTAGTGCTCGGAAGCGTAACAAAATTTGCAATACAATTTGCATTCTTTTCGAGGTGGCACCGTTTCCGATGGGATTTTATGCAAAAAAGTTCCTACCACCACAACGGCTTCGGCATCAAAGTTTTCCCTTATTCCGAGCCCTCGACTTTGTGTTATTTTAAGCACCGAGTTTTTCTCTAAGATGGCCGTTATTTTCGCACTAAGAACGAGGCGGCAAAAACTAAATTAATTATCAATTTAAAAGCTCTTTCTTGCGCGGGGGGATTTTTTTGATGTGCCATATTAATTTTAATCACGCTTCTCGTCTGACAGACTTAATGCCCCCAATGCCGTAATAACTTAAAAAGTTTCACGTTTTATGCCAGACAATTTCCCTCCCTCTTGCCGATATTCAGGACGAATTTCGTATTTTAGACGCAAAACGTTTCAATATTTAAAGATCTGTTATAAAGGAAGGGATCAAAAACTAAAACTTTTTCACACAAAATATAAGTCAAAAGTCTTTTAAGTGTTTTGGTCGTTTTTTCTTCTTGACTAAATTTGCAAACTTTAAAAGCTTTGAGTAAGACCTCGGTAAAGGTCAAAACGTCGGCAATTTGATAGAAGTGACCCTTCTGGTTTTGTTTGGCGTTTGATATTGTCAAGTAGTAGTAGAGTCTTAATTTTACAACTTGGACCCTTCATCTTTTTTTTCTTGCTTTGTTTAGCATATGTAAAATGGATGAAAGAAAAAAAAAATTAATTAAAGGCATGTCTCAAATAAATTTCTGTACCTTTTACCTGGTCGATTATTGACAAAAGATAGAATACGTCAAACATATTTGTCAAAAGTTTTCACTCAAAAACATTGAAAACCATACTGTCAATATGGCTCCAAAACGTTACAATCAGCAAGCACAGTTATTAATTCTAAATGTTTTGGCCTTCTTTGAGATGGAGAAGATTCAAGTAACAAATGGTGTTCCAATCGATTGTGGGAACGTGTTACAATAATCCTCAAATGCGTTGAAAATTGTGAAAACTACGTTGAAACGAATGAAAAAACGTGGTGTTGATATGGGCATGCAAGGATTATTTGGCTAACAAGTCTATGAAGCAAAAAGTAAATAAAACCAAAATAACCGATTTTATGAAGAACAAAATTCGAGATATTATTTCCCGTTTTTTTGCAAGAAATGAATATGAAACCATTGCAAACCTTCGAAGACAACTCCTTGAAGAACTAAGTGGATTCTTCACTTATTCTATTTCGGCCTTTACTCAGTGGTGTCATAGTATAGGGTTAAAATGGAAAAAATCTAACAACCGAAAATACCTAATGGAATTGCCCGATATTCAATTTTAAAGAATGCAATTTCTGCGGGAATGCATTAAAAATCAAGAATCTTCGGCTTCTGACAAATTTACCCCAGTGTTTGTAGATGAAACGTCGATTTTTAGCAAGGGAAGCTTCCGGATGGTACATTAGTATATATATATATATATTGATCAGTTCACAACGTTCTTCGACGTCCTCTGATTTCCAGCCTCCACTTGTCTCGGTCCTCCCATAGGTTTTCTTCTATGCCCCTTGATCTCATGTCCTTAGTTATTCCCTCTCTCGAACTCAATCTAGGTCTTCCCCTTTTTCTTCTTCCATCTGGCATCCACTCCAGGACCTGCTTCGGCAGTCTATCGTTTCCCATTCTCTGGACGTGCCCGTACCACCTCAGTTGTTTTTCTCTGATGTCGTCAGTAATTCGATGTTCAACTTTCATTATCTCAAGAATTCTTTCTTTCCTCACTTTGTCTAATCTACTCTTACCGGCCGCTCTTCTCCAATAATCCATTTCCATAGCCTCGAGTGAGCGGAGAGCCTTCTGTTTTAATGGCCATATTTCACTACCGTAGGATGCTATAGTTTTGACTATGGAATCGTACACTCTGTGCTTGTTGTTTTTTGAAATTGACCTATCCCATAGTATTCCATTCAGTTGCCTGATTGCTGTTCTTCCTAGGTTGTTTCGGTGTTTTATTTCTTCATCCATACTTCCGTCGTTTCTGGTCTGTACTCCAAGATATTTGTATTTGCTGCATTTCTTTATAACTTGCTGTTCCAGTACCAAATCCTGTCGTTCTCCGCCAATACACATATACTCTATCTTACTGATGTTTACTTCTAGCCCCCATTTGTCGTACTCCTCTATAAGTTTCCGTGTCATGTACTCTAGATCTTCGTAATCTTGGGCCAAGACCACCTGATCGTCGGCAAAACACAGAGTGTAGAGAATTGTCTCACTTAATGGTATACCCATGCCCCGACACTTTCTCTTCCATATCCTGAGAACCTGTTCTAGATAGATTTTGAACAGAGAAGGTGAAAGACAGCAGCCCTGCTTCAGCCCCTTACTCACGCAGAATCCAGTTGAAACCATTTTTCCTCTTTTTACTTGACTTTTATTGTCTTTGTATAAATCCTTGACCGCCTTGATGAGGGTTAAACTTATATTAGTTCTTTCAAGGGCTTCCCACAGTTTTTGTTGGGGTACGCTGTCATACGCTTTTTTGAGGTCTACGTAGAGTAGATGAATTTCCTGGTTTAGCGCTCTTTTCTTCTCTATTACTTGCGTAAGAGTGAACAGATGGTCGATTGTCGATCTACCGGCCCTAAAACCGGCCTGTTCTTCAGCTTCCATGTCAGAGAACTCCCCTTCGATCTTTTCCAACAAAAGTTTTCCGTATACTCTGGAAATACTACTCAGCACAGCGATACCTCGAAAGTTATCACAGATTTCCTTATTACCCTTTTTATGGATTGTTGTTATGTAGGAGGATCTCCATTCCCCAGGGACGCTTTCTACATTGAGACATTTTTCAAACAGGTCAGCAAGACATTCGAACAATTTGTCTGTACCATATTTGAGTAGTTCTGGGGGTATATTACCTGGGCCCGGGGACTTTCTATTTTTCAGTCCGCGGCATATCCATTCGACTTGCTCTTTAATGACTCTTATAGGGGATCCAGTAGTTGTAAGGTGATCATTCTCATACGGTTGGTTGTACTCTGCCCTGTCTTCCGCCAAGAGTTCTCTGAAATGTTCGTCCCACTTCTGTAAAGAAATTGGTGAGACAATGTCTCTCTTCTTGTTCTGCCGAAGAGCTCTCAATGTTCTCCAGCTCTCTGTGCTCTTTGTACCTCCTATATATGAATTGATTTTTTCACAGGTTCTTTCCCAGCTTTTGTTTTTCTTCGCTGCTATTGCTCTATGCACTTGTTTCTGTGCTGATCTATATTCCTTTCTGCAGTGTTCTGTTTTCGTACTGAGGTATATGTTATATTTTTTCTTTTTAGCTCTGATTATCTCCTCGATCTCTTCGTCCCCCAATACGGTTTCCTTCTGATGCTCCTCTCTTGTTCTCCCAAAGCCTCTAACGCTGCCCCTGTTAAGCATTCTTTTATGTACTCATATTGTTGTTCCGTGGTCTCAAAATATTCTTGGGTGAGTTTGGCGTTTAATCTGGACTGGTATAGTTTTCTAACACTCTCTTGGTCGAAGCTCTCGAGGTTATATAGTAGTATATACTAATGTATAACTCGAAGTTATACATTAGTAACATGCTCCAAAAAGTCTTTTGATGGTTTGTGGTTAATGTTTCTTTTATGTATTTATTAATATCTAAAAAAAAATATATTTAGGGCGTCGTTATACAGTGGTGAACGCCGGCAATGAACACGACTTTATCAAAGGCGCCAATTTGATTTTTAAAAGTGGTTCCAAGAAGGGTGATTACCATGATTCTATGAACAGAGTCAATTTCGAAAAATGGTTTAAAACCCAGTTAGTTCCAAAGTTACCTCCAACATCCAAGATCCTTAATTATTATGGATAACGCTTCCTACCACTCCGGCCTTTATGAGGAAATTCCAAACATATCCTGACCAAAATATAAGCTAATTGAATGGCTGAAGTTAAAAAAAATCGATTTTCCCGAACAAGCTACGAAAGACGAAATTTGGGCTATGGTTGCCGCTAAATCATTACCTGAAAAGAAATTTGAATTGGACGAGTATGTGAAACCTTTTGGACATAAAATACTACTTTTACCACCTTACCATGGTCAGTATAACACTATAGAAATGGTATGGTCACAATGTAAAAGGATTTATAATCAACAAATTAAACATTCAAGAGGGTAGGGGAAGTGCTGGTTACGTGGAGCATTGTTGTAGGACAAGTCACAGAGGACAATTGGAAAAAATATGTTGAGCATGTGAACAAAGTCATCAAAGAAGAGTGGGAAGCAATCAAAACTATTGACTGCTCGAATGTTGCTCAACCAGACGACCATTCCGATGATTCCGATTCCAAGTTTGATACTGCGGAGGATGGCTCGGAGGAAGAAAAGATTTAGTAGAGAGTATTTTACTTGCCTACCTTAGTATCTACTTGCAATCTCAATTATTTCCTTCTCAATTTTTTTACTTTCGAATTGAATAACTGATTCGTCAAAAACTTACAAAATTATGTTCATTGCAAACATAACTTACATATGTCTCAAATTTTGTTCTTCATAAAAGCGGTTATTTTAGTTTTATTTAATTTTTGCTTCATAGCCTTGTTATCCAAATAGGTATTCTGTCCGTTTTAATATCACGTTTTTTAATTCGTTTCAATGTAGCTTTTTCCCAATTTTCAAGGCAGTTTGGGCCATTTGTTAATCACGTTGTCACAACCGACCCTATTTGTTGCCTGAGTCTTCTCCACGTCTAAGGACCTAATTGAATTAGTTTGTAAAAGATATATGACTATAAGTTTAGTTTAAATATCAATATAAATCATTTTATTTAAATATAAATAGAGAGTTAGTTACCTACTCAGATTAACTTCATAATTCAGGTTAATATAACATTTCCGACAATAAAACCGATAGAGCTGGCTGAGCTGAGTTGAGTTTATTATAGTCAGAATTTAGTACTGTAAGTTAAGTAAAGGTGCACGTATACTTTTACTTAATTAATTAGCAAAGAATTTTCCTCGATTCAAGAGGAAATTAGCAAACTCATGCGTTATCCGCATGACCTCAAAAGATGGCTTATTAAATTATTATATTATGATCATCCATTATGATAATTTTGATCATCCATAATTGAAATTATTTAAAACACTAAAAAGTTGCACTCCTTTTTTTTCTTTTTCAATTTACTTTCTTACATAGGTACTTTTCATATATAATTCTAATAGAATATCTTACCCATCCTAAAGTTCGTACACCTATCTAAAAGGCTACTTTTTTAAATGAAAGAGCAAAAGGTTCAAAGTTTTTATTTCGACTTTTAGAATTGACAAAAAATAGGTATTTGCGTCGCAAATTTAATAGTTGATTGCGTTTGCGGCCTTATATTTGGCAAGTTTCGTCTGATGTTGGTTATGGTATTATAATATGTATGTTAAACTCTGCGACGTACGTAATTTTCACACCTTTTGACGTCAGGCCCAAGTTGTAAAATTAAGACTTTTAGTAGTAGTAGTGGTAAACAATGGGGAGCCTGTTAACGGAACTTTATTTAATTTTAATTGCCACCAGGAGTAACCTGGGTTTGTCTGTCGGAGCGACGTCAGGCTAATTTAAAAAAAAAGTAGAGCGAATTTTCCCGAGGCTAAGCTTTTTCTACATCGAAACCTATCGGAGCGTTTTATTCGGAAACCTAGAATTTCCAGTCCCAACCTCCCAATCACAGTCTAGCATACAAGTTTCCAAAGGCGTCCAACAAGACCCAGCAGAGCTGCTGTGCCGCTGTTTGCGTCAGTCTTGCAGACACAGGGAACGGTTATTCCTAGTCAAACAAATCGTCACCCTATAATATGGCGGCCCAACGTGGGGCTCACTGTTCAGCTCGATGAATCGAGATACCCAACGGAGACGACGCGGGAAGACTGGAAACCAGCAAGCAAATTCAGAATCCAGCCAGAGCAGAGCTCCAATCGGTGAAGTAGAATCATTTTTCTTATAACCCGCTTAACCTTGGTAGCAGAGCAATAACTCACAACACATTATCTCGCCAAACATTATCCAAGTATTGTTACCAGATATTAGTTATTTAGCTGTGACCTGATGAAGATCTAGTTAAGAGATAGCTGTTCAGTCTTCATACGTGCTAAACGAATTAGATCCAATATTTATCATTCTCATTCTTTTTTATAATATTCTCGTAGTCCTCGTTGGATAATTTTAGTAATTTGAATAGCAGGTTTAATTTAAGAAAATTATAATGGATTCCTCAATTTGTAAAGTAGTAGCAGACGAAGCAAAAGACACACCAACCATTAATACTCACAGCTTATACGAACAAGACAACTATAAAACCCTTGAACGTAACCCAAACGTAAATATAACTAACCCTTTTGTTCAAGACACTTCTGGTTCAAATATTCCCAATGGTAATTGGCCTTCATTAAGTTTATTTAACTCTCAGACAAATGAACCACAAGAAACCTCTGCCAAAGCCATGGAAGATAGTTTATTGAAAATAACTAATGCCTTTACTGAAACTTTAAAAACTTTGACCAACCAAAGGCATACAACTATTATTGATAAACCTCAAACAGTTTTCTTGGGTCAGGATTATGACAACCCTCTTCAGTTTATTCAGACATTGGAGGATTACTTTGTAAAATCTCAAACAGTGGACGATAATAGCAAAATCGTTTTGGCTTCTTCCTTATTAAAAGACGAAGCAAAAAGTTGGTTTGAGCCTTATTCGGCTTTCTATATTTCATGGGCAAATTTTCGACAACACTTTTTAAATCGTTTCAATAGTATATCTGTGGTAGCTTTAGCCACATCAAAATTATATGGTGAAACTCAGGCTCCCAAGGAATTGGCAAGAATTTTTATCACAAAAAAGTTGTCACTTTTTAATAGACTAGATCCCTCCCGGCCAGAATATATAAAAACTGCTATTATTATTGAACTTCTTAGACCTGAAATTAGGTTCAGTATAAGAGTATGGCTAGTGAAGGTCATTCAAGTAAGATTGTAGGAAATGTTTCTAAAAGCCCACCCTCCCCTTGCAAGTATTGTAAGGGTTGGCACTACCATAAAGACTGTCCTGCTAACCCATACACTCAGGGAAACGGGCAGGTTGCTGGAAAGGGCGTGACCTCCTACCCAGCTCAACCGACTGTGAGAGGTCACAACAACTGGAGGAACTCTGCCCCCCAGAGACAGTAAGTGATATTTTACCTATTTTTACCTGTACTAAAAATAAACAATACCCTTCCAAGGTAAATGTAGACAAACTACCACGAATCAATGTAGTTATTAATGGAACAAAAATTCTAGCACTTTTAGACTCAGGATGCAGTAGTAACATTTTCAAATCACAATTTCTTCCCCCTCAAGTTGAAATAGATAATAACGCTCAGACATTTGTCTCTGCTTAAGCCTTCTCAAGGTTCTGTAGCTGTCGATGTTTTGGTGGATTCCATCATCTGTCATTCCCAGTTTGACGTTTTACATGAATTACAAGAACAATGTATTCTGGGACAGCCCTTCTTTGAACAGAATGACGTTATTTTAGATTTTAAACGTAGATGCGCTTATATAGGTGAAAAATCTAGAAGAACTGGGTATTTTGATGTTTACAATCCTATTACTAATTTGCATAATCCTACTTTTCTTTTAAATTTGGATCCGCCTGTGAAAAATAATTCTTTACTTCTGAAATTGTTGACTGATTTTGAGGATGTTTTTTATTACGGCCTTCATCAACCAACTACAACCAGCACAAAACACACAATTGTGTTAACAGATCATACCAAAAGAATTATTCAAAAGCCCTATCCAATGAATCCTGTTTTGAAAAACACCATGTATAAGCAAGTTACTGCAATGTTAGCCGCAGGAGTCATAGAACCATCTTGTTCCTCTTATTGTTCTCCTGTTGTGATGGTCAATAAAGAAGGAAAAAAGCCACGTTTTTGTGTTGACTTTCGAAAGATTAATGTCGATTGACCATCCATTCTGCCTAAAATTAATGATACCCTGAAAGAGCTTGGCAATTCCACAATATTTTCAGTCTTCGATTTAAAAGCTGGTTATTGGCAGGTGCCAATGGAACCTTCTTCCAAGCAGTACACTGCTTTTTCAACCCCTGATGGTGCTCTTTATCACTTCAATGTGATGCCTTTTGGGTTGAAAAATGCACCGGGGACATTCCAGCGCCTCATGACAAATGAAGTGCTTTGTGGTTATTTAAATGATTTCTGTAAGGTATATTTGGATGACATTATAGTTTATTCATCGGACTTGGAAACTCATTTAGGTCATTTAAGATTAGTTTTAGAAAGACTTTTATAATTTAAAAGTGTCCCCTGAAAAATGTCAGTGGGCTACTTCTGAACTCGAATATCTGGGCTATCACATTTCTGGAAATACTGTGATTCCTCAAAGTAAACATATTTTGGCTGTAAAAAACTTTAGAGTCCCACAGAATAAAAAGCAACTTCAGAGTTTTTTGGTTACTTGTAATTGGCTTCGGGAATATATGCCTAATATGTCTGAACCTAGTGCTCCTCTTTATTCTCTTTTACAAAAGGCAACTAAATATCGTTGGACCCACGAACATCAGGTAGCTTTTGACAGAATTAAGCATTTTATGTCCCAACCATTACAATTACATAGACCTAATTTCGACCAGCAATTGTATTTGCAAACGGATGCTTCTTCTGTTGGTATGGGTTGCGTTCTTTTTCAATTAGATCAGAATGATGAAAGAAAAATTATCTCATATTCAAGTGCTCATTTTACTCCTGCTGAAAAGAAGTATCACTGCAACGAGCTAGAATGTTTGGCCATTATATGGCCTATTAAAAAATATAGACTATACTTGGAAAGTAATAAATTTATGTTAATTTGAGACTCTCGTTCGTTGTTGTGGCTTGATAAATACAAGGATTCCAAATCTAAGTTAACTCGATGGGCCATATTACTACAAGAGTTTTCATTTGATGTTGTCCATTGTGCAGGTAGGAATAATGAGCTGGCTGATCATTTAAGCCTCAATCCTTCAGAAGGAGTTTTTTCTGTATCTCAGGTTGATCAAGATAGACTTTTTCCCCCTACAAAAGGAAATATTACTAGTAATATCAATAAAGTTGATTCTTTAAAAATTAACAATTTGACTCATTATGATGTTTATAAAAACGTCATTAATTGTCAGCGAAACTCAGGGCCAATGCAAAATAAAATTCACAAATGGAATAACTTTCAAATTAACAAACCTACACGTCCCTCTGAAATTCGTTTCTGTAAAGACTATTGCGTAAAGGAAGGCATACTTTACAAAAGGTTCAAAAATAATTTCCTAGTGGTAGTTCCGCGAAAAGCAATCAAACATGTTATTTATTTTGAATTTTACCATGAATATGGCTCATCCTGGTACCAACGGCACTCCTTTATTGGACTCTTCTCTATTTTATGCACTACAAAGGAGGTCTATACAGAAGAGCCGTGTCGGTCGACTTTCCCTTGCTATAGACATCTTCCCAAAATTTTCTCAGTGATGTACCTATCGATTATCTTTTCTAATGTTTTCATTAGAAAGGATTTCAAACTTACGGGTCTGAACGATTGGTGACATTATAGTCAGCATTCCCAGCTTTTGGTATGAAGACCGCGTTCGTGTTTCTCTACGCCTGAGGGACATATCCCAGAGCCACACTCGCCGTGAACACTCTGCTCAGTGACCGGAGCACATTGTCCACTCCCACTTGAAGCATTGCTGGGATTACACCGTCTAGTCCCGCTGCCTTAAATGGACTGAATTCGCCCACCGCCCATCTAATGGCTTCGTTGGTCACTAATTCCTTTGCAAGTGTCCAATCCTTCTGGACTGGACCCCGCTCCGAAGGAGCCGCCTCGCCATTTTCTCCGGGTAAGTGGGTATCCAGGAGAATCTCTAAGGTTTCTTCCTGGTTTCCTGTCCATATAACGTCTTGTTTCTTCATTGCACCTAGTTGATTTCCTCTTACTGCGATCAGCAATTTGGCAAACGTGGACGATTCCGGGAGGAAGTCCATCTCTCCGGAGGATTTCCGCCAGCTCGCCCTTTTACTTCGCCGTAATTCTTTTTTGAACTCTCTACGGGCTTCGTTGTATCATCTCCTTGGGCACGTCTTTTGGAAGCTCGGTGGAAGGCCCATCTGGCGTCTAGCTTAAGACGCCCCAGCGTGCCATTCCGCCACGGAACTCTATGAGTACCCTGTTTCCTGAGTGGGCACGACTCTTCGTAGGAGTGGCCAATGGACCTGTTGAGCCTTTCTACCTCTCTATCTATTTCCTCTGCGGAGAACATCTGCCGCTCGTTGCAACCCATAGCCTGACTTAAAAGCTCCTTGAACTTCACCAGTCTGTGGTCCTCGGATTCGTTTTCGGCGGTGTATCTGTCCAGGTCTGATTCGATTTCAAATCTTATCATCCTGTGGATCATGTGGTCAGACATCGGAATGTCCTCAGATACTCTCCACTTTTTACCTTTTCAGCCATTCGTTGCGAGACGACCTTCACGTCTATCACCTCCTCAGATGCGATTGACGAAGGTCGCCTTTGCATTATGCAGCCAACCATATTTAAATTTTTCAATGCCAGTAGGGTGTTACTTCTCGCGCCAGGTGAAAGGTTCCAGACTTTGAATTTGTAGTGCAATAGAATTTTTTCCTAACACTTCGTCCACAACTGCAGCCGACTTTTTCTAAGGCGATATGGCATCTTGATGTTGACTGATTCTATCACTGAGCGCTTCGTCATATTTATACTCTAATTTATACTCTAATTGTGACGTTGGAGTGGGGCGGGGCTAGGGTAGAGATGGGGCGAGACATTTACAGCACATTGCATTTACAGCACACTGAAATTGTTCTACTTCTTCAAGATCTCAATGGCTGCTATCTTATCTACATCAGCCATTGAGATGACTTCTCTAATTTCGATCTCAAGCTCTGTTGGATTTGGGATTTGATTTAAAAAGTTCTTGTTTTCCATTTTTCCAATAGCCTTCCTATATCCGTGCCTTTGTGCCCCAACCAAGTTTTTTCCTTTCTTCGTTACTTTCTTGATGATCGTCATTTTTTGCTCGATCAAAAACCTCGGTGTCAATCGAAATCTCCTTGCAGGTGTTTCAATTTTTTTTCCAATTCTGCATTGCCTATCACAGGCAATGTTTCTAACTGAGCAAAGCTTCAGAGTCTGATAAAACGGCTAAAACGTGTCTGATTGAACAACTAGAGAATCTCAGCAAGATGCAAGCATAACTCTTGAGTTCACTTGCCTTTCTACTACGACGCCAAGACATCTCAAGGTTTTTGAGAATAAATAGGACCTTCAGATTCAGTCAAGCAGTTGCAGTGCGCCACAGCTGTGGACGAAAAGTCAGGAAGACATTCGTATGGGCCACAGCTCCAGAGCATGGAAAACACAAAGTCTTACATTTAGGTCAGAAAACTTCTCGTTTCATCCCGCTGGCCTGCTCTCTGTAGCCTTATCGATCGCGCAAAGTTGAAAAACGATGGGCTGTTTGAGGGACGCTAAAGAATGACAAGCAACGCCCTTGTTACATTCTCGACTTCCGCAAGGGCCTAAACAGTTTCGACGTTTCGTTCCATCCATGAGATCACGGTTTTCTTAGATCGTGTCATGTGGTCTAGAACTACATTTATTGGTCTATTAATTAACAATTACTTTAGAGTTTCTCTCGTCTTTTCACAGAAAAATTCGTAAACTCTCGAGCTTTAATCCGGAGCGACATTATATTAAAGTTGCCGGAGAGTTCTAATGTCGATTTTATGTAGCCACTTTCGGAGGGCCGTAAACAATATTTCCCAAAAGGTCCGGCCCGGGATTGTCGTTGAAAAGTTTTTATCGCGAAAATAGTTCATTAAGAATTAACGACACAAAGGGGCGCCAATCTGTGGCCGAAATTAAAAGTTATTGTGAAATATTCACTATGCCAGAAAGTTTAATTGGCATTCGGTTGTTGCTCTCTGATGATGCGATTTTTTTTTCTCCGCTACTTTAATAGTACTTCTTTTTCACTGACATAACCTTAAACAAGCCAATAAATCATTGTCGTTTAAATATTAATTTAATGCGGTTAACCAGCAGTTTCGCAGCCAAAAACCAACAGAAAAGGAAGAAGAAGAGGAACAATTTGAACGTTTTATAATCGCGGGGAGTAGTTACCGGCTCCTTTTAATTTCGCCAAGTTTGAGCAGTCCATATTCCGGTTGGGAGTTTGGAGATCCGTCGGTTATGGCGTGATTTAAGGTCACTTAACTTTAAATTAAAAATTTTATTTAGCAAAAAAATCGACTAAACTCATGTAAATACTTCTGCATCAGTTTCCATACAGTTAGAAACTCCCTACATTAGTCCATAAAGACTAAAGAACAATCTCGAGTATTTTCTTTTTAATTATTCCAAACATTGTGATTTCTCGTGGAACTGTCAAAAGTCTTCCGGAAATTAATATTTAAATAATAATCCTAAAACTAACTTATACATTAGCTGAATGCTACCTTTCACCCCCCACGTCTCTTACAACATCTCCTCCAGCTTACGTCATAAAAGCTCCATTTCGGCCTTTATTATTGCCGTCAGCAAACTCACCTCGCTCTTCAATTTCCCGAAGTTTAAGCAATTCATTCCGAAACTCCGAATTTCGATTCCTGCCTGTGTCGGAATGCGATTAAAACCGAACGGCATTAGTCGTGTTGTGCTGGAAAAGAGTGGTGTGGCGGCTTGAAGAGCGAGTGGAGGGGCGGGGTGGTGAGGCCTCTACCGCAATAGGTAAAAAATAACCCCAATTTAATCTTGGGGCGGCCGGCTCGAATCGATAGTTTCCCCAGTTTCTCGCTTTCATTCCAAGATGTGCAAATGGCTCAGTAAACGTGCGTTTTAGATCGATTCGAACGGTTTATGACCTATAGTTTTGTAACAGTTCGTAGGCAAATATAGTGGTTCCAACCCACTAGAAAATCCTGCTGGAGTGGCTTAATTCATGGAGTCATTATTAAAAGAGATTCAGTTCTGGGAGAGCCTGAAGACAGTGTTTGGAAACATTTTCAGAACCTCAATTTTCGGAAATACGTTTCAAGAACAAAAAAACATTACAGGTTTATTTATTCATAACAAGCTTCACCATAACCTACACCAGAGTCACTCCCCCATACTCAAAATCTGGAGTAAGAAAGAGGATGAAGAAGATGATGATCATGATGATGAGGAAGATGTCTAAATCTTTGAAAAATGTCTTCCTCATGGACGGTGGGTTCACATAGGTTCTGTTCTTGTCTCCTTTTTCATACAAAACTTTCATCAAGTGGTAGCTAAGGCTTATGCGTTATGACCTTGTGTACATTTCGGGGTTCTTGATTAGTCTTATGGCGCTTTGTTTAGACACAGTAACTCCACAGGCCTGCAGCGTGTGGCAATCCAGGCCCTGCAGCGGCAAACTGATACTTCCTGGGCACTCGTGGGACCAGTTATATATATATATGGATCTCTTTTGAGGAGCAGGGGGGAAACAGGACAAATAGATGATGAGGGAAGTGGCAGGAATCTGAACATAACACACAGTAAAGGACAAGATGGAACCGAGAATATTGAATTACCGGATGATAAACATGCAGACCTGCTAGAAGGGCAAACGGATTCCTTTGGTCAACACTCCCTAAGATCCAAAATTAAAAATTTCGCTAGCCACAGACAGAGACTCTTCTGTCGTCGATTAACTCAAGTAATGGGTTCACTTGCAGGAACTCCTACACTTCTCTCAAATCTAGGTGGTCAGTCAAGATTTTTCTTCTCATGTCCCTACAGAGTAAAGATTATCATTTTAGGCTTTCCTGCGAGCAGCAACTCTAACGATTCCCTTCTTACATCTACTCAGTCAAGCATTCTCAGGTTTCTACAGGATGGTGTCCTAACTGCACATCTGCAACATATGCAATATCTTCAAAGTATAGAGTTTCTTTTTGAGTACTTATATCATATTACTTTTCGAATTCTATTCTTTAAAAAAAGAAGGAAATGGTGAGAAGTTATACCGCAATTGTTTTCTTCCTTTCTACCTTTCCCTACAAACTAGACTTTTCCTGAAGAAAAGTAGAAATTTTAAATTAGCCTTAATGTTTAAGCATGTTCTTTGATGATTCCTGAACTCTATGGACTTGTCAATCCCTCCTAGATTCCTTCGTATAGCATGATCATAACCTCTTCCACGTTCTTGATGTCTGGGAAAATTTAGGTCAGGTCGGGTGCCATAAGAATTTCTTTAAGGGGCTCTAGCTATTGCGTAAATCACCACTCTGAATAGTTAATAACATACGACAGGGTTTTTGTTGTCTAAGCCAGGCCTTGTCAATAAGCTTGACCTTGATTATATAAATATCAATTGAAGACAAACTATTCCCTTCATCTAGTAAGCGAGCTCTGTTGAAGTTGAACAAGTTGAAGATTGATTACTTTGTCTCATCAGGTGTCTACCATCAAGCTTGAAGAAACTACTGATCAATATATAGGAAAAAGTACATCAAGAAAAGGTTAAATTCAAATAATCGGTCCATTCGCACCAAAGTTATAGGCGAACAAAATTGGAGTTTGAGAAAAAACCTTCCGGAAGATTGGTCAATTTCAGGGGATTTTTTAAAAAGTTTTCTTATGCTTTTTTGATCAGAATAGGACGATTACAGACCCTTAAAAACTATTGAACTTAATTCTAGTAAATTTAATCACGTGAGATGACTAATTGATTGACTACTACTCAGATAAGTGGAAAAAAAATTAAATTTAGGAGTTCAGACACTCCTCACTCATTAGTACTCTGGTTTTTAACTGACAAAAATTCCTGAAAGTCGAATGAAAACCTAGGAGCTTCTTTAAAGTTTTAGGGGTTTTTAAAACAGAAATTATAGATTGCGAGTACAAATGAGAATGAGAAATGAGAAACACACTTGGCGACCAAAGAAGGAGTAGCGAAATTAGGGTAGAGTGCGGGCTAGAGGTCGTGGTTAGATGGACCCGTGCCAGAAGACGCTTCCGGAACCAACAGATATCCAGGATAGAAAACCAAAAACTGGCAAAAATCGCCAGAAATAGAAAACCAGCATCCAGTGGACCACTAGGACGGCCTCCCAAGAGGTGGAAGGACATCTGGTTGTCGATATCCCAAGAGGGGCAAATGGATGGGTAAAATAAGCCTTAAGGTTTCCGAAAAGAAGAAGAAGAAGAAGGATTGCTGATTGTATTAAAGTTGAACAAAATTAAACAAATTAAAATACTTAGGGACCTTATTAGGCACCCAGAAGCTTTTTAATTTAGAAATTTTGAGGATTTGGTAATGCGGTAAAATGTGAAACCGTTTATTTTCTAAATTTTATGCTAATTTCGAGAATTTGTAACTTTTTTTGCAGTTAATCGGGACAAGGAATATTTACGAGCTCGAATGAATAAATGAAAGACTTAGGGGTTCTAGAATTTCCCAATCATTCTTCTTTATATTAATTTTTTAGAATAAATACTGTAATTTAAATAAGAACTTATGGGTCGAGCAGGTCTTTTAAAGGGAGGAATATATAACAGGAAATTTGAAGATTGGTTTAGTTTGACTTTAAGGGCGACTTTTACAAGTTCAAGTAAAACTTCAGATTGAAGATAAAACACCAGACTTGATGTACATTCCATTGTTTACCTGACAGAAAAACAATGCAATGTAGGTTATATCTGAAGTTTTATCTTCAATCTGAAGTTTTACTTGAACTTGTAAAAGTCACCCTAAGTGACTCTTACAACTATCAGTAAACCTTCAGTTTGAAGATAAAACACCAGTAATGACATAGATTACATTGTTGGTAATAATGCAGTTTACGTCATTACTGGTGTTTTATCTTCAAACTGTTTCAAACAAAAGTTTTACTGATAGTTGTAAAAGTCACCCTTAGAAAGGTAAGAATACTCTAGGCAGTTGCAATACTGTAGCGGGGAGTTTGTAGGGGCACAAACACAAAGATCTCTATTCTTAAATAGAGATTTTTTGTATTTTTTGTGTGATCAAAAACAATAGAAAATATTTATAAGCTGAAACGAAAAAATAAAAAACAAAAAATTTAAATTTCTTTTCTTCACATTTCTTTCTTAAAATAAATATTGGAACATAAATAAAAACTTAGGAGTCAAGTTAGTAACCTGGACTTTATAAAGGACGCAATTTGAGAATTTTCTTATTGTTTGGTAATGATTTAGATTGTTAAGAACATGATGGGTAGTTAAATAAAGAAATAAAATTTAAAGGTTTAGGAACTTCTCACTCGTTACTATTCTAGTGTAATTCTAGCCAAAAATAGGGGCACTGTTAGAAATTCAGAGGTTTGTTAATAGAGAAATCCCTACTTTCCAGCAAAAAAAAATACTGAAAAATAAATAAAAACTAAAAAATTTTTAAGATATTTGAAATGAAATGAAAATGAGAAAGCCTACTAAAAAGAGACAGAAAAGACGGTTCCGTTCCTCGAACTATCAGTTTGGTGTTTTCCTAATAAAAACAGTTCAAGCTGAAGTTTATATACCAACATCGAAGTTATATAGACTTGGATTTGGATTGTCTTTATTGAGCTTTTTACTAATTTCACTCTTCGTTACGTTAATAGCAAATTGAAATCGCCTTATTCCGAAAAAAAAACACTAAAAAATAAGTTATACTTACACAAATTTCTAAAAAATTACCACAATTTTTAAAAACTTAAAAAAAGGAAATACCCATGTTTTCTCAATTTACAATTTTCACCGCCTGTAATTTTAGAATGAGTGGACGGATTGTAGTTAATCTAACAGTTTCCTGTTATTTTCGATGTCCTCTTTCACCTCCCACCAAAGAAAGTCCTCTAGGTTGACGCTACATCTTGAAAGAAAATTAATAAGAAAGACGTGCGTGACCGGCGTGACGTCACATAGGATCAACAATTTTTTTTACCGTCTGTTACTTAGTGCAGCGATTTTAGTGGATTAAGCGGTTTTCTGTTTTTCTTTATGTCCTGTTTCACCGTTTATAAAAACTGTTCCGCAAGTTCAATACTTTGGGAGATAGACCTTTTCGATAGTCGATTTTTAGGTATAGGTATGGCACTAATTCCACTGTTATCGTTACGTTAATAGCAAATTGAAATCACCTTATCCCGCCTTATAAAAAATTACCATAATTTTTTAGAAATTTAAAAAGAGGAAATACCCCCCTTTTCCTTAATTTCCAACTTTGACCGCCTGTAATTTTAGAATGCGTGGACTTAATCTAACAGTTTCTTGTTCTTTTCGATGTCCTCTTTCACCTCCCATAAAAAGAGTGCTCTAGGTGGTCGCTATATCTGGCAAGAAAATTAATAAGAAAGACGTGCGTGACCGGTGTGACGTCACATGGTAAACTTTTTTTTTATCGCCTGTTACTTAGTGGAGCGATTAGAGTGCATCCAGCTGTTTTTTGTTTTTAGTTAAGTCCTCTTTCACCGTTTATAAAAACAGTCCCGCAGGTTTAATACTTTGGGAGATAGACCTTTTCGAGAGTCGCTTTTTAGATATTGATAAAATGTGCTTTAAAAGCAGTTAAAAAAAAAGGTTGTAGCAAATGAAATCGCCTTATTTATAAAAAAAAAATTGAAAAAGAGGCAAAAACCCCCCTTTTTTCTCATTTTCCAACTTTGACGCCTGTAACTTTAAAACTAGTGAACCGATTAGTTAATCCAACCTTTTTTTGTTCTTTTCGATGTCCTCTATCACCTACCAGCACAAAAAAGTGGGGTAGGTTTAATAGTTTGCGAGATAGAAAGGGGGTTGATTTTTAGGTAGGTACTTGTAGAATGTACTTTTGGAGGGTGTTAGAAAAATTTAACTTATGGGACTAATTGCGCTCCTATTATTTTTGTTACGTTCACAGGGGATTGAAATCGCCTCATTTCGATCAAAAACAGCAAAAAAAATACCATAATTTTTTCGAAATTGACCAAAGGGGGGGGGGGGTATTCCGACCGATTGGAGTAAATCCAACAAATTTTTCATCTTCTTGATGTCCTCTTTTTCCTCTTTGATGCCCAAGAAATTATGAACTCTGACCACCATACATCCAGACTGTTCCAGTTGGCCAGGAAGCCTTTGCGGTTCCAGGAATAGGCAATAAAGGATAAAATTCGACTTTTCTTTTCATTATTTAAACTGGTACCGTTTCGCGTGCAGTTTTTTTGTTGGCAATATAACAAGAATACCAAGTGATCACGTGGGCGTCGGCAACCAGTCATTCGAATAAACACAGACGAAGAAGATCGAGTCCCGCGTGCCGGGACAGACTATATTGACAAGAATAAAATCTTGAATATTTTCTTATTATGAAAGAGGTAGATTATGAGAACTCTTAAACGTAACACCTTCACCACTTTGTCCAAAATTCTTCTTTGACATTGCCATTCTATGTGAAGTTAAGATTTAGAATTGTATTCAATGGTACCACTATTTACTGCTTATTACGATAAAAACGACAAAATCAAGCTTAAACGCTGATTAACCGTTGCCTTCTCGTCAATACGGCACACCAAACCGACCTAATAGTAGTTGAATGCCTCAGAACCTCAAATGGCTGCTATTTTGCTTTAAATAACCTTGGTAACTATGGTTGGTATGCATGAACGTAATAAGAATTCAATTGTTGTTAATTTTTTTAAAATTTACCGTGAATTTTCTTAATAACGCGCAAATGATTAAGGCGTTTACATACCAAAAAAACTAAAATTATCTGCGTTGACGACGCCGAGAAAAGATCAATCATTTATTTCATATCAATTTCATATCATCTCAATTATTTTTATTTAATATCATATTTTTATGAAATGCGCCTATGGGTAAATTCTTCATCACAGAAGATCTAGTTGATGCCGTTTACACAACCTGAAAGAATCAAGTGTGATTATGACAACTAATGAGAATGAATTGTGGCGGAACTTCATCTACCGACTCACAGGTGGCAGCGCCGATAGTTCACCCACCGAGTCACAGGTAGCAGCATTAGTCGAAATCCTTCTTAACATAGCACCGCCTTTCCTGCGCCGAACTTGTCTTCAAATACAAGCCACAGCTATGAACTCTCACCCCGGCGTATAAGGCAGGGGTTAACACGCAATCTTTCAAGCCCAAGGCCGCAACAAGGATCGCTTCAACACCACGAGACTACCAGAGCAGCATCTCTCTCGCACCCACCGCAAGCAGCATCTAGTAAAATTCTCTTTTTACTTACTGCACGACCAAATTATCGTACAGAAATCACTCCTTGGTACCATTTTCGGTAACACTGGCAAATTCTCCGTCACTCACCTCGCTCAAGCAACAGCAACACAACTTTGTCCTCACAGTTCACAACAATGGGCCTCGCTTCTCTCCCATCATACAACCTCCGTTCTTGTTGTCACCGGGAGGGGAGAATTGTGGCGGAACTTCATCTACCGACTCACAGGTGGCAGCGCCAAAACTTTACCCACCGACTCACAGGTGGCAGCAAGAGTCAAAATTTTTCATAACATCACACGGCCTTTCCTGCGCCGAATTTGTTTTCAAATACAAGTTCCAACTATGGAACCTCCCATACATAGGCTATAACAATCTCAGGTTGTCCTAGTGGTGTTTTCCTGAATAACAAACAATTATTAGAATATTTGTTTATTAGAATTATTTAGTGGAAGGATAACCACAGTGACACAATGAAGTGAAAAATGTGACGTCAGAGTAACGTCATATTTAACGGTCCTAATTTTTACAGCCCAGGGACGTCAGCTTAGTGATGTGAAGCCCTTTACTCAGGTCAGATTTGTGCCGTCTTTATGACGTGAGTGATGTGAGGTCATATTGACATTACATTGTGCCGCCAGATTAAGGTTGCATTGTGACGACATAGTGACGTTACATTGTGACGTCATTATTTGCTAATTGGTGTCAAACTGAGCGTTTTCAACATTGACGTTATTGGAACGTCAGCGTTACTCTATGACGTGTTCCAAACTCATATAGAAAGAAAATTCTCGTCAAACTTGAATTGTCCAAATGGTGCGATTTGGCTGCAAACAACTCCCTTTGTTCGCAGAACAACAAGCAATGTCACCGTGGTCCAATTTAAACTGACCCACTCTTTAATATGTAAATAACGAATTCTGGACTGTCGATCTGGTCGGTATGCGGCATCCAGAGAGAGAGAGAGAGAGAGAGAGAGACAGAGACTGTTCCGTTACCTATTGTCCGGCATGTGAAATACGCCCTATCCTAAATGATATATGAATCAAAGTTGGAAAAAGAAACGGGAACTTGCACAAAGGTGGCGTTTGATTAAGGGCCCGTAAATCCGCTGGCGATGGCAGAAATCAGAATATAGATTAACGGGCGATCCGGAGAGTTCGACACGCCCAACCGTATTTAAGCGGGCGCCATCACTCGCAATCCTCTCATTCCCGGTCGGGAACAGAGATTTTCAATATTGTAGACTGGGATTGATATTTTGTCCCAAGTTTATTGCCGGCAAAGTGTCGAAAGGGACAGTGAAGTGGCTTGTTTATTAGGGCTTAACACACACAGTAATACGCGCAGAACGTCCTGCACGGAATTAGGGCAACGTCCTAGGGTAAAATATCTCTTCTTATGAACTGCCTTGTTTGTAAGCGCCAACTTTCACCCTTTGCGGTGTGCAATTGACCATTTGGTACCAAATATCGTAGAAAATTCTCGTTAGTCAAAGCGCGACACCACAGCCGGGCGAAGGAAAGCGAGGGTCACGGTGCGACATGGCATCCTTTAGGAGCTTCATTATACTAATGCTTAAAAACCTAGTTTATGGTTTGCAGGAACTATATTCCAAAACCGTATTTAATATTTGTCCAATTAAAAAAATCTGTTATCCATAGGGAGCCCTCTCTATCGAAATCCGATGAATAATTAGAACGATAAAAAAAAAGAAAATGCCGAAAACAAACAAATTAGGGAAAAATGATTAATAGACGCGAATCGCATGCTCGAAGTAATGCGTGGGAGGGCAGCGGTCGTCCATAATTTGTCAAAATTGCCGCCATTTCGGTTTCTACCATTGTCTATTTTATTTATAGCCGCGGGTATATTTCAGGCCCTTAATTTACGTTGAACCTCTGATGGAACGGATAATACCTAAAGGCGTGTATTGAAATTATAATTGATATGTGTGTGGTGTGCCGGCAATTGGAACAATGGCCGCAATGAATAAAATTCTGCCAGGTTACGCATAACGAATCGGGCTCGTTCAAATCCTAATTAATTAGTGAGGTAATTTAATTATTTCGAATGGTAAATTTATAATATGGCCTCGCGGTTGTAATAATTTAAAGAGAAACATTATTGAATTAGAATTTAAAATTTCCCCCGATCCTTCTCTGTAGCATTATGGAAATATGACAATGAAAAATTCGAAAGGCGAAATGAGGCTTTTCAAATATTTGCAACTTTATCTCTTTAGTCAGATTCGTCGAACAAAACACTTTAGCTAAGAAACTTTGTCCGGATACTACAGAGATTGATTGATTGCGTAGACACTGCGATTTATCATGCGAAGGAAAACCCATTTCCAGAGAGTCCTTTTTATGGAAAACAAAATATCCCATATTTTGATTTGTGAAATGGGGAAAGGATAATGATACTTTTTTTATGAATTGGATTAAGCTCGGTTTGGAAAGAAGATTTTTGAGAGTGTATCAGGACTTTTGAATAGACAAAAACATTCTGGGTATGGGCCTAAAACACTCTCCGTTTAGGTTCTATGAGAGAATTTACGTCCCAGGGAACTGTTATATAAATAAAAGTAATAAAATTTTTATAGCGCTTTTAAAATACAAGAAAGATGTAAAGTGGCTACCTAAACTTCAGTTGTTTTAGTATGAATTCGTTAGGGAGAGTTCATTCTAATGACAGAGGAACTTTTATTTACCAAAATTTTAAGTGCTGTTCTGAATACTATGAAATCATTGCCCTATATATATTTTAATTGGGCATATTATGTGTACACGTTGTGCCAATTTTGATGTCATGCTGGAGATTTTGCACTTTTTTATTCAGATATGAGTATCATCTTTTTTGTTGAAATTGTCTTCGTGCTTAAAGATCTTCCCAATATCCGCCTTCACCATCTAATAAAGAAAAAATCTGTATTTTGCAATTTTTTCAAAACTTTTAAATTTGCATTTGCAGACACTTTAAGTATTACAAGACTGTGAATTTTGATGCCACGCTGGAGATTTTGCACTTTTTTATTCAGATATGAGTATCTTCTTTTTTGTTGAAATTGTCTTCGTGCTTAAAGATCTTCCCAATATCCGCCTTCACCATCTAATAAAGAAAAAAATCTGTATTTTGCAATTTTTTCAAAACTTTTAAATTTGCATTTGCAGACACTTTAAGTATTACAAGACTGTGAAAGCTTTCACGACCTCTCGAAAAACAATCTAAAGTGTTTTCCGGGCTTTGAAGCTGTGGTCCAATTGAATTACTTCCTGACGTTTCTTCTACAGCTGCAATGGGCGAAGTGATCTCCCGTACTTTCCGACGTTGACTGATTCGAGTGGGGTGAGCTCCGTGGTATTTATTCCCTCCCCCCGCCACGCCGTGGCGATGCAGTGATTGGGGTGGGGACTGGGGTGGGGATAGTGTCGGGCGGGATTTTGGCGCCACCCTTCCAATTCAGCCGGCTGACTTGGAACGGGAAATAAAGCATCTGGAAAGAAACTTTGGTTTGGATGCAGCAGGCACGAGTTTGATAGGGCCGTCCGTCCAAGGAATGTAAAGCGGCAGGAAGGAACAACGGGAGAAGATGAAGAAAAGCGCGGATGTATTAGCCTACCATACATCCGCAAAATAACGGACAGGATCGGCAGGCCACTGGAAAAGCACAATGTTAAAACTGTCTCTAAACTAAAACCACTCGTAGAATACAACAGTGCTTGAGATCGGCCTTAGACCGCAGAGATCCCCTACCAGCACTCAAAGTTTGCCGAGTTCCATGCAGCTGTGGCTGGGTATACATTGGCACCACAAAACGCAGTGTCAACATGAGGATTACGGAACTCAAGAGGAGTTGCAGGCCGGTATAGACACAAAAGTTAGCAGCAGCAGAGCACGCTCTCTCCGAAGGTCACGACATCCTTTTCATCGAAGTGGATATCTTATATCAATTGCAGCGTTTCTATAAACACGATAACAATTTCAACAAGAAGGAGGAAATTACGTTTCTAAATGCACACTGGAAGCGAGTTTTACGAGATATCTCAAGTGCGCCGAAACCCCGCGCCACCACTACCCCCACCCCAGTCCCTTCACTGCAGCGCGACGGCGCCGGCGGGGGAATAAATACCACGGAGCTCACCACAGTCGAATCAGTCAACGTCGGGAATCACGAGAGATCACTTCGTCCATGACCTCATTGGCTTTAATAATGCATGCCGCACCTGTAGACGAAACGTCAGGAAGAAATTGTACCACGGTTCCAAAGCCCGGAAAACACTTTGGATTGTATTTTGATCGGCCACGGAAGCGTTCACAGTGTTATTCTGTATATACTGCTGAAGGTAGCAGGATTAGGACAAACAATACATCTTTTCTTTATCGGAAAGTGGCCAACGTTCGTCTTTTTATTTAGTCTTTCTCAGGGCTATCTTCCACTAGAGAGGAGTCAGTTTATGTGTATGGGCGTGTGTTTTGTCTAGCCGAAGATACCAGGGTCACCCAAAAATGGAATGAGGTTTACAGTTTTAACTATGCTGAAAACATTTCAAACTGACTTTCCTCTCTAGTGGAAGATAGCTCTGAGGAAGACTAAATAAATAGTCGAAAAGTTGGCCATTTTCCGATAAAGAAGCAGTGTATTATTTGTCCTTATCCTGCTATCTGCACCAGTCAAAAACGCTAATCACAATGACATTCTATATTTTTTTTGTAAACATTTTGACGACGTTTATTTTTAAATTTGATCTAATTTTTATCTTTTTCGGTTTCAGGTGAGAAAACCCATCTATTTCTTCAACACCAAGAATTTCTGGGTAAGAGTTGTAAGTTTTCAAGACCAATAACGCTTAAACGTGACAACATGCGTCATGGTAATGTTAATTGTTACCTGACAGCCTCTGATCCTCTCCAGATCGGAGCCGCATACGGGAATGCAGTCTCATTTCTACACAAAATTGTGGTGTCGTCAGCAAAACTTTTGAAATATTTCAGATTCTAAGATTTATCAAGTCAATACACAGTAAGTATTAACGTCATAAATGCACAAAAATCGCCTGATAACACCTAATATACCCTTAAAACCGTAACCAGACAGCTTTTGGGGGGGTATAGCGCAATCCACCCAATCAATTGTCTTGAACAGATGAAAAAACACCGACAGCCGACGCCTCTTTCCTGTTCAATCCAGTCAAGTCCACCTTCTGCAAAAAGATGAAAACTGCATTTGCAGTACCTCAGATTGCAATGACACTCAGAAATCGGAAGTACGGTAACAATGATATTGGGCCGGAGTAAGAGGGACAAGATCGAATTTGTGATTTTGGCCACCAAGGAAAAACATTCCTTTCAAACGAGGACTTGATCGACTCCTCATGAGGAAGCTCCCCAAAAACCATCATAGACAGGCCATCTTTTCACCAGGGACGACCTACCTCGCTCTGACAGCAGCAAAAAAGGTGCTAATGTCGCAGAGCCAGCAAGCAGCAAGAAAAATGACCCCGACAGACCCCGACGACCCCCGAAAAATGCACAGGAATCCCCTGATGACACCTAATATCAACTGTCTTGAACAGATGAAAAAACACCACAGCCGACGCTTCTTTCCCGTTCAATCCAGTCAACTCCAACTTCCGCAAGAAGATGAAAACTGCATTTGCAGTACCCATGACACTCAGAAATCCGAACTATGGTAACAACGATATTGGGCCGAAGTAAGAGGGACAAGATCGAATACAGGAAAAACATTACTTTCAAACGAGGACTTGATCGACTCCACCTACAACTCCTCATGAGGAAGCTCCCCAAAAACCATCATAGACAGGCCATCTTCTCACCAAGGAGGACCTACTCGCTCTGATAGCTGCAAAAATGTCCTTAATGTCATAGGGCCAGCAGGCAGCAAGAAAAATGACCCCGACATAAAATGACAGCTTTTCCACAGTTGAGGAGCAAGATGCAAGATTTCGCACTAACATGATAACAGTTGTTGTTAAAGCCTTTACGGTTTAGTTCCTCATGTGCAACAGACCAGTTAGTTTCTACCCTGAAGTCTCCTGAACTAACCGTGCTACAGTTGTCATTAAAATCACTGGGTTTAAATTATTCCTGTACCCTTAATCTCGTCAATTATTCTCCATTCAGCTGGCTTTCATGTCTTTTCATTTATTTTTAAAAGGCATTTTCCTTCTCTTTTTTCGGCTCAACATCTAATTTTGCGCTTTTGTGTGGAGACTGACCAGTATTTTCTTTATCTGTCCTTTCTATCTCTCTGCAAAATCAATTCAGCTTCTCGTTTTTCATCATCAACATCTTAGAATTTTTCTTCTTCTTTGTTAATATCTTTTGCTAATGTGAATGAGGAAACTTGGTGAATTTTGGGCCTTCAGAAAATGGAGGGATTCATCGAACGCTGCACCTCAGAAAGAAGCTTTTGAGGAACCCTCACAGGTTCTTTTTCGTTTCAAGGTTCAAGTTGAAAGGTTCATAAAACCAATCTCATGGAGTCTGCAAGAAGAAAAGTGCATTAGCAACAACCGAAAAATAGTGGTTATTACGGTTTAGATATGTCGTCACTTGGCCCATAACCTGAACTAACCTGAAGTAACTTTTTTTTACCTAATTTTTAAAAGATTTTGGCCCTAATTCTTCGCTAAATTCCTCCACAAATTTAAAATTCTCATTTTTAGATGCTTCGAAAGAGTCTTGTAACCGATTTCTTTCTTCTAGTCTGAATTAGAACAAATAAACGCACACATTTGGATCTTTAGATGCTAAAAGTAATTTTGTATCAATGTTGACCCTAATGCTAACTTGTATTTTTAGACAAGAGACGTTTTTGGCTTTAATTAAAAAAAAAAAATCCAAATTGGCATCTCTAAAACCATTTTTTAACAATTTTGTTCTTAATCCTAACCTACATTTTACCACAAATTTTGAATTTCCTCTTTTGGATGCTGTGAGTAATTTTTACTAATTTGGGCCATAATCCTGACCCGAATTATTTGAAAAACTTTCGAATTTGCATCGCAGACGCTTTAAGTATTATAAGAATGTGAAGGCTTTCACGGTCGGTTAAAATACAATCTAAAGTGTTTTCCGGGCTTTAATGCCGTGGTCCAATGGAATTTCTTGCTGTCGTTTCGTCAGACAGCTGCAGCAGACATTGTCAAAGGCGATGAATCAATGGACTAAGTGATTCGATTGTGCGCTCGGTCTTCTTCAGAGTTGCAAGTAAACGGCATCCTTTATTAAGTGGTAAAATCCTTCCAGTTCTTTTTAGGACGAACGTGCAAAGTGAAGCAAAATTATTGATTTATTTATTTTTTTTAACATCCACTAAAATATTTCATGACATTCATACAGTAACTTACTCTCCGTTTACTTGCAACCCCAAGGTGGAGGCAAAACCTCTACTTTTAGTTGTCCGAATTAGGGAGGTTCCACTAAACTAATTAACAATTTAAACGCGTCTTGAGATTAGTCTTCTATAAATAAAGTCTTTGTTTATTAATAGTGTATTCGATTTTTTTTTAAAAAATTTTTGCATCAATTTGCTATGAAATTGTCTTTCACAAAAAGCGCTTTGCTTATAAAGCCTTACGATGTTCTGACTTGACGTGCCGAGCAACAAACCCGTCCCCACTTATTGGACAGCCCTCAGGAGAAATCAGGGCGAAAATAGAGGAAAACATGCAAACGTGCACTTGCCCTTACCCAAGTTTAACACCCCGATGGTGTCAGATCAATACAACATTTTTAATATATAATATAGGGAGATAGATCCTAGATTTGGGTACTAATAGGTGTTAAGTTGCTATGTAAGCATTATTGTAGAATTTTTACGAACAAACATAAGTGCGGGTTTCGTTAGAAAACTTCATCTAGCAGGCCATGAAATTGTAGCAGAAAAAGATGACATAATCAAAGTAAATTGACTTTTGTTACTCTATCCTTTTCTTTTTACATTTCACAGCAAACTAAATCAAGTTTTCTAATGAACACATGGTGGATGGAAAACAGTAATACCGGAAAATCTCGATTTTTTTTATGTAAGTTTCCATAAAATCTTTAATTATGATGTTACTTAGCGTCATGACGCGAGGTGCAAAAGATGAAGAATGGACGTTAAATTTTCTTGTGGAAATCTACATGTGAAAAAGAGGGAAATTGCGCCCGTACTCTCGTTGTCTATCTACTTGCGTATCCATCATGTTATAGAAAAAATGATTTTTAAACATTATTATACGTCAAAATATAATGTAAAGTGTTTTCCGGGTTTGGTAGCCGTGGTCCAATGGAATTTCTCCTGACGTTTCCTCTACAGCTGGATAAAAATGGAAATTTTGAAAAACCTAGGTTAGGATTAGGGCCAAAATTGGTCAAAAATTATTCAAGGTATTTCAAAATGCAATAAGAGAGTTTTTGGAGACATTTTGCTTAAAATTAGAGTAAAAAAAATGTAAAAAATGACAAACAGTCTCTAAAAAATGTCAATTTGGAGCTTCTGGAGAAAGTCAGACTCAAAGTGTCTAAAAATGCCAATTTGAAAAATTTCAGATTGAAATTCTAAAAGCTGTCTAAAAATAAACATTTTGAATAACTTGGGCTAGTATCATGGCCAAAATCGGTCAAAAATTAATCAATGCTTCTGGAAATCCAAAAACAAACTTTTTGGAGAAATTTATCCTATAATTAGGGAGAGAATCGGTACAAATGGACTCACAAAAATGTTAGATTGGAGTTCCTGGAGAAATTCAGACACAGAGTATTTAAAAATGCAGTTTTCAAGAAATTCAGTTTCTGTGGCATTTTAAAGTTAATGCCCTGAAGTCTAGAAGTAAATGACACGTCGAAGAAAGGCGCGAAATTTATATACGAGGTGACTCATTCCTATTTAAATGCGACAAATCACCCCTTCTTTACAAGCTAGAACAAAAGTTGATGTTTGTGTATGATGAAGCAATAATGCCCTTTTTGATATAAACATTTTTTTTTCTGCCCTGATTTTTTTCTTATTTTTAGACTCGCTTTTGAGTTCTAATATTTCATGCATTATACTTCATTTGGCATTTTGAACTGTTTTTAAATCTATACATTTTAATTGACGTATTTTTATTGTGGCCTTTTACGTGGCCCGTAACATCTAAACAGTCTAGTTAAAGTTTTTACATTAATATCAAAATTTTTCAAAATAAATTCAACTATCTGTTTCGACACCTTTTTGGTCTTTGGTAGACGTCAAATTAAAGCTTTGAGTTTATCTTAAAAAGTTAAGTCAGAGATGTAAAAACCGTGACCCTCTAATTCAAACCTACATATTCTTTCAAAATAGTAAAGTTTCAAATAAATATACAGGGAAAACATTGAATTTCATGTCAAGAAGTACACTTTTGTATCATCCTGTTTACATAAGCAAACTCCTATTAAAAGTATTTTAAAAAATACAGATTGGGATTAACGATAAAATCGGCTAGAATTAACTTAAAAAGTTTAAAATTGGCACAAAGAGTTTAAAAACGCAAATTTGGAGTTTTGTAGAAATTCTAGTTAGAATTAAATTATTATTATAATTGTATTTTCTTTACGTAGAATAAAAATGCAAAATTCGAGTTTTTAGAGAAACTTCAATTAGAATTAGAGTCAAAATTTTCAAATGCAAATTTGGAGTTTTTCAAAAAACTAATAGTAAGATTAGGGCCAAAATCGGTTGAAATTTTCTCAAACCCTTTATAAGAGCCACATTGAAGCTTTTGAATTAATGCAGGTTGAAATTAACGACGAAATTGGTTAGAATTGACTTAAAAAGTTCAAGTATGGCTCAAAGAATTTAAAAATAATTAAAAGAGTTCAAGAATTTTTTAGAGCAGAATTAGGTTAAAATTGACTCAAAACATTCACCAATAAAAAGTTTTGTGTTTTTGGAAAAACTCAACTTTAGAACAAACTGACTCAAATCGTCTGATTTGTTGTTGGTAATTTTCTAAGAACTATACAGGGTGTCCAAGATAAAGATGTCCAACATAGAGATCATGTAAACGGTAAGAGATAGAATTTGGGTGAAATAGGAGAAAAGTTTGGAATTTTGGATTTTAGTAAGATGATGTTTTAAAACTTGCAATACTTTGTCGCTCTGAAGTTATGCGAAAAAAGAGAATTTTATCGATTTTGCTTTTCACAAATAGTCGCTTAATGGTTAACGTTGCATAAAAAGTAAGAGCTCATTATATAAGCACTATTTAACTTTCTTTCACATGGCATGCAAAAATTGAAATATAACGTTTTGTTTTTGAGTAACCATCATCAACTTTTGTTTTTCAAATACAGTAATTATTTTTTTATGCCTAATATTTTGGAAGAGCTTATTATTCTACATACTACCATGTGTCAAACTTTATGGAAATTCAACCAAATGATATAAGTTTTATTTTGACTGTTGCGAAGTGAAAAAAAAATGAAAAATAAGAAAATAAACTCTGTTGTCAAAACTGCTTAAACAATTGTAATGCCAAGTTGCTTCATAATCCTCAATTTGGCCTTCAATGACAACCTACTAAGAAATAAATTTCTAAAACTTCTCAGCTTATTGTCAAATCTAAATATTGTATACAGGGAATCCGATAATTAAACGGATTAAAAAAAAGGATGTCGTGACCTTCGAAAAAAGCGTGTTCTGCTGCTGTTGACTTTTATGCTTCGTCGGGAAGCACGGAAGATCACATCTCCTTTGATAATGTCTGCCGCAGCCATTGGACCACGACTTCAAAGCCCGAAAAACACTTAAAAACACTTTAGATTGTGTTGCTTGCTTACTTTTCTTCCATCCTGTTCTTAAGGAAACTCTTGTGCTTATATAATAAACAAAGTAATTAGATAAAGTAAAAAGCGCAAATTATTAAAAGATGGAGCCTGGCCTATTTTGGCCGAAAGAAGTAAACTGATTTGCCATCTTGCAGCAATCATCCCGTTCGGGAAGCCATTTATAGGTAATACAATAAAAAAGGCAGGGGAGACTTAAATTGAGAAGAGCGAGGGTGGCTTTTCGTCAAACGTCTCCACATATCAATATAAATCACAAACGTCACAACGTGGAGCGATATGTCTTAGAGTTGATTTCGACTTCTATAGGCGGCAAATTTTACCTAAATAAGAGGTCTTTGTGCCAAAGAGGTGTGGACATGTTAAAGCTCAGTTGCTGAAAAGGGTTATTTATTGCGCAATTTCCGCACAGGAAATGTACTTTAAATGTGCAATGGGACTGCTGTAGGGGAATGCATATTTGAGCAAACGCATTTCGGTGTTTATTAATAGAACTTTTCAATGAAAACCAATAAACATATAAAGGTATTGTTAACATGGCAACAGTAAAAATATATATCGAAAGTCTCCAGCAACATCTTCAAGAATCCTTTTTAACTGCAGAAAAATGAGCGATTCTCGGGATTAATCTAAGGATAGTAAATTAGACCATGCGTCCAATATCATATCATAAGGGAGCAGTTCGAAACAAATGACCGTCAACCCGGGGGTCTAAGAGAAGGATGACAAGTTATTTGTCAAAAGTTGAGTCCGTAACGCCATAAAACAAACGAGTGCCTGCCTGCACAACAAGAGGGGGCATTTTTGTTTCTGGAGCAGTTAATGAAAGTGGCGAACCATTGTAATGAAAAATGCCTTGAGTAAAATAGGAAATTGTTCCGTTGTTTTCTAAAGGGTAATATTTCTGCTGTTTAACACGCGAAAGCCAAGAAACTGTTGAAAAATGGGCGGCAATAAAATATTCCCCAGCGAAGAAATCGCCGACCTAAGACTACACAAAAATTCAAATCCCGGATGTGCAAGTCTCCCGAAAGGTCCCGACGAACAGTGGGAAAGTGCGGTAAAAGCCGGCGAGGGCTCGCATATAATTTAAGTGGATTAACATCAAAGCCTTCCGTATAAAATTATAGTTAGTATTTAAGCTCTTTTGCTGAAGTTAAAATGAGACTGGAATACGGGATTAAAAAGTCTATTCAATTCTCGTCCGTTGCATATTTAGATTACGTTCCGACCCTCCTAGTTAGGTGTCGGGCTTTAAGTAGGCGATACTCGAATGCTGAATTTAGTTAACACATTAACAACTTTCCAGGATATCTCCCTTTATCCAGTTGTGGAAAATTGGAACGCTTTAGCTTCGGAACAAAGGTGCACGAGTATCGGTGGAATTAGATTAGACGGAGCGTGTAGCACGAGACTTTCCACGCAAAATTATCCCGGATCAAAAGTAGTTAGTTTGAGTTTTTGTGGCCAAGTGGATTTCTTTTCCTGCTTGATGGACACATTATTACGCTAAGTGGGACCGAATTTGTTGATTTGGCTGTAGTCTTCTTCTGATTTAACCCCTGAAGCTCACAATTGCGTGAGTTTAGGGTCGCATTGGTCAGTTTTAAACCTGTCACGGAATAATGACGTCACATTGGTCAAGGCATAAAGGAAATATCATTAATAAGTCATAGTTTTAGTAAAGGTGTAAAAGTGGCGTGAAAGCGGCACTGGGGACCATCAGCAACTTGTCTGATCTTGTCAGCCTTACATTGATCCACACCAAGCAATCATCAGCCAAATATATACTTGGGATCACTAGAAACATTGTTTCAATTTACATTTGTAGCAGGAAAATGTTAATCTTAGACTTAACCTTTTTAAGGACAATTAGCATTGTGAAGACTTTCCCGGCCGGTCAAAATACAATCTAAAATATTTTCCAGGGCTTGAAGTAGTTGTCTATTGGAATTTTTTCCTGAAGTTTCGTTTATAGTTGAGGCAAACATTATTAAAAGCGAAATAGGCGAAGTGATCTCCCGTGCTTTCCGACGTTCGACTGTGGTCATCTCCGTGGTATTTATTCACTCTTTGACACTCATTCAACTGATCGTCACATTCCTGAGGGTACTCGGAGGTCGCTCACTCCACACTATAGTAAACCACTACATCTCCATGGGTAACCTAAAATTGCTATGCCCCTACGGCTTATCACAAGCTCAAGAGACTCGCCAACAAGTTCTCTAAAGAGATTTCTCCTTCAAATCATCTAACCTTTGGTTGCAGAAACAAACCAACCAAAAACTTTGTACAAAATTCTGAACATTTTCTTAGTATTCTTAAAGACTTGAAACATGAAAGGACAAGGTTGATTATGTTTGTGAAAAAAATGTCCTGCTTTACCCCATCTCTTCCAGCTAACCTAACTTTGAAATGTCAAATGGCAACCCACATCGAGTGATTCATCATTGTAACGGGCATAAAATTCCCTATTCAACGCTCCCAAAAAAATGTGAATTTAGAACTGCGTTTGCGAATTACACGAAAAAATATCTGACAGAAAGACAAATTAACAGTATAGGTTTTTTTTTCACTTGGATATGCCGTTATTATGGGCTTTAATTTCAAAACAAGTCACCCTAAATATCGTTTTTTTCTGTATAAATATTGATTGAAGAAAAAGCACGCTCATTTAAATGTGAAGGGAAAAGTTCGACTATGCATGTGAGAACAATGTCCTATTTACCCCCTTCTTCTTGATCAAACCTCACTTTCAAAAGTCAAATTGCAACCTACATCGAGTGATGATAAAATTCTCTATTCAACGGTTTCGAAAAATGTCAATTATCCAGTGAGTTCGCAAATTACAGGAAAAAATACGTGACAGAAACACAAACTTAGTAGCTTAGGTATTTTTTTACTTTATTACTAACTTTAATTTCAAGACGAATCATCCTAAATACCGGTTTTTTCCAATGTAAACATTGATTAAAAAAACACACCCTTATTTAGATTTGATGAGAAAAGTTCTATTATGCATGTGAAAACAACGTCCTTCTTTACCCCCTCTCCTCCAGCTAACCTCACTTTGAACGTCAAATCGCAAACCACATCGAGTGATTGTGCAACGAGCATAAAATTCTCTATTCAACGGTGCCAAAAAATGTGAATTTAGACACTGCGTTCTCAAATTACAAGAAAAAATAGCTGACAAAATTAGCAGCTTGGGGTTTTTTTTCCACGTGCATATGACGTTTTTGCGAACTTCAATTTCGAAACGAACAACCCTAAAATCTTCTCTGTATAAATATGAATTCAAGAAAAAACATCCTCATTAAGATTTGAAGTGTAAAGTTTGATTATGCTTATGAAAAATTGTCCAATTTACCCCTCTCCTCCAACTAAACTCACTTTTAAATATCCAACGACTACCTACATCGAGTGATACCCCATTGCAACAGGCATAAAATTCGCTATTCAACGGTACCAAGAAATGTGAATCTAAACACTGCGTTCACAAATCCAAGAAAAAATGGCTGACAAAATTAGCAGCTTAGGTTTTTATTTCACGTGCATATGACGTTATTGGGAACAATTTCGAGACGAACCACCCCAAAAATCTTCTTTGTATAAATATGAATTCAAGAAAAAACATCCTCATTAAGATTTGAATTGTAAAGTTTGATTATGCTTATGAAAAAAATGTCTACTTTACCCCCCTCCTCCAACTAAACTCACTTTTAAATATCCAACGACCACCTACATCGAGTGATACATCATTGCAACAGGCATAAAATTCCGTATTCAACGGTGCCAAAGAAACTGAATTTAAACACTGCGTTCGCAAATTACAAGGAAAAGTGCCTGACAGAAACACAAATTTAGTAGCTTAGGAATTATCTGACTTTATTACGAACTTTAATTTCAAGACGAACCATCCTGAATACCGTTTTTTTCCTATGTAAACATTGATTAAAAAAACACACGCTTATTTAAATTTGAAGAGAAAAGTTCTATTATGCATGTGATTGACAATGTCCTTCTTTACCCCCTCTCTTCCAGCTAACCTTCACTTTGAATGTCAAATGGCAACCCACATCGAGTAATACATCATTGGAACGGGCATAAAATTCTCTATTCAACCGTGCCAAGAAATCTGAATTTAAGCACTGCGTTCTCAAAGAACAAGAAAAAATAGCTGACAAAATTAGCAGCTTAGGTTTTTATTTCACGTGCATATGACGTTATTGGGAACAATTTCGAGACGAACCACCCTTAAATCTTCTCTGAATAAATATGAATTCAAGAAATAACATTCTCATTAAGATTTGAAGTGTAAAGTTTGATTATGCTTCTGAAAAAAAAGTCCACTTTACCCCTCTCCTCCAACTAAACTCACTTTTAAATATCCAACGATCACACACATCGAGTGATACATCATTGCAACAGGCAAAAAATTCCCTATTCAACGGTGCCAAAAAAAGTGAATCGAAACACTGCGTTTGCAAATTACAAGGAAAAGTACCTGACAGAAACACAAATTTAGTAACTTAGGAATTATCTGACTTTATTACGAACTTTAATTTCAAGACGAACCATCCTAAATACCGTTTTTTTCCTATGTAAACATTGATTAAAAAAAAACACACGCCTATTTAGATTTGAAGAGAAAAGTTCTATTATGAATGTGAAAACAATGTCCTTTATTACCCCCTCTCCTCCAGCTAACCTCACTTTAATTGTCAAATGGCAACCGACATCGAATGATACATCATTGCAATGGGCCTAAAATTCTCTATTCAACGGTGCCAAGAAATGTGAATTTAAATACTGCGTTCGCAAATTACAAGAAAAAATAGCTGACAAAATTAGCAGCTTAGGTTTCCATTTCACGTGCATATGACGTTATTGGGAACAATTTCGAGACGAACCACCCTTAAATCTTCTCTGAATAAATATGAATTCAAGAAATAACATTCTCATTAAGATTTGAAGTGTAAAGTTTGATTATGCTTCTGAAAAAAATGTCCACTTTACCCCTCTCCTCCAACTAAACTCACTTTTAAATATCCAACGATCACATACATCGAGTGATACATCATTGCAACAGGCATAAAATTCCCTATTTAACGGTGCCAAAAAAAGTGAATCGAAACACTGCGTTCGCAAATTACAAGGAAAAATTGCTGACAAAATTAGCAGCTTAGGTTTCCATTTCACGTGCATATGACGTTATTGGGAACAATTTCGAGACGAACCACCCTAAAATCTTCTCTGTATAAATATGAATTCAAGGAAAAATATCCTCATTAAGATTTGAAGTGTAAAGTTTGATTACGCTTGTGAAAAAAAATGTCCACTTTACCCCTCTCCTCCAACTAAACTCACTTTTAAATATCCAACGATCACATACATCGAGTGATACATCATTGCAACAGGCATAAAATTCCCTATTCAACGGTGCCAAAAAAAGTGAATCGAAACACTGCGTTCGCAAATTACAAGGAAAAGTACCTGACAGAAACACAAATTTAGTAGCTTAGGAATTATCTGACTTTATTACGAACTTTAATTTCAAGACGAACCATCCTAAATACCGTTTTTTCCCTATGTAAACATTGATTAAAAAAACACACGCTTATTTAGACTTGAAGAGAAAAGTTCTATTATGCATGTGAAAACAATGTCCTTCATTACCCCCTCTCCTCCAGCTAACCTCACTTTCAATGTCAAAAGGCAACCCACATCGAGTGATACATCATTGCAACGAGCATAAAATTCTCTATTCAACGGTGCCAAGAAATCTGAATTTAAACACTGCGTTCTCAAATTACAAGAAAAAATAGCTGACAAAATTAGCAACTTCGGGTTTTTTTTTCCACGTGCATATGACGTTATTGCGAACTTGAATTTCGTAACCGAGCACCCTAAAATCTTCTCTGTATAAATATAAATTCAAGAAAAAACATTGTCATTAAGATTTGAAGTGTAAAGTTTGATTATTGTTATGAAAAATTGTCCAATTTACCCCTCTCCTCCAACTAAACTCACTTTTAAATATCCAACGACTACCTACATCGAGTGATACATCACTGCAACGGGCATAAAATTCTCTATTCAACGGTGCCAAGAAATGTGAATTTAAACACTGCGTTCGCAAATCCAAGAAAAAATAGCTGACAAAATTAGCAGCTTAGGTTTCTATTTCACGTGCGTATGACGCTATTGGGAACAATTTCGAGGCGAACCACTCTTAAATCTTCTCTGTATAAATATGAATGCAAAAAAAACATCCTCATTAAGATTTGAAGTGTAAAGTTTGATTATGCTTATGAAAAATTGTCCAATTTACCCCTCTCCTCCAACTAAACTCACTTTTAAATATTCAACGACCACCTACATCGAGTGATACATCATTGCAACAGGCATAAAATTCCGTATTCAACGGTGCCAAAAAAACCGAATTTAAACACTGTGTTCGCAAATTACAAGGAAAAGTACCTGACAGAAACACTGATTTAGTAGCTTTGGAATTATCTGATTTTATTACGAACTTTAATTTCAAGACGAACCATCCTAAATACCGTTTTTTTCCTATGTAAACATTGATTAAAAAAAAAAACACACGCTTATTTAGATTTGAAGAGAAAAGTTCTTTATGCATTTGAAAACAATGTCCTTCATTACCCCCTCTCCTCCAGCTAACCTCACTTTCAATGTCAAAATTCAACCCACATCGAGTGATACATCATTCCAACGAGCATAAAATTCTCTATTCAACGGTGCCAAGAAATCTGAATTTAAACACTGCGTTCTCAAATTACAAGAAAAAATACCTGACAAAATTAGCAACTAAGGTTTTTTTTTCACGTGCATTTGACGTTATTGCGAACTTCAATTTCGTAACGAAGCACCCTAAAGTCTTCTCTGTATAAATATGAATTCAAGAAAAAACATCCTCATTAAGATTTGAAGTGTAAAGTTTGATTATGCTTATGAAAATTTCTCCAATTTACCCCTCTCCTCCAACTAAACTCACTTTTAAATATCCAACGACTACCTACATCGAGTGATACCCCATTGCAACAGGCACAAAATTCTCTATTCAACGGTGCCAAGAAATGTGAATTTAAGCACTGCGTTCGCAAATACAAGAAAAAATAGCTGACAAAATTGGCAGCTTAGGTTTTTATTTCACGTGCATATGACGTTATTGGGAACAATTTCGAGACGAACCACCCTTAAATCTTCTCTGTATAAATATGAATTCAAGAAAAAACATCCTCATTAAGATTTGAAGTGTAAAGTTTGATTATGCTTCTGAAAAAAATGTCCAATTTACCCCTCTCCTCCAACTATACTCACTTTTAAATATCCAACGACCACCTACATCGAGTGATACCCCATTGCAACAGGCATAAAATTCCCTATTCAACGGTGCCAAAAAAAGTGAGTCTAAACACTGCGTTCGCAAATTACAAGGAAAAGTACCTGACAAAAACACAAATTTAGTAGCTTAGGAATTTTTTTACTTTATTACGAACTTTAATTTCAAGACGAACCGTCCCTTTCTTGCTTATGTAAACATTGATTAAAACAACACACGCTTATTTACATTTGTAGAGAAAAGTTCTATTATGAATGCGAAAACAATGTCCGTCATTACCCCCTCTCCTCCAGCTAACCTCACTTTGAATGTCAAATGGCAACCGACATCGAGTGATACATCATTGCAACGTTCCTAAAATTCTCTATTCAACGGGGTCAAGAAATGTGAATTTAAATACTGCGTTCGCAAATTACAAGAAAAAATAGCTGACAAAATTAGCAGCTTAGGTTTTTTTCCACGTGCATATGACGTTATTGCGAACTTCAATTTTGTAACGAAGAACCCTAAAATCTTCTCTGCATAAATATGAATTCAAGATAAAACATCCTCATTAAGATTTGAAGTGTAAAGTTTGATTATGCTTCTGAAAAAAATGTCCAATTTACCCCTCTCCTCCAACTATACTCACTTTTAAATATCCAACGACCACCTACATCGAGTGATACCCCATTGCAACAGGCATAAAATTCCCTATTCAACGGAGCCAAAAAAAGTGAATCTAAACACTGCGTTCGCAAATCACAAGGAAAAGTACCTGACAAAAACACAAATTTAGTAGCTTAGGAATTTTTTTACTTTAATACGAACTTTAATTTCAAGACGAAACCTCCTAATTCCCTTTTTTGCTTATGTAAACATTGATTAAAAAAACACATGCTTATTTAGATTTGTACAGAAAAGTTCTATTATGAATGTGAAAACAATGTCCTTCATTACCCCCTCTCCTCCAGCTAACCTCACTTTGAATGTCAAATGGCAACCGACATCGAGTGACACATCATTGCAACGGGCCTAAAATTCTCTATTCAACGGTGTCAAGAAATGTGAATTTAAATACTGCGTTCGCAAATTACAAGAAAAAATAGCTGACAAAATTAGCAGCTTAGGGTTTTTTCCACGTGCATATGACGCTATTGCGAACTTCAATTTCGTAACGAACCACCCTAAAATCATCTCTGTATAAATATGAATTCAAGAAAAAACATCCTTATTAAGTTTTGAAGAATAAAGTTTGATTATGCTTGTGAAAAAAATCTCCACTTTACCCCCTGTCCTTCTACTAAACTCATTTTAAAATATCAAACGACAACCTACATGGAGTGATACATCATTGCAACAGGCATAAAATTCCGTATTCAACGGTGCCAAAAAAAGTAAGTTTAAACACTGCGTTCGCAAATCACACGGAAAAATACCCGACAGAAACAAAAACTTAGTAGCTTAGAAATTTTTTGTCTTTATTACGAACTTTAATTTCAAGACGAACCTTCCTAAATACAGTTTTCTTCCTATGTAAACATTGATTAAAAAAACACAAGATTATTTAGATTTGAAGAGAAAAGTTCTATTATGCATGGGAAATCAACGTCCTTCTTTACCCCATCTCCTCCAGCTAACCTCACTTTGAATGTCAAATGGCAACCTACATCGAGTGATACATCATTGCAACGGGCATAAAATTCTCTATTCAACGGTGCCAAGAAATGTGAATTTAAACCGTTCGCAAATCCAAGAAAAAATAGCTGACAAAATTAGCAGCTTAGGCTTCTATTTCACGTGCGTATGACGCTATTGGGAACAATTTCGAGACGAACCACTCTTAAATCTTCTCTGTATAAATATGAATGCAAAAAAAACATCCTCATTAAGATTTGAAGTGTAAAGTTTGATTATGCTTATGAAAAATTGTCCAATTTACCCCTCTCCTCCAACTAAACTCACTTTTAAATATTCAACGACCACCTACATCGAGTGATACATCATTGCAACAGGCATAAAATTCCGTATTCAACGGTGCCAAAAAAGCTGAATTTAAACACTGTGTTCGCAAATTACAAGGAAAAGTACCTGACAGAAACCCTGATTTAGTAGCTTTGGAATTATCTGACTTTATTACGAACTTTAATTTCAAGACGAACCATCCTAAATACCGCTTTTTTCCTATGTAAGCATTGATTAAAAAAAACACACGCTTATTTAGATTTGAAGAGAAAAGTTCTTTATGCATGTGAAAACAATGTCCTTCATTACCCCCTCTCCTCCAGCTAACCTCACTTTCAATGTCAAAATTCAACCCACATCGAGTGATACATCATTCCAACGAGCATAAAATTCTCTATTCAACGGTGCCAAGAAATCTGAATTTAAACACTGCGTTCTCAAATTACAAGAAAAAATACCTGACAAAATTAGCAACTTAGGGTTTTTTTTCCACGTGCATATGACGTTATTGCGAACTTCAATTTCGTAACGAAGCACCCTAAAATCTTCTCTGTATAAATATGAATTCAAGAAAAAACATCCTCATTAAGATTTGAAGTGTAAAGTTTGATTATGCTTCTGAAAAAAATTTCCAATTTACCCCTCTCCTCCAACTATACTCACTTTTAAATATTCAACGACCACCTACATCGAGTGATACCCCATTGCAACAGGCATAAAATTCCCTATTCAACGGTGCCAAAAAAAGTGAATCTAAACACTGCGTTCGCAAATTACAAGGAAAAGTACCTGACAAAAACACAAATTTAGTAGCTTAGGAATTTTTTTACTTTGTTACGAACTTTAATTTCAAGACGAACCGTCCTAATTCCCTTTCTTGCTTATGTAAACATTGATTAAAAAAACACACGCTTATTTACATTTGTAGAGAAAAGTTCTATTATGAATGCGAAAACAATGTCCTTCATTACCCCCTCTCCTCCAGCTAACCTCACTTTGAATGTCAAATGGCAACCGACATCGAGTGATACATCATTGCAACGTTCCTAAAATTCTCTATTCAACGGTGTCAAGAAATGTGAATTTAAATACTGCGTTCGCAAATTACAAGAAAAAATAGCTGACAAAATTAGCAGCTTAGGTTTTTTTTCCGCGTGCATATGACGTTATTGCGAACTTCAATTTTGTAACGAAGCACCCTAAAATCTTCTCTGTATAAATATGAATTCAAGATAAAACATCCTTATTAAGATTTGAAGTGTAAAGTTTGATTATGCTTACGAAAAAAATGTCCACTTTACCCCTCTCCTCCAACTAAACTCACTTCTAAATATCCAACTACCACCTACATTGAGTGATACATCATTGCAACAGGCATAAAATTCCGTATTCAACGGTGCCAAAAAAACTGAATTTAAACACTGCGTTCGCAAATTACAAGGAAAAGTACCTGACAGAAAGACAAATTTAGTAGCTTAGGAATTATCTGACTTTATTACGAACTTCAATTTCAAGACGAACCATCCTAAATACCGTTTTTTTCCTATGTAAACATTGATTAAAAAAACAAACGCTTATTTAGATTGGAAGAGAAAAGTTCTATTATGAATGTGAAAACAATGTCCTTTATTACCCCCTCTCCTCCAGCTAACCTCACTTTGAATGTCAAATGGCAACCGGCATCGAGTGATACATAATTGCAGCGGGCCTAAAATTCTCTATTCAACGGTGCCAAGAAATGTGAATTTAAACACTGCGTTCGCAAATCCAAGAAAAAATTGCTGACAAAATTAGCAGCTTAGGTTTTTATTTCACGTGCATATGACGTTATTGGGAACAATTTCGAGACGAACCACCCTTAAATCTTCTCTGTATAAATATGTATTCAAGAAAAAACATCCGCATTAAGATTTGAAGTGTAAAGTTTGATTACGCTTGTGAAAAAAATGTCCACTTTACCCCTCTCCTCCAACTAAACTCACTTTTAAATATCCAACGATCACATACATCGACTGATACATCATTGCAACAGGCATAAAATTCCCTACTCAACGGTGCCAAAAAAAGTGAATCGAAACACTGCGTTCGCAAATTACAAGGAAAAGTACCTGACAGAAACACAAATTTAGTAACTTAGGAATTATCTGACTTTATTACGAACTTTAATTTCAAGACGAACCATCCTAAATACCGTTTTTTTCCTATGTAGACATTGATAAAAAAAAAACACACGCTTATTTAGATTTGAAGAGAAAAGTTCTATTATGCATGTGAAAACAATGTCCTTCATTACCCCCTCTCCTCCAGCTAACCTCACTTTAAATGTCAAATGGCAACCGACATCGAATGATACATCATTGCAATGGGCCTAAAATTCTCTATTCAACGGTGCCAAGAAATCTCAATTTAAACACTGCGTTCTCAAATTACAAGAAAAAATAGCTGACAAAATTAGCAACTTCGGGTTTTTTTTCCACGTGCATATGACGTTATTGCGAACTTCAATTTCGAGACGAACCACCCTAAATAGGCCGCGTCACCACTGCCCCCCCCCCCCCCAACACTTTTGATTGGAATTATTACTTATTTCTCTTAGTAGATTTTATTACTTCTGTTGGGGCAAGAAAATTTATACAAATTACGAAATATCTAAAAACAAGATAAAACAATAAAATCACCTAAAATATCAAGAAGAATAGAAAATAATATATTTAAAAAAAATTAAGTAATAAAATTGCAAACAATTACTTTAGAAAATCGGCCAAATAAAATGGCAACACTAAAAATGACGTAATGACCTCGGGTTATATCGTTAGTTATTTAATTACGTAATCCTGCCTTAAACCGAAAACTTCGTGTTAAATCTACCGACGAATCGATTTTAACTCTCTTTCAGGCCGAGGCCGACTTTCCTAAACTCGCCCAAACTTTATCCCAAGTTCTTTAAGAAATAAAATCATTTAAGCACTTTTCCTATGGAGCTGCAGAAGCCGAAGGGAAGCGATTCTTATACCCTTCATTTAATTTATCTCAAGGTGCGAGGATTAACCGGAATTTTGTGTAAAGTTTAATTAAATGCCAATGTTGTTTGTGCGGCCGACAGCCTCTTCGCGAAGATTGATGACTTCGATGGCCCCCCAGGTCTCAAGAAAAAAAACATTCAAAAGCAATAAACCGGGGAAAGATGAAATATTGAAATACCTGTAGAGAAAGTTTTCTTAATAAACAATAACTATTTTTTTTTTTCGTTTTTTCACGTTTAAGATATTTAACAAAATTTATTGTTTCTACCTGGCTGGATTGAGGAGTCCAGGCTAAATCAAAACAAATTCCAATATTTCCAAACATTTTCTTCAAGACAGCAATTCAGGCTATAACATTATATAAAAAAAGACAATAAAATTTTATTACAAAACTCCCCCTCCCAAGGGAAAGAAAAGTCTTATAATTGGCTTGGTCCCTTGCGATCTAAACAAGACCTTCTTAATCAAATTTCGTACCTCTATGAACTCGTAAATCCAGTAAAAATGGATGTACGAGTGAAGACGCTTATAAGACCGGTGATTTAGGGGCTCCAAGTCCCAAATTGCCAGGGATATGGTAATAAATTTAATTTGGATCTGCCATAAAAGATCTTAATTCAGAATTATTGTTAAAGAGTTGGCGGAGTTCGTTTTAAACTGATAGAGATTTATTAGGTTGCTGTTATTTGAGAAAACCGTGTAGCACTTGTTCTTGTTTTCCAGAAACATCAAAAAGTTCACTGTAATGTTCTGTTTTGCAGAGTTGTTTAGAGTTTGATGATTGTTGAAATTTAATGGGAGACTTAAATACGGATCCTAAAGTCAGACAGTTAACGGTTTATAAACATTAGAGTTTAAGATAAAACATTTTGAAACTTCGCAGGTGTTGTTTGTTCTGGCTTTGTCGAATGCTCCCTCAATGTCGAAAAAGAATGCCAACAGCACTTCCTTATTTGAGTACGCTTTCTCATACAAGACCGAAAAATTACAAAAGTGATTGTTACAAAAGTGTGACGTTTTGATTATTTAATTTTTTTAAGCCTAAGGTAATAAATAACATAACCAAATATGAAAATTATGGAAAGTTTTATGTATAGCAAACGTTGGAATAAACAATAAAACTTGCTTTGCATTTCTTAACTGTTTTTTTTTTAAATTTATTACTGCTCCTACATGTTTAGGCGATTTTGTAGATCAGAGAAATAATTAATAATTTATGCTCACTTTAAGCTTATAATAAATTATATTATATAAGTAATGAAATCTACTTAGCAAAATAAGTAATATTTTATAGTGTATATTAAAGCCAAAGTAATAAATAACGGAACCAAATATGATAGTTATGGAAAGTTGCACGTATAACAAATATTGGTATTAACAATACATTTCTATAGATGAGAGAAATTAGTAATAATTTTCGATACATTTTCTAAACCCAACTTTAAGTTATAAATTTTAAAACGTAAAAAACAATGTTTACCCAGCAAAATAGGTAATATACTAGATTATGTATTAAACCCAAAGTAATAAATAACCAAATCAAATATGAGAGTTTAATGAGAGAATTAACTATAAAACTGTTGTATTTTATTTATTAACTTTTTATCAAATTTATTACTTCCCATACTTTCTCATACATGTTTGGGCGATTTTATAGAAGAGAGAAAAAAGTAATAATGTATGCTAATTTTCCTAGACTAACTTTAAGTAATAAGTTTTATTACTACCAAGAGAAATAAGTAATAAGTTATATTATATATTAAACCCAAAGTAATAAATAACAGAATCAAGCATGAAAGTTATTGAAATTTTCATATACAGTGAAAGCTGAAATTTGCAAAGTGCTGTAGCTTATTACTTAATTTTTCTTTTCAAATTTATTAATTTTTCTAATTTTCAACATGTTTAGGCTGCTTTATATAGTGAAGAATAAAGTATTATTTTATGTTGTTAGACCTTGTATGAGTTAAAAAATAAAACTTCTATTACTGATCTCTATAAGTCTCAATTTTACTTGAAATGTAATTACTACTAACTCATATAAGTTTTTAAATTATTACTTTCTATGCTGTTTCAGGCTTGAACTGGCGGAAAGCAAAATCAATCAAATCATTATTATATGCCTCAAATAATGCTAGATCTAATTCAATCTTCTTGCCAAATTACTACCAGTTACGGGTTTTAGTTCAGTTTAGCAGTCATTTATTGCTGTTTTTATTATATTAAGATTTACCTAAACTACATGCCGATTTAAATTTTCAATTTATTACTTTCCGTAGTTCGAATTGTGTTATGGCAATTTCCCCTACTGCTATAATATTATTAGCATTGAAATTAACAGACAGGCCTGCTGATGTTGATATGCTTGTCATCTGCTTAATCGAATCGGGATTAATCCGGAAATGACGTTCACTATAGTTCGGTAAATTAAATTGTCTATAATTTATTAATGCGCTTTATCTTCAAATATTATTTGATGATAATCCAATTATTCTTTTTTTTTGGAGCGTGGAAAAAAGTTGTGCCTCTGGCGAACAGTAATCCAGAGATTGGCAGATTTCTGGCAAATTTGCATGACATTAAAATAAATTGGCAGGCAACAGTGCAGCGAGAAATGGCCTTTGTCATCTGGAAAATTATCTCGTCGCACGGCGGCTTAAATTAATTTTTTTTCCATGTTTGAATGTGTGTTCCGACGAGCCTGCCACGAACACTTTCATCCCGGGTAATTGAATACTTAAACGTCTCGACAGTAATCCACATAAACGACATCCGCACCGAAACACAATAAAAAATGAAAATTCTTATCTTCCCTAAGATGCAAACAAACCCCCGTCCCTCCATTATGGAACTTTGCCGTTCCATTAACTTCATTAAGCTTTTTTTTCTTCGCAAACCACTAAGCTCTTCTGAAAGGCTTTTCAAGCCGGAATGAAAATTAAAAAACTGGGATGTTTCGATTCAATGCGAAGTTATTGTTATCTGTTCGGGGCCTCGATTTGCTGTCGGGGTTAAAATCAAAATTCCCAGTTCTTTAGCCAGCTTTTAATTAAAGTTTACTAGCTTATTAGGTATCTAAATGTCTGACCTATATATCATTTATTGCACTTATTACAAGACATTATTTATTTTCTTATCATTTCGTAGTATTTTTGTTATCATTTTTGCTTACTTCTTTATTTTCTTAAATTTGGGAAGAAGTTCATATATAAGATGTACACGAATATGGATACTTTGGAAACTCCATCTCGATGGGAAAGCGATCAAAGACCTAGCTATTAAAGCAGGTCACAAACCAACCCCAAAGCGACAACTTTCAAGTAGCAATGAATAGATGTGCTAACTTTATCAAAACTTGCGCTGCCTCGCCTATATTTTCCATGTTCTGGAAAACTAACTTTGACGTCAGCAGAAACAGCACGAGCTACAGCTATAGCAACAACTACGACGGCAAATAATGCAGTTTAAAATGACATTCGGTAAAGTTTGCTCTGGCTCTTCGCTACAATAATTATCGCACTACTATGTACACGTAATCCCGCGATGTGGCATATTTTGAATTTCTAATGTTTACTCAAACGATTGTTGACTAATTGTGTCCCACTTTCCTGGATCCGATGCTGCATCGGTGGCGTTTCGGGGCGGCGAAAATTGTACATTATGCTGCTCGAACCAGGTTAGGTGGTGTACGTGTGTAATAAATTTCGCCACATAACAGAATTAATTAATATGCCTACGGGATTGTTCCTGGTGGACGTATTCAAATGTTGAATTTGTTTTGCAAATAACGGAAATTGGCAGTGCTTAGTTCCATATTAAACGCAAAACAAGACAACAAACAAATTTTTTCTTGCTAATAGTTAAACCAGGCATGTTACTGACATGATTGGCTCTTTTAATGTTATGTGGGCGGGGTCTGGTTGTATTGCTTGAGTAAGGAAAAAGTTGAAATAATGCAAGTTGAAGTAATGCAAAACTGTTATTACCAAACTGCTAAAATTTATTACTTTTCAGAGTTTTTATTTTAATTTGATTTTTAAATTTATTACTTTCCCACTCTTTTAGTAGCAAAGTAATCATGTTCAAGCTGAATATATTATTAAAAAAACTAGCAAAATTTAGGTCAATATAGTTTTCTGTTTTATTACTATATGTCTAAAAAAAATTATCTCATGAGAAAAACTTGATTTGATTTATTCTTCAATAAACAAATTACTATCAAACCCTTTCTACGTAATTCGATTTTCGAGATTTTGTTACTAATGTAACCCATTTACCCTATCAATTTATTACTTTTCAAAATTTTGTACACACTTTTCTTCTCCATTCATCAATTTCTAGCCTTTTTCGTAATGGTTTAATCAATTTCATTAATATAAATTTTATTAACTTCTTAACAAGTAATAAGTAATAATTTATGCTAAATTTTTTAGAATCATCAGTAATAAGTAATAAAATCTATTTATTACTTGTCAAAAGTTCTGCTGCTTGTTTACTTGTTGGAATACGTTTATTTATATTTTATAAAATAAGAAAATAGAAAATATTGAAGGCACTCAGTTTACTTTTTTCCTTAACTTTACTCTCCCTACGTTTTGATAAATATTGAGACGAATTTATAAATAACTAAAAAAAACATTATGCTACGTTTTTTAATAAGTAATACATCTAAGTAATAAATTACATTATTATTCAGAACCCAATAGTAATAAATAAGAGCGTACACTATGAGGTTTTTAGAAACTTATGTTTAGCAAATTTTGACATTAACAATAATTGTGTTACTTATTTTTGACTTTCAAATTTATTACTTTCTATATTTTTCCATATATTTCAAAGCGATAGTATAGATGAGAGAAATAATAAAGTAAGTAATAAAATTTACCATAATAAGTAATAAATTATATTATATATCAAACGAAAGAGTTATGCATGATAGGGTTAATTATAATCATTTTATTGCTTACATTTTCTTTAATTTATTACTTTTCATATTTTCGATAAATATTTAAGCGATTTTATAGATAAGAAAAGAAGTAATAAATTTTGCTACATTTTTTAGACTCAACATGAGTACGTGATGTAATCTACCAACAAAATTAAGTAATAAATTACTTTAGTTCCATATTAAACGCAAAACAAGGCAACAAACAAATTTTTTCTTGCTAATAGTTAAACCAGGCATGTTACTGACATGATTGGCTCTTTTAATGTCATGTGGGCGGGGTCTGGTTGTGTTGTTTGAGTAAGGAAAAAGTTGAAATAATGCAAGTTGAAGTAATGCAAAACTGTAATTACCAATCTGCTAAAATTTATTACTTTTCAGAGTTTTTATTTTAATTTGATTTTCAAATTTATTACTTTCCCACTCTTTTAGTAGCAAAGTAATAAATCATGTTCAAGCTGAATATATTATTAAAAAAACTAGCAAAATTTAGGTCAATCTAGTTTTCTGATTTATTACTATATGTCTAAAAAAAATTATCTCATGAGAAAAACTTGATTTTATTTATTCTTCAATAAACAAATTACTACCAAACCCTTTCTACGTAATTGGATTTTCGAGATTTTGTTACTAATGCAACCCATTTACCCTTTCAATTTATTACTTTTCAAAATTTTGTACACACTTTTCTTTTCCATTCATCAATTTCTAGCCTTTTTCGTAATGGTTTAATCAATTTCATTAATATAAATTTTATTAACTTCTTAACAAGTGATAAGTAATAATTTATGCTACATTTTTTAGAACAATCAGTAATAAGTAATAAAAGCTATTTATTACTTGTCAAAAGTTCTGCTGCTTGTTTACTTGTTGGAATACGTTTATTTATATTTTATAAAATAAGAAAATAGAATATATTGAAGGCACTCAGTTTACTTTTTTCCTTAACTTTACTCTCCCTACGTTTTGATAAATGTTGAGACGAATTTATAGATAACTAAAAAAAACATTATGCTACGTTTTTTAATAAGTAATACATCTAAGTAATAAATTACATTATTATTCAGAACCCAATAGTAATAAATAAGAGCGTACACTATGAGGTTTTTAGAAACTTATGTTTAGCAAATTTTGACATTAACAATAATTGTGTTACTTATTTTTGACTTTCAAATTTATTACTTTCTATATTTTTCCATATATTTCAAAGCGATAGTATAGATGAGAGAAATAATAAAGTAAGTAATTAAATTTACCATAATAAGTAATAAATTATATTATATATCAAACGCAAGAGTTATGCATGATAGGGTTAATTATAATCATTTTATTGCTTACATTTTCTTTAATTTATTACTTTTCATATTTTCGATAAATATTTAAGCGATTTTATAGATAAGAAAAGAAGTAATAAATTTTGCTACATTTTTTAGACTCAACATGAGTACGTGATGTAATCTACCAACAAAATTAAGTAATAAATTACTTTAGTTCCATATTAAACGCAAAACAAGGCAACAAACAAATTTTTTCTTGCTAATAGTTAAACCAGGCCTGTTACTGACATGATTAGCTCTTTTAATGTCATGTGGGCGGGGTCTGGTTGTGTTGTTTGAGTAAGGAAAAAGTTGAAATAATGCAAGTTGAAGTAATGCAAAACTGTAATTACCAATCTGCTAAAATTTATTACTTTTCAGAGTTTTTATTTTAATTTGATTTTCAAATTTATTACTTTCCCACTCTTTTAGTAGCAAAGTAATAAATCATGTTCAAGCTGAATATATTATTACAAAAACTAGCAAAATTTAGGTCAATCTAGTTTTCTGATTTATTACTATATGTCTAAAAAAAATTATCTCATGAGAAAAACTTGATTTGATTTATTCTTCAATAAACAAATTACTACCAAACCCTTTCTACGTAATTCGATTTTCGAGATTTTGTTACTAATGCAACCCATTTACCCTTTCAATTTATTCCTTTTCAAAATTTTGTACACACTTTTCTTTTCCATTCATCAATTTCTAGCCTTTTTCGTAATGGTTTAATCAATTTCATAAATATAAATTTTATTAACTTCTTAACAAGTAATAAGTAATAATTTATGCTAAATTTTTTAGAACAATCAGTAATAAGTAATAAAATCTATTTATTACTTGTCAAAAGTTCTGCTGCTTGTTTACTTGTTGGAATACGTTTATTTATATTTTATAAAATAAGAAAATAGAAAATATTGAAGGCGCTCAGTTTACTTTTTTCCTTAACTTTACTCTCCCTACGTTTTGATAAATATTGAGACGAATTTATAGATAACTAAAAAAAACATTATGCTACGTTTTTTAATAAGTAATACATCTAAGTAATAAATTACATTATTATTCAGAACCCAATAGTAATAAATAAGAGCGTACACTATGAGGTTTTTAGAAACTTATGTTTAGCAAATTTTGACATTAACAATAATTGTGTTACTTATTTTTGACTTTCAAATTTATTGCTTTCTATATTTTTCCATATATTTCAAAGCGATAGTATAGATGAGAGAAATAATAAAGTAAGTAATAAAATGTACCATAATAAGTAATAAATTATATTATATATCAAACGCAAGAGTTATGCATGATAGGGTTAATTATAATCATTTTATTGCTTACATTTTCTTTAATTTATTACTTTTCATATTTTCGATAAATATTTAAGCGATTTTATAGATAAGAAAAGAAGTAATAAACTTTGATACATTTTTTAGACTCAACATGAGTACGTGATGTAATCTACCAACAAAATTAAGTAATAAATTACTTTAGTTCCATATTAAACGCAAAACAAGGCAACAAACAAATTTTTTTTTGCTAATAGTTAAACCAGGCATGTTAGTGACATGATTGGCTCTTTTAATGTCATGTGGGCGGGGTCTGGTTGTGTTGTTTGAGTAAGGAAAAAGTTGAAATAATGCAAGTTGAAGTAATGCAAAACTGTAATTACCAAACTGCTAAAATTTATTACTTTTCAGAGTTTTTATTTTAATTTGATTTTCAAATTTATTACTTTCCCACTCTTTTAGTAGCAAAGTAATAAATCATGTTCAAGCTGAATATATTATTAAAAAAACTAGCAAAATTTAGGTCAATCTAGTTTTCTGATTTATTACTATATGTCTAAAAAAAATTATCTCATGAGAAAAACTTGATTTGATTTATTCTTCAATAAACAAATTACTCTGAAACCCTTTCTACGTAATTCGATTTTCGAGATTTTGTTACTAATGCAACCAATTTACCCTTTCAATTTATTACTTTTCAAAATTTTGTACACACTTTTCTTTTCCATGCATCAATTTCTAGCCTTTTTCGTAATGGTTTAATCAATTTCATTAATATAAATTTTATTAACTTCTTAACAATTAATAAGTAATAAAATCTATTTATTACTTGTCAAAAGTTCTGCTGCTTGTTTACTTGTTGGAATACGTTTACTTATATTTTATAAAATAAGAAAATAGAAAATATTGAAGGCACTCAGTTTACTTTTTTCCTTAACTTTACTCTCCCTACGTTTTGATAAATATTGAGACGAATTTATAGATAACTAAAAAAAACATTATGCTACGTTTTTTAATAAGTAATACATCTAAGTAATAAATTACATTATTATTCAGAACCCAATAGTAATAAATAAGAGCGTACACTATGAGGTTTTTAGAAACTTATGTTTAGCAAATTTTGACATTAACAATAATTGTGTTGTATTTTGTTACTTATTTTTGACTTTCAAATTTATTACTTTCTATATTTTTTCCATATATTTCAAAGCGATAGTATAGATGAGAGAAATAATAAAGTAAGTAATAAAATGTACCATAATAAGTAATAAATTATATTATATATCAAACGCAAGAGTTATGCATGATAGGGTTAATTGTAATTATTTTATTGCTTACATTTTCTTTAATTTATTACTTTTCATATTTTCGATAAATATTTAAACGATTTTATAGATAAGAAAATAAGTAATAAATTTTGCTACATTTTTTAGACTCAACAAGAGTACGTGATGTAATCTACTAACAAAATTAAGTAATAAATTACTTTATGCATCAAAACTCATATGTAACAAATAAAAGCGTTAAATATGCAAATTGTGGAAAGTTTTGTGCATAGCAAATGTCGAAACTAACAGTAAGTCGATCAGAGCAATTGAAACAAATATATTACTTTTCATACTTTTTCCAACATATTTAGATGACGAAAGAGAATTTATGCTAAATTATCTAGACTCTCCATAGTTTACATTAAGTTGGTAATAATTAAGTAATAATTTCTATTACTGCAGTATGTTAATAATTTACTTAAAATGTAATTACTACAAAAGTTTGATTTATTACTTTTTAGGACGCCTAACTCGAAAATGCAAAAAGCAAAATTAACAAAATCTTATTTTATTGACAACTAATTCATATATATTTGATTTGATTTGATTATTCATTGTAGACAAGAGCGCCCCAACTTGAAGTAATATAGAACAGTAATTACCAAATTGCAAAGTTCAGCCTGCAAAAATGCATTTCCGTTTAGAGATTTTATTATCATTTCACTTTCTAATGTATTACTTTCCTACTTTCTTAGTAACAAAGTAATAAATCAGGTTCAAGCAGGATATATTAGTAAAAAACCAAGTAAAGATCAATCTAATATTTCGCCTCTATATTATAATAATATAGAGGCGAATTTATAGATAAGTAAAAAACCATTATGCTACGTTTTCTAATAAGTAATACATCTAACTAATAAATTACATTATTATTCAGAGCCCAATAGTAATAAATAAGAGCGTACACTATGAGGTTTTTAGAAACTTATGTTTAGCAAATTTTTACATTAACAATAATTGTGTTGTATTTTGTTACTTATTTTTGACTTTCAAATTTATTACTATCTATATTTTTCCATATATTTCAAAGCGATAGTATAGATGAGAGAAATAATAAAGTAAGTAATAAAATTTACCATAATAAGTAATAAATTATATTATATATCAAACGCAAGAGTTATGCATGATAGGGTTAATCATAATCATTTTATTACTTACATTTTCTTTAATTTATTACTTTTCATATTTTCGATAAATGTTTAAGCGATTTTATAGATAAGAAAAATAAGTAATAAATTTTGCTACATTTTTTAGACTCAACAGGAGTACGTGATGTAATCTACCAACAAAATTAAGTAATAAATTACTATATGCCTCAAAACTCATATGTAACAAATAAAAGCGTAAAATATGCAAATTGTGGTACAGTACAGTAAACAGTAAGTCGATGAGAGCCATTGAAACAAATATATTACTTTTCATACTTTTTCCAACATATTTTGGTGATTATGCTAAATTATCTAGACTCTACATGGTTTACTTTAAGTTGGTAATAATTTAGTAATAATTTCTATTACTGCAGTATGTTAATATTTTACATAAACTGTAATTACTACAAAAGTTTGATTCATTAATTTTTAGGATGCCTAACTCGAAAATGCAAAAAGCAAAATTAATAAAATATTATTTTATTGACAATTAATTCATATATATTTGATTTGATTTGATAATTAATGTATCATTTCACTTTCTAATGTATTACTTTCCTACTTTCTTAGTAACAAAGTAATAAATCAAGTTCAAGCAGGATATATTAGTAAAAAACCAAGTAAAGACCAATCAAATATTTTAATTTATTACTGTATGTTTAACATTTTTCGCATGATACAATACAATAAACAAATTACGTGTAAATAATTCAAACAGTATTTGATCGATATGTAAGGTTTTGTTACTCATGCAACCCCTCTGAAATTATTACTTGTCAGAATTTTTACACACTTTTTTTCCCATTTATTAATTTTCATGCTTTCTTGTAGAGGTTTAACCAGATTCATAAATAGATAATTTATTAAATTGTTAACAATGTTAAAACATTAACAGTGTTAAAACATGAACAATGTTAATTTGCTAAAAGATGCTAACTTTTCCAGAAAAATCAGTAATAAGTAGTAAAATCTATTTATTACTTGTCATAATTACTGCTGCTTGTTTACTAGATGGGTTAGAAACATAGTTTAACCATTAAGAAAATCGAAAAATATTGAAGGCACTCAATTGCGGCAATTAATTTTCAAATTACTTCGATGTTTTATTTAATTAAAAACTTGGTTTTGCACTTAATCTATCAAGAGAAATAAGTAATAATTTATATTATATATCAAAATTCAAAAGTAATAAATCAGATGATCAAATAAGGTTTGTTGTAAAAATTTTCATGCTGCAAAAAACGCTCAAATTAACAGTGAATCTTTTGTATTTTATTTCTTATCTTTTTTCTTTGAAATTTACTATTTACAATTTATATTACTGAGTTCTATATGTTAATATTTTACTTCAAATTTAATTATTACAAACTTATTTAATTTTTTGATATATTACTTTTGAAGCTGTTACAGGCTCGAAATGGCGAAAAGCAAAATCATATAATTTATTACTTTGACATTGCTATTATTGTTACAAATTACTATCAGGCTCTAGATCTACTTTAGATCTCCAGAAATCTGTAATTTAATGCGTTTTTTTATTATGGTTTATTACTTATATTTTTATTAATAGAGGTTGATTTAAATTTTTGATTTATTACTTTACACAGTTCGAGTTACAAGTCAATTATTTATTATTTTTTGGTGTTCTACAGCAAAGCTCCTCTTATGACAGTTTAATTAACCATAATTTTGTAATGAGCCTGATGCAGAAACTTGTTAATTTTTTGCCTACCTAGATGCATTACAAAGACAGCAAAAGGCCGAAGTGCTAGATCGAACAAAAATGAGATTTTAAGGAGGGCCAGTAGAATTGGTTTCATCGATTTATTAAACTGACAAGGAATTAGCCTCTTTATGAAAATTTATGAAAATTATTTGCCGTTAAATTCTAAACGACAGCAAAAAAAATCTCTTTCACAAAACCATCAAAACAAGATTTATTTTTAAAGCTTCGGGGACCTGTTTCGCTCTAACCGAATTAATCACAATGAGACGTTTTAATCTTACCATATTCAATTTGTTATCGGAGAATGAGAGGTTTTCGAGTAACAAGACACGTCCTGAATTTTAAATGTTAGCTCTCTAACCCTTCGGGAATCCGGTAATTGAAACCATAATTTTAAAACAAACAAACTCGCCTTTTCTGGGCAATTATGACATTTTATTTGCTTACGGAAGGAGAACCGCGCGACGCAAACTTTTCCACTTAATACAGGTCCGGCTTTGTTCTAAGAAAAACACGAGAGCTCCTGCAAAGAAATGCGAGTCGTGTACCGCGAAATTATGACGAAAATTGTGTTTTACCTCGTGGTGCTTTTAAGTTGCGCCCCCTGGAGTATCAGGGAAAGGGGTAGTTTTAATTGTTTTAAGTGCGGCCCTGGTTAAGTGATTTCTCAAGCGTCAGTGGTAAATGCAAATTTTATACCGGGCTCTAAGAGCGGAGCTGTAACGGTGGAAACGAAGGGCTAGGCCATTTAGTGTTTCAATTTATTAAAATCTTGATGAATATATGCTGGAATTAAGAACAATTTTTTAGCACTTTTGTTCATAAAATACTTTTAGTATTATCGTAGAAGGAAAAATTTCTTACAATTCTGGATATGTCTCATCCTGCTTACCTAGTACCAGTACTAGAGCCCCTTTCATCTGCAGAAATGGCGCTTACGCCTCTACTCGGCGTCAATCAACCTAATACCCCGGCTCAATCAGCAATCCAAACAATCCGATCAGAACTGCGATTATTTTACCCGAGCTCGCCCAGTGAAATTATAAAATTGCTGGCGATAAGGAAATACGAGCTCGAGATAGAATCGAATTATGTAAAACAAGGTTAATACTCGCTAAGATCTCCCTAGACGAAGACGAGGCCGAGCAGCCGGAATCCCTTATTTAATTTCGCTAATAGCGTCGATGCCCCTCCATCCTCCAAAATTGCATAATGCCCGAGAAATTAGATGCCCAAAACAGGAATTTCCTTTTAAAAAAATCAGTCAGAGGTCCATCCTCGGCGGAGCAAAAGAGATTTTTTTTCGCAATGAAAAGAAAATTTAATTCAACAATTACAACAGGAATGTGAAATTAATTCTTTTTTCGCTATATTGAAATGCAATTAAACCGTGCCAGCAAAGAGTAATATTAACTGAAGGATTGTATCCAAGAGCAGGCGGAAATTAATTTATGTAAATCGGGAAATGAAACCTTGAGCTTCTCCAGTATTAAAGGAAAAATCCTGAGGGCGCCTTTATTAAAAGAAACTCTTTTCTATGAAATAATAATAGTTCCAATGACTCAAGGGACCTAATTTTACAAAGCACACAATAGCAACAGGAAACTGCGGTCCAAAGACGCTACCTATTTTTAAAAAATTAAGGGCACAAACAAACAAAGTATTATATTGGCCTTGTTCCTGCAGGGACGGTTTTAGTGTTGGTGGTTTTACATTTTCGTAATTTTGCCAATTTGTGGATAGATTGATTGTCGCTATTGCTTTCGATGCCTCGGCTTAGCCTCAGGCAAATTAAGATGTAATGCAACTTGTGATAATGTTCCAATTAAAGTAAATTTAAAGTTAAACAGCCTTAATTAGAAAATGAGTATCATATCCAGAGGAATTATGAAAAACTATTTGGAAATTATTTGCTCATTTTGATAACATTAATTACACTTTCTATGTGGTGGGATGTTAAAATAACTTGTGAAGTGCCACTCTTAATATCTTGCGAATTTTTATGATATAACCATAGTACCAATGACTTAAGAGATTTTTTTTTCGCAACGAAAACCAAATTTAGTTCATCAATTATAATAGGAATGTGAAATTAATTCTTCTTTCGCAATATTGAAATGCAATTAAACCGTGCCAGTGAAGAGCAATATTAACTGAAGAATTGTATCCAAGAGCAGGCGGAAATTAATTTATGTAAATCGGGAAATGAAACCTTGAGCTTCTACAGTATTAATAAAAAAATGCCTTTATTAAAGAAAACCCCTTTCTATGAGATAACAATAGTTCCAATGATCCAAGAGACCTAATTTCAAGAAGCACACAATAGCAATAGGAAACTGCGGCCCAAAGACGTTAACTATATTTACGAAGTTGTGGTCTTACAAACCATTGCTTTCAATGCCTCGGCCTAAGTAAACTTTGAGTTAAAGAGCCTTAATTAGAAAATGAGCATCATAGCCAGAGAAAATATGAAAAAATATTTCAAATTATTTGCTAATTTTCATAGCATTAATTACACTTTCTATGGGGTGGGATGTTAAAATAACTTGTGAAATGGCAGTCTTAATATTTTGCGCTTTTCTTTGTTATAGCAATAGTTCCAATGACTTAAGGGACCTAATTTCAAAAATCACAAAATACTAGCAGAAAATTGAGGTCTTAAGCCACTACACGTGTATAGAGAATAAATTTGAGGGCTTACAAACAAACAACGTATTCGCAAACTTTTGGCATTGCCCCTGCGCTGACATTCTTTCGCTTTTAATCTGACTTTAAACGAATTAGAAACTAATTTATTTTTACCGCTCTTCTGACTCTAATCCGACTTTACAAAGGGAATATAGGGCCGAAAAAACACCGGAATCATTTATCTGACCCATCAGAGGCCGTTCCAGGTTGTCAGGTTCGTTCTTTTTATGGTGCGAAATGCAAATGAGATTCCGAGGCATTTTTGTCTTTTGTTGGATGGGAATTTTTGCACGGAAAAAATTGTTACATTTAGAAAAAGTTAATGTCCTTTTTAGTGCACTTTTACATAATATTTTTATTTGTTATATCCTTAACATCCCCCAACCTATTGCACAAATTTTACACCAACGCGAAAACTCTTAAATCCATATAAATTAGGTTGTATTTTTATGGCTCCTTGAGGGTACCTATTAATGAAACATAAACTCAGCAGAATATAATGAAGTCATAAGTTATGCAGTGTTTAGCCAGAGACTTTTAAAGCTCCATTTAAAGGCCTGGCTTAGAGGGGTTAATTACCCCTTTAAAAGTTGAGATCTTCCTTCGTTGAGAGTTCATCTATATTGGTGCCTAAGGCGTAGCATTGTACATCCTCGTGCGGGCCCAACCCATTGTATTGTAGGTAAAATAACTAAAAACCGTCAAAAGAAAACAAAAATTGTGTCTTTTGGGTATATTGTGCTTGCTTAATCGCCAAAGGCAACGAGTCCATTTATCTTTCGGTCCGCCATTGTTTTATGTTTCTGTCCTTTTCCACCGATCCCCGAGTAATTTTCATTTAATGTTCAGATCGTTCCACATCTCTCGCTTGAGTTCTATTTATCGGAAATTAAAACTCCTGCCGAAACCCGACGATAACTCGTTAACTTTGAGTGAGATCTCTAAATTCAAATAGCATCCTACCCTCACCTAATAAAGTGCTAAGCACGTCTATGATGTTCCAAACCCGGAGCTAATTGCGTCCCTTTAGCTACGACCGAACCGTCAACATCTGTTCCAAATAGGTGCTACATTTTATTAATATTTCATCAAGGTCCGCAGCTATTAATCAAAATTACAGTGCATCTGTCTGCAGAGTTTCTCATAAAAGTTAAGTGCACTGGACATTAAGTCGTTTGCATGCTGCTAGCAAAAGGACCACTCCACAATTAGTCTGAGAGATGAGAAGTAAGGATGGGAGTTACGTAATAATTCTTAATATGCTTTGGGAGCCATAAACTCCTTTCTCAAATAAATGGTAAACTACTACGAGTTCTACGACACACTTTAAGTGACACACCACTACCCCCACCCCAATCTCTCCACTGCAGCGCGACGGCGGGAGAACAAATACCACGGAGCTTACCAGATTCGAATCAGTCAATTTACTTCGTCGCCTTTTATAATGTTTGCCGCAGCTGTAGACGAAACGTCATGAATAAATTCCATCGGACCACGGCTTTAAAACACTTTAGATTGTAGAATGTAAAACTCTATTGAGTGAAACCAAATCACGTATATGTGAATCGATCGAAGGCAATTCATCAAACGAAAATACATCTTCTATAAATAGATGGCCTGGAAACGGGGCAAATAAATATGCAATTTACCTAATGACCCCGCATAACGGGTAGTTTCCCCAGTGTTTTAAGCAAAATAACAGAGATCATAATGACCCCAATAAATAAGAAAGAAATTTCATTATCTGCCTCGCAGATAAGGACCGCCAATTTTGGATTGTTCCCCCCCTTAAACGATTATATTCTTCCTTATTGTTTCCTTGATATGGGAATTTAGAGGGAGAACTTTTTAGGCTTCGGGATAAAGCATGTAATTTTGGAGAAGATGTTTCCGCTGCCTACTGCAGCTGACTTTTACCTGCCTAGTTTTTCAACTAAAATTCTCAAAATTATACCTTACACGTGTGTGAAAAATGTTACATATAAATCAACGTTTTTGAATTTTTTTTTATAGTTGTTTTGATGCCACCATTTTCGAGACAGACTTTTTTAAACTTTACGAGAAAACTTATTGTATAAAATATTCAAATTGTAACTGGGACGGAAAAGAACTGCCCTCAAAGTCAATAATTGTTGGTTAACGAAATGTAGTATAAAAACTAGTTTATCAATAAATTGTTCTAAAATTTATATTTAGTATACAGGGTGATTCACAACTTCAAGTGCATGTGGATGACATCAAAACTTATCGCACATTAATTTAAGGTAAAAAAAATTTAAGTTTTCAATGGTGACTCATCTCTAAACCACCCCTCCTTAAGCTGAAATCACGTCAAGGTAAACCGCACCTCATAACGTGTACACTAAAATTACAACATTGAAGAATTACTTTGAAATTCCAAGTATTTCCCAAAAAGTCCGTCCAATTGCAACTATTTTCAGAAATTTACAAACAATTACCGGGTAATTCCCACTAACTTCAGGAATTTTCTAAAAAGTCCTGGGTAAGTCTATAGAAATTTCATGAAACTCTCACTGTTTTCGAGCAATTTCCAATAATTTCAAGAAGTTTTCTATAAATCTCAGGAATGAAAATTTCTTGTAGCTCCGCTTGTACACTAAAGCACTTAAACGGGGAATTACTTTGGAATTCAAAGTATTTTTCAAAAAGATCGCGATCGAGTATTTTCAAATTATTTTAGGTAATTTCAAAGAATTTCCAAGTACCTGCCCTATTCCAGTTATTTTTGGAAAATGTATTGTTGATACGACATAAGATTCTTCAAAAAATTCCAAGAAATGTATTCCGAGAAATGTTCGAAATGTTCAAATGTACTGAAGGGTAAAACGCACCTTATAATATGTACACTAGAATTTAAAAATTAAGGAATTACTTTGAAATTCCATGTACTTCCCAAAAGTGTTTGTACAATTAGACTTAATTTCGAAAATTTCCAGGAAATCGTTGGTTAATTCCAAATGATTTTAGAAATTTCCAAGAAATTTCTCGGTAATTAAAAATTTACTAAAATTCCAAAGGAATTTCCTGTGATTCTCAGCAAAACAAATATCTTGCAGACTAGTGATTCTAAGGCATTCCTCGAGGAGTAGCTTATATGTCCCATAATGTACACTAAATCTCTAAAACAGGGAACTTAAAGTATTTGCTTGAAAATCCATGCAAATACAAGTAATTTCTAGAAATTCTGAGTTATTCTGTAAGCATGCCTGTAATTCTAGAAATGTTCAGTGTCTCTATGAATTATCTAGTAATTGCGAGAAATTTAGAAAAATTTATTGTAATTTTCAGTACCGTAAATGGTTTGTATATTCATATCCTGGAGTAATGTTTTCCGAAAGTCATAGCATGTGTACACTGAAACTCCAAACCGAGAAATTACTTTAAAATTTCAAGAATTTTTTTCAACTTCCAAGTATTTTCCAGAAAGTCAAAGCATTTTCAAGTAATGTTCAATCATTGAAGAATTACTTTGAAATTCCAAGTATTTCTCAAAAAGTCCGTGTAATTCCAACTATATTTAGATATTTACAAGAAATTATTGGGTAATTCCCACTAACTTCAAAAGTTTCCTAGAAATGACTGGGTAATTCCATAAAACTTCCAATAATTTCATGAAACTCCCTCTAATTTCGAGCAATTTCCAATAATTTCGAGGAATTTTTTATGATTCTCAGCAATGTAAGTTCTTTGTCTGCAACTCCAGAGCGACATTCTCCGAGGGGTAAGCCGCACCCCATAATGTATACACTAAAGCTTTTAGAGGGGGAATTACTTTACAATTAAAAGAGTTTTAAGAAAGATCGTGAAAGTACAAGTAATCCCAGTTACTTCTAAGAAATATTGGGTAATTTTATAAGCATACCGGTAATTAAAAAAAAAAAATCAGTTTTGCCATGAAATATCCAATAATTGCAAGAAATTTCAAGTAATTCCGATAAAGCCTGAGTATTTAAAAGTTATTTCAAGAATATCCGAGCACCTGATTCATATATTTCTTTCATAAAATTATTTTTCGGAAAGTTTGAGTATTTCCAAATTGTTTCAGATAATTTCAAGAATATTCAAGCACCTACCTAATTCCAATTATTTTTAGAAAATTTATTGTTAATACGACATCAAATTTCAAATAATTCCTAGAAATTTATACTAATTCTAAGGAATTCCATGTAATGACAAAAAAATCCCGGTAATTCCGAAAAATTTTCGTAATGTTAAAACGTACTGAAGGATAAAGCGCACCTTAAAATATGTACACTAGAATTTCAATATTAACGAATTACTTTGAATTCCATGTTCTTCCCAACAAAGTCCGTGCAATTACACTTAATTTCGGACATTTCTGTTTCTGGTTAATTCCAAATCAGTTTATAAATTTCCGAGAAATTTCTGAGTATGTCCAAATTTCCAGTAATTCCAAAGAAATTTCCTATTATTCTCATCAAAACCAATATCTTGCAGGCTAAAGATTCTAAGGCATTCCCCACACGTCACATAATATACAATATACACTAAATCTCTAAAACTGGGAATTACTTTGGAATTTAAAGTATTTGCCAGGAGATCCGTGCAAATACAAGTATGTAATTCATAAAAATTTTGAGTTATTCCGTAAGCATTCCAGTAATTCGAGAAATGTTAAGTGTCTCGATGGATTACCTAGTAATTGAGAGAAATTTCAAGTAATTTCAAAAAATGTTTTGTAATTTCCAGTACCGTAAATTGTTTGTATATTCAAATCCCGCAGTAATATTCTCCGAGGGGTAATCTGTATCGCATGTTATCTTGGAGTAAACCGAGAAATTGCCTTAAAAATTTTAAGAATTCCAGGTATTTTTCAGAATGTTCGAGCATTTCTAAGAATTTCATGCTATTTCAAGAATTTCTCTCAGAAGTATGGAATTACAATTTTTTTCAGAAAACTTCTTTGTAATGCCATATAAAATTTCTAATTTTACGTAACTTTATAAAATCTACACTAGTTCCAAGAAATCCTCAGTAATTCTAACAAAATTTCAGTAATTTCTGGAAATGTTCGGTAATTTCCAAATGAACCGAAGCGTAAACTGCACCTCATAACGTGTACACTAAAATTTCAACATTGAATAATTACTTTAAATTCTAAGTTTTTTCAAGAAAGTTCTTGCAATTTCAACTAGTTTCAAAACAATTCAAGAAATTCCTGCCTAACTCCAACTAATTTAATTTCTCAAAATTTCATACAATTTTAAGAATATTGACGTATCTAATTGCAATTTTTTCAGAAAACTTCTTAGTAATGCAATATAAAATTTCAAATAATTTCAAGTAATTTTATAAAACATACATTAATTCCGAGAAACCCTCAGTAATTCCGAAAAAAATTCAGTAATTTCGAGAAATGTTCGGTAATTTCCAAAATGAGTAGAAGCGTAAACTGCAACGCATAATGTGTCAACTAAAATTTCAACATTGAAGAATTACTTTAAATTCTAAGTTTTTTCAAGAAAGTTCTTGCAATTCCAACTGATTTCAAAACAACTCAAGAAATTCCTGCGTAATTTCAACTAATTTCATGTCTCAAAAGTTCATGCAATTTCAAGAATTTTGACGTATCTAATTACAATTTTTTTCATCAATTCATTCATTAATTCCAAGAAACCCTCAGTAATTCCGAAAAAAAATCAGTAATTTCGAGAAATGTTCGGTAATTTTCAAATGAATCGAAGCGTAAACTGCACCTCATAACGTGTACACTAAAATTTCAACATTGAATAATTACTTTAAATTCTAAGTTTTTTCAAGAAAGTTCTTGCAATTTCAACTAGTTTCAAAAAAATTCAAGAAATTCCTGCCTAACTCCAACTAATTTAATTTCTCAAAATTTCATACAATTTTAAGAATTTTGACGTATCAAATTGCAATTTTTTCAGAAAACTTCTTAGTAATGCAATATAAAATTTCAAATAATTTCAAGTAATTTTATAAAACATACATTCATTCCGAGAAACCCTCAGTAATTCCGAAAAAAATTCAGTAATTTCGAGAAATGTTCGGTAATTTCCCAAATGAATAAAAGCGTAAACTGCAACTCATAATGTGTACACTAAAACTTCAATATTGAAGAATTCCTTTAAATTCTAAGTTTTTTCAAGAAAGTTCTTGTAATTCCAACTAGTTTCAAAACAATTCAAGAAATTCCTGCCTAACTCCAACTAATTTAATTTCTCAAAAGTTCATGCATTTTCAAGAATTTTGACCTATCTAATTACACATTTTTCAGAAAACTTCTTGATAATGCTATATAAAAATTCAAATAGTTTCAAGTAATTTTATAAAATATACATTAATTCCAAGAAATCCTCAGTAATTCCGAAGAAATTTCAGTAATTTCGTGAAATGTTCGGTAATTTTCAAATGAATCGAAGCGTAAACTGCACCTCATCATGCGTAGACTAAAGTTTCAACATTAAAGAATCACTTTATATTTAAGTTTTTTCAAGAAAGTTCTTGCAATTCCAACTAATTTCAAAACAATTCAAGAAATTCCTGCCTAACTCCAACTTATTTTATTTCTCAAAATTTCATGCAATTTTAAGAATTTTGACGTATCTAATTACAATTTTTTTCATCAATTCATTCATTAATTCCAAGAAACCCTCAGTAATTCCGAAAAAAAATCAGTAATTTCGAGAAATGTTCGGTAATTTTCAAATGAATCGAAGCGTAAACTGCACCTCATAACGTGTACACTAAAATTTCAACATTGAATAATTACTTTAAATTCTAAGTTTTTTCAAGAAAGTTCTTGCAATTTCAACTAGTTTCAAAACAATTCAAGAAATTCCTGCATAACTCCAACTAATTTAGTTTCTCAAAATTTCATAAAATTTTAAGAATTTTGACGTATCTAATTGCAATTTTTTCAGAAAACTTCTTAGTAATGCAATATAAAATTTCAAATAATTTCAAGTAATTTTATAAAACATACATTAATTCCGAGAAACCCTCAGTAATTCCGAAAAAAATTCAGTAATTTCGAGAAATGTTCGGTAATTTCCAAAATGAGTAGAAGCGTAATCTGCAACGCATAATGTGTCAACTAAAATTTCAACATTGAGGAATTACTTTAAATTCTAAGTTTTTCAAGAAAGTTCTTGCAATTCCAACTAATTTCAAAACAATTCAAGAAATTCCTGCCTAACTCCAACTTATTTTATTTCTCAAAATTTCATGCAATTTTAAGAATTTTGACGTATCTAATTACAATTTTTTTCATCAATTCATTCATTAATTCTAAGAAACCCTCAATAATTCCGAAAAAAAATCAGTAATTTCGAGAAATGTTCGGTAATTTCCCAAATGAATAAAAGCGTAAACTGCAACTCATAATGTGTACACTAAAATTTCAATATTGAAGAATTCCTTTAAATCTAAGTTTTTCAAGAAAGTTCTTGTAATTCCAACTAGTTCAAAACAATTCAAGAAATTCCTGCCTAACTCCAACTAATTTAATTTCTCAAAATTTCATAAAATTTTAAGAATTTTGACGTATCTAATTACAATTTTTTCAGAAAACTTCTTAGGAATGCAATATAAAATTTCAAATAATTTCAAGTAATTTTATAAAACATACATTAATTCCAAGAAACCCTCAGTAATTCCGAAAAAAATTCAGTAATTTCGAGAAATGTTCGGTAATTTCCAAAATGAGTAAAAGCGTAAACTGCAACGCATAATGTGTCAACTAAAATTTCAACATTGAAGAGTTACTTTAAATTCTAAGTTTTTTCAAGAAAGTTCTTGCAATTCCAACTGATTTCAAAACAACTCAAGAAATTCTTGCGTAATTTCAACTAATTTCATGTCTCAAAAGTTCATGCAATTTCAAGAATTTTGACGTATCTAATTACAATTTTTTTCATCAATTCATTCATTAATTCCAAGAAACCCTCAGTAATTCCGAAAAAAAATCAGTAATTTCGAGAAATGTTCGGTAATTTTCAAATGAATCGAAGCGTAAACTGCACCTCATAACGTGTACACTAAAATTTCAACATTGAATAATTACTTTAAATTCTAAGTTTTTTCAAGAAAGTTCTTGCAATTTCAACTAGTTTCAAAACAATTCAAGAAATTTCTGCCTAACTCCAACTAATTTAATTTCTCAAAATTTCATAAAATTTTAAGAATTTTGACGTATCTAATTACAATTTTTCCAGAAAACTTCTTAGTAATGCAATATAAAATTTCAAATAATTTCAAGTAATTTAATAAAACATACATTAATTCCAAGAAACCCTCAGTAATTCCGAAAAAAATTCAGTAATTTCGAGAAATGTTCGGTAATTTCCAAAATGAGTAGAAGCGTAAAGTGCAACGCATAATGTGTCAACTAAAATTTCAACATTGAAGAATTACTTTAAATTCTAAGTTTTTTCAAGAAAGTTCTTGCAATTCCAACTGATTTCAAAACAACTCAAGAAATTCCTGCGTAATCTCAACTAATTTCATGTCTCAAAAGTTCATGCAATTTCAAGAATTTTGACCTATCTAATTACAAATTTTTCAGAAAACTTCTTGATAATGCTATATAAAATTTCAAATAGTTTCAAGTAATTTTATAAAATATACATTAATTCCAAGAAATCCTCAGTAATTCCGAAGAAATTTCAGTAATTTCGAGAAATGTTCGGTAATTTTCAAATGAATCGATGCGTAAACTGCACCTCATAATGTGTAGACTAAAGTTTCAACATTAAAGAATTACTTTATATTTAAGTTTTTTCAAGAAAGTTCTTGCAATTCCAACTAATTTCAAAACAATTCAAGAAATTCCTGCCTAACTCCAACTTATTTTATTTCTCAAAATTTCAGGCAATTTTAAGAATTTTGACGTATCTAATTACAATTTTTTTCATCAATTCATTCATTAATTCCAAGAAACCCTCAGTAATTCCGAAAAAAAATCAGTAATTTCGAGAAATGTTCGGTAATTTTCAAATGAATCGAAGCGTAAACTGCACCTCATAACGTGTACACTAAAATTTCAACATTGAATAATTACTTTAAATTCTAAGTTTTTTCAAGAAAGTTCTTGCAATTTCAACTAGTTTCAAAACAATTCAAGAAATTCCTGCCTAACTCCAACTAATTTAATTTCTCAAAATTTCATACAATTTTAAGAATTTTGACGTATCTAATTGCAATTTTTTCAGAAAACTTCTTAGTAATGCAATATAAAATTTCAAATAATTTCAAGTAATTTTATAAAACATACATTAATTCCGAGAAACCCTCAGTAATTCCGAAAAAAATTCAGTAATTTCGAGAAATGTTCGGTAATTTCCAAAATGAGTAAAAGCGTAAACTGCAACGCATAATGTGTCAACTAAAATTTCAACATTGAAGAGTTACTTTAAATTCTAAGTTTTTTCAAGAAAGTTCTTGCAATTCCAACTGATTTCTAAACAACTCAAGAAATTCCTGTGTAATTTCAACTAATTTCATGTCTCAAAAGTTCATGCAATTTCAAGAATTTTGACGTATCTAATTACAATTTTTTTCATCAATTCATTCATTAATTCCAAGAAACCCTCAGTAATTCCGAAAAAAAATCAGTAATTTCGAGAAATGTTCGGTAATTTTCAAATGAATCGAAGCGTAAACTGCACCTCATAACGTGTACACTAAAATTTCAACATTGAATAATTACTTTAAATTCTAAGTTTTTTCAAGAAAGTTCTTGCAATTTCAACTAGTTTCAAAACAATTCAAGAAATTCCTGCCTAACTCCAACTAATTTAATTTCTCAAAATTTCATACAATTTTAAGAATTTTGACGTATCTAATTGCAATTTTTTCAGAAAACTTCTTAGTAATGCAATATAAAATTTCAAATAATTTCAAGTAATTTTATAAAACATACATTAATTCCGAGAAACCCTCAGTAATTCCGAAAAAAATTCAGTAATTTCGAGAAATGTTCGGTAATTTCCAAAATGAGTAGAAGCGTAAACTGCAACGCATAATGTGTCAACTAAAATTTCAACATTGAAGAGTTACTTTAAATTCTAAGTTTTTTCAAGAAAGTTCTTGCAATTCCAACTGATTTCAAAACAACTCAAGAAATTCCTGCGTAATCTCAACTAATTTCATGTCTCAAAAGTTCATGCAATTTCAAGAATTTTGACCTATCTAATTACAAATTTTTCAGAAAACTTCTTGATAATGCTATATAAAATTTCAAATAGTTTCAAGTAATTTTATAAAATATACATTAATTCCAAGAAATCCTCAGTAATCCCGAAGAAATTTCAGTAATTTCGAGAAATGTTCGGTAATTTTCAAATGAATCGATGCGTAAACTGCACCTCATAATGTGTAGACTAAAGTTTCAACATTAAAGAATTACTTTATATTTAAGTTTTTTCAAGAAAGTTCTTGCAATTCCAACTAATTTCAAAACAATTCAAGAAATTCCTGCCTAACTCCAACTTATTTTATTTCTCAAAATTTCATGCAATTTTAAGAATTTTGACGTATCTAATTACAATTTTTTTCATCAATTCATTCATTAATTCTAAGAAACCCTCAATAATTCCGAAAAAAAATCAGTAATTTCGAGAAATGTTCGGTAATTTCCCAAATGAATAAAAGCGTAAACTGCAACTCATAATGTGTACACTAAAATTTCAATATTGAAGAATTCCTTTAAATTCTAAGTTTTTTCAAGAAAGTTCTTGTAATTCCAACTAGTTTCAAAACAATTCAAGAAATTCCTGCCTAACTCCAACTAATTTAATTTCTCAAAATTTCATAAAATTTTAAGAATTTTGACGTATCGAATTACAATTTTTTCAGAAAACTTCTTAGGAATGCAATATAAAATTTCAAATAATTTCAAGTAATTTTATAAAACATACATTAATTCCAAGAAACCCTCAGTAATTCCGAAAAAAATTCAGTAATTTCGAGAAATGTTCGGTAATTTCCAAAATGAGTAAAAGCGTAAACTGCAACGCATAATGTGTCAACTAAAATTTCAACATTGAAGAGTTACTTTAAATTCTAAGTTTTTTCAAGAAAGTTCTTGCAATTCCAACTGATTTCTAAACAACTCAAGAAATTCCTGTGTAATTTCAACTAATTTCATGTCTCAAAAGTTCATGCAATTTCAAGAATTTTGACCTATCTAATTACAAATTTTTCAGAAAACTTCTTGATAATGCTATATAAAATTTCAAATAGTTTCAAGTAATTTTATAAAATATACATTAATTCCAAGAAACCCTCAGTAATTCCGAAAAAAATTCAGTAATTTCGAGAAATGTTCAACATTGAATAATTACTTTAAATTCTAAGTTTTTTCAAGAAAGTTCTTGCAATTCCAACTAATTTCAAAACAATTCAAGAAATTCTTGCCTAACTCCAACTAATTTTATTTCTCAAAATTTCATGCAATTTTAAGAATTTTGACGTATTTAATTACAATTTTTTTCATCAATTCATTCATTAATTCCAAGAAACCCTCAGTAATTCCGAAAAAAATTCAGTAATTTCAAGAAATGTTCGGTAATTTCCCAAATGAATAAAAGCGTAAACTGCAACTCATAATGTGTACACTAAAATTTCAACATTGAAGAATTTCTTTAAATTCTAAGTTTTTTCAAGAAAGTTCTTGCAATTCCAACTAATTTCAAAACAATTCAAGAAATTCCTGCCTAACTCCAACTAATTAAATTTCTCAAAATTTCATACATTTTTAAGAATTTTGACGTATCTAATTGCAATTTTTTCACAAAACTTCTTAGTAATGCAATATAAAATTTCAAATATATTCAAGTAATTTTATAAAAGATACATTAATTCCGAGAAACCCTCAGTACTTCCTCAGTTACTTTAAATTCTAAGTTTTTTCAAGAAAGTTCTTGCAATTCCAACTGATTTCAAAACAACTCAAGAAATTCCTGCGTAATTTCAACTAATTTCGTTTCTCAAAAGTTCATTTCATACATACATTCATATATACATTCATACATACATTCATTTCATACATTTTTAAGAATTTTGACGTATCTAATTGCAATTTTTTCACAAAACTTCTTAGTAATGCAATATAAAATTTCAAATATATTCAAGTAATTTTATAAAAGATACATTAATTCCGAGAAACCCTCAGTAATTCCGAAAAAAATTCAGTAATTTCGAGAAATGTTCGGTAATTTCCAAAATGAGTAGAAGCGTAAACTGCAACGCATAATGTGTCAACTAAAATTTCAACATTGAAGAATTACTTTAAATTCTAAGTTTTTTCAAGAAAGTTCTTGCAATTCCAACTGATTTCAAAACAACTCAAGAAATTCCTGCGTAATTTCAACTAATTTCGTTTCTCAAAAGTTCATGCAATTTCAAGAATTTTGACCTATCTAATCACAATTTTTTCAAAAAATTTCTTGGTAATGCCATATAAAATTGCAAATAATTTCAAGTAATTTTATAAAACATACATTAATTCCAAGAAACCCTCAGTAATTCCGAAAAAAATTCAGTAATTTCGAGAAATGTTCAACATTGAATAATTACTTTAAATTCTAAGTTTTTTCAAGAAAGTTCTTGCAATTCCAACTAATTTCAAAACAATTCAAGAAATTCTTGCCTAACTCCAACTAATTTTATTTCTCAAAATTTCATGCAATTTTAAGAATTTTGACGTATTTAATTACAAATTTTTTCATCAATTCATTCATTAATTCCAAGAAACCCTCAGTAATTCCGAAAAAAATTCAGTAATTTCAAGAAATGTTCGGTAATTTCCCAAATGAATAAAAGCGTAAACTGCAACTCATAATGTGTACACTAAAATTTCAACATTGAAGAAGTCCTTTAAATTCTATTTTTTTTAAGAAAGTTCTTGCGATTCCAACTAGTTTCAAAACAATTCACGAAATTCCTGCCTAACTCCAACTAATTTAATTTCTCAAAATTCTATACAATTTTAAGAATTTTGACGAATCTAATTACAATTTTTTCAGAAAATTTCTTGGTAATGCCATATAAAATTACCTCATAATGTGTACACTAAAATTTCACCATTGAAGAATTACTTTCAATAAAACTAAGTTTTAATTTTTTTAATAAATTCCTTGCAATTCGAACTAAAAAAAATCTCTGCGTAATTCCAACTAATTTAATTTCTCGAAAGTTTCTAGGTAATTCCAAATTTCCAGTAATTTCTACCAATTTCCAATGATTCTCAGCAGTGCAATTTTTTTAGATTAAAATTCCAGAGTGTTCTGCGGTTATAAATTCCCATCTAAAATTATAAAAAAGGAAATTACTTTGAAATTAAAGGTATTTTCCAGAAAGTTTCTGCAAATACAAGTATTTCTAGTTACTTCTAAGGAATCCTGAGTAATTCTATAAAAAGGCGCGTAATTTCGAGAAATGTTCCAACTCTCCAAGAAATATCCGGTAATATCGACCAATTTTCCGTATATTCCAAAAATGTGTTGTAATTTCTAGTATTCTAAATTGCTTCTATACTCAAATCTGAGAGTAATATTTTCTGAGGAGCAAACTCCACCTCATCTGCACACTGAAATTCCAGATCCGAGAAACTACTTTAAAATTCCAGGTATTTCCCATAAATTCCAAGTATTTTCGAAAACGCCGAGAACTTCAAAGTAATTTCAAGTAATGTCAAGAATTTTCAATTATCTAACTTAGTTTTTTTTTTCAGAAAATTTCTTGGTAATGCTAGATATAAAATTCCAAGTAATTACAATAACAAATCAATAATTACAAATTTCAATTAATTGCAAGTACAAAATTCCAACATTGAATAATTATTTTTAAATTCCAAGTAATTCCCATAAAGCCCATTTTGAAGAAATTTCTGGGTAATTTCATACAATTTTCAGTAATTCCATAAAACTCCATGTAACTCTTAATTCTCTCATTCAGTAAATCAGAGAATTTTTTTATAGTTCTCAGCAACGCAAATTGCTTGTAGACTAAAATTCCAAAGTGATATTCCCAGAGAGATAAACCGCATTTCATAATTTGTACACCGAAACTTTAAAAGAGGAAATTACTTTGAAACTAAAAGTATTCTGTAGAATGCCGGCGCAGGTACAAGTAATTCTAGTTACTTCCAAGAAATTCTAGGGGATTATAAAAACATGGAAGTAATTTTGAGAAATTTTGGTATTTCTATGAAATATCAACCAATTGCGAGAAATTTAACTAATAAATTATATTTAACTTAATTTAATACTATAAATTGCTTGTATACGTAAATCCCAGGATTAATATTTTCCGAGGTGTAAACTGCTTCATGTGTAAATTGAAACTTGAAAACCCAGAAACTGAAAACACAGAAATTACTTTAATATTTCAAGTACTTCCCAGAAAGTCCGAACATCCAAATAATTTCAAGAATTTCCAAATAAGTACAAAAATTCCAAATTTTTATCAGAAAACTCTTTACATAATTTTAAATTATTCTAAGAAACTTCATAACATTTACACTAATTCTGATGAATTCGCAGTAATAAAGAAAAGTACAATACTTCTGAAGTAATTTCAAATAATTTCAAAAGCATTTCTCTATGTAAAAGTTTTTGAGAAATATAGTTATTACGTTAAGATATTCTGCTATGTGTGCACTGAGGCCTACGAGATTGAGTTCTGTGGCAAACAATTCATTTTAATCCACCTGCCAGGAACTTTAATATCCATTAAATTTCTCTCGGCTTATTATGTCCAAGCTGGCACCGGTCTTGCCTACAACAATGCCGAAAGGTTAACTACCTAGCGGAACTCGGAATAAGTGAAGCTGCAGCTGCAACGCATTCTTATTTAATAAACTTCGTTAAAATAACTCAGTCAGACGGGCTTTAATTAAATTTTAAGTGGCAAAGTTGAGCCTTAACAGCTTTTTACGCAGAACTTACAGTTTCATAACATAATCGCCCGTTTGGCATCGACGAATGGCTTTCCAGGTAACTTTGAAAGGCCGCATAATTATAAAAGTTATATTGTCAGCTACCGGTTAAGACGAAAGTAGTAATTTGGCTCCGAATTCTTGGGAGGAATTCTGATTGAAAACTGTTTTCTGGAAATCAATTAAAACTAGAAGAAATTATTTCCTCACTAAGTGCACTGTATAAAACCTTTCCCGTAATGGCCTTATAAAATTCTTGGATAGAGGTCTTCACAGACTTGTCCCTTCGGCTAAATCCTCAAATGTAGGAGAAAAATTTTCCATAATCCCGCATAATGCGGCATTTTAATATCACCGTACCGCATAAAGTCGGCCACTAATGCTATTGTGAATACAGCCGTAACGAATGTTATTTTACGGTTATTAAAGCTGAATCAGTTTTGCTATAACGTGATTTCCGAGGTCACATCGGTCTTGGCTCTATCTTCTGAAGCCGGATTTTAATATGCAGACCTTTTGTGGTTTTTAGTAGAAGATCTTTGGGTTCGGTCTAATGTAATTAGCCTTTATAAGGCTTCTTCTTGGGTATTTTAAATATTTTATTAAGAAAAAGATCTAGTTGAGAATTCTATTGAATTTTTAACATTTTTACATATATAGAGGTTGAACATCTTCAAGGTAAAGTTAGATGTAGAATCCTCTCAGCTCTACTACTTGCCCAATTATCAACAAGAGGCTAATTAACATTCCCTTTTAATTAAGTGGTCATCAAATTTCCAATTGCTTTCGTTCGAAATTATTCCAGGTTTTGTTAAACTGCAGTTTAGTTTTAATAACCAGACGAAGTAAGGGACGCGTATTAAAGGTTGACTGCCGATGGGAAGCCCAGCGATAGAAGATGGCGGGTCAGGAACTTTATTAGGGATGGTCGAGAGACCGATTTGCATTTTAAGTAGAAGAGCAAACGGGCTGTGCACGTTGTTTTGTAATTTATAGATTAAAACGTTCGGGCGCAAAGGAAGCTGTTTGCTAAGCGATGTCGCTGCTGAGCGGACGCTGTCGCTGAACTGAACGATAGCTAAACAGAACATGCTAATTTTTCTATCTAGTTCCTCGAGCTGCTGTGCATAAATTTCAGTTGTGTTGAATATTTGATTGGCAAGATAAATAGAGAGAGCTTCCAGTTAATGTTATACCAAATGATTGTAATAAATGTTAGACGGATCAAACTAAACAGTCCTTAGTTGAAAGCGGTGCATAGCGGATGAGGGACATAAAAGAAGACACTTCACGTATGTGTAAATTGCCAAAAAATAAACAGGCAAGAATAAACTTTGGCTGGTCTTATAATTACGTAAATTTATCTAATTGATACCCAGTTTAATGAAAAACTTACATTTTAGGCAACTTGTTGCACCCTTAGACGATACTGCCACCATTAAGATCAATTTTAAGTTAAAAAGCCTCAATTACAAAATGGGCATCATAGCCATAGAAATTATGAAAATAATTGAAACCACATACTATTTTTGGCAACATAAATTACACCTTATATGTGGTACCACGTTAAAAAACCTCAAAAATGGCAGTGGTCCACTGACAATGAAATGTAAATTATAGCTGAAAGGCTGAATTTCGCCCCGCATATAAATCTGTACAATGTCATGATACATCTTTGACAATTTAATCTTTACATTCTGATATATTCCAATCATTTTTGGCATGTCATTGATTTTTTGCTGTTAATTTTTTAAAGAAAAAGTAACACACATTTTTTCATATCACCGGATTTCTTCTCCTTTTCATAATAACACAAGACTCAATATTGTTCATTTTTTTAGATAACTTATCATGTTTTGATTTGACTCTGCCACAAAGAAGACCTCAAGATGCTATCAACAATATACGATTTTTTCCTACTACAAAATAAATAAAAGTCACGGTAACTTGTATCAAGAACAAAGACTGCTCTTTGTCAAATTTGAAAGCATTTTTCTAGTGTCGACATAAATCCCGTAGCCCAATATAGTTGAGAATTATCTAGTGTAAAAATCACATCCAAGAGGAGTATTTTTAATATCACTAAAAGCTTGCGATCCAGGCAGCAGCGGACCGAAAATTAATACCTTTCCCATTATATCCTGGAAAGGCTCGAAACTTTCGGGATGATATACCTACAATTTAATTAATTATAAATACTTGCTACCTGTGCTTTGCTCGCTTGTAAACAAGGGATGGCGTCGTTCCTAGCACCTAGTTAGAGAAACCCACTGAAGCCAGATATATCTAAAATGCTTCCACTCTTTTGTTGTTATTCAAAAAAATGTTAAGAAAAGAACTAAAACACATTTCTTAAACAAAAAACTTCTGCATAACGAGCTGGTCAATTAAAGTTATGTGAAAAGCTTGTGGTCGATAGCAACTTTTCTAAAAGTTTAAAACTGAACAAACACTCTTTTTCTGCAGGTAATTGTCACAAAAACTGAAATCCGAGGAAATTTTTTAAATTGGAAAGGGGCTGATTGTAGTAGAAATTATTAATGTTTCTTTCATCGCGTTTCCAGTAGCTGATTACCAAAGAAGGTAAACATCAAATCTGAGAGGCTGAAATATTAAATTTCGAGCATTATTTGACGCAGAAAAATTATTCTCTTAGAACGAAGCTAGTCGGGGGTAATTTAAAATTCAAATTATTTCCTTTGCTTTTGGTTACGTGCTTGAAAAATTAGCCGCGTTATTTTATTAGCTGCGAGCAAAATTATTAGCACAAGGAAAAAAAATTAAATTTAAATTTGCAATTAAAGTGTCGAAAAAAATCGGCGAAAGCGCACAAGTTGGCGCCCCACTGTGAGAATGTAAATGCCTCTTGTTCGACTTCGGGATGAAAGATGGCGCGGCGAAGAGTGTCAACAAGGGACAAATTATTGGGCCTGTTATTTTAATATTCGCTTCCCTCGGGGGCAGGAAGTTTGAAAAAGTCGGAATTTATGAGCTCGCATTGATATCTTCGTCCACGTGGATTGGAAAAGTTTCTCAGTAAGGGACTTTGGGTAGGAGTGTTGCTTCAAAACTTTGCAAAACGACACCTTATTGAGGGGGAGGAAAATTTCAACTATTACTGACTTATCAATGTTTCTAGTCTACAAAAGCGTCAAATTTTTATATAGTCAATTGCTTTTACATAACTGTGTAGGGTATGACTCGCATTTCTTTGACAAATTTTTCCTCGGTCCCTGCTTATAAATATCACCATGGATTACAGCAAATAGCTTTAGAGGAAAAAACGAGAAAGGTATAAAAAAACATCAAGTTTAAGGACTGCTGTGGACCCAGGACCAAACGCTGATGTTAAATACTGTTTTTAAATAAAATGTTAAACTTTTACAAGTAAATGTGGGTCATTATCAAGCCGAATATGAACAGGGCTTTAGTTCTTACAAATTCCAGTCAGTTGCTTTTACATAGATGTGTAGGATATGACTCACTTGTCCACTTTTCTTCAACGAATTTTTTCCATGTCGCTGCTCATTCACCATGGATTAAAGAAATCAATTTCAGAGAAAAAAAAACAGAAAAGTTATATGGTTCAAAGACTGCAGTAGACCACACCACTCTTAATTGATATCAAGAAATAAAACATAACATTTTTGCAAGTAAATATGAGTCATAAGAAAAGAGGTTATGAGAAGAGAGTTAATTATAAGACATTTTAGTCAATGCTTTTGCATAACCGTATAGGGTATGACCCACATTTCTTTGACAAATATTCCGTGAAATCCCTGCTCATAAATATCTCCATGTATTGCAGCAAATACTTTTAGAGCAAAAAATACAAGAAAAGTGTCTACAACATCAGTTCAAGTAGTGAAGTCGACCCAACAACACGCTGCTAAGTGCTATTTAAAAATTTAACATTACGTTTTTGCAAGTAAATGTGAGTCATAATCCATCCTATTATGAAAAGGGCTTTAGTTATAATAAAGTCTAGTCGGTTGCTTTTACAAAACTGTGTAGAGTATGACAAACATTTCTTTGAGAAATTTTCCCTTATGTCCCTGCTGATGAATATCATAATCGATTACAGCAAATAGTTGTAGAGCAGGAAACGAAAAAGGTATAAAAAACATCAAGTTTAAGGACTGCTGTGAACCCAGGACCAAACGCTGATGTTAAATACTGTCTTTAAATAAAATGCTAAATTTTTACAAGTAAATGTGAGTCATAATCAAGCCGATTATGAAAAGGGCATTAGTTCTTACAAATTCTAGTCAGTTACTTTTACATAGGTGTGTAAGATATGACTCACTATTCCACTTTTCTTCAACGAGTTTTTTTCATGTCTCTGCTCATTCACCATGGATTAAACAAATCAATTTCAGAACAAAAAAAACAGAAAAGTTATATGATTCAAAGACTGCAGAAGACCATACCACACTTAATTGATCTCAAGAAATAAAAGATAATATTTTTGCAAGTAAATGTGAGTCATAAGAAAGCAGGTTATGAAAAGAGAGTTAATTATAAAAAAATTAGTCAATGCTTTTACATAACCGTGTAGGGTATGACCCACATTTCTTTGACAAATATTCCGTGAAGCCCCTGCATATAAATATCACCATGTATTGCAGCAAATACTTTTAGAGCAAAAAATACAAGAAAAGTGTCTACAACGTCAAGTTCAAGTAGTGAAGTCGACCCAACAACACGCTGCTAAGTGCTATTTAAAAATTTAACATTACGTTTTTGCAAGTAAATGTGAGTCATAGTCCATTCTATTATGAAAAGGGTTTTAGTTATAATAAAGTCTAGTTGGTTGCTTTTACATAACTGTGTATGGTATGACAAACATTTCTTTGACAAATTTTCCCTCATGTCCCTGCTTATAAATATCACAATTGGATTACAGCAAAGAGCTTTAGAGCAAAAGACGTGAAAGGTACAAAATACATCAGGTTTAAGGACTGCAGTAGACTACAACAGATTTCCATTTATTGATTTCCATTTATTGATGCATACCATCGCAAGTGTTTGACTTTTAACGTACAAATGACAAATAAGGATAAATTTCTATTTAGTAATTTTACTGAACCGTATACACAACAGAGGAAAAAATATTTTTTTGGACACTACCTATAGGAATTTTGCTCCAAAACAAGAATGACGAACGCCTAGAGATTTGTCGTAATTCAAATGGTTCCAAATCAAAGATTGGCTCAAACCAAATCCGGAGGGGATAGAGCTAATTACCTAAAAGCAACTGAGAATAATATTATTGCTTCCTAGAGCGGAAGTTCTATCGTTAATCAAGGATGAATTCGGTCTGCCAGTAACACAAAAGGTCCTTGCGTGCGTATTTTCGTACAAAGGGATTACAATAAGTGCAAAGGGCCTAATCGCTCATTATGCTTTGGGAACTACGATGTTGGCCGCCATCTCATTGTGGTGTAGTTATACGTAGTTATGCGTGGTGAGACTAAGATGAGTCCAAGAATACAGAAAAGTACTTAAATATTCAATATCTTTCATCTGAACTCAGTTTCGTCCTCAATCAAAACACCTCAAAACAAAAAGAGTATGTAATTAGAGAATATAACGTAATGGTTGTTAGGGTGTATATGTATATTCTCGTCTATTGTTGTTAAGAAATAACTTATCTACCTCGACGCTTTTTTTATTATTATTTATTCTTGAAGTTCAACCAAAAGAAGCTATTTTTTTAGAGCATTTTGGAATTTTCTCCTCGCTTGAAATGGGTTCTTGCCCGGAGAGACGAAACAATAAACATCCTTAATTTAGCAGGCCGTAGCTGGAAAATTTCCAATTGCAGATGCGAAGCCAAAGCGCTAGGTCATTCGCTCCCAAAAATAAGGGCAAAACGTAAGGGTCTAAGCACGTGCCAAAAACAACTAGGTCTTTAGTCAGAGCCTCAAGGTTTAAAATAAATTATTATTTCTATATATACTATAAATTGCAGAATTTATGTGGCTTAGAGAATATTTGTTGAAAACAAACTCAAGTGACATGTGATCACGCACTATACCTAGATCGAGAACAAAATTCATCATGGAACCCAATTTTCATCTCCTGACGCGAAACCTCGGGCTATTCCATTCCATCTAGCAGGCAGCGAAGATTTGCATTGACACGGCCTTGTAGCCATGGCAACGACGCCGGCAGAGAGTGATTACGTCGCCGGATGACGTCACGGTTGTGCGGTTCTCATTACAGCGACTGCGAACAATATAAGGATTTTAGAACCTTATTGCGAATTTGCAATAGAAATATGATGACAAAGACAAAGACAAAGACGGTTACCGTTAATAATGTGAGACGTGTAAAAAAATAAAACACATTTCTTTATTCCCTTGGGACAATGCTATTTATTCCCTGTTATGATCGAATTTTATAAATAAAATAATAAGCTCCGGTTGCCATCGTCATTATTTCGTCGCCAACGGAATTCCCCCTTTTTTCGATTCGGCTCGAAATTTTTAACTCGATACACAAAAACCATATTTCGCAGCTTCTCGCCGCCATTGTTGATTCCATTTCCTTTGTTACCTTTAATGGGTTCCAGGCGGAAAGATACGAGATGAAAAATATTTAGTTTGCTGCTCATAGTCGCAAGTGGAAGTAATCTAGTTGGTTGCGTTCCAAAACGGTAACGAAAGCTGGCATATTGAATGCCAAGGTGCAACAGAAAGATAATATTGCGAATAAGTTGCATAATTCAATAGGATATGACAAACATTTTATTATTTTTTTTTAATTAAATCCGGGTTTTTGGAGAGTAGAAAAAAGAGGCTTATTTGGGGAAAGATATTACAGTTTGCGTTAAATTTAGATCCACCGTTGAGGTCTTTTACCATTGAATACCTTGACGTAACCAAAAGAGCTGACATTGCGAATAAGTAACATAACTCAACAGCATATGACGCAGATTTTATTATTTTTTTAATAAAATCGGATTTTGGAGAACAGAAACAATGTCACATTTATAGAAATTTATTACAGTTGGCAGAGCCAATTTGCATTAGATTTTACGTACATTGAATACCTAGATGCAACAACAAAGAAATGAGTATGCGAGTAAGTTACATAATTCAATAGGACATGATAGACATTTTACTATTTGCTTCACTATGATCGGATTTTCAAAAGTGGCAAAACGATGCTCACTTAAAAAGATATATTACAGTTTCAGAGTAAACTTAACCCATTTGCGTTAGGTTTACGCCGACTTTGAAGAGTACATACATTGGATGCCTAGATGCAGCAAAAAGAGGTGAATTTGCAAATAAGTCACTTAATTCAATAGGATATGACACATTTTTTTTTATTTTTTTTACTAAAATCGGATTTTGGAGAGTAGAAAAAGGTCCCATTTAGTGAAAAATATTATAGATAGCGGAGCCAATTTGCGTTAATTTTTGGCCGACCTTCGAGAGATTTTAAAAAACTTTGAATACCTAGGTGCAACAAAAAAATTAGTTTGTTAATAAGTCACATAATCTAGACAGCGGTAAAGAGAGGGCCATTTGAGAAAAACTATTATAGTTAGCAGGGTCCATGTGCGTTAAATTTAAGCACTTTTAAGAGATTTTACGTACATTAAACGCAGAGATGCAACAAAAAAAATTAGATTGCAGATAAAGCACACATTTCAATAGAATATGACGCACATTTACATTAAACGCCAAGATGCAACAAAAAAATTTGATTGCGGATACATCACATAATTCAATAGGATATGACGCATATTTTATAATTTTTTAGTAAAATTGGATTTTGGACACTGGCAAACAGACGCTCATCTAGGGAAAAATATTACGGTTAGCAGAGCCCATTTGCGTTACACTTAGGCCCACTTTCGAGAGCTTTTCGTACATTGGATGCCTAGGTGCAACAAAAAGGGATGAGATTGTAAATAAGTTACATAATTCAATCGGATATGACGCACAGTTTATATTTCTTACTAATAATGGATTTTCGGGAGTGGTAAACAAAGGCCCAATTAGAAAGAAATGTTACAGTTAGCAGAGCCACTTTGCGTGAAATTTAAGCCCGATTTCGAGACCTATATTTACGTTGTAGGTATTCAACGTATGGGATGAAACAAAAAGGCATATAACTCAAAAGTCACAAAAGTCAAAATAGACAAAAATCACAAACTAAATATATTTTATTATTTTTTTACTATGATCTAATTTTGGAAAGTGACAAAAATAGGCACATTTAGAAAAATATATATTAGTTAGCAGAGCCTATTTGCGTTAAATTTAAATCTAACTTGAAGAGCTTTTCCATACGTTGAATGCCTAAATTCAACAATAAAATCAGATTGCGAATAGGTCGCATTATTCATTAGGATGTAACCCACATTTTATTATTTTTTACTAAAAACGGATTTTGGAGAGTGTTATAATGTATTGTATAGTTAATAGAGTCCACTTGCCTTAAATTTAGGCCCACTTTCAAGACCTTGGCATTGAATGACTAGATGCAATAAAAAATGAGTTTGTTAATAAGTCACATAATCTAGACAGCGATAAAGAGAAGGCCATTTGAGAAAAATATTATAGTTAGCAGGGTCCATGTACGATAAATTTAAGCACCTTAAACCCACTTTAAGAGATTTTACGTACATTAAACGCCGAGATGCAACAATAAAAATTAGATTGCGGATGAATCACATAAATCAATAGAATATGACGCACATTTACATTAAACGCCGAGATGCAACAAAAAAAATTAGATTGCGGATGAATCACATAAATCAATAGAATATGACGCACATTTACATTAAACGCCAATATGCAACTCAAAAATTAGATTGCGGATACATCACATAATTCAATAGGATATGACGCATATTTTGTAATTCTTTGGTAAAATCGGATTTTGGACACTGGCAAACAGACGCTCATCTAGGGAAAAATATTACGGTTAGCAGAGCCCATTTGCGTTACACTTAGGCCCACTTTCGAGAGCTTTTCGTACATTGGATGCCTAGGTGCAACAAAAAAGGCTGAGATTGTAAATAAGTTACATAATTCAATAGGATATGATGCACAGTTTATATTTCTTACTAATAATGGATTTTCGGGAGTGGTAAATAAAGGCCCATTTAGAAAGAAATGTTACAGTTAGCAGAGCTCCTTTGCGTGAAATTTAAGCCGGATTTCGAGACCTTTATTTACGTAGTAGGTTTTCAACCTATTAGATGAAACAAAAAGGCATATAACTCAAAAGTCACAATAGACAAAATAGACAAAAGTCACAAACTAAATATATTTTATTATTTTTTTACTATGATCTAATTTTGGAAAATGACAAAAATAGTTACATTTAGAAAAATATATATTAGTTAGCAGAGCCTATTTGCGTTAAATTTAAATCTACCTTCAAGAGCTTTTCCGTACGTTGAATGCCTAAATTCAACAATAAAATCAGATTGCGAATAGGTCGCATTATTCATTAGGATGTAACCCACATTTTATTATTTTTTACTAAAAACGGATTTTGGAGAGTGTTATAATGTATTGTATAGTTAATAGAGTCCACTTGCCTTAAATTTAGGCCCACTTTCAAGACCTTGGCATTGAATGACTAGATGCAATAAAAAATGAGTTTGTTAATAAGTCACATAATCTAGACAGCGATAAAGAGAAGGCCATTTGAGAAAAAATATTATAGTTAGCAGGGTCCATGTGCGTTAAATTTAAACACTTTTAAAAGATTTTACGTACATTAAACGCCAAGATGCCACAAACAAATTGAATGCGGATACATCACATATTTCTGTCGTCACTGTCCTCCTATTGACATTCTATCAATAGGATATGACGCATATTTTATAATGTTTTAGTAAAATCGGATTTTATACACTGTCAAACAAACGGTCATCTAGGGAAAAATATTACGGTTAGCAGAGCCCATTTGCGTTATACTTAGGCCCACTTTCGAGAGCTTTTCGTACATTGGATGCCTAGGTGCAACAAAAAGGGATGAGATTGTAAATAAATTACATAATTCAATAGGATATGACGCACAGTTTATATTTCTTACTAATAATGGATTTTCGGGAGTGGTAAATAAAGGCCCAATTAGAAAGAAATGTTACAGTTAGCAGAGCTTCTTTGCGTGAAATTTAAGCTCGATGTCGAGACCTTTATTTACGTAGTAGGTTTTCAACCTATGGGATGAAACAAAAAGGCATATAACTCAAAAGTCGCCAAAGTCAAAATAGACAAAAATCGCAAACTAAATATATTTTATTATTTTTTTACTATGATCTAATTTTGGAAAATGACAAAAATAGGCAAATTTAGAAAAAAATATATTAGTTAGCATAGTCTATTTGCGTTAAATTTAAATCTACCTTCAAGAGCTTTTCCGTACGTTGAATGTCTAAATTCAACAAAAAAACCAGATTGCGAATAGGTCGCATTATTCAATAGGATGTAACCCACATTTTATTATTTTTTACTGAAAACGGATTTTGGAGAGTGTTATAATGTATCAAATAGTTAATAGAGTCCACTTGCCTTAAATTTAGGCCCACTTTCAAGACCTTGGCATTGAATGACTAGATGCACAAAAAAAATGAGTTTGTGGTTAAGTCGCATAATTAAGAAAGATATGATACACATTTTACAATTTTTTTCACCATGAGCGTATTTTGAAAAGTGGCGAAAGGAGGCTCATTTAAAAGAATAATATTACAATTCAGTGCCCATTTGCGTTAAATTTATTGTTTGCCACTTTCAAGAGCTTTTACGTACATTGAATGATTAGATACAACAAAGAAAAATTAGTTCATGAATAAATCACATAATTAAATAAGATATGATACACATTTTACAATTTGTTTCGCTAAGATCGAATTTTGAAAGTGGTAAAAAGAGGGTTATTCAAAAGAAAAATATTACAGTTTCAGAGTCTATTTGCGTTAAATTTAAGCCCAGTTTCGAGAACCTTTACATACATTGAATGCCTTGATTCAACAAAAAAATGAGATTGTGGACAAGTTACAAAATTCAATAAGACATGATACACATTTTACTATTTAAAAAGTAGCAAAAAGATGCTTATTTAAAAAAAAAATATTACAATTATTAGAGCCCACTTCCTTTCAGTTTAAGCCCACCTTCGAGAGCTTTTACGTACTCGACATTGTAAGAGCTGCGGAGTTGTTGCTCGCTACCTTTTGTGCCCGAGGGAATTAATAAAACTTCGCCATGTTGCATGCAGTGCAATAAAAGGAGTTTTAATAGATGCACAGGATACGTTTTTCAGCTTATCCTCAATTTTTCATCATAAAAGTCACGTTTATCGTTAACATTTAGCTGGCAGCGACGAGGTTGCTCCGTGCATACCGAAACATGTTTGCTTATTTTAGGTTTAGGACTTGGTTGTTAGAGGAGACGGGATGATTTATTAATGTATCGTTTTGCGCATAACTAGCGATTGTTTATTTTCTTTTAGAGCATATACAGCCACGTAAACCGAGTTCTTATGCAGAGTTCTATTTTTCAGGTGAATTTCTTTTGGAAAACATTGAACAGCTGTTTCTGAATCTGGTATGAAGTGCTATTTTTGTCCTTTTATCATTTCAAAAATATTATTTCTCTTTGTAGAATTGCTATTTAAAGGGTATTTAATTGCGACCTTACTCCCACGGCCAGGAGTATAAACTGAGAATGCTTCGCTGATCGTGGTTTATTGAATTGACTCAAGGCACCATGCAAAAATGCGTACGTGACTTAAATCAGCACGTCCCAAAGCTAGATATCGGCATTAATAGTTGTAGCAAAAACCATTATAAGACGATAATTTTAGTAAATTTGAAGTGGCTGCAACTACCCGAGGGTTGAACTGTGGTCGACGGAGAAAAAATTATTTAAAAACCTATGTTATACTTGAAGGAAATGTGGCGGGGCAATTATTAAATTATCTGCTGAGAGATCGTGTTTTGTTTTGTCAAAGACTAAGTGTAAAAAAACTTGTCTTTCACATGTCTGCTAAAAATGTACTGAACTCATGAAATTTTAGAGGTTCAAAATCGGGTTTTGGGCTATAATAGAAGAAATAGCTTTCACGTTATTTAGTTATTATAGTTGTATGGAAATGCGTGCTTATTCCTCCTAGTGAGTTGCTCTATACCTATAGCTATACGATCAGGAATTAGTTTTAAGCCAACACTCTCTGACTGGCATCATTCCAGCTATTATTTACTGTACGCATACATTTATAATGCAGCGGGTAATTTCTGGGGTGTAACAGAGTATAGCAGCTTTGCATTCTGCGAGATTAAAATATAAATTAGGAAACCGGGTACAGGTGAGCCCTATCTCAAGGTCGTAAACATTCTAATCCTGGCTGCGAAATTGGTCTTATCCCCAAAGCCCCAGTTAGCCCATGTTTGCTCAAGACGTGTGTTGTTTGCTTTACATTGAGATGGTTTAACTCGCAGGATCGTTTAGGATCAACTGAACAAGACGATTAAGGTTTTAAATAACAGTTATTTAGTTCTAATGGCATACCCTTTCCAAAAAGAAGATTAGGTCCTTAATAATCCCAACTGGCGACATTTATCTTCGCAAGTGACACGACGGATGTAAATGTGGTCGCAGGTTCGTCTAGTCCTCCCTTTCTCGTCTAATCCCTTCAGGGCTAAATTTAATAACGCCGTATGTTGACTAAGCAAACAGTATCCCGGTGGCAAGTACGGGCGCAATAACTCTTTCCAGACAAACGACATCCTGTATAAACCGTAAATAAAAGATTCCTTAAAAGGGCTAAACAAAGGGACGGCTAGACCAAATCCCCGGTCGCATTTACATGAGATTTCCGTTTAACCGGCCAAGATTAATGTTCAGAAAAAGTCAGGCCGGGGGTTAAGAGGGCGAAATAAGAGTAAGTGTTCACTGTCAGTCCATTTTTCAAGGCATGGAAATGAAAGCACTCGGCAATAGGTGTTACGAGAACGGGGATGGGTAAACCGCCTTGCCGGAATCCATTACTGGCGAAACAGAAAAAGTCTGTTTATGCGAGTGCGGGTCTGGATAAAAGGTCTGTCGGACGGAAACGTACCAGTTTAAACCTGGAAATCGTGTGGTGGTGGGTGGCCCGACAGCTCCGGGATTTATGGACAAACATATTTAGGCTTTTAACGTGGAACGGTGTACTCTTAAGGTGGAAATGCGGGGACCGCCCACCAACGATTTAAATCTCGTCTCTAACGGCTAATAAAATTCCTTTGCGTCCTCGGTGCCAGAGCAAACTTCAGAGGCGCTTTTTCTCCACCAGATGCCGCTAGCTACGTCGAGTAGTCCACTTAATACGGAAAGTCTTCAGGCCGCTGCTGCACGTAACCCGAGGACTAATTAGGAATTAATTCGCAGTCATTATTAAAAGTTAAAAGCGGACTTCTTGCTTGTTCCTAATGAGTCGACTCCACTCGGAAACACGTTACATTAGAAGCCGTGGAGAACTGGGACAACCTACTTCTAGAAATTATTATTAGAGGATAATTTGGTTTTGAAATAAATGAGGAAATAAGTTTCACGTTTTCAAATTCACCTCGCTATGGAGATAGAATAGGAAGGATGGTTACAGTTGTGGATGCTCTAGTATCAACGAGGCCGAATGGGAAGCTTGCGCCGTTTATAGAAAACCAACACACACTGACCGATACCTCAATAACGGATCAAATCACCATCCCAGACAAAAAAGGGGAGTCGGAAATGAAACATCTGGAAAGAGTCTTTGGTTAGAATAGATACAGCAAGCACAATCCGTCCAATTAATGTAGAGCGCCAGGAAGGGAGAACGGGAGAAGATGAAGAAAAGGACGGATGGACTAGTCTACCATGCATCCACAAAGTAACGGAGAGGATTGGCAGGCGATTGGAAAGGCACAATGTTAAAACTGTCTTTAAACTCACTCGTACAATGTAATAGGGCTTGAGATCGGCCAAAGACGGCATAGATCCCCTATCGGCACTCGGAGTTTACCGAGTTCCATTCGGCTATTGCTCGGTATATATTGGTCCCACAAAACGCAGTGTCAACACGAGGATTGCGGAACACAAGAATAGTCGGAGGCTGAGACAAACACAAAAGTCAGCAGTAGCAGAGCACGCTCTCTCTCAAGGTCCCGACACCCTTTTCAATCGCAGCGTTTGTATCCGAGACTAACGAGAGAGGCCATTGAGATCTTTAACCACGACAACAATTTCAGCAGGTATTTTTCGGGCATTGAAGCCGTGATCCAATGGAATTTCCTCCTCACGTTTCGTCTACAGCTGCACAGACATTTTCAAAGGCAATGGGCGTAGTGATCTCCCGTGCTCCCCGACGTTAACTGATTCGACTGTGGTGGGCTCGGTGATATTTATTCCCCCGCCGCCGTCGCGCTGCAGTGGTGGGACTGGGATGGGGGTAATAGAGGCGCGGTTGGTTGCGCCGAAACCCCGCGTCACCATGTCACGACATACTTTTCAACGAGGTATCGATCACAGCGTTTCTATCCGAGACTAACATGGAGATCTTTAAACAAGACAACAATTTCAAAAGGAAGGAGGAAATTACGTTTCTAACTTGCAGACTGGAAGCGAGGTCTACGACATACTTTAAGGGCACCGATACCCCGCGCCACCACTACCCCCACCTCAATCCCTCCACTGCAGCGTGACGGAGCCGGCGAGAGGCGGAAGTGCGGGAGATCACTTCGCTCATTGCCTCATCGCCTTTGATAACGTCTGCCGCAGCTGTAGACGAAACGTCAGGAAGAAATTCCATTGGACCACGGCTTCAAAGCCCGGAAAACACTTTAGATTGCGTTTTGACCAGTCGTGAAAGCCTTCCCGGTCTTATATCTATAGATATTAAGGAAGTAACTGGTAATTGAAGGAGAGGAAGAAAAAAATAAAATGGTTAAGAAGCGAGCAATCAGAAAAAAAGGGTCATAAAGATGACGTTGATAATGATAACCAGAAGAAATATCTTGGACCGAGCCAATTTAGCTTAAAAGAACATCAAAAAGCTCAAAAACTTGAGGAAGACAAAGCGGGAGAAGTTCAATTGAAACATGTGACGAAAGAAAAGGTGGCAATAGAAGAACAACCACTTACAACTGCCTGAAAAAAGAGTCAATAAGTAATTAAAAAGAACTAGGAGATAAAGAGAAAATTATTCAAATTTTAACGTAGAGGAAGAAAGAAAAGCTCCGGAAACTACGGTGACTTTCGAAGAATAACCCATTGAAGAGGCTACATTAGAATAGCCTATATACAAGTTAGCCCATCGAAAGGGTTCCACCCCATTTTTGTTCCACTTGAGTATATACCTCAAAACTCAATCAGACTTTAGTTTTTAGGGGTAACAAATTTCTAAGTTCAACCTTCTAACCTGAATCTCCTGAGGGTAAGCATTGACCTTGAAATTTTTATTGGAAAGAAGGGTCAAATGATACCTCATTTTGAGGGTCTCATCAAGGTTCAAACAATTATTTTATTTTTGTTCCTTCCTCCAAATACTTATGTTTTTATCTTTTCGCTGCTTCTGTTATAAACTTAATGATAAGAAGTTGGACGATTAAAAATTACTGACTTCTTTTAAAAATGCAAATTTTGATGTAAATAAACAGTAGAATTACATTTTTGGACAGAAATGATTGAAATTTGACTCAAAATCTCTGAAAATGCAAATTAGATGTTTTTCTAGCATGTCATGAAAAAGCCAGGTTAGGATCAATTCAAAAAATCATTGAGAATGGCTTAAAATTTATAAAAATACAAAGTTAATTTTTTTGGAATAATTTAGATCATGATTAACCCCAAAATGATTTAAAAATTGGTCTAAAAACGAAATTTTGAAATTTTTGAAAACATTCAGGGTAAGATTAGGCATAAGATTGGTTAATAATGACCCACTATGTCTAAAATTGCACATTTTGATATTTTTTGAAAAACTCAATTTTAGGACAAAATTAGGCAAAAATAATTAAATCTTCTGATTTATTGTTTTTCATCATTCATTCAAAATAAATGAAATTTGACTCACACTTCAAAAGGCGAAAAAGAAATTCGGGTTAGGTTTAAAGTCAAAATTGTTTTAAAATTACTCAAAGCATTCAAAAAGGCAAATTAAAAGTTTTCGAAAAAATTCAGTATGGTAAAGGCCAAAATCGGCTACAAATTCTTAAAGCATTAAAGAATGGAACCTTGATATTTCCGGAAAAATTTAGGTTAAAATTAGGCTAAATTTGAAAATTATGGTAAAATGGAGGCTACGATTATGAACAAAAATCGGCAAAAGATAACTTAGAGCATTTAGAAATGCCAAAATTAAAAGGAGAAAGCCTTAAACCTAAAAATGTATTGTTAATTATCATCTGAAAATATATTGAACATTTAAAAATTGCACAGAGCGTCTAAAAATGCAAATCTGGATGAATTCAGGTTGGTATCAGCGCTAAAATTGGTTAGAGGTCACCGACATTTTTTAAAAATGTTAATTTTGCTGTTTTTGGAAAAATTCAACTTATTGGGATAAAGTCATACAAAAATGATTAAAATTTTCCGATTATTTGTTTTTGGTAAAATTAATTTTCCAACCAGAAGCAGCAAAATTTGACTAGGGAACCTTCAAAATAAAATTTGTCAGATTAGGATTAAGGTAAAAGTATTTTAAAAAATGGCTCAAAAGGTCTAAAAATTAAATTTTGGGAAAGTGCAGATTAGGATCAATATCATAATAATTTCTTGACGATAAAACGTCAAGAAATGCAAATCTGGAGGATCTTTAACTCCCTGAGTTGAATTAATTTAAATTAATGCTAAAATAATGAACAAAATAAGAAAAAAACAGATGTCGGGTTATCATCATTCATCGAATATCGACAGAAATCACAGAAGCGCTACAAAAACTTAATTTAATTAAAAAGTTGCTTTATTGTAATAAGTGATCAGGGCCGCGAGTTTTTTAATTTGCCTGTATGACTACTTAAGTTAAATTGTCTTTAATTAGTGTTAGAGTAATGAACAGAAGAAAGCTGTTGGCAACCCTAAAGCTTTATTATTACAACAATTGAATAATAGCACCTTATCGAACGAAAGCTTCTTCCTTAGGTTACACCCGTATACGTTCCTTTCTGTGCGTATTGAATCACGTAGGCGAACTTGTAAAATATTATTCCTGATAAGGCCAATAAGTAGAAGCACTTGTCGCGGGGTTATCGTGATTCATCATTCAGCAAATATTAACATAAATCATTAAAACGCTACAAAACTTGATTCAGTTGACAAATTGCTTTATTATAAAACGCAATCGGGGACGCGAGTTTTCTAACTTGAGTTTTTAACCTCTTAAGGTGATTTAGGTTAAATTAGTGTTATAATAATAAACAAAATAAGTAAAAAACGGATGTCGCAGAGTTATCATCATTCCTCGTTCACAAAATTCTATTATAAATTATTAAAGTGCTACAAAAAAATTTATTTAGTTAATAAATTGCTTTATTATAATTAGTGATCTGGGACGGGAGTTTTACAATTTCTCGGGCAACTAGTGCCACTCGCTTCGCTCGTGTGGTCAAACGTTACCCTCGAGAATAACGACACTCATTAAATGTTTATTGTATGATATATTATTGATCTCGAGCTCGTGCATTTAGAGTGCTAAAACTATACAAAATCACTTTTCTATCAGGTAATCAAGCTAATAGGAGCTTATAGCGCCTGGTAGGTGACTAAAATAAGGAAAGCTCGAAGCTCTGACGGACCATCAAGAATTATGCCCCCAATAAAGAGATTATACTTAGTTCTCAGCGTCCTATCTCTCGGCTATTCTTTCTCGCGAGCCATATTATGGGCCATTCAGGAGATTATGCCAAAGAAGAAAATCCCTGCCATGTCTCTATTATAGCACACCTGTTTACTAGTAGTTTCGCGTTAAACTGATGAAATTACTGATTTCTTTTAAAAATGCAATTTTTGATGTAAATAAACAGTAGAATTACATTTTTGGACAGAAATGATTGAAATTTGACTCAAAATCTCTGAAAATGCAAATTAGATGTTTTTCTAGCATGTCAGGCTAGGATTAGGCCCAACAGCACTAAAAAATTTATTAAAAGAAACATTTAAATTTGGACTGAATAGAGAAATCGGTTAAAAATGACTCAAAGTGTTTAAAAATGTTTATTTTAAGTTGGTGGAAAACTTCAGGTGAGAATAATGCAAATATTGAGTTTTGGAGAAATTGAGGTTAGAATTAATGTCGAAACATTGTCACAACATTTGTCTAAAAATGCAAATTTTGATGTTTAAAACGTAACAAAAATAGAAAATTAAATTTTTTATAAAAATTTTGATCCTGATTAACCCCAACATCAGTTGGGGGTAGTCACCCAACAAATGGGTTTAAAAATAAAATTGTGAAATTTTTGACAATAATGACCCACGTTGTCCATAAATGAACATTTCGATATTTTTTGAATAGCTCAATTTTAGGACGAAGTTAGACAATAATAATTAAATCTGCTGATTTATTGTTTTTCTTCACCGTTCAAAATAAATGAAATTTGACTCAGAACTCTGAAATCTCAATCTCTGAAAACGCAAATTAGATGTTTTTCTAGCACGTCAGGCTAGGATTAGGCCCAATATCACCGAAAAAGTTATTAAAAGAAACATTTAATTTGGAATGAATAGAGAAAGAGGTTAAAAATGACTCAAAGTGTTTAAAAATGTATATTTTAAGTTAGTGGAAAACTTCAGGTCAGGGTGATGCAAATATTGAGTTTTGGAGAAATTAAGGGTAGAATTAAGGTCGAAACACTGTCAAAACACATTGTCTAACAATGCAAATATTAAGTTTTTGGAGGCATTCAATTTTTGGGACAAAATCAGGCAAATTGATATAAATTCTGTAATTTGTTGTTTTTGGCAAAATTAACTTTTAGATAAAAATGTGTTAAATTACACTAAAAATTCCTCAAAATTAAAAATATTCTGTTTTTTTAAAAAAGCCAGGTTAGGATCAATTCAAAAAATCATTGAGAATGGCTTAAAATTTATAAAAATACAAAGTTAAATTTTTTGGAATAATTTAGATCATGATTAACCCCAAAATGATTTAAAAATTGGTCTAAAAACGAAATTTTGAAATTTGTGAAAAGATTCAGGGTAAGATTAGGCCTAAGATTGGTTAATAATGACCCACTATGTCTAAAAATGAACATTTTGATATTTTTTGAAAAACTCAATTTTAGGAAAAAATTAGGCAAAAATAATTAAATCTTCTGATTTATTGTTTTTCATCATTCATTCAAAATAAATGAAATTGGACTCAGCACGCTTCAAATGGCGAAAAAGAAATTCGGGTTAGGTTTAAAGTCAAAATTGTTTTAAAATTCCTCAAAGCATTCAATTAAAAGTTTTCGAAAAAATTCAGTATGGTAAAGGCCAAAATCGGCTACAAATTCTTAAAGCAATAAAGAATGGAACCTTGAAATTTCCGGAAAAATTTAGGTTAAAATGAGGCTAAATTTGAAAATTATGGTAAAATGGAGGCTACGATTAAGAACAAAAATCAGCAAAAGATAACTTAGAGCATTTAAAAATGCCAAAACTAAAACGAGAAAGCCTTAAACCTAAAAATGTATTGTTAATTATCATCTGAAAATATATTGAACATTTAAAAATTGCACAGAGCGTCTAAAAATGCCAATCTGGAGGAATTCAGGTTGGTATCAGCGCTAAAATTGGTTAGAGGTCACCGACATTTTTTAAAAATGTTAATTTTGCTGTTTTTGGAAAAATTCAACTTATTGGGATAAAGTCATACAAAAATGATTAAAATTTTCCGATTATTTGTTTTTGGTAAAATTAATTTTCCAACCAGAAGCAGCAAAATTTGACTAGGGAACCTTCAAAATAAAATTTGTCAGATTAGGATTAAGGTAAAAGTATTTTAAAAAATGGCTCAAAAGGTCTAAAAATTAAATTTTGGGAAAGTGCAGATTAGGATCAATATCATAATAATTTCTTGACGATAAAACGTCAAGAAATGCAAATCTGGAGGATCTTTAACTCCCTGAGTTGAATTAATTTAAATTAATGCTAAAATAATGAACAAAATAAGAAAAAAACAGATGTCGGGTTATCATCATTCATCGAATATCGACAGAAATCACAGAAGCGCTACAAAAACTTAATTTAATTAAAAAGTTGCTTTATTGTAATAAGTGATCAGGGCCGCGAGTTTTTTAATTTGCCTGTATGACTACTTAAGTTAAATTGTCTTTAATTAGTGTTAGAGTAATGAACAGAAGAAAGCTGTTGGCAACCCTAAAGCTTTATTATTACAACAATTGAATAATAGCACCTTATCGAACGAAAGCTTCTTCCTTAGGTTACACCCGTATACGTTCCTTTCTGTGCGTATTGAATCACGTAGGCGAACTTGTAAAATATTATTCCTGATAAGGCCAATAAGTAGAAGCACTTGTCGCGGAGTTATCGTGATTCATCATTCAGCAAATATTAACATAAATCATTAAAACGCTACAAAACTTGATTCAGTTGACAAATTGCTTTATTATAAAACGCGATCAGGGACGCGAGTTTTCTAACTTGAGTTTTTAACCCCTTAAGGTGATTTACGTTAAATTAGTGTTATAATAATGAACAAAATAAGTAAAAAACGGATGTCGCAGAGTTATCATCATTCCTCGTTCACAAAATTCTATTATACATTATTAAAGTGCTACAAAAAAAATTATTTAGTTAATAAATTGCTTTATTATAATTAGTGATCTGGGACGGGAGTTTTACAATTTCTCGGGCAACTAGTGCCACTCGCTTCGCTCGTGGGGTCAAACGTTACCCTCGAGAATAACGACACTCATTAAATGCTTGTTGCATGATATATTATTAATCTCGACTTCGTGCATTTAGAGTGCTAAAACTATACAAAATCACTTTTCCATCAGGTAATCAAGCTAATAGGAGCTTATAGCGCCTGGTAGGTGACTAAAATAAGGAAAGCTCGAAGCTCCGACGGACCATTAAGAATTATGCTCCCAATAAAGAGATTATACTTAGTTCTCAGCGTCCTATCTCTCGGCTATTCTTTCTCGCGAGCCATATTATGGGCCATTCAGGAGATTATACCAAAGAAGAAAATCCCTGCCAAGTCTCTATTATAGCACACCTGTTTACTAGTAGTTTAGCGTTAAAATGCTTAAAATCATGCCCCGTTTTGCGGTGAATTTATGACGGAATTCGACGCTTCTCATTGGAGAGATTAATGTTTAGGCTAAAATCACATCGGACTCTGAGCAGGATTCGGTGTTTGCAGATCCATCAGCATGCGATGCAGCTGTGGAAGATCGCACGGGGATTCATTACAAGTTTTTAATTAAACTAACTTGCTCGTTGGAATAATGTTCCATGTTCGCGTGACCTCCGGCTTTATTGCGGCTAAAAGCAGGTGAAAGATGATTTCTCTGGTTACGTGGTACAGAACGGTTTGCGGTTTCTGGTAAAGTAGCTGCTAAATAGTGAGATAAATGTTGCTTTGTTCGCTGCTAATTTTTGAAGCACATCACGAAAGACCAATGGAAAGTTTTTGGTTGTATGATTAACCTCCCCTTGTTACCCCTTTTATCTTCATTTTTAAATAATTTACTAGCCTGGATAAGGCACTTTATAGCCAAACTAAAATGAGGATTGTGCTAATTGAATTATAAAATCCGCAGGTTGAAGTTCAGCAACCAGCCAAGAAGCTGACAGAAAGAAGAAGAAATGGCATAATCGCAATTCTTGAATCTTCCACAACCACAAAATATGCAAAAAGTTATGCAAATTTCTGTAAAAATTCCTATTCGTGGCAACTGATCATTGGTTAACCTTTATGACCGATCAGGGTGAAGAGTTTTGAGATGATTGCATTAGAAAATTTAAACAAAACAACTGCAAACTTTTAAAAATTAAGCCATATTATTTTTTTTCCAAATCAATTTCCAAAATTTGATGTTATAACTAAAAATTAGTTAAATAAAGATAATCACAACTTATACTACTTTTAACAAAAAACCAACTCATAACAAAATGTTGGGGTATGCTTCATCCTAGAATAAACACGATCTCTGCCTGCTATTAGCGTCCTGCCATCCCCTATCCGTGTCTCGGGGCAGGAATCTATTGTCTGTCGATAGGGAAAAGTGTTCCAGTCTCGCCCAATTCCCTGTTAGTGCGTTGCTAGGTAACGCCATGTTGCGATTTCCGTTTAGGAACATCGGTAGCAGCAGATTTGCTTACCAGGTGGTAGCAGACATTGTTGCTTTAATCCGCAGGATCGAGCCCACCAAAAGAAATGAAATTATATAATGTTTATTATAAATATTAAAACGGATATAAAATATTTGCCTTTATTACTATTTTAATAAAAATGTTATCGCTATACAAACGTGCAGCGCGTGTGTCTTTAAGTTCCTCTTCAAACAGTATTAGAAACTAATTATTATTAAACTTTTAAATTATTTTGAGAGTTTGAAAATCAAATACTTGAACTCAACTATACCTCATTCATTTATTTTTGGCATCTTGTTACCTTTGAAAACTTCACTTTTTTATACCTCTCATGTTGAGGAGATACGATAAAAATATCAAAGTCGGATTTCCAACGCCCATTTGACGGCATTAATAAGTGAATGGTTTATACTTAATTCATTTCACTAAACTCACTCTTCCTTCAGCACCACCATAAACACAGCTACCTGTATTCCTTTCCAAACCAATTTTTTACCTTTTTTCTCATCGTCGTTCGACCTTTAACATTCCTGGCTGTGATTTAGTGAAACACTTTTTCTTTCAACCCCGATAACCTCAAAAGCCGTACCATTAAAGGGTGCGTGAAAAATCCCCGACATTATCGCGCTTTGTGCAAAGATATCGGCAAGTTTTACTACCGAACCGCACACCGGACCGGATTCCTGTTGCCCTTCGTTACTGCTTGAATGTTTACTTAAGAATAATGTTGGTTGCTTTGAAGGAACAAAAAAGTTTCGAACCAAGAAATTTATGCAAGAAGTGGAGGTAAAGTACTGATTTTGCAATTACGTTATTACTTTTAGTTATAGAGTTATTACTAGTAGTATATAAACACGGGGTTCTGTGACACATTGAGGTTATGTATGCACGTGGTTATGGTGGCGGAGCCCTACCTGTAGGAATTTCTGTCACAATTCTGCGTCATGTGTCAAAGTCATATGTCGTGGCCCCCCCCTGTCAGTTGTCGTGAGGCCCGTGTGACCCTCTTGTCGCCTGTCACTTGTCACTTGTCGCCTGTCGCTTGTCGTTTGTCAGTGTTGACGCACGGAACCACCTTGACGTCAAGCGGCGCGGGCTATTATATAAAAAAAGGCGACTAAATAAAAAACAATATTGAATAAAAATGTACATCTATTTACAAGGTTTTTCGTTTTTTATTTCTCTTACAAGAACAGAGACGTTTAACATGATTTTGCAATGCACTTTTCGATCGATGCAGTCTCTGCAACATTCTTGTCTAGCAAAAGTTGATAGTAGCCATCATCGCAACGTCCCAATATCACTTCTAGACTTGATTTAGCAAATGAAAGGGTTGTGAGGTTCATTTTTAATTGCAGCTTCAACATTAACGAACACTCTTTTAAGTTCAATATAATTAGTGTAGGTGGCCGCTATCTGAACTGTGAATTTTAACTTGAACTAACGGATTTTGCCTTGTTTTTACCTGCATCGCTCCAAAAACCTCAAAACTTCAATTTCTAGATGTTCTGAGTAATTTTCTAACCATTCTGGCCTTAGTCCTGACCTAACAAAAAACTTAGCTTGCGTCTTTAGACGCTTGGGCAATTCTGGAGTTAAACTTAAGCTGAATTTCCAAAAAATGAATATTTGCATCTTTAGACGCTTCAATTAATTTTTTACCAGTTTTGTCCCTAATCTTAACCTGCACTTTTCTACAACATAAAATTTATAAAAATACAGCTAACTGATTTTGGTCCTAATCTTAACCTAAATATTTCCAGAACTTTCAGATATACATTTATAATTTTGGACCTTATAAAAACCTGAGCTTTTTCAAAAACTTCTAATTTGCATTTTTAAATGCTTTGAGTCATTTTTAATCGATTGTGACTTTGACCCTAACTCGAAAGCAGCTGAAAACGAGGTGGTCTATATTATCCGAGATATTAAAAAGGCGTTTTAGGTGTGAAATTATGCTAAAAAATGATGTATTTAACTTTAATTTTACATTTAGAAGGTTGCCCTTTAGTAGTTTTTTTTACAATTTTAATTGGTTTTTATCAATTGTGCTCAAGTTTTCTGTACAGAATCTAGATAAGTAAATTTCGTTTTTACCATTGGATTTATAATTCCTAAGCAGCTGTATCATTATTAATTTTGAAATGAAAGGTTACTATCAATTTTGAGAATTTAAAAGGGGTTTTGTTCTTTTTTCGGATGAAATGTTTAACTTAAGTTTTTTTCCTTTTTTTCATTATGGTCAAGTTTTTTCTCTTTAGTTAGTTATTTCAAAAGTTTGTAAATATTGTGATGTTTACCTTAAATAAAGATAGAGGATTTACGAAGTTTCGATATAAAAGCTCTCAGGAATACTAAAGAACCGTATGAGTGGTAGATCGGTGAACTTTTTACACATCAAAGTACCTCAGAAATTCCTCGAAATTAGACACTTAGGAATGGCTTGAAACTACCTTGAGGTACTTTACTAGTACTACTACGAGCTTGTACGCCAAAGCGTCTACACCTCGAGTCATTTAATGACAGAATTACAATAAATTACTGAATAGCCGTAGTGGTTTCCTCATACGGCAGCTGATTCGCCTACATCATGTAAACCTTATGAAAACTGAGTTGAGCGAGCTCGGATGCAATGTTATTCTTTGCTACGTTTATAGTAATATCAGGGGGTTCTAGAAGGTTCCAGATTCTACGAACCAAAATAAGTCGATTGAACCACCACATATTACCCATTCAGCATTTTTTGACATCTTAGTAGCCATGGAATGTTTAACACCCATACTCCTTTTGCTCATGTCAAGATGATTGGCAAACAACGTCAAAGTCAAATATCCAAGGCTAACGAGATGCCAAACTTTTGTGAATAGCTCATATGTGCAAGGTGTTAATTCGAAAATGTCATCTACAAGGCTATGAACTTTTGACAGAAAAGGATGACATAATTAAAGAAAATGACCTTTTGCTCTTTCATCCCATTCTTTTGAGATTTGGCAGCATACTAGAGACATTTTCAAATGAACACCCCCTACTTTAGTCCAGAAGTTGATAGTTTCAGAGATACAGTCCGTCAAATGCAACTTTTCAGAGCAAATTTTCTTTATTTAAGACGAAAAATGTAATATACCAAAAGCAGATTTTAATCAATTGTGCCATTTTTCATCCTAAAAGTAAGTTTCTCAAAAAAAAATTCAAAATTTACATTTTTAGAGGATGAAGGTCATTTATAACCATTTTTTTGGGCCTAACTCTAACTTCTCTCGTCTAAAAAGCACCAATTTGCGTTTATAGACGCTTTGAGTAATTTTCAATCAATCTTCGACTTAATTCTAACCTGTATAAAAAAAATATCGAAATTTGGATCTTTAGACGCTATTAGTCATTTTTGACTCTAATCTTAACCCGCATATTTTTTAACAAACTTTAAATTTGCATTTTTAAAAGCTTTGAGTAACTTTTAATCAATGTTGGCCTTAATACAAACGAGTAAAGAGTAATATCCCTTAATGAAAATCGAGTTTTTGCACAATCATTAACCAAAATTTTCATCTAAATTGCGTTTTTGAAAACCACCAGATTTGCATCTTGGAAACTAGAATTTTCGCCTTTATTATAACTTGAATTTGTTTAAAATCAATTAATTTACATTTTCAAATGCTTTTGTTCATTCTTAATTGATTTTGCTCATAATGGCGCTTGGCGCTTATGCGCCATATTCCTAAAAGTATTTTACCCAATTTACTAAAAAATTATTTTGCTCCACAATGCAGTCTCTCCAAAAACATCAAAATTTGCATTTTTAGAGGATGTGTATCATCTTCTTTTTAGACGTTTTAGATTTTTGTATAAATTATTTTGGCCTTGATTATGATCCAAATTTTACCAATCGATACTAATTTGTATTTTTGCACGCTTTTGAGTTATTTTCAATATTTTTTTTTTTAATCTAATTCTAATCCTACTTTTACTAAAAAAAACAATTACTTCTAGTAAAATTTTACAAATTTTGCCTGATTTTGTCCTGAAATTGAATTTCTCTGACAATCTTTTAGCCCTAATTCTATCCTCATTTTCTCTAAAAACTAAATATGTGCATTTTCTGTTTTCCAGAATATTTGTAACGATTTTGGCCTTAGTCTTAACCACAATTTTCCGAAATTTTTTTTAAAATCTTTAAAGGGGGGGTATTACGAGTTTTTTCTCAATTCTCAATTTTGACCGCCTGTAACTTGAGAACGACTGGACCGATTGAAATTAATCTAAGTGTTTTGTCCTCCTCTTGATGTCCTCTTTCACCTCCCACCATTGGAAGTTACGTAGATGGAATATTTCCGGAGATAGACCTCTTCGGAGGTCGATTTTTAGGCACTTTTAGAATCACGTTTTTGGACCATTTTTAAAAAAACCTCTTTAGAGGTTAATTCCCTTCAAATTGAGTTTCTTAGTTTCTCAGGGAATTGCGAACGTGCCATTCCGATCAAAAACAGCAAAAAAAAATATGCAATTTTTTTTTGAAAATCTCCAAAGGGATTACGACTTTTTTCTCAATTCTCAACTTTGACCGCCTGTAACTTGAGAACGCCTGGACCGATTAGAGTGATTCCAACTGTGTTGTCCTCTTCTTGATGTCCTCTTTCACATCTCACCATCGGAAGTTACGTGGGTGGAATATTTCCGGAGATACACCCCTTCGGCAGTCGATTTTTAGGCACTTTAGAATCGCATTTTTGAACCATTTTTAAAAAAAAACCTCTTTAGAGGTTAATTTCATTCGAATTGAGTTTCTGACATTCTTAGAATATTGCGAGCGTGCCATTTCGATCAAAAACAGCAACCAAATTTTTTAGAAATTTTTTTGAAAATGTCCAAAACGACGATTACGACTTTTTTCTCAAATCTTAAATTTGACCGCCTGTAACTTGAAAACGCCTTGACCGATTAGAGTGAATACAATTGTTTTCCTTCTCCTTGGTGTCCTCTTTCACCTCCCATCATCGGAGGTTCCATAGGTGCAATTTTCTCAAAGAAGAACCCAAACGGAGGACGACTTTTAAGCACTGTTAGAATGGCGTTTTTGTACCATTTTTCTAAAAACCTCTTTAGAGGTTAATTTCATTCTAGTTAAGTTTCTTACATTCTTAGGATATTGTAAGCGTGCAATTTCGATCAAAAACAGCAAAAAACTTTCCAGAAATTTTATTGAAAATGTCCAAAGGGGAGGAGAGGTATTACGACTTTTTTCTCAATTCTCAACTTTGTCCGCCTGTAACTTGAGAACGCCTGGACCGATTAGAGTGATTCCAACTGTGTTGTCCTCTTCTTGATGTCCTCTTTCACATCCCACCATCGGAAGTTACGTGGGTGGAATATTTCCGGAGATACACCCCTTCGGCAGTCGATTTTTAGGCACTTTAGAATCGCATTTTTGAACCATTTTTAAAAAAAAACCTCTTTAGAGGTTAATTTCATTCGAATTGAGTTTCTCACATTCTTAGAATATTGCGAGCGTGCCATTTCGATCAAAAACAGCAACCAAATTTTTTAGAAATTTTTTTGAAAATGTCTAAAACGACGATTGCGACTTTTTTCTCAAATCTTAAATTTGACCGCCTGTAACTTGAAAACGCCTTGACCGATTAGAGTGAATACAACTGTTTTCCTTCTCCTTGGTGTCCTCTTTCACCTCCCATCATCGGAGGTTCCATAGGTGCAATTTTCTCAAAGAAGAACCCAAACGGAGGACGACTTTTAAGCACTGTTAGAATGGCGTTTTTGTACCATTTTTCTAAAAACCTCTTTAGAGGTTAATTTCATTCTAGTTAAGTTTCTTACATTCTTAGGATATTGTAAGCGTGCAATTTCGATCAAAAACAGCAAAAAACTTTCCAGAAATTTTATTGAAAATGTCCAAAGGGGAGGAGAGGTATTACGACTTTTTTCTCAATTCTCAACTTTGTCCGCCTGTAACTTGAGAACGCCTGGACCGATTAGAGTGATTCCAACTGTGTTGTCCTCTTCTTGATGTCCTCTTTCACATCCCACCATCGGAAGTTACGTGGGTGGAATATTTCCGGAGATACACCCCTTCGGCAGTCGATTTTTAGGCACTTTAGAATCGCATTTTTGAACCATTTTTAAAAAAAAACCTCTTTAGAGGTTAATTTCATTCGAATTGAGTTTCTCACATTCTTAGAATATTGCGAGCGTGCCATTTCGATCAAAAACAGCAACCAAATTTTTTAGAAATTTTTTTGAAAATGTCCAAAACGACGATTACGACTTTTTTCTCAAATCTTAAATTTGACCGCCTGTAACTTGAAAACGCCTTGACCGATTAGAGTGAATACAACTGTTTTCCTTCTCCTTGGTGTCCTCTTTCACCTCCCATCATCGGAGGTTCCATAGGTGCAATTTTCTCAAAGAAGAACCCAAACGGAGGACGACTTTTAAGCACTGTTAGAATGGCGTTTTTGTACCATTTTTCTAAAAACCTCTTTAGAGGTTAATTTCATTCTAGTTAAGTTTCTTACATTCTTAGGATATTGTAAGCGTGCAATTTCGATCAAAAACAGCAAAAAAACTTTCCAGAAATTTTATTGAAAATGTCCAAAGGGGAGGAGAGGTATTACGACTTTTTTCTCAATTCTCTAATTTGACCGCCTGTAGCTTGAAAACGCCTTGACTGATTGGAGTGAATCCAACTATTTTTTCTTCTTGATGTCATCTTTCACCTCCCACCATAGGAAGTTACGTAGGTGCAAAATTTTCGGAGATAGACCCCTTCGGAACTCGATTCTTAGGTACTTTTAGAATGCCGTTTTTAGACCATCTTTAAAAAAACCTCTTTAGAGATTAGTTTCATTCTAATTGAGTATGTTACCTTCCTAGAATATCGCAAGCGTGTCTTTCCATCAAAAACAGCAATAAAACTTTGCAGAATTTTTTTTGAAAATGTCCAAAGGGGGACGTATTACGACCTTTTTTCTCAATTCTCAACTTTGACCCCCTGTAACTTGAGAACGCCTTGACCAATTGAAATGAATCCAACTGTTTTGCCTCTTCTTGATGTCTTCTTTCACCTCCCACCATCAGAAGTTACGTAGATGTAATATTTCCGGAGATAGCTCTTTGGAGGTCGATTTAGGCACTTTTAGAATCGCGTTCTTGGACCATTCTTAGGACATTGCAAGCGTTGGAGACCACAATTTCAACAGGAAGGAGGAGATCACTTTGTACCATCGCCTCATCGCCTTTGGTAACGTCTACCGCAGTTGTAGATGAAACATCAGGAAAAAATTCCATTAGAACAGGGCTTCAAAGACCGGAAAACATTTTAGATTTAATTTTAGGTCTAATTCTAGCCTGATATTCCCGAATGACATTAAATTTTTGGGTAAAATTTAATTAGTGTTTATTCAAAAATATAATTTTACTATTTATTCACATCAGTTTTGTCTATTTTTTTATAAAAATGATTTTTTTCAAAGACTGGTATTTTTAGGCGCTTTCTGCAAGTTTTTACTGATTTTGGCCCTAATTCTTAAAAAATTTACAATTTCCATTTTTGATGTATTGAAATTTTTAACCAATTTCCGCCTAAGCTGATCTTCTCGAAAAAAACAACAATTTTGCATTTTCAGGCGTTTGTAATCAAACGTTTCTTATTTTGGCCCAAAAATTAATTTAAACAAAAACAACAAATTAGAAAATTTGAAACAGTTTTGCCCGATTTTTTGCCTAAAACATACTGAAAACTGGGAATGCAGCTCATAATGGTAAAGTTTTGTCTTACACCAAACGTCCCCTTGTCTTTTTAAATACCCAAAATCCTAAAGTTTTAACTAATAAGGAAACAAACTCGATTTGTAAAGTAGTACTGATAAATACAAGTAGTAATAGTAGTAAGACAAGATATTATAAAGAGAAGACAGTCACGTCAATTACACACACTAACAAAAACAGAAGCAGCGAAGCGATTAAAAATGAAGACAAAAGTGTTTGGAGAAAGAAAAAAATAAAAAAGAAATCTCGAAAAATGGAGAAATATGCACAGTCAGAAAAACTTAGTAAATAAAAATATTTAGGAAAATTAAGCGAAATCGATTATTTAATTTGGTGAAAAAAGAAAGGCTCAACTGTTTTAGGTAGGAAGTAAAGTAGAAAATTATGCTATAAACTCCATGAAATAGGGCGCAAGCATTAAATTAAAAAAAAACTTACAAAAAATATAATATTTCAACCTAATATTAACAACACTTTCCTTAGACAAAAATGATAATAACAATAGGCCTCAAGCCAGTTATAACAATAAAAGTTGAGCAGAAAAATTGACTTAAAAGTATTTGTTGCAAAACAGGCAGAATGACGAAGTAAATTATTAAAATGCTCTAAATACATTGCATTTACTGTGTAGTTGAACATGTAGTTGAACAGGGGGGAAATGCGTACGTGACTTCAGTCAGTACGAGAAAGTCAGACCGACACCAAAATTGTAGTTACACTAGTAGATTGTTTTATGTGTGGAATTCTTTATCTAATTTGTAAGATATTAGAGATTTTATTTCTGAAGAAGCATCGAGTAAACTTATATTGTGTTGACTACTTTTACGTCTAAAATCTAAGCTCCATGTTCACAAATATATCAAATTTGAAATTTATTTAAAGTTTACCTCAAGGCCTTTAAGAAACATAGTTGGTAGGTTGTAAGTAGTAAGTGCAATTTAAAAGAGAGAAAATCCTTCGTATTCTAGGCCGGAATCTGTCAGAGAGCATTATCAGAAAAACAAAACCCTAACAATAACTTGTAAGGTCTGGGGGCTTTTCTCCTTTTGTGCCAGCCGTCTCTTTTTATGTCCCGACATCAAGCTGCGAGATGTTTCGGTGACAAAAACGTCGGGGTTAATAAAATTATGGATTTGCCAGTTGACCCGTCTTGTTAGCCGGGATTTATGTGTTGAATGTTTGTTGTAAACGGGCCCGGGTAAGTAATTTTAGGAGCCGCGAACGTTGCGAAGATACTGGGGACCATCATGCGGACAGTCGTTTTGTCTCGCCCACTGATTTATGCGGTCTTTACAAGCCGAGTGGAACAAACAGATCTTAATCTGGCCCATCCATATTGTTCGCAGTTGAAGTTGCGGCGCAAGAAGTCGCAGTCGCCTTTACCAGTTCGGGTTCCTTCAATTTTGATTTCTGCGAGAGAATTTAAGCGGAACTTTGACCATAAAACATGGAAAACGCTCGAGACTGTAAACGATAAGCGTTGCCTAAAGTCCGGGCCCATGGTATTTTGCATTACGAGCTAACTGATTTGTGACTTGTATTCCCGAAGGAGGAAAATCGGGAATTGGTCCTATAAAAATAGAACGAAGCTTGCAATATACAGGAGGTCCAAAAGATTTTGTTTGCCTTAATATATATTGTGTTCCAGTATTTTTTCCATTGGAAATTTGACAAGTTGCAGCCTGCATAACATAACTGATACTGTCATTGATTGATAACCGATTTCAGGCCATGATTATTGTTGACTATTATGCTTATACGGTTGAAAACTGCTTAAATTCAATAAATATTGTTTTTCCGGGCGTTGATGAAAGGAATTTCTTCCTGACGTTTCGTCTACAGCTGCGGTAGACATTATCAAAGGCGATGAGGTTATGGGCAAAGTTATCTTCCATGCTTTCCAACGTTAACTGATTCGACTGTAGGGAGCTCCGTGGTACTTATTCCCCCGCCGTCGCGCTGCAGTGGAGGGGCTGGGGTGGGGGTAGTAGAGGCGCGGGGTTTTCGGCGCACTTGAAGTATGTTCTAGAACTCGCTTCCAGTCTGCATTTAGAAACCCAATTTCCTCCTTCCTGTTGAAATTGTTGTCGTATTTACTGACCTTTCTCATTAGTCTCGGATAAAAACGTTGCGATTGATATAAGATATCCACCTTGTTAAAGGAACGGAGATTTTTGAGGCCAATGCATTGGCAAATGCGAGTAAGAGGCCGTAGTGCTGGATCAGATAAGTGGACGACATCTTTGTTACTTTGGGACTATGGCGAGGGCGAACTTAGAAACTTCCTCTTACACCTCAACTTTATCAATCCAAAAATTCAATTTACTATGGAGATAGAAAAGAAAGAACACCTACCGTTTTTTGGATGTTTTAGTATCAAGAATGCTAAATGGGAAGTTTGCCTACACCGTTTATAGAAAACCAACACACACTGACCGATATTGACTGACTAAGAAAAGCCCGGATGGACTAGTCTACCATACATCCACAAAGTAATGGACAGCATTGGCGCTGGAGAGCGGCCAAAGACCGCAGAGATCCTCTATCGGCACCCGGCATTTATCGAGTTCCATGCCGCTGTGCCTCGGTATAGGGTAAATGGTACAGTTATTGCTTAAAATATATTTTTTAAGAAACTGGGACAAGTTACAATTTTCTGTGATTTACTACCATTATTGGCAACATGGCGGCTTCCTCTCTCGTCAAAACAGTTCCCCCGCTAACTTGACGTTTTTATTGGTCCGGCGCGATATTAATAAGTGTGTGCTCTTCGGAAGCCTAAATTCAAAGTCTTGTAGTAAAATTGCTACGAAGTGATGTGCTAAAAATAGTAAGTAATCAACCTGTTATTTTCATACCAAAGTCCTTTTGAATGATTAGTACTAAAGGTAGGTGGTAAAATATACCTTAATTTATCTTATTATTAAGGAGGTGATATGTTTTATTGGTGTGCCAATCACTATATGAAACAAATCGACAAAAAACAGTTATTGGCATGGGGTGCCAATAATTAATTATGTTATCCAAAATGCAAGAACTGATGTGTTGCCTTAAATACATCTATAATAAGAAATATTTTGTATGATTTCTTAAAACTATGTTTTCGAGAGCTGACGAATAGTGCTTGGCACTGTGCCAATTACTAAATATGTGTAGAGCCAATTGATGTTTTACCACGTAAGTCACCTAGACTACATGTGACTTTACCACTTCATTTTCAGAAAATGCCTAAAGTTGGTGAGGACGTGGCTTATTCCAAGAAGTACAATGAGGATATTCTGCAGAAAGCCATACAAGATATAAGAAATGGAATAACCAAAAAAACTGCAGCAAAGAGGTATGGCATTCCCAGAGCCACTTTACAGTTGAGACTTAACATACATTTTTCGTCTACAATTATTCGTCATGGTCCCCCATTAATTTTAAATCAAGCTGAAGAAAATCTCTTAGTAAAATGGATAAATGACAGCGTACGGAAAGGATTTCCTCAGAGAAAAGATGATCTTCAAGCGAGTGTCAAATCTTTTTTAGACCAAAGGCCAAGAGAGAATCCTTTTTAAAATAATTACCCTGGTGAAGGCTGGTATAAAAATTTCTTGAAACGTCCCCGATTCCCAATTTAACAGAGAGGCAACCTGAGGCAATTACTTCAGCTAGCGCAAACATCAGTGAACCTAATATCAGAGGTTGGTTTTCAAATATTGAAAAAACTATTTGGCATACTGGAGAATCCTGCAAAAACGAAAAATATCATTGCTCCAAAAGGTTCCAGAAACGTGTATGAAGTTGACCACGGTCAAGCCAAATCAAAAATAACAGTTTTATTACTTTTCCTGCGGCCGGTGAAACTACACCACCGATGATAATTTTTTCTTATAAGAGATTGCCATCTGGAATTGCCTCTGATGTTCCTAGTGAATGGGGCATAGGAGTTTCCTCAAACGGTTGGATGAAAGCCCAATTATTAGACCATATATATCCTGTCCAAAAAAGTGTTGAGTTTCCTGTTATTTTGTTCGTGGATGGCCACTCGACTCACCTGTCCTGTAAAGTGAGTGAACTCTGCACTAAATAAAGGATTATTTTAGTAGCTCTGTATCCTAACTCAACTCGAATTTTGCAACCGGCTGATGTATCTGTATTTAAGCCTTTAAAAAACCTCTGGAAGAAAGGGGTTTTAGAATATCGCAGAGAGCATCCATCTGTACCTCTGACAAAGGATAAACTGGTAGTAATTTTGAACAAAGTTCTCCCAAACCTTAAACCTAAGACTATTCGTCACGGTTTTCGGGCATGTGGATTATTTCCATGGAATCCTTCTGCTCTTGACTACACAAAATTTCTAGGTAAGAAGACGAATAAGCAGAATTATGCGAGAGATGCTCGTCTAAGCTATACAATATTTTTAGAAATAATTCAAAACGAAGGTGTAGATGATAATAAGTTGCACGATCTGGCAAAGAATAACATCCCAGAATGTAAAGACCTTTTTAAAATTTTTACACACACATAGAAGACATCCCAATAATTTACGATTTCGATCAATGTTCAAATTCCATAGAATTTGTCAATATCACGACTTCAAAAGAAGCTGATTTAGTACCTAGCCCGGTAAATAATGAAGTGGACAATTTGAACGCCCTATCAGCAATAGAATCGCACTTGATTCATTCTCCGAGTTACACCGAGACCGAGAATAAAGCCAGCTCTTCTGAAGTTAAAGAAACTCCTGAAATTAAAAACTTTCTCAAATGGCCCGAAACTCTAGGAAGCTTCTAATTGCACATTATACTATTATGAAGCAAAATCGCAGTCGTAGAAAAAGTATAGTGTGCAACACGTACGAAAATCACTCCTCGCACTCTTGTGACGTTGTACCATTCGCCTACGGCTCGTGCCCAAACCGGCACGCTCGTGTGAAAAGTGCAATTTTTGACACTAGTTGCACAATACGAAAATCACTCTTCAGACTCTTGTGATGACGCTGTATCACTCGCCTACGGCTCGTGTCCAAACAGTCTATCAACATCAATTTTCGATACTAGTTCTACAATATTCTATTATGAAGCAAAATCGCAGTCGTAGATAAAATATAGTGTGCAACACGTACAAAAATCACTCTTCACACTCTTGTGAACATGTACCACTCGCCTACGGCTCATGCCCAAACCGTCACCCTCGTGTGAAAAGTGCAGTTCTCGACACTAGTTGCACAATATACTATTATGAAGCAAAATCTCAGTCGTAGGAAAAGTATAGAGTGCAACACGTACGAGAATCACTCTTCACACTTTTGTGGTGACGTTGTATCACTCGCCTACGACTCGTGTCCAAACCGTCACACTCATGTGAAAAGTGCAATTTTCGACATTAGTTGCACAATATTCTATTATGAAGCAAAATCGCAGTCGTAGATAAAATATAGCGTGCAACACGTACGAAAATCACTCTGCACACTCTTGTCAACTTGTACCACTCGCCTACGGCTCGTGCCCAAACCGTCACCCTCGTGTGAAAGTGTAGTTTTCTACACTAGTTGCACAATATACTATTATGAAGCAAAATCGCAGTCGTAGGAAAACTATAGAGTGCAACACGTATGAAAATCATGCTTTACACTCTTGTAAACTTGTACCACTCGCCTACGTCTAGTGCCCAAACTGTCACGCTCGTGTGAAAAGTGCAATTTTCGACACTAGTTGTACAATATTATATTATGAAGCAAAATCGCAGTCCTAGAAAAAGTATAGTGTACAACACGTACGAAAATCACTCTTCACACTACGAAGGTGGATTACCAGGTTGGAGACGAAATAACAACTTCATTCAATTTTCAAATCGCCGACGTTTCGACCGCACATTGCGGTCTTTATGAAGGCTCTTAATGAATTGACGAAGTTATGTCAATGTTTATAACGTTAATTGTGTCTATTATCCGTTACTGGGCGAAAGTGGACCAAAGTTTTTTCGACATAGCACTTAAGGAAATACACGCAGAGCCGTGGGTAGTCAGAGCCGGAGTTGACTACCCACTGTCAACCAACATTGACATCACTTCGTCACTTCATTAAGAGCCTTGATGAGGACTGCAATATACAATAAAAACGTCGGCGATTTGAAAATTAAATGAAGTTGTTATTTCGTCCCCAACCTGCTAATCTACCTTGGTACTATTGCTATTGGGACGCTAAACATTTGGAACTCTTCACACTCTTGTGACCTTTTACCACTCGCCCACGGCTCGTGCCCAAACCGTTACCCTCGTGTGAAAAGTGAAGTTCTCTACACTAGTTGCACAATATACTGTTATAAAGCAAAATCACAGTCGTGGAAAAGTGGAAAAAGTGTAGAGAGCAACACGTACGAAAATCACTTTTCACACTCTTGTGTTGACGTTGTATCACTCGCCTACGACTCGTGTCCAAACCGTCACACTCATGTGAAAAGTGCAATTTTCGACACTAGTTTCACAATATTCTATTATGAAGCAAAATCGCAGTTGTAGATAAAATATAGCGTGCAACACGTACGAAAATCACTCTGCACACTCTTGTGAACTTGTACCACTCGCCTACGGCTCGTGCCCAAACCGTCACCCTCGTGTGAAAAGTGCAGTTTCCTACACTAGTTGCACAATACTATTGTGAAGCAAAATCGCAGTCGTAGGAAAAGTATAGAGTGCAACACGTATGAAAATCACGCTTTACACTGTTGTAAACTTGTACCACTCGCTTACGTCTAGTGCCCAAACCTTCACGCTCGTGTGAAAAGTGCAATTTTCGACACTAGTTGTACAATATTATATTTTGAAGCAAAATCGCAGTCCTAGAAAAAGTATAGTGTGCAACACGTACGAAAATCACTCTTCACACTACGATGGTGGATTACCAGGTTGGAGACGAAATAACAACTTCATTCAATTTTCAAATCGCCGACGTTTCGACCGTACATTGCGGTCTTTATGAAGGCTCTTAATGAATTGACGAAGTTATGTCAATGTTTATAACGTTAATTGTGTCCATTATCCGTTACTGGGCCAAAGTTTTTTCGACATAGCACTTAAGAAAATACACGCAGAGCCGTGGGTAGTCAGAGCCGGAGTTGACTACCCACGGTCAACCAACATTGACATCACTTCGTCACTTCATTAAGAGCCTTGATAAAGACCGCAATATACAATCGAAACGTCGGCGATTTGAAAATTAAATGAAGTTGTTATTTCGTCCTCAACCTGCTAATCCACCTTCGTACTATTGCTATTGGGACGCTAAACATTTGGAACTCTTCACACTCTAGTGACCTTTTACCACTCGCCCACGGCTCGTGCCCAAACCGTTACCCTCGTGTGAAAAGTGTAGTTTTCGACACTTGTTGCAGAATATACTATTATGAAGCAAAATCTCAGTCGTAGGAAAAGAATAGAGTGCAACACGTACGAAAATCACTCTTCACACTCTTGTGGTGACGTTGTATCACTCGCCTACGACTCGTGTCCAAACCGTCACACTCATGTGAAAAGTGCAATTTTCGACACTAGTTTCACAATATTCTATTATGAAGCAAAATCGCAGTTGTAGATAAAATATAGCGTGCAACACGTACGAAAATCACTCTGCACACTCTTGTGAAATTGTACCACTCGCCTACGGCTCGTGCCCAAACCGTCACCCTCGTGTGAATAGTGTAGTTTCCTACACTAGTGGCACAATACTATTATGAAGCAAAATCGCAGTCGTAGGAAAAGTATAGAGTGCAACACGTATGAAAATCACGCTTTACACTCTTGTAAACTTGTACCACTCGCTTACGTCTAGTGCCCAAACCTTCACGCTCGTGTGAAAAGTGCAATTTTCGACACTAGTTGTACAATATTATATTTTGAAGCAAAATCGCAGTCCTAGAAAAAGTATAGTGTGCAACACGTACGAAAATCACTCTTCACACTACGATGGTGGATTACCAGGTTGGAGACGAAATAACAACTTCATTCAATTTTCAAATCGCCGACGTTTCGACCGTACATTGCGGTCTTTATGAAGGCTCTTAATGAATTGACGAAGTTATGTCAATGTTTATAGCGTTAATTGTGTCCATTATCCGTTACTGGGCCAAAGTTTTTTCGAGCACTTAAGAAAATACACGCAGAGCCGTGGGTAGTCAGAGCCGGAGTTGACTACCCACTGTCAACCAACATTGACATCACTTCGTCACTTCATTAAGAGCCTTGATAAAGACCGCAATATACAATCGAAACGTCGGCGATTTGAAAATTGAATGAAGGTGTTATTTCGTCCCCAACCTGCTAATCCACCTTCGTACTATTGCTATTGGGACGCTAAACATTTGGAACTCTTCACACTCTTGTGACCTTTTACCACTCGCCCACGGCTCGTGCCCACACCGTTACCCTCGTGTGAAAAGTGCAGTTCTCGACACTAGTTGCACGATATACTATTATGAAGCAAAATCGCAGTCGTAGGAAAAGTTTAGAGTGCAACACGTACGAAAACCACTCTTCACACTCTTGTGGTGACGTTGTATCACTCGCCTACGACTCGTGTCCAAACCTTCACACTCATGTGAAAAGTGCAATTTTCGATACTAGTTGCACAATATTCTATTATGAAGCAAAATCGCAGTCGTAGATAAAATATAGCGTGCAACACGTACGAAAATCACTCTGCACACTCTTGTGAACTTGTACCACTCGCCTACGGCTCGTGCCCAAACCGTCACCCTCGTGTGAAAAGTGTAGTTTCCTACACTAGTTGCACAATACTATTATGAAGCAAAATCGCAGTCGTAGGAAAAGTATAGAGTGCAACACGTATGAAAATCACTCTTCACACTCTTGTAAACTTGTACCACTCGCCTACGTCTAGTGCCCAAACCGTCACGCTCGTGTGAAAAGTGCAATTTTCGACACTAGTTGTACAATATTATATTATGAAGCAAAATCGCAGTCGTAGAAAAAGTATAGTGTGCAACACGTACGAAAATCACTCTTCACACTACGAAGGTGGATTACCAGGTTGGAGACGAAATAACAACTTTATTCAATTTTCAAATCGCCGACGTTTCGACCGTACATTGCGGTCTATGAAGGCTCCTAATGAATTGACGAAGTTATGTCAATGTTTATAACGTTAATTGTGTCCATTATCCGTTACTGGGCCAAAGTGGGCCAAAGTTTTTTTGACATAGCACTTAAGGAAATACACGCAGAGCCGTGGGTAGTCAGAGCCGGAGTTGACTACCCACTGTCAACCAACATTGACATCACTTCGTCACTTCATTAAGAGCCTTGATAAAGACCGCAATATACAATCGAAACGTCGGCGATTTGAAAATTAAATGAAGTTGTTATTTCGTCCCCAACCTGCTAATCCACCTTCGTACTATTGCTATTGGGACGCTAAACATTTGGAACTCTTCACACTCTTGTGACCTTTTACCACTCGCCCACGGCTCGTGCCCAAACCGTTACCCTCGTGTGAAAAGTGCAGTTCTAGCACACTAGTTGCACAATATACTATTATAAAGCAAAATCATAGTCGTGGAAAAAGTATAGAGAGCAACACGTACGAAAATCACTTTTCACACTCTTGTGGTGACGTTCTATCACTCGCCTACGGCTCGTGTCCAAACCGTCACACTTGTGTGAAAAGTGTAATTTTCGACACTAGTTCCACAATATTCTATTATGAAGCAAAATCGCAGTCGTAGATAAAATATAGCGTGCAACACGTACAAAAATCACTCTGCACACTCTTGTGAACTTGTACCACTCGCCTACGGCTCGTGCCCAAACCGTCACCCTCGTGTGAAAAGTGTAGTTTCCTACACTAGTTGCACAATATACTATTACGAAGCAAAATCGCAGTCGTAGGAGAAGTATAGAGTGCAACACGTATGAAAATCACGCTTTACACTGTTGTAAACTTGTACCACTCGCCTACGTCTAGTGCCCAAACCGTCACGCTCGTGTGAAAAGTGCAATTTTTGACACTAGTTGTACAATATTATATTATGAAGCAAAATCGCAGTCGTAGAAAAAGTATAGTGTGCAACACGTACGAAAATCACTCTTCACACTACGAAGGTGGATTACCAGGTTGGAGACGAAATAACAACTTCATTCAATTTTCAAATCGCCGACGTTTCGACCGTACATTGCGGTCTTTATGAAGGCTATCAATGAATTGACGAAGTTATGTCAATGTTTATAGCGTTAATTGTATCCATTATCCGTTACTGGGCCAAATTGGGCCAAAGTTTTTTCGACATAGCACTTAAGGAAATACACGCAGAGCCGTGGGTAGTCAGAGCCGGAGTTGACTACCCACTGTCAACCAACATTGACATCACTTCGTCACTTCTTTAAGAGCCTTGATAAAGACCGCAATATACAATCGAAACGTCGGCGATTTGAAAATTAAATGAAGTTGTTATTTTGTCCCCAACCTGCTAATCCACCTTCGTACTATTGCTATTGGGACGCTAAACATTTGGAACTCTTCACACTCTAGTGACCTTTTACCACTTGCCCACGGCTCGTGCCCAAATCGTTACCCTCGTGTGAAAAGTGCAGTTCTCGACACTAGTTGCACAATATACAATTATAAAGCAAAATCACAGTCGTGGAAAAAGTATAGAGAGCAACACGTACGAAAATCCTTTTCACACGCTTGTGGTGACGTTCTCTATCACTCGTCTACGGCTCGTGACTAAACCGTTACCCTCGCGTGAAAAGTGAAGTTTTCGACACTAGTTGCACAATATACTATTTTGTTCCGACAGTTTTCGAGATCCGAAAGCCATCTTTATTATTTGAGCACAGATAATGAAAAGGAAGTTTCTAGAAGAAAAAATAAACGAGATATTAAAAAATTGCCGCATGTTTTGACATCTCAGCAGTGGCAAAATATACAATCCGAAAAGATAAAACAAAATAAGCTGATGAAGAATTAAAAGAAAATCGAAAAATTAAGAGATTGGAGCAAAAAATAAAGATTCAATGACATCTTCATTGGCGGGTAAAGGAAGAAAGAAACGTCAAGCAACCAAAGCTCTTAAGTCTCAAGATCAAGTTCGAACAGAGAGCAACAAATGTAATTCAAGTAGTTTAGGTATGTATATTGACCATTTTATTTTATTGTATACACTTTGAAAACTAAAAAAAACCAAACATTTAGTTTCAGGTAAAGAAAAACGAGATCATGTAAGAAATTTGTTTGGGGAGAAAAATGTTGAAGAGATAATGGGTCATGATTCACTACAACATCCAGCAGGAGATGAACCTGACAACCTCACAAACAATATTAAGGTTGTTTTATTAGTACGTTGAAAATTACAACTAGTTTTTTTGGAATAATATGTAAGTCATGCGTCAGACAATTTCATCCTACTTTTATACGAAAACACCAAAATCTGCCCCCAGTGGTAAAAGTATACATATGCAAAGTGTGCGTTAAAAAAATTAGTGATTTGTAAAGTTAAATACATAACTGTTGCTACATAAAGGATTTATAAGTCCATAACTGTATGCTGTGTGTATGTTTATATTTTGTAAAATGTATTTACCTACCTACCTATGATTTTTCCATATCTATATGGTGCCAACAACTATTCCTTGTTTATATTAAATTTTTTGGGAGTGCCAATTATAAAAATGTGATCCTTATATAATAGTTATTTATGTACTAAGAGCGAAAAGTACAACTTTTTTGCTCGGAGAGTGAAGTTTGCCTCTTTGGCATTGGCATTCGGAAACGGCACATTCGGAAACGGCACATTCGGAAACGGCACGCGGAAAATTAAACTCACATTCTGATCCTCAAAAAAGGTTAGGTTTTCGTTTGTCTAATGAAAGCGCAAAATGCGTCATTATTTGACGTTTGTAGAAAAATTAAATTAGTTACTCTTAAGGTGCCAATTACTATACCTTTTACCCTACATTGGCACCACAAAACGTAGTGTCAACACGAGGGTTACGAAACACAAGAGGAGTTGCAAACTGTGATAAACACAAGAGACAGCAGTAGCAGAGCACGCTCTATCCGAAGGTCACGACATCTCTTTTCAACGAGGTGGATATCTTATATCAATCGCAGCGTTTCTATCCGCGACTAACGAGAGAGGCCATTGAAATGTTTAAACACGACAAAAATGTCAAGAGGAAAGAGGAAATTAGGTTTCTAGGTCAGACTGGAAGCGAGTTGTACAACAAGTGCGTCGAAATCCCGCGCCTTCACTACCCCCACCCCAGCGCCTCCACTGCAGCGCGACGGCGGAGGAATATATACCACGCAGCTCACCACAATCGAATCAGTCAACGTCGGGAAGCACGGGAGATCACTTCGCCCATTGTCTTATCGCCTTTGATAATGTATGCCGCAGCTGTAGACGAAAAGTCAGGTAGAAAGTCCATTGGACGACGGCTTTAAATCCTGGAAAACTTTTTAGATTTTACTCTCTATACTTATTTTTATGCATGTACTACTCCCAAAATTCCCAACAATTTGTTCCAGAAGTGGCATAAGGCAGTCAAAAAAATAACCACATGGTACCGCTGATGCCTTAGAAACCGTCCAAGTCCTACCTTGAGAAGAATTATAAAACTGAATTTTTACACCTTGGAAGCGTGTTAATGTTACCAAATGTTACATTGTTGAAAAGAGATTTTTTAACCTCTTTCCTACGATGCGAAAAAACAAGATGGCGCCCATAAAAATTAACAAAGTTATTATATATAACTCGAAAGCAATTGGCGATAGTTTTTCTGAATACGCCATAGTATTATATTTAAAAAACTGCCCTAATAATGTTTTGCATTCAAAACTACTTTTCGCTTGGTTTAGAAACTGCAGGTCAGAAGTTAAAGATGCAGTTTTGCACATGTTTTCCCTTTTCCGGAAAACGGTAAGAGATACTATAATTTGGAAACCAGTAGCGAGTTCCTCATAAAATTCTCTAAAACTTTCCCTATTTAACCAACCCCTTATCTATTACTATAAGCAAAGTCTCTACCACACTGTATAGGAGATAAATTTGGTATGGTACGATTTGTCTTCCTAACGCTTAAAATAATTCCAATCCCCGCTGAAAACCTATCCAGGAAGCCCTTACCTTACATGATTGCGGCTTCGAGTTTAACTTCTTAAGTGAATCCTATTTGGGTCGTATCTTCGCAAAACATTACATACTTAAGAAGCCGCCAGTTCCATTATGCCTGCCGACATTAAAGTTTAACTCGGGCCGCCTAAACGAGGCCCCCTTTTCGGAGCATCGGCGTCCCGGCCTCCGAAATTAATTTAATCTTTTATATAGGACTAAGGTCGGCAAACCGGTGTGTTTTACTTAGTGGTTATGACATTTTTGAGACCTTAAAAATGTTAATGATAATCTGCTCGCTGTCGTAAAAAAAAGTCCTGAGATTTGCTTTAAAGATGTGACGTAGTCGAGGGCGATGACGAGGCGAAATTTGCACTTGAATAATGACCCACTCTCCTTCGGAACTGGGGACTGCTCAATCATCGGGAGCATATATAAGCAAAGCCACATTCACAAACCGCCGCCACCACCCACCCACCACCAATCCCTATCAGCAGCGGCGCTGACCGCAACAAACTCTAACTTCATTACATTCGCTAATGTTATTTTCGAAGGTCGGACGTCAAATGAAGCGCTATATAAGTTGGTAATGGAATTTGCGAATGTAGGAAAACTGGCAATATGGAGTCCACCGCCATTTGCATTCGATTTATTTAATAATAATGTGGAAAATGCAAGCAAAATCACACTTCAAGTTAATAGAGCTTTGGCTTCAAAAAAGTAACTTACATGGTATCGTGGTGTCTCACTTATTATAATAAAGCAATATGACAACTACATTAAGGAAAGAGCTTCATTTGGTTAAGTTACTATTATGCAAATTTTTGTAATACAGCTGTAAGGTTGACAACAGCTTCCTTTTGTTTACTGATAACACACTAACATAAATCATGGTTACTGCATGTTGCAAAGTGGTCGTGGAGTGTAGCGGGTTTGGCACAGTGTAGAATAAAACCCCTTTATTATTTGAAATTGCCGACGTTTCGACCTTATATTTGGTATTTTTCAAGGCATTTTCGAACTAAAGGGCTTCTTGTCAATGTCTAGATTTTTTGCACGTGTTAGATGAATACCAATTCGATGTCCCTGCTCATTTGTCTGTTGTGCTGTTTGTCCGAGTCGACAGAATATCAACGATGATATCGTTGGGAAAAAATCACAAGGGTGTCATGAACACGTGTAACGATGTAGACAGGAAGCCCTTTAGCTCCAGACAGCCTTGAAAAAGACCAAATCAATGGTCGAAACGTCGGCAATTTGAAATAATAAAGGTGTTTCGTTCTACCCTGTCCCAAACTCGCTACAATCCACGGCCACTTTACTAACACAAATATGCAAATTTAAAAACTCGCGTCCCGGATCACTTATTATAATAAAGCAATTTGGCGTCTAAATTAAGTTTTTCTGGACTGTAGTTACTTTATTTAATATTTGATGAATCAATAACCCGCCAGCACGTATTTTTGCTTATAGACATCATCAGACATACTGTACATCATACTGTACAAGATCATCTACACCATTCAACACATGTAAAGAAATGTGTGCTGGTATAACCTGAGGATGAAGCTCTAGCTACTATTATACGATTGTTATAAAAATAAGACTTTAGAGTGGTCAACAGCTCCCTTTTGTTAATTATTTTAGCAACAATTTAAGTCAAATCAATTTAAATAAACATGCAAATTAGAAAACTCGCGTCCCTGATCACTTATTGTAATAAAGCATTTGGCATCTAAATTAAGTTTTTTGGACTCTAGTTACTTTAGGTAATGGAACTGTAGATAGCGGGTGTAGGACAAATAGGAACCTACTTCACAGTTGCGAATGGTGTTTCGATCTTTATTTAGATCTTCTTCAGGGCTAAAAAATATGCTCAATAAATAACTCTACAACACACTTAATGCATAAACAAATCAATAAAAACACAACTATAAACACCGATAAAAAATTGCATAAAAATATGTTGCGACAATTAGTAGATATAGTAATTAACAGATATACAGTAAAACCATATGCAGTAAACCATATACAGTAAAACAGAAACCGTGCATCTGTATGTGTCTATTATCAAAGTGTAAGATGGTATGCTCAAATAATTAGGTGGTATGTGTAAGATGGTAGTGTAAGATGGTATGCTCATCTTACACTTTGATAATAGACACATACAGATGCACGGTTTCTGTTGTACTGTATATGGTTTATATGTATTTGTTAATTACTAAATCTACTTTTAATTGTTGCAGCATATTTTTATTCAATTTTTTATCGGTGTTAATAGTTGTGTCTTTATTGATTTGTTTATGCATTAAGTGTGTTGTAGAGTTATTATTTGAGCATATTTTTTAGCCCTGAAGAAGATCTAAATAAAGATCGAAACGTTGTCGTATTTGCAACTGTGTATCTACAGTTCCATTGCATTAGAAAAGATACAAAGCACATAATATAACTTTAGGTAATATTTGATGAATGAAGAATGACGATAACTCGGCAACTCGTGGTTTTCCTTATAGACTTCATGAGGCATGTAGCTTCATACTGCACAAAATCATCTATACGATTCAGTACACGTGCAAAGAAATATACAGGGTGGCCCAACGCAAACTTTCCACCGATTTTTACTGCCTTATGAAGTTGAAAACACGAAAACGCCCGGACCCGTCAATTTTAATTTCGAATGGGACATGTTCCTCTGATACTTATATCTTTTCCAGATGAACCCCAAAGCCGGGGTGACTTTTACCCTAAAAATTTTAAATGGAAAGGGGTGTCAAGTTATACATCATTTTAAAGGGCATTCAACCGCCTTTTCAATGGCACCTAACTTTTTAGAATTTAATGGTCTGTTTTCGAGAAAAAAGGGTTTTTATGTTATCTTAAGAATTTAGCAATACTGATACGGAACGTAAATTTAAAAAATGTTATTTCATTATTCCTACCTGCACTTTGATGTTTTGTAGTTTAGTGGTTGTCTTTTACTTTTGTACACGCTGTCATTTAAATATGCTTTACAGTATTCAAGGAAGAGTTGTGCTAGACGGGCCGCAAATTTGTTTAATGAACAATATCCTGATAGGAAGGTTGATCCCATTCTTACGTGGGAGACCTGGCTGCCAAATTTCAAGAGACTGGAAGTATAGGAAATTAAAAGAGGATTGTTCGTCATCCAGCAATATGAAGAGAAGCAGTTGAAATAGCTGTTTTGGGACACGTCGCGATGGAAGCTGCTACCAGCAGTAGAAAATTATCAAATGCATCAGGTGTTCGGTTGCATGAAAAGCATCCATAGAATATTAAAAGCACATAAATTCTATCCTTATAAAATTAAATTAGTGCAAGAATTACACGAATGATGATTTCGATAGACGTTTAAAATTTTATGAGATCATTAGCCAACGAATTGTTAACCATCCGAAATACCTTTATAACATTTGCTTCTCTGATGAGTGTTCCTTCTTCTTGAAGGGTGTGGTCAACCGCCATAATTGCCGTTATTGGTCGTCAACCAATCCAATGCTTTTTCATGAATTTCACTCGCAACATCCACAAAAGCTAAACGTTTGGATAGGAATTTTCGGACATCATATTATCTGTCCGTTCTTTTTTCCTGAAAACTTGAACGGATAGGTCTATTTCAATTTATCGGAAGACGCCATTGATCCAGCTTTAACAGAAATAATCGAACACGATGACCGTCACCGTGAAGAAAACATCATTTTTCAACAAGATGGGGCTCCTCCGCACTACGCCGCCCCTGTTAGGCAGTTTTTAAATGAACTATTCCCTCAAAGGTGGATTGGGAGAAGAGGACCTACAGATTGGCCTGCACGTTCCCCGGATTTGTCCCCGCTGGATTTTTTTATGGGATCATTTGAAGTCCAAAACTTATGCTACTCAACCGGATTTACTTGAAGACTTGCTGCAACATATTACAAATAAGTGTAACTTTATAACTCCACAAATATTGCAAAATGTTCGAACGCACTTTGAAAAATGTCTTCACTACTGTATGGAGGTCGGTGGTTGTCATTTTAAGCAACTAATAAATTGAAATTTATTTAATGTCAAATCGACTTTTCTGATTCCTGCTCCTGTTTTCTTGAGAACAAATAATTCAAATCTTAAACACGATGCGGCACTGAAAAGAGAACTGCACTCCCTTCAAAATGATGTATAACTTGATATCCCTTTCCATTTAAAATATTTAGAGGAAAAGTCAACCCCGCTTCATGGCTTTCTCTAAGACAATAATTATAGCAAAAAAAATGTTCCCCTTAGAGTCAAAATTGACGGATCCGAGCGGTTTCGTGTCTTTTGCTTCATAGGCCAGAAAACCCTGGTGGAAAGTTCTCGTTGGGCCACCCTGTATACTGGTGTAACCTGAGGAAAAGCTTTAGTTGGATAAGTTACTATTATACGATCGTTATAAAAATAAGGCTGTAGAGTTGTCGACAGCTTCCTTTTGTTCGATATTTTAACATTAATTTAAGGCAAATCAATTTAAACAAAGACCAAATTAGAAAACTCTCGTCCCTGATCACTTATTATAATAACGTTATTTCGAAACTAAATTCAGTTTTTATAGGAACTTAATGATTTATATTAATATTTGATGCCTGCTTATTAGCTTCATAAGGAATATCAACTAAACTAGTCAATACACAGTTTCCTTTTGTCCATTTCTAACATTAATTTAAGGCAATTCATCCTAAGTCAAACACGTAAATTAAAAAACTCGCGTCCCTGATCACTTTTTACAATGAAGTAATTTGCAAACTAAATAATGTTTTCGTGGCACTTTATTGATTTTCATTAAAATGTGATGAGTGACGATAACCAGGTTCAGTTTGCAAAATTTTTTGGTGGTTAACAGCTTTCTTTTAATCATTACTCTAACATTAATTTAAACAAATTTAACTACAACAGTCAAATATACAAATTATAAAACTCGCGTCCCTGATCACTTTTTATAATAACGCAGTTTTCCAACTAAAGTAAGTTTCTTGTAGCACTTTGTGACTATTTTTAGTCTCAGAGTTTACATTTTTGCTCAGAAGCTCGTCTTCTTGCTCTTTTCCTTCTTCCGCTTTTCGGTTACTTTTATCAGGTCCTGGGTGTTGTTGAGTGTTAATGTCGATGGGAGTCCGCCAGTTGATTGAAGAAATTTGTGGTTTCTTTGGATATTTTGGTTAATTTGGAATTTGGATATTGGTATTTTTATCAAAGGGGTGACGCAAGGTTTAGCAAATTGAACGTGCTACATTTTGCTTTAAAACTCTTTGTCCCACAATTTTAATGGTCGATTTTGCCCCTCTACTGGCATTTTTCCTATTTTTTTCTTTTGGCTTATTGATGATAATATCCGTATCCATGACAACTCAGACATGTCTTGTAAAGTGAGAAAACTGACACATGGATCAAACAAAACGAAACATGTTTCTGGTCCTAATATTAATATGAGTTCTTCCAAAATCTCCAAAAATTACGTTTTTGCACTCTTTAAATGTACATTTTTAAACGCTTTGAGTCATTTTTAATCGATTTAATGCCTTTATTTCTCTCTAACGATTTTTTTTTTCAATAATTAAAAAAATGCATTTCTAGAGGCTCTGGGTCATTTTAGCCCATTTTAGCCCTAAACTTAATTTTTCAAAAATTTTAAACTTTTATTTTTTACCCGCTTAGAGTCAATTTTCACCCATTTTGACCTTAATTCTTTTTTCTTGGAAATGACTTAATCTGTGTTTGAGGTACTTTAAGTCAAAATCCTCTATTTTTGGTAAAAAAAAAATAATTTTGTTACTTTTGCTGTTTCATTTGCATGTTTGATTGCATTTTTAGAGCCTCTGGGTCATTTTAGCCCATTTTGGCCCTAAACTTAGTTTTTCAAAAATTTTCAATTTTTATTTTTTACCCGCTTAGAGTCAATTTTCACCCATTTTGACCTTAATTCTTTTTTCTTGGAAATGACTTAATCTGTGTTTTGAGGTACTTTAGGTCAAAATCCTCTATATTTGGTTAAAAAAAAATTAATTTTGTTACTTTTGCTGTTTTACTTTACTTTAAAATTCTGTCTCCCACTTTTTAAATGGTCGATTTTTCCCCTCTACTGGGATTTTTCTTATTTTTTTCTTTTGGCTTATTGTTGATAATATCCGTATCCATGAAAACTCAGACATGTCTTGTAAAGCGAGAAAACTGACACATGGATCAAACAAAACGAAACATGTCTCTGGTCCTAATACTAATCTGAGATCTTCCAAAATCGCCAAAAATTACCTTTTTGCACTTTTTAAATGTACATTTTTAGACGCTTTGAGTCATTTTTAATCGACTCTAGGCTTTTATCTCTCTGACCATTTTTTTTTCAATAATTAAAAAATTGCATTTTTAGAGGCTTTGGGTCATTTTAGCCCATTTTGGCCCTAAACTGATTTTTTCAAAAATTCAAAATTTTTATTTTTTACCCGCTTAGAGTCAATTTTCACCCATTTTGATCTTAATTTTGTTTTCTTGGAAAACACAAAATTTGTGTTTTGAGGCATTTTGAGTCAAAATTCTGTATTTTTGGTTAAAAAATTTAATTTTGCTTCTTTTACTGTTTTATTTTGCTTTAAAATTCGGTCCCCCACTTTTATAATAGTCGATTTTGCCCGTCTATTGGCATTTCTCCTTTTTTTCTTTTGGCTTATTGTTGATAATATCCGTATCCACGACATGTCTTGTAAAGCGAGAAAACGGACACATGAATCAAACAAAACGAAACATGTTTCTGATCCTAATACTAATCTGAGTTCTTCCAAAATCTCCAAAAATTACGTTTTTGCACTCTTTAAATGTACATTTTTAAACGCTTTGAGTCATTTTTAATCGATTTTATGCCTTTATCTCTCTAACCATTTTTTTGCAATAATTAAAAATTTTATTTTTAGAGACTTTGGGTCATTTTAGCCCATTTTGACCTTAATTCTTTTTTCTTCTTTCTAGTCGGAAAACAGGAAATTTGTGTTTTGAGGAATTTTGAGTCAAAATTCTGTATTTTTGTTTAAAATAAATAATTTTGCTACTTTTGCTGTTTTATTTTGCTTTAAAATTCGGTCTGCCACTTTTTTAATGGTCGATTTTGCCCCTCTATTCGCATTTTTCCTTTTTTTTTCGGCTTATTGTTGATAATATCCGTATCCACGACAACTCAGACAAGTCTTAAATAGCGAGAAAACCGATTTGAACCACATGGTTCAAACAAAACGAAACATGTTTCTGGTCCTAATACTAATCTGAGGTCTTCCAAAATCTCCAAAATTATGATTTTGGACTTTTTAAATATATATTCCTATACGCTTTTAAGTTTTAACCGATTTTAGACCTTTATCCTTCTAACAATTTTTTTTCCAATAATTCCAAAATTTCATTTTTAGAGGCTTTGGGTCATTTTAGTCGATTTTGGCCCTAAAGCTGATTTAATAAAAAATTTCATATTTGTATTTTCTACGGTTTGAATCACTTTTCAACAATTTTTAGCCCTAACCTGAACTAACATCCTCAAAACCCATTAAATTTTGATGGTGAAAAAATTTTACCACAAAAAAAAATTTAATAAATGTTCTCTGACTTGCCTCAAAAATTGTGTTTCTTAAAAAACAGCAGAAATTAGCATTTCAAGATAATGTGGATTGTTTCTAACCGATTATAGCCCTAATACTAACTTTAAAAAAATCCAAATTTGCATTTTTAGACGCTCTTATGCAACTATCAAATGATTATAACATTAATCATATCCAGCATTTTTCCAAAAACTTTAAATTTAAATTTTTACACGTTTTGAGGCATTGTTCAAAGATGTTGAACCTTAATTATCGAAAAACAAAATAAATACAATTTGACTAAAAAACGTTTTAGTTAAATTTCACTCCTTTTGGTTTGAAAATTAATTATACCAAAACCAAAAAAAAAAAAAAAGATTTTAATTAATTTTTGACTCGTTTTATTCGAACAGGAAAATTTTAATTTTTAGAGAATGTGCTATTTTTAAATGACTATGCTATAACTCCTGACCTGAGCTTTTCCAAAAATATCAAATGTGAGTTTTTAGACGGTTTGAGTCATTTTTCATATACTTTTGCCTCATGAATTTTTAGATGATGTAGGTCATTTATAACCAATTTTAGCCCTAATGTCAACCTGAAATCCCCTGGATTTGCATTTTTAGACGCACTGTGCAACTTTTAAATGATTACGACATTATTCCTAATCTGCATTTTTTTTTCAATTTTTGATCTAAATCCTAACCTGACATTTTCAAAACATACAAAAATAACATTTCAAAGCTTTTTTAGTAAAAATCTGCAACTTTTAATTCGAAAATTAATTTTATAATAACTACAAATTAGAAGATTTGAATCAATTTTTGTCGGATGCTTCTAAAATTTCACCAAAAACAGCAAAATTTGCATTTTTAGATAATGTGCGTCATTTCTTAGCGACTTTAGCCTTAATGCTAACTTAAAATAATTCAAAATTGCATTTTTAGACTCTCCGTGCATTTTCTTAACGATTATAGCTTTAATCCTCACCTGTACTTTTCCAAACATTTTAAATTTGATTTTTTAGACGCTTAGAGCCACTTTACTCATAACCTGTCATTTTTTTGCCAACACCAAACTTCCATTTTGAAGCGGTTTTAATCAAATTTTATTTGTTTTCGTCCGAAAGGTATTTTATCACAAAATACCAAATTAGAAGACTTCAATCAATTCCGCCTGATTTGGTCTTAAAATTGAATTTTTTCAATAACAGCGTGAGATGATATGAGTTATTTTTAATTTATTTTAGCATTAATTCTAACCTGAGGTCCTCCAAAGGCCCAAGACTTGCACTTTAGATACTTTCAGTAATTTTGAATAGATTTTTTTCGTAATCTCAACTTTTCAAGTCATTTTTAACCGACTGTGGCCATAATCTTTACTGATTTTCTTCAAGCACTCCAAATTTTTATTTTTTACCCGCTTAGAGTCAATTTTCACCCATTTTTACCTCAATTCTTTTTTCTTGGGTTTTGAGGTATTTTGAGTAAAATTTTTTTATTTTTGGTTAAAAAATTTAATTTTGCTATTTAATTGAATCAGCTTTGCCTGATGTTGCTCTAAAATACGTATAATTTCTGCAAAAACATCAAAATTTCCATTTTTGGACGATGTCGGAAATTTTTAGCCTAAATTCTAAACTATATTTTTTCAAAAATTCAAAATTTGCAATCTTAGACGCATATTGTAATTTTTTTAACCAAGTTTTATCCCTGTTTTATCCTGCACTTCTCCAGAAATCTCAAATTTTCATTTTTAGACGCTTTAAGTCATTTTTTTCAAGACTTTTAAGACATCAATCCTAATCAGGATTTTTTTAAAAACTTTTTTTTTTGTATTTTTGCCTGCTTTGAGTAATTTTTCAACAATTTTGACCTTAATTTTAAAATGTCATATTTCGCTTTTTTGACCCAAAACCTTATTTTACCGAAATTTTTATTGTATCAAGAAACGTACATAATGCCCGAAGTTTAAACATAAAAAAAGTGGAGGATTTTGATCTGGTGCGGGATAATTGGCTGAAACAATTTGGCTCTCTTTTAACCTGTCTTGAGTTTCCATCACCTGGCTAACCAGTAAAACCAGACATTTTCTTGTTTCTGAATAAAATATATTCAGGAGAAAAGAGTCAGGAAAATGAAAAGAAGCAAACTTTTACGGTTACGCAAAAACTGCCGACGTTTTAACCTCAATTTTCCGGCTACTTCAATGCTACTTTACTCAACTTATTGTGTGTCCACAGCTAGAGATATTTTTGGTCCCATAAATACTTAAAAGCTTTCGCATTTAATCTGTCGGTTTTCTGCGATAATAATGAGTAGCATGAATTAAAAGAGTCTTCAATAATAATTTTGTGTTAATTGCTGCAAATTTCAGATATTTCGCCAATCAAAGATTCATTACTATTCACAAGGGATTAAAACGAGCACATACTACAACCAAACGGCGTCCCGAAATCCTGCCTTCCACGTTCGTCAGAGGAAATACGAATTTTGCAGGAAATTTAATAAGTGAAACGTCTCCCTGTTAGCGCTTGTAATTAGCTAATTTAAATATTAGAGCCGATTCATGACGTAGATAATTTTTGGAGCAGAAGCGCTGAATACTGATCAGCCTGTACGTTCCTGAGAGCGCAGCAAAAATTTGCAGCACTGGGATTTGTGTTCACAATATCATTACCTAGGACAATATTTTATATTGTTTGGGAATATAAACTATTAATCAACCCAGTAAAGAACGGAAATTTCAGCCAAGTCATGCTTTCACTAACAGCCCAATGATATATTGCTTCTTTGTAGCATGTATATAACTGTTTTGATTCTAAGAATTTATTAAAACAGCAAGTTGGCTTTGTTAGTAGAGCGATGTGGGAAAGGAGTTTTCAAATTTACACATGAGCACCAAATAAATTTGTCTAGTCCTCAGAGGCTTATTTACATGCAGAGGAGGCTTTAGAGCATAATCTAAAGCAAAATACACTGCAAGATGTTTTCGCATTATAACGACTCTATCCGCTTTAATCTCAGTCTAGATTGTCATTTTTGCCTCGAAAAGAGAAATCTGAAGATGAGAATCGTGTCTAGTGATCTTGTACTTAAAAGTACCTTTGTTATCGATTATCCAGAGAGCGGGGTGCTTATCGAATAATTAAGTATAGGTGTGACTACTAAAATGCATTTGAAGTCGTTTTGGATTGAAAATAAAAAAAACCTTCTTCACTTTTTCATCTCATTAAGAATGATGATTACAACAACCACTGTTTGGAGAAATTGACATGTTAGTGCATAATATTGCTGATTATCTACCTACATTACATTGAGTTTTTGCCACAAAGGTAAACTATAAATTTCAGCAGTATACAGAAATAAATATCTCTCTTTGTCATTCCTGCAGGCGTTAGTACGGTTTCCCCACAAAAATGCTCATAAACCTGGAAGCAATTACATTTTCTCTCTGCATGCATGGAGTAATTATTATAACTTTGTTTACATTAACTGTAATTTAATAAGCCAAACTAGGGCTCTGCAACTCCGAGCTTTAACCCATAGGGTTGAAAGCACGATTTATAATACAGTGACTGGTAACTACCGTGTTTGCAAAATGTTTTCGCCTCAAAAACCTAGACAATCGACTGTCAAGATCGTTTCTTTCATTTCACCCGATGTACATATTGATTTTATCAAACAAAAACACAACCCCATCTCTCTCACTATTGAAGGCTGCAGCCTTAAAAGCCCTTCGAACTTCGCTGCAGTACTTCCTATCAAACTTTGGAAATTTCCATCTTGATTTACATCTCATGCGGAATTATTTATACAGTCGGAGCAAGAAAATATGTCTTGACTATGTTGATTTATGTTTAGAATCCACTTTCTTATCGATTTTGAGCAACCGCGAATAGTCCCTGAGAGAGCATTAGCGGTGCAGCTGCTTATAGAGGGTGTTCATTGGGAAAGGTCATCTAGGAGGCTGTTAGCCTAGCATCTAGGTCATCCTTTTCCGTAAAAAATTATAGCCTTCTAGATAACGTTTTCTGATGAACACTTCGTATATTGATAAGCTTTTTTTGAAGATTAATTTATAACTAAAAAAATAATTGATGGAACCAAACTTGAGCCTCCTTAGATTATTAATCGTTACACAGGTGTGCAAAAATAATTTATCTGATTCACATTGGACTTCGTTCTACATACGTACACTCGAAACTGGACAGCATGTGCTTGAAAAATTGTTTCAATTATATTTACGTCATGGCGAAACCATAAAAATGGTTTATGGCTTGGAATCTGCCCACGCACCAATCCATTAATATTTTTTATATGAATTCTATGTAGATTTTTCACTCTTCGAACAAAGAAATACGGCTTTGCGCAGAGACATAACGTGGCTCAGGATTATATCATTTTTATTCGGGCTGTTTCTTCATATACAGGGTGATTCCAAAGTTGGCGATATTTTTACATGAATAGGGTTTCAAAACTGTTTTCTTTTTGGCGCTTTTCTGGAACATCGACAGAATTTAAAATGATTATGGCCTTAAATTTAACCTGTGTTGTTCCAAAAATTTAAACATTGTTATTTTGGGCGTCTTGCCAAGATTTTTCAAAGATTTTTGACCGTATTCCTAACCTGACATTCGCAAAAAACAATAAATTTCTATTTTGAAAAACAAAAAATCAAAAGATCTGAATAAATTTTCTCCGATTTGGTCTCAAAAAATTTAGTTTTTCCGAAAACAGCAAAATTTGCATATGTCGATAATGTGGTTCATTTCTAACTAATTTTAGCCCTAATACCAACCTGAAGTCTTACAAGTTTTCATTTTTAGACACTGCGTGAAATTCTTAAAAGATTAAGGCCTTAATCCAAACCTGTATATTTCCACATTTTTAAACTTGTATTTTTAAGCCACCTTGACCCTAATCCTAACAAGACATTCTCGAAAAACAATAAATTCTTGTTTTGAAGGATCTTTAGTCAAATTTTACTTTGTTGGTTGGAAAATTAATTTTACCAAAACAAAAATCAGAAGATTTGGATGAATTCTGTCATTTCTGACCAGTTTTAGCCCTATTACCAACCTTGAATCTTCGAGATTTACATTTCTAGTCACTTAGTGCAATTTTTCAAAGCTTATGGCCTTAATCCCAACCTGTCTTTTTTAACAAATTTTAAATTTGTATTTTTAGACGACTTCACCAATTTTTCACAGATTTTCGACTCCAATTCTAACCTTACATTCTCGAAAAACAATAAATTTTCGTTTTGAAGGCTTTTTAGTCAAATTTTGCTTTGTTGGTTGGAAAATTAATTTTACCAAAACATGAATCAGAAGATTGGGATCAATTTTCCACCAAATACGCATTTTTAGACAATGTGCGTCATTTCTGACCAGTTTTAGCCCTAATACCAACCTGGAATCCTCGAGATTTGCATTTTTAGTCACTTAGTGCAATTTTTAAACAATTATGACCTTTGTCCTGTGTTTGACCTGTGTTTTTTAGGCGACCCTACTAATTTTCCAAAGATTTTCGACCCCAGCTCTAACCTGACATTCTCGAAAAACAATACTTTTTTGATTTGAAGGCTTTTTAGTCAAATTTTACTTTGTTGGTTGGAAAATTAATTTTACCAAAACAAAAATTATAAAATTTTGATCAATTCTGTCTGATTTTGTCTCAAAAATATAAATTTATCCAAACACAGCAAAATATGCATTTTTAGAGAATGTGGGTCATTTCCGACCAGTTTTGGCGCTAATAGCAACTTAAAATCCTTGAGATTTACATTTTTAGTCACTTAGTGCAATTTTTAAACGATTGTGGTCGTTTTAGTCTTAACCTGTGTTTTCCAGAAATTTCAAATTTGTATTTTTAGACGACTTCACCAATTTTTCAAAGATTTTTGACTCCAATTCTAACCTGACATTCTCGAAAAACAATATATTTTTGTTTTGAAGATTTTTAGTCAAATTTTACTTTGTTGGTTAGAAAATTAGTTTTACCAAAACAAAAATTAGAAGATTTGGATAAATTTTATATTTCACTTCTTTTGGTTGAACAATTAACATTACCAAAAACAAAAAATCAGAAGATTTGAATAAATGTTTTCTGATTTTGTTCCAAAAAATTAAATTCCTCAACAAAACAGCAAAATTTGCGTTTTTCGATAATCTGGGTAATTTGCAACCAACTTTAGCCCTAAAACCAACCTGAAATCTTCCAGATTTGCATTTTTAAATGATTTGTGCAATTTTTAAATTTATATGACATTTAAACCTGTATTTCTCCAAAAATTTAAATTATTTTGTTTTTGAGACGCTTTGACCTAAAGATTTTCGAACCTAGTCCTAACCGGACATTCTCGAAAAAAAATAGATTTTTATTTTGAAGGGCGCTTGTCAAATTTTAATTCTTCTGATTGGAAAATTAATTTTATTAAAAAGAAAAAATCCGACGATATGAATTAATATTGTCTGGTTTTATTCCAAAAAACTAAATTAGAAAAAAATCATTTTTAGATATTTTGAGTAATTTCTAACCAATTTTAGCACTACAATACCAACCTGAAATCTTCCAAGTTTGCATTTTTAGACGCTTTATGCAGTCTTTAAATGATTATGGCATTAATCCTGCCCTGTATCTTTGCAAAAATTTCAAAATTGTATTTTTCGACGCTTTGACATATTTTTCAAAGATTTTTGGGCCCTAACCCTAATCGGACATTCCTTAAAAACAATAAATTTTTATTTTGAAGGCCCTTTAGTCAAATTTTACTTCTTTTGGTTAAAACATTAATTTTACTATAAATAAAAAGTTAAAAGATTTTAATCAATATTTTTTGGCATTGTTCCAAAAGATTTTCACCAAATACAGCAATATTTGCATTTTTAGATACAGCGGGTAATTTATAACCAATTTTAGCCCTAAACCAACCTGAAATCTTACAGGTTTGCATTTGTTGACGCTTTGTGCAGTTGTTAAATGATTATGGCAATAATCCTGACCCGTATTTTTTGTAAAATTTCAAATTTGTATTTTCAGGTGCTTTGACCCATTCTTCAAAGATTTCTGAACTTAAAACAACAATATATTTCTGAAGGTTTTCAACTCAAAAATCTCCAACTTTGTCTAATTTTGTCCCAAAAATTGACATAACGTGGCTCAGTATTACATCAATTTTATTCGAACTGTATTCGCATATACAGGGTGATTCCAAAGTTGGCGTTACTCTTCCACGACTAGGGCTTCAAAAAAATGTTTTTTTCTTTGGCGCTTTTTTGGAATATATAATAAATAAACAAGTTTGACAGCTGATAAAACTTATTATTAGCTGTCAAGCCACAAGCAAATTTTCTGGGTTAATAGCTACGTGGGAGAGAAATTTTTTAGTAAATAAAATATTTGTGGGGTAACCAGTGGCGCGCAGATAAAAATGTGTTTATTATTTTTTTGAGACGAAATTAGGGTGCACAATACGCTAGTGATTTCTCTAAAAATAAATAACTAAAACTGTATTCCTTCTTCAATTCTAAGCAGAAAAGCTCTTTAACTATTTTATGGTATGACGGCCCGATTTTGAATGAAAAAATAAAAACTGTTTTGATGTTTTCTTTGATACAAAAAAAATTTAAAAAATACAAAAAAAAATGTAAAATGAACTAACTTTTGCTCTTCTCGATGTTCTCTTTCACCTACCACAAACGAAAGTCCCGTTGGTTCAATAATATCGAAGATAAACCTTTATGGTTGTCGATTTTTGGAGATTTACGTTGGAAGCATGGACGCATGGGCGTGGACGTTGAAAGTTCTATAATTTAGAGAAATGTCACGTTAGTAAATTGCATTAAAAACCGCTTACTAACTTGCAAGAAAAACTGTTGTTTACTAACTGATCTACTGAATATTAGACAAAAAATATTCCTGGCTGTAGAAGCATTAGATAGATTCTTAATAGTTCATATTCATTTTGGTAAGCTGCATTAGAAACAGCTTACTAACTTGCAAGACATTCTGTTATTTTCTAACAGGTCTACTACTCGTTAAACAAAGAACATTCCTGGCTACAGAAAACTAGTAGTAAACTGTATTAGTAACAGGTTACTAACTTGAAAAACAAAGTGTTGTTTACTAACTCATCTACTGCTCGTTACACAAAGAATATTTATGGCTACAGAAAAGCTGGTAGTAAACTGTATTAGAAACAGTTAATTAACTTATGAGACTAACTATTGATCACTGCCTGACCTACTGCATATTATACAGAGAACATACCTGGATAGAGAAGCCAACTTTGACCTCCTGTAACATAAGAACGAATGCACCTATCAGAATGAATCCAACTGTTTTTTCCTCTTTTAGACGTTATTACGCCCTTTCACAATATTGACATTTATAGAGTTGAGATCTTCATTTAAGCTTAGCAAGCGAGGTGGACTAAATATTTATTCCACTTTATTTTTGACACATAAAACTCACTGTCCTCTTTAACGTAAAGCATCTTCCCCCCCCCCCCCCCACTTGCTCCCTTTGGCGCTTGCTATGTCTATTTTTACTTAAGAGCAATTTGAAGGTTGCAAGTTCTGTAATAAAGTATAAAGTCAAGACCAAATAATGAAAGAAAAATAGAAAACTTACCCTATCGAATGAAGACGTCCTCATCCATCCATGACCATCACTCGCTGCGCTCGTCAGAAATCAGTTAACCGATACTTTAAAAATTTCCGAGATAGTTTCCGGGCCACTTGTCATTATAACTGAATCCCATTACGTATTACGTCAATAGTCAGCAAAGAATCAGCTTATGCTCCGTCGATTTCGTTCCTCATATCGGGACGTCGGCGTCGCCTTCGTCGAGGAGATTGGGCAAGTCAGGCGAACGAAAAGGCCCTACACACTGGATGTTTCTTTCACAGCAGGTGTGAAGATTTCGCTTAAGGTGTTTATCGCCTTTCCGAATCGGTTTAAACGCCCTGCTTCCAGGACGTGAATCCAATATGTTCTTAAATATGACGTGACGTGGTCGATCGATCGCCTTGAGGCACCATATGTCTAGCAGGAAAAAGAGTGATGTGATGCATGAGTGCAATGAGTTGCATGAGATAGGTAATGGTGTTCTCGCGTCTAGCCTCACGAATATAGTTTTTGTAGATATTTCAACAAAAAAAGCGTATTGAAAAGAGTATTTCTTAATACCTGGCAAAATTGTGAAATAAAAAAAAACGGTTGTAACAAAGTTACTAATTATGTATGCGCAAAAATCTCTGAATAATTGGGAACTTATATTAACATGTCATATAAATGTAACACCTTTTGGAATTTATTTCATTCCTTTTTTTTCTCTTGACACCTTTTATATGACGATACAAACCAGCAATAGTTATTAACTTTATTAACAGTGTCAATTATCTGGAGCTACTTGTGGTCTTTTCTCCAGACCAGGCGATGCAATGGCTACAAAAGTTAAAGGATCCTGGGTATCTTCAAAGTGGCATTTTTTGGTTTTCCCTTTATGCTTTTACAGAAGACTATTGTCAAATAAAAAAAAATATTAAAAGATATGTAGGTTTATGTTACCTTATTATTCTTGAAGTGCAGGATATTACAGAAAAACCTTTTTCATAAATCGTGGAGCTCTTAATCTGTAGGGGATTTCTTCCTATTTGTTGATTTTTAAACAATCAGGTTGATTTTCCACAGCAGACCAAAAGAAAAAATTACCTAAAAGCCAACTGTAGGAATCAGTTCTATCCAGATCAGAAGCACTATCAATACTTAACACCTTGTGTCTGATATTGGTAGAGAATAGAGTAATCTCAGTGACGTCACAACTGCAATATCGACAGTGACAGGACGATGCGTCAATTAACCGAAAAGACGCCCTGTCAAGTCGGTCATTGTCAATGTCTAATAGCGCCCATTAGAGCGATCAGTGACCTAGAAATTATGGAAAGAGCCAACAAATGTCAATATTTCTCTAAAAATGGTCCCATTTTTTGGCCGAAACTTTGAAGGTTCCCATGATGTAATATTGTTGTCCGTGCAAGCGTCATACAAGCGTCATAGCAACTTAACGCCGGACCGGATGTTGATTATCGATTCGGTTCACCTCGACAATAACCTGCTTTATATTTCTCTAATTTGCTCACTTGCTCCAGGGTAGCAAGTGGATTGAAGCAAAAAAACGTTGCCCTTCCTGTCATTAATTTTTGCTTAAAAAAACATGCCGGCATGTTTAAAGAAATAGTTAATATTTAATTACAAAATTATTACACGTTGAAAAAATGCATAGAATTAGACAAAAAGAATGTCGACCGTCCTGGGAATCGAACCCGTCAACCTTTGCTTTAAAACCTCAACTCAACTCAATAGACCTCTATTGCCGAATTCCAGAGAATTCGTCATATTTTAGCAGCTGTGTAAAATGTACAAGATTTTCCTCCATAAACGACGTCTAATGTTTACAAGTTTCTAGTGATCTGAAGTCGACGCTTGAAGTCAACGCCATCTTTGTTTTTCAAACGAAACCACTCAATTTTTTGTTGCAAATTTAGATTCTAGTCTCGGTTGTAAGTCATTTTTGTCAAATGGTCTAATGTTCCTAATAATAATAATAATAACCTATCTGTAAGTCAAGTGTTTTTAGGAAAACAAAACCTAAAAAAAGAATTTTTCAACTTTTGAAAAGCTGTAAGCGTAAAGTATTCAAAGCATAGCAAAACTTCTTGCTCTAATTATAAAATAAAATATATATATAAATAAATAAAAAAACCTCTTTAGAGGTAAATTCCATTCGAATTGAGTTTGTTATGTTCTCAGGGGATTACAAACGTGCCATTCCTATCAAAAACCGCAAAAAAAAAAAAATTCCGAAATTTTTTTGAAAATCTCCAAAGGAGTATTACGACTTTTTTCTCATTTCTCAACTTTGACCGCCTGTGACTTGAGAACGCCTCGACCGATTAGAGTGAATCTAACGGTGTTGTACTCTTTTTGACATCGTCTTTCACCTCCCACAAACGGAAGTTCTGTAGGTGCAATATTTCCGGAGATAGACCCCTTCGAAGGTCGATTTTTAGGCACTTTTAGAATCGCGATTTTGGACCATTTATAAAAAAACCTCTTTAGACGTTAATTCGATTCGAATTGAGTTTGTTATGTTCTCAGGGGATTGCAAACGTGCCATTCTTATCAAAAACCGCAAAACAAAAATTCCGGAATGTTTTTGAAAATCTCCAAAGGGGGGAGTATTACGACTTTTTTCTCATTTCTCAACTTTGACCGCCTGTAACTTGAGAACGCCTAGACCGATTAGAGTGAATCTCACGGTGTTGTACTCTTTTTGACGTCGTCTTTTACCTCCCACCAACGGAAGTTCTGTAGGTGCAATATTTCCGGAGATAGACCCCTCGAAGGTCGATTTTTAGGCACTTTTAGAATCGCGTTTTTGGACCATTTATAAAAAAACCTCTTTAGAGGTTAATTCCATTCGAATTGAGTTTGTTATGTTCTCAGGGGATTGCAAAGGTGCCATTCTTATCAAAAACCGCAAAAAAAAAATTCCGGAATGTTTTTGAAAATCTCCAAAGGGGGGAGTATTACGACTTTTTTCTCATTTCTCAACTTTGACCGCCTGTGACTTGAGAACGCCTGGACCGATTAGAGTGAATCTGACGGTGTTTTACTCTTCTTGACGTCGTCTTTCACCTCCCACCAATGGAAGTTCTGTAGGTGCAATATTTCCGGAGATAGACCCCTTCGAAGGTCGATTTTTAGGCACTTTTAGAATCGCGATTTTGGACCATTTATAAAAAAACCTCTTTAGAGGTTAATTCCATTCGAATTGAGTTTGTTATGTTCTCAGGGGATTGCAAAGGTGCCATTCTTATCAAAAACCGCAAAAAAAAATTCCGGAATGTTTTTGAAAATCTCCAAAGGGGGGAGTATTACGACTTTTTTCTCATTTCTCAACTTTGACCGCCTGTGACTTGAGAACGCCTGGACCGATTAGAGTGAATCTGACGGTGTTTTACTCTTCTTGACGTCGTCTTTCACCTCCCACCAATGGAAGTTCTGTAGGTGCAATATTTCCGGAGATAGACCCCTTCGAAGGTCGATTTTTAGGCACTTTTAGAATCGCGATTTTGGACCATTTATAAAAAAACCTCTTTAGAGGTTAATTCCATTCGAATTGAGTTTGTTATGTTCTCAGGGGATTGCAAAGGTGCCATTCTTATCAAAAACCGCAAAAAAAAATTCCGGAATGTTTTTGAAAATCTCCAAAGGGGGGAGTATTACGACTTTTTTCTCATTTCTCAACTTTGACGGCCTGTGACTTGAGAACGCCTGGACCGATCAGAGTGAATCTGACGGTGTTGTACTCTTCTTGACGTCGTCTTTCACCTCCCACCATCGGAAGTTCCGTAGGTGCAATATTTCCGGAGATAGACCCCTTCGAAAGTCGATTTTTAGGCACTTTTAGAATCGCCTTTTTGGACCATTTATAAAAAAACCTCTTTAGAGGTTAATTCGATTCGAATTGAGTTTGTTATGTTCTCAGGGGATTGCAAACGTGCCATTCCTTTCAAAAACCGCAAAAAAAATTTCCGAAATGTTTTTGAAAATCTCCAAAGGGGGGAGTATTACGACTTTTTTCTCATTTCTCAACTTTGACCGCCTGTAACTTGAGAACGCCTGGACCGATTATAGTGAATCTCACGGTGTTGGACTCTTTTTGACGTCGTCTTTCACCTCCCACCAACGGAAGTTCTGTAGGTGCAATATTTCCGGAGATAGACCCCTCGAAGGTCGATTTTTAGGCACTTTTAGAATCGCGTTTTTGGACCATTTATAAAAAAACCTCTTTAGAGGTTAATTCCATTCGAATTGAGTTTGTTATGTTCTCAGGGGATTGCAAAGGTGCCATTCTTATCAAAAACCGAAAAAAAAAATTCCGGAATGTTTTTGAAAATCTCCAAAGATCAGATATTACGACTTTTTCCTCATTTCTCAATTTTGACCGCCTGTAACTTGAGAACGCCTGGACCGATTAGAGTGAATCTAACGGTGTTGTACTCTTCTTGACGTCGTCTTTCACCTCCCACCAACGGAAGTTCCGTAGGTGCAATATTTCCGGAGATAGACCCCTTCGAAAGTCGATTTTTAGGCACTTTTAGAATCGCCTTTTTGGACCATTTATAAAAAAACCTCTTTAGAGGTTAATTCCATTCGAATTGAGTTTGTTATGTTCTCAGGGGATTGCAAACGTGCCATTCCTATCAAAAACAGCAAAAAAAAATTTCCGAAATGTTTTTGAAAATCTCCAAAGGGGGGAGTATTACGACTTTTTTCTCATTTCTCAACTTTGACGGCCTGTAACTTGAGAACGCCTGGACCGATTAGAGTGAATCTAACGGTGTTGTACTCTTCTTGACGTCGTCTTTCACCTCCCACCAACGGAAGTTCCGTAGGTGCAATATTTCCGGAGATAGACCCCTTCGAAAGTCGATTTTTAGGCACTTTTAGAATCGCCTTTTTGGACCATTTATAAAAAAACCTCTTTAGAGGTTAATTCCATTCGAATTGAGTTTGTTATGTTCTCAGGGGATTGCAAACGTGCCATTCCTATCAAAAACAGCAAAAAAAAATTTCCGAAATGTTTTTGAAAATCTCCAAAGGGGGGAGTATTACGACTTTTTTCTCATTTCTCAACTTTGACCGCCTGTAACTTGAGAACGCCTAGACCGATTAGAGTGAATCTGACGGTGTTGTACTCTTTTTGACGACGTCTTTCACCTCCCACCAACGGAAGTTCCATAGGTGCAATATTTCCGGAGATAGACCCCTTCGAAAGTCGATTTTTAGGCACTTTTAGAATCGCGTTTTTGGAGAATTTATAAAAAAACCTCGTTAGAGGTTAATTCCATTCGAATTGAGTTTGTTATGTTCTCAGGGGATTGCAAACGTGCCATTCCTATCAAAAACCGCAAAAAAAAATTCCGAAATGTTTTTGAAAATTTCCAAAGGGGGGGAGTATTACGACTTTTTCCTCATTTCTCAATTTTGACCGCCTGTAACTTGAGAACGCCTAGACCGATTAGAGTGAATCTGACGGTGTTGTACTCCTCTTGACGTCGTCTTTCACCTCCCACCATCGGAAGTTCCGTAGGTGCAATATTTCCGGAGATAGACCCCTTCGAAAGTCGATTTTTATTCACTTTTAGAATCGCGTTTTTGGACCATTTGTAAAAAAACCTCTTTAGAGGTTAATTCCATTCGAATTGAGTTTGTTATGTTCTCAGGGGATTGCAAACGTGCCATTCCGACCGCAAACAAAAAAAGATTTTTTTGATTGTTTTTCAAAATGTCCAAAGGGGGGGGGGGGGAGGGGGGTGTTACGACTTTTTTCTCATTTCTCAAATTTGACCGCGTGTAACTCGAAAACGCCTCGACTGATTGGAGTAAACTCAACGGTTTTTTCCTCCCCTGGACCTCCTCTTTCACGTCCCACTATCGGAAGTGCCGTATGTAGAATATTTTCGGAAATAGACCCCTTCGGTTGTCGATTTTTAGGCATTTTTGGAATCGCACTTTTTACCGTGTCATGTGCCGCGCCATTCATTACGACTTTCATTTCAATTATCAACTTTGACAGCCTGTAGCTCTACCGATTGGAGCGAATCCAACTGTTTTTTCCTCTCCTCTACCACCATCATATGTTCCGTAGGTGCAATATTTTCAGAGATATCCCCTTCGGTGGTTGACTTTTAGAATCGCGACCATTTATAAAAAAACCTTTTTAAACTTTAATTTTTTATAAACGTGCCATTTCGATCGAAAATAACAAACAAAATTGTTTTGAACATTTCCAAAGAGGCCGACATTTTTTTAACATAAAAACCTTTTTTTAACATAAAAACCTTTTTTTGTTTTTTTTTTGACTTGTTAACGTGCTAGGATATTTTATATGTACTCACCCACTCAGATACAGGCATTTCCTGGCATTGATAAATTCCTAACCTGAACTAACCTGCTCAAGATACATCCTAATTAACATGCTTTAATTAGCGCCTTCGTCTCGCAATTAAAGTCAACTCAAATAGGCCAATAAATTATACTTAACTTATGAGGGCCGGGACTCTGATCTGGACCCTATTTACCAGGGCGAACTTAAGAGGGAATTTAATGACGCCCATCTCCGGTTTTAATTATCATTTTCTTTTACTATACCTAAGTTGTTTTAATCGAGCCATAAATATTCGGAATTAAGATGCAAAGCCTTTGTTCTCCGTTTTAATTTGTCGAATTTTAATTTATTGTATCCAGGCGGGGAGAGCGGCTTAGTTTGTTTCCCTTCGAGATATTAAAATTGCTTTTTAGGTTTATAATAAACAGCAATTTCGAAGCTCTTGCGCCAACGCTCGCGAGCTCTTTTAATTTAATTAAACGCTCTTCACGACTAGAGGTACCAACTATTGCTGCTTATATTGTCTTTGTCGAGTGTTTGTTGTACGAAAATATTTTATCAAATTATGCCTGGAATCCAACCACCAGCCCCGCCACATGGAAACTTATTCCGAGACAGTATTGTGTGTTAACATCAGATGGTGCCTTTGTACTCTCAATTCGCGATTCACTTAGCTTTCCTCGTCTCTGCACAAACATACCTCATACGAGGGTTTGGCGCATTTGTCGCCAATAAGGCTAATCATTATCCTTTGATTGGTACAAAGGTATGCAATAATATTATTGTACCTCTAGAAGCGTATTATTAATTAACGTGCACGACCAATCGACAACCTTCGCAATGCGTAAGCCTGGAACTTGGCGGGCCACAGCCATATTTTATTCCCAACATCCAAATAACTCAAACAAATGGTCGGTTTTGGTGACCGGCCCAACCTAGAGACACGTTAATTTATATCCGCACCGATAACAGTGACAATTTATGACACGCGTTTTCAGTTAGCAGTCGGATTTATTTAATTATGTTATAACAAATTGCGACACCTCTTATCTTTATAACCAGCCATCATTCGGGCCAAATTTGTGGCGCGAAATAATAATTTACATCGTATTAGTTTGAAACGAACGACCGCAAAATGAGTTTTTCATGCCACCTGATATGTGAATTAGGATTTGGTTTCCGATACGAATTAGTTGGCTAAGGGGATTACAGAAATTTGGGTAATTTTTAAATTTGTTTGCTAATCATTATGTGTGGTTATAGAAGAAACGTTTTTTCCAGGATTCTGGACTTATTGTCGTAGTGGAATTGTGGTTGCTTTCACCTAACCCACACTTTGTGTTCCTGAGAGACAAGGCGTCGGCGTCGTATTGCTTTCTCTTTCTTGCAGTTTAACAGATAATAACCACTTTTCACCACATCCTCCTTTAAAACTTTGTTTTGTTTGTAGGGAGTGCCTTTAACAAATTTGACAAATAAAATTGACGATTTATCAATTTATGCTGATGAGGAAAACTTGGATACTTTATGTATTAGTGAGCATTGGTGTAAGCAAAATATTTTAAACTGTGTTAATGTTTGTAATTTTAAGCTAGCCGCTTCATTTTGTAGAAAAGCTTATGATAGGAGTGGTGTTTGTATCTTTGTTAGACAGGAGTTGAGTTTTAGGGTCGTAAATGTTGATAAATATTGCCGGGAGCTGCATGCTGAATTTTGTGCAATAGAAATTTTACCGTCAAAAATTTTAATTTTAACACTTTATCGTTCAAGTTCAATGGGCTGTAAGGACATATTCTTAGAAATGTTGGATTGTTTGCTGTTTGATGTATTGGCAAAGTGTCAGAGAGTTTTAATCTTGGGTGATTTTAATATTGATTTTCTGGGCAACGGCGAGGCCATTAGAAGGTTGAGCAATATTGTACACAGCTATGGGATAGAGGCCACCATTTCTGAATACACAAGAGTACAAAATGGTTCTAGTTCCTGTATTGATAATATTTTAACAAATTTTAAAAAGTCTAATTGTTATAGCAGAGTTTGTTATCCTGGTCAATCGGATCACTATGGCCAAGTAATTCAGGTAAGTGTGAATATGTCCAGTGTGTCTTTGTTGAAAAAATATAGAAAGTTGAGCGTGGAGGGGTTTGGGATGCTAAAAACTGCTTTTGACTACCTAGATTGGTCGCCTTTTCTCTTATCGGAGAATGTTGAGCATATGGCTAACTTTTTAACATTTACCTGTCAAAATTTGATTCAAAAGATATTCCCTTTGAAAAATGTTCATGGTGGTAGACCACCAGTTAAGTGGTTTAACGATGATCTCAAGAATCAAAGGCAGTTGCTGTCGACGGTTAAACTTCTTAGGGACTCTACCCGGGAAGAGTCTTATATGAATCTGTATACAAACCTGCTGAAGGTCTATAGACGAAATATTAAGACGGTAAAAAGACAAGCATATTGCACTTTTATTGGAACATCTAATCGAAGAACCAAGAATATATGGACTCTTGCGAATTATGAGCGAGGAAACCTTTCAATGGATAATAAATATGGGAAAATTTCGCCTGATGTCCTCAATTATTACTTTTCAAGAGTCGCACAGCAGACTTTACAGTTGCTACACGTAGATGTAAATATGCAGAACGCCATGATTGATTCTATCCCGGAAGCAGCCGGCTTTTTTAGATTGCAGCCTATTGCTGATAAGGATGTTCACGAGGCAATATATGCTTTGAAAAGTACTGGATCTTTTGATGTTTATGACACCAACGCAAAAATAGTAAAAGAATTGTTATATCAGTTGGTGGTGCCTCTGACAATTCTTTACAATACATGTATAAGTGAAGGGGTCTTTCCTGACTTGTGGAAACTTAGTAGTGGATCCTCTCTTTAAAAAGAGAGATCCAAGATTACCGGAAAACTATAGACCAGTGTCTATTGTACCAATATTTGGAAAGATATTTAAGATAATATTAAAGAATCAGCTCGAGTGTTACTTTGTCCGTGAGAATCTTTTAAATGCGAACCAATTTGGCTCCCGACAAGGAAAATCAGCAGTTCAAGCCATCTCTAAGGTCATTGAGATGGTGATCGGAGGACTGGAGAAGGGTAATGTGGTTGGTTTGACATTGTGCGACCTGAGCAAAGCTTTTGATTGTATATCACATCAACTATTAAAAAGAAAACTTGCAAAATATGGCATTACGGGCAATAGTCTCAAACTGATGGAATCCTATTTGACGGCTAGAAAACAGAAGGTGATGGTTGAGGCTGAAATTTCGACCACCCTTCCTATAGACACGGGTGTACCGCAGGGGTCCATATTGGGTCCTTTCCTATTTGTTATCTATATGAATGACTTGTTTCAGTATATTGAGCCTTTCGACTGCTTTTGTTACTGCGATGATACTTCTCTGGGTTGTAATGCAAGAAATGTGGACAGCTTAGAAGATGAACAGGCACTTTTGGTCAACTCTACCAATACCTGGTTCACTCTGAATAATTTAAAACGTAATTTAAACAAGACCCAGAATATGGTATTTTCTACTAAACCACAGGTAAGGAGCGATACTACGGTGAACATCTTGGGTATAACCGTCGACAGTGGGCTCAGTTGGGGTCCCCCTATATCACACGTGGCCAGTAAGTTGGCCACGGCAATATTTACTATTAGGAGATTGCGTTGTGTGCTTGATAGGAGTACTTTGGTGACCATCAGTTACGCTCTCTTTAACTCTCATATATCATACGGAACGCTCCTGTGGGGTAGGGTCTCTTGTGCTATTGAGTTGTTTAGACTTAAAAAAAAGCAGCTAGAACTATTGTTCGAGCAGCTTATAGAGAACATTGCAAACCGTTTTTTAAGGAACTTAAAATATTGACTTTGCCGTCTTTGTATGTCTTTCAGCAGCTGCTTGAGGTTCATAAGAGCCGGCATACTCATCGGACAAACGCATATTTTCATGACTATTGTACAAGATCAGCTTGTCTTTTTAGACCTCCCAGGTTTAGGTTAGAAGTATCCAGAAGGAGTTCTCTGGATTTTGAGTTATATAACATTTTAAAACCTAATATATATATATAACATCTTTATTTCCAGGGAAATAGGCTATCGACCATTTGGTCTTTCTGCCCATGTTATAATATTACACAAATGAATTCCATATACAAATATTACAAACTTAGGGAAAGGAAGAAAAGCGACTCATTTCTAAGCTTGGCCTCTCTACGTTTGGAAATGTTCTATTAAGGTGGTTGTAGGGAAAACGAAGCGGGACTGTCTATTTTGTCTTGTTAAGCAAAGTGGGTTCAGTAGAGTCATATTGTGTGGGTTGTTTTTCCATTTAGTCTGAAGTTGTATCAGTCTTTCACTTATTTTTGTCATGTGTGTGCGTTCGTAGAGTAGTTGGTTGGAAGTATTGTGCAGCGGGTTTTCGGGGTTTCTTATCTTGGTTATCATTCTTAATGCGATTTGTTCTGTTGTTTGTGTGTATTGTTTAGTTTTCTCTGACGCATTTGCTCTTAGCACGTGTCCATAGTCTAACAGTGGTCTGCAAATGGACTTGTATATTTTTATAGCCGTTTTTGTGCTAATTCCTTTGTTTTTGTATGTCAGGGATCGAAAGTGTTTTGTCCTTTTAATAATTTCCACTCTAGTATTTCGTACGTGTTTAGTAAATTTTAATTTCTTGTCGATTGTTACTCCCAAGTATTTTATGTCTTTTTTTGGTTGGGTTGTGTGACCGTCTGCTGTTATTGTTGGGGAGTCTGCCTTAATTTGGTGGTTTGAAAGAAGGAGTTGGTTTTTTGTGGCATTTGGTGGTAGTCTCCATTTGTAGAACCAGGCCATTTTGTCGTTCGTTAGTGTCTGCAGTCTTTCAACTGCAGTGGTCTTGTCGTGTACAATGACGGCTGTGTCGTCTGCGTATTGTAGTATATAAGCTGTTTTGTCTAGGTGGTCCCTATCGGGAAGATGATAGTTGTATATATCATGGCAATACACGTTATAAAGCATGGGTGAAAGCGGCGAACTCTGAGGGAGTCCTTGTTCAGGAGAAAAAGGGAAAGAAAGAGTGTTATCAATTCGCACTTCTAGTTATCTGTTTTCAAGTAGGTTTTTAATAGTATAAAGTAAGTATTTTGGTGTTTGAAGTTGGTGAAGTTTGTACAGAAGTAGTATGTTTTGCAATCCCCTGAGAACGGAACAAATTCAATTCGATTGAAATTAACCTCTAAAGTGTTTTTTTTTTAAGAATCGTCAAAAAGCGCGATTCTAAAAGTGCCTAAAAGCCGGCCTCCTAAGGCGTCTATCTCCGAAAATATTGCACCTACGGAACTTCCGATGTCGGGAGGTAAAAGAGGATACCAAGAAGAGGAAAAAGCAGTTGGGCTCACTCCGAACGGTCGAGGCGTTCTCAAGTTACAGGCTCAAGTTGAAAATTGGGAAAAAAAGTTGTAATTTCCCCCCCCCCCCCCTTTGGACATTTTTTAAAAAATTTCGGAATTTTCTTTTTGCTGTTTTTGATTGTTCCCTAAGATTGCAAGGGTGCAACTCAATTCGAATAAATGTAACTCTAAGGAGGTTTTTTTAAAAATGGTTACAAAACGCGATTGTAAAAGTGCTTCAAAAGCGACCTCCGGAGGGAGCTATCTCCCAAAATACATGGAAAATACCTTCTCACTGGTTAATGTCTTCCTTCATTACCCTTGACCAATACAGGCACATTAGTCTTATCAATCATATCGTCAAAGTGTTCACCAATATCATCCACAGCCGAATATATAGAAAATGTGACTTGTACACCAGGGAATCTCAGTTTAGATTTAGAAATGCCCTGTGAACTAGAGAGGCAATCTTTTCGTAACTAATCCTAGTACAACGCTGTAGGGACATGAACCGAGATGTGTACGCATGCTTTATAAATTTTTCAAGAGCTTTTGACAAGGTAAAACACACAAAGTTGTTGGAAATGACATGGAAAAAGAGACAGCAAAGATATACGAATTTTATCGAATTTATATTGGAACCAGTATGTGTGAACATAGCCGGCAACAAAACAGAGGAATTGAAGATCAAGGGGACGTCCTCTCGCCGACCTTAATTAACATCTACCTTTAAAAGACATTTCAGGAGACATTGGAGGATTCTCGCAAGTATCGACTTAGCCTGAACACCTCCAAGACAAAACATGTGACCATCAGCAAAACCTCCAGCCTCCTATGGTTTTGACTTTAAATCAAGAAACTATAAAACGAGTCGAGAGATACACTTACTTGGGATCAATGGTGAATGCAAACTGGGATCAATTCGTAGAAGTAGGATGCAAAATCGAGAAGGCAAGAACTGTATTCAACGAAATGAAAACATGTTTCGTCAACAGAAATTTTAGCCTACAACTAGACACGTGGACCATGACAGAAGCGCAAATTCTGCGCATCTCATGGGTCGAGCAAGTAACTAACGAAGAAGTGCTTGGAAGAATGGGTAAAACGAAAGAAGTGACATTCACAGTGAAGAGAAGGCAAATCGAGTATTTTGGACATATTATGATGAACAATAAATATCGACTACTGCAGCTTATTCTACAGCGAAAGGTGGTCGACGGTACAAGCAGGACCAAGAAGGAGATGGAACTTAAGGCTGCAAAAGCTGCGCCAGGGGTTTCGGATGACATCTTTGCAGTTATTTAGACAGGCAGCTGGTAGAATCAGAGCAGCCATGATAATAGCTAATATTCGCAGAGAATAAGGCACTACAAGAAGAAGAAGAAGAAGAAGAAGAAGAATATAAGAGAAGAAACTGCAACGACACGAGTAATTTGCCTACTCATGAAGAAATCTTCATAAAACCACATTTTTTCCTTTCTTTGTGTACAAAAGTGTTTATTTTTACAGAAACCCCGTTATGCTTTTCCTGTAATTTTTATAAAATTTCATCTTTACGTAAGAGAATTAGTTTAAATATATCTGCCTTTCCGGGAAGATGTTTCTTCCTCTTAACTCTTACTCTCTTATTCTTTGTTATAACGATAAATGTATAATTTTTCTCTGCAGGTGTTTTCGCTGTTTTAAGCTCTAAAATCCTATTTCTTTCGTTCTTCTTATTCAAAGAATTTTTTTCCCCTCTTATTGTCTTTCTATAATTTTTATCTTTTTCGAACATAAAAGAAATAGCTTAAACGTCAACCATAATCTGCTTCTCCATAAAGAAGGTTTTCTCTGTCAATCTTAAAACCTCCGTTTTTGTTCTGTTTGTGAATAAGGTAATTTTTACAGAAATTCTGTTTCCGCCTTTCTTTGTGCTCAAAAATTGTTCTAACAGCAGAAACCCTCTTATTGTTTTCCTGTAATTTTTGTTTATTTTCCACATACGAGAATAAATCAGTTTTAGCAAACACCTTCTCTCTCTAGTCAAAATTATCTGCCTTGCAAGAAAAGGTTTCTCTCTCTTAACCCCTAAAACCTCCTTTCTTCCTCTTTTCGTGCTCAGGGAAGTTTTTAATAGAAACTTTCTCCTTTTGCATTTCTATAATTTGTATATTTTTGCTAACCGGCTACAAGGACATGAAGAGTTTTATTCCTCTTAAGCCCTGAAATTTAATTTTTTGTTTTTTTTTGTGTTCAAAAATTGTTTTAACGCAACGAAAACTTCTTTATTGCTTTACTGTAATTTTCATTTTCAAGAAGAGCTCTCCCTCCTACACTTAATACCTTCTTATTCCTCTCTTCCTGTCCAAGAAAGTTTTTGACAGAAACTGTTTCTTTTTCTTATCTTTTTCATCACAACCATACTTTTCTTCTGCAGGTAGAATTTTCTTTCTCTTAAGCCCTAAAACCTCATTTCTTCCTTTCTTCGTGTTCAGAAATTGTTATCTTTTTTTGAGATGTGAGACGTCACGTCAGTACAAAAAAAAAAGATAAATTCTACTTGGAATTTTCATTGATACGCGATTTCCATTGAGCAAACTGAAGGAAACTCTAAACAGGTATAATTGCGGCCATTGTCCCGAATAATCGTTTATTGGGAATCAAGACCTAATAAGCCGAGAAGTTTCCTCATAACGCCTATTAAGTTTCCTATTCGTGGAGTTGCCTCCCTTATTCCGATCAATGAGGCAAAAAACAAGGTCCTTGTGCGACCTTCCTGTTGACTGCTCTCTAACAGTAATTTGTTCTCTCTCTATGAGAAAAAAAATATATACCTAAGGATTTATAGCTCCAAAACGTGTGGAGCAACGATTAAAAAGAAAATAATTCGTTAATTAATACAAGAAAATTTTAGCTTTTTAGACAATTTAAAACTTTCTCTCCTGTTTTAAATCTTTTACCTTTTTTTTTCAGAAAAGCTAATTAACTCCATCTAGTAAACATCTTAATTAGGTAGTAAATTAAAATCACCCGGGTTTTAATTGGCCATTTAAGCTGTTATCTTTTTAAGCGTTTTAAAGGGCAGGCCGTCCAATTCCTTCGGCTTTGACTTAATTGATATTGCAATTATTGTAAGCGACGAAATGCAAATTACCATTGCGCCCTTATTAAGAAATATGCTTTGTTCGGAGCACCAGACAGCGATCTGTAGCAAATCTCAAAGCAGCAAACTTCCTGGATATACATTCCTCTCCATTAGTACAAAGCTCAATTGTCTTGCCGAGCTAAACCGGTTTTAATTACACAACTCTCGGCAGACCCGTGCTCCGAGACTTCCATTGATTTGTGTTTACGAGTGCTGTGCCTCGAAAAGCGTTTTTTTATTTAGCTTTGGTTTTTCTGTTAATCCAGAGAAATTTAACTGAGGTGATACGTAACAGCGTCACATGTGTGTATAACAGTTAGGTATCAATAAAGTCACAGGAAAGTAAAATTGAACTTACTTGTAATGCATAATGTCCAACTCAAGAGCATTTCTTTTCTACCTCACAATTATATAACATTTTTTATGTAAATATTACAAAAATAATTTATTTAAAACTTTCACAAATGAGAAATGTAGTGTTGAGGATCCCCAATATAAGAAGGAAGGTTTAAACAGATTTTAAGACAATTTCAAATAGTAAACATCCCAAATAAACCCTCTGTTTCTATGGAGACAAAAAGGCTATAATTCGTGCTGAATGGCTTCATATTCAAAGAATGCTGCCGAAAAAAAAATAAAAATAGTCCAGTGCGGCGTCGTGACGGATTAATGGTACGGATAGCTCGATATGATTGGCTGATGTCCGCATAAATGCATTCATTCATCCGGATGAAGTGGAGTTCAAGTTCAGTTTTCGTATCGCTGTCTCTCGGGCCATTGACCACATTAATCTAGCTGAACTGGGGACACCCATACAATACTCCGCAACTGCTTTATTTGAAATCTTGGGCAACTGCACCAAAATTGTTTTTTTTTCGAAATGTATCTTTTTCTTTTCAAAACTTCAATATATTTTGCGTAAAAAGTATAAAAAATATTGTGCTTAGCTTCTTTGTTTAATTTAAATATACGTTTTTGCCAGACAAGTTTTAGAGCTTGAGATAGAGAGAAAACTCTTTCTGGGGAGGCAAACTATGGTTGTCATTTTAGCTATTTCCCTTACGTTTGCAAGCGTAAGGCAAGTACGTTGCAAGGCGTACGTTTTGCGTAAAATTACAAGAAAACAATAAAAGAGTTTCTGTAAAAACAATTTTTAGACACAAAGAATGAAAGAATTTAGGTCTCAGAGCTTAAGATGGAGTAAGGAAACCTCTTCCTGTAAAGGAAGATTATGGTTGACATTAAAGTCAATTCCCTTATGTAGGGAAGAGGTAAAGTTTACAGGGGAATGATAAGAGGGTTTGGGTTAAAACAATTTTTGAACAAGAAGAACAAAAAGAATGAGGTTTTAGAGCTTAAGAGAAAGAATTTCTTCCAAGTGAAGCAAATTATGATTGTTGTTTTGGCTCTTTCTCTCATGTACTAAAAAAAATATATATAAAAATTATACAGACGCAAGGGGAGACAGTTTCTGAAAAATGTTTCTTAAGCACGGAAAGAGGAAGAAAGGAGGTTTTAAGGGTTAAGAGAGAGAAATCAATTCTTGATAAGGCAGACACTTGTCAGAGTTGGCGTTTAATTTAATTGTCTTATGTAGGAAACAGGTGCAAACTACAGGAAAACAGTCAGAGAGTTTCTGATTAAAATAATTGTTAAACACAAAAAAAAAGAGATTCCTCTCAAATACATACACATTATAGAAAGGCAAGGGAAGAGAGAGTTTCTGTTAAATAACTCCTTAAACACAATGAAAATAAAAGAGATGGTTTTAAGAATTAAGAAAGAAAAACTTCCCCCGGAAAGGCAGAGTGTGGTTGACATTGAAACTAATTAAATGGGCAAGAGATAATAAGAGGGTTTCTGTAAACTCGAAGAAAAGAAGAAATTAGGTTTTAAAACTTAAGAGAGAGAAATTTCTTTCTGGAGAGCCAAATGGTGGCTGTCGTTTCAGCTACCTCTCTTATGTAGAAAAGAGACAAAAAATGTCGAAACTAAAGGAAAAAGAGTTTCTGTTAAAAATTTTCTTAACCATAAAGAGAGGAAGAAAGGAAGTTTCAAGCGTTAAGAGAGAGAAACCTCTGTTTGTAAAGGAAGATTATTGTTGACATTATAACCTATTCTCATATGTAGGGAAGAGATAAACTTTACAAGGAAGCAATTAGAGGGTTTATGTTAAAATAAATTTTGAACAAGAAGAAAGAAAAGAAGGAGGTTTTTATTGCTTAAGAGAGAGAAACTCTTCTCATAGAGGTAAATTATAGTTCTCGTTTTAGCACATTCTGTTACGTAGCGAAAATATAAAAATTAAAGAGACGCAAGGGGAGACAGTTTCTAATAAAATTTTTCTTGAGCACAAAAATAGGAAGAAAAGAGGTTTTAGGAGTTAAGAAAGAGAAAGTCAGAAACTCCTCACGGTTGACGTTCAAGTTATGTAAGGAAAATTCACAAACTACAAGAACAACAATCAGAGGGTTGGTTTATGTTAAAACAATTATTATACACGAAGAAAAGAAGAGATTTCTCTCAAAGAAATACAAATTATAGAAACGCAAAAGGAGAGAGTTTCTGTTAAATAATTCCTTAAACACAATGAGAAGAAGCAACAAGTTTGTAAGGATTAAGATAGAGAAACTTCCTACGGAAAGCACAGTGCGGTTAACACTAAAGTCAATTCTCTTATGTAGGCAAGAGAAAAATATTACCGTACTTAGAATTAGGTCTTAAGACTTAAGAAATCTCTTCCTGGAGAGCCAAATTGTGGCTGTCGTTTTAGCTAGTCCTCTTATGTAGACAAGAGATAAAAAAAGGTTGAAACTAAAGGAGGGAGAGTTTTATTAAAAATTTGCTTGACCACGAAGAGAGAAAGAAACGAGGGGTAAGCCCCAAAGGAATTATGGTGTGGTGTACAGCCTAGAGGAATTAGAAGAAATTAGTGGGAATTACTCATTTGGCATTGCTGGGAATTAGTCGGAATTAGTAGCCATTAATCGAGGAATTGGTGGCATTAGTAGGAATTAGTAGGCATTGGTCGAGGAATTAGTGGCAGTAGTAGGAACTAGTAGGCATTAGTCGATGAATTAGTGGCATTAGTAGGAATTAGTAACCATTTATTTGGCATTAGTCGGCATTAGTATACAAGATTTTGGCCTGAGGTTTACCCCTCGGAAAGAAAGGGGTTTTAGGGGTTAAGAGAGACAAACCTTCTCCTGAAAATGAAGATTGTGGTTGACATTTAAGTTAATTATCTTATATAAAATTAGTTAAAAATTCCAGGAAAACAAAATGAAAGTTTCTGTAAAAAACAATTTTTGATCACGAATAAAAGAAGAAATGCGATTTCAGGGTCTTAGAGATTAGAAAGTTAATTGAGTTAGATTAGAAAATAAAGAGTTTTCTAACTCTTCATAAAGTCATTAAACACGAATTAAACACGAAGAGAGGAAGAAAGGCGATTTTAAGGCTTAAGACAGAGAAACTTCTTCCTGGAGAATCAGATAATAGTTGACGTTTAAACTAATTCTCTTATGCAGGAAAGAGATAAAAATTACAGGAAACAATAAAAGGTTTTCTGCGAAAAAAAACAAGAAAAAAAAAGAAAATTTTAGGATTTGGCTAACTTCTACAACTGTCAGTAAAACTTCAGTTTGAAGTTAAGACACCAGTAATGACTTAGATTGCATTGCTAGAAGCAAGGCACAGCTGATAGTTGTAAAAGTCACCCTTAAGAGATAGAAAACTTTTCCAGAGAAGCAAATTATTGTTGTCGTTTTAGCTACTTCTTTTATGCTGCAAAAACCTAAGAAATTATAGAAACACAAAGAGAGAGAGGTTCTGATAAAATGTTCTTTGAACACGAAGAGGAGAAGAAAGAAGATCTGAAGGGTTAAGAGAGATAAAACTTTTTTTTATGATTCTCGTTTTAGTTCTCTTATGTACCAAAGAGATTAAATTTATAGAAACGCAAGTGGAGTATCACAGGAAAACGTTAATAAGAGAATATCTGTAAAAACCATTTTGGAGCAAGAAGAAAAGAATAAGTGAGGTTTTAGTGCTTAAGAGAGAGAGAGAGAGCGAGAGAGAGCGAGAGAGAGAGAGAGAGAGAGAGAGAGAGAGAGACACACAGAGAGAGAGCGAGAGAGAGAGAGAGAGAGAGAGAGAGAGAGAGAGAGAGAGAGAGAGAGAGAGAGAGCGAGAGAGAAAACTTTACTTTACTTAAAAACTTTTTTAAGCACAAAGAAATGAAGAAAGGAAGTTTTAAGTTTTAAAAGAGAAAAAACTTTTCATGAAATCTCAAACTATGAATGAGATTTAACCTTTTTTATTATGTAGCCAAGAGAAAAACATTGTGGAATATGAAAGGCAGTGTTGAAAAATCTTTGGACATGAAAGAAGTAAGAAAGTAGGTTTTAAGTGTTAAAAGATACAGAGAGCAAACTCTTCTCGGTAAGACAAATTATGGTTGATGTTTTAGGTACTTCTCTTATGTAGCAAAGATATGAAAATTCCAGAAAATAAGGAAGAAAGAGTTTCTGTTAAAAACTTCTTTGAGCATAAAGAAATAAAGAAAGGAAGGTTTAAGGTTTAAGAGAGAAAAACTTTCCATGAAAACTCAAACCGTGGTAAAGATTTGACCATTTTTATTATGTAACCAAGATGAAAACATAGCAGAATATGAAAAGCAGCGTTGAAAACTCCTTAGACACGAAAGTAGGAAGAAAGTAGATTTTAAGTCTTAAGAGATAAAGTGAGAAAACTCTTCTTGGTGGGAAAAATTATGGTTGATGTTTTAGGTACTTCTCTTATGTAGCAAAGATATGAAAATTCCAGAAAATAACGAAGAAAGAATTTATGTTAAAACCTTCTTTGAACACAAAGAAATAAAAAAAGGAAGCTTTAAGGTTTAAGAGAGGAAAAATTTTCCATCAAAACTCAAACTATGGGTGACATTTAATCATTTTTATTAATTATTATTATGTAGCCAATAAAAAAACATTGTAAAATATGAAAGGCAGCGTCGAAAACTTCTTAGACACGAAAGAAGGAAACAAAATGATGTAACAGTTACGTACATTTGATGCAAGCTAACAAAGTTTAGAATGTGACTTTAAATTAATGTAAATTTTACGTAAATATAAGAGAAGTGTTTATTGGGAAATAACTACAAAATTTTTATTTGTTCCATGTAAGTCAACCGTCATCCTTGCAGCACAGGTAAGAACAACTGATACTAAACTCCTCCAACTCTAGCGACAAACAAACTCTAAATCCTGTTTAGGAGCCAGAGAGTTTCCTGAGTGCTAAACATGCAATTTGGCCGTTGTTTTCCGAATTTGCCTTCGCAGAGCCATAGTTCTTGCTTTTAGCAGCGAAATGTGATTATCAAAGTTATACGGAAGTTGTATCTGCATAAGTTAATAAGCAGGCCTTCGGAAAGTTAATAGTACGTGACCCAGAAAGGTGCTCAAGAACTGCTCAGTTATGTGAGTGTGAGCTTGGAAAACTAGTAATGAGTTTAGCCTCGATTTTTACTCCTCAAAACTTGTTATATCTCCTACATTTCAACTGGAGCTCAGCTTGATATATAGCTCTAAGCATTCAGCTCATAAATCGCGCGTTATGGCTTAGAGCACTAAGAGCGAAATAAAGACTTCGTCTCATTGTTGCGGATATAAAGCGTGTAATATTGAGTAAACTAAAGAATAAGTAGTGTAACCTGGACCAAAAACGGAACAAGCAACAATTTCACCTTGCCCCTGAGTAATGACGAAGAGAATGGCCCATTCCGGACCGGCATTACTTCCCAGAGTTCGGCGGCTCATTTATGTGTTATTGCTCTTTTATTTTATGGCTCATTCTGCTGGCTTCTCACGTAAACTTTTAAAACATATTAGGGTTAAGTGATGAAGTTTCCTCGTGGTCAGCTTTACGCCACTTTTACTACTGGCCCCCCGGAAGCTGCTGGATCTAAGTGACCAATAAAATCCGCGGTACAACGTTTATGTTTTTACTAAACAACGATTCTTTGTTGCAGGTGTGTGCGTGTGTGTGTGTGCTGGTTCGGACGCGTGCTCCATGCCTTCGGACTTGACTTGTGTGCTTATTTCTTGAAGTTATGCTACTTTGTTGAATTTGCCATCTATGGCTTCAGATTTTAAGGTTCCAACCCAATTTGTCTCAATTTAGATTCAAATAGAAATTGACAAATATTTAGAATACCTTCCTGGCTTTAATGGAACTAACAATGATGGAATAATAATCTCATGGCTACACTGGAGTGAAGAAGCTAATGAATGGGTTAGGCTGAAAGTAGAGGAATTATGAGAGTCCTCCTCCTCCTGTTTTCCTAAGAGCTGAAGATTTGCCTCCCATAGACTTCTGCATGAATCAATTACTAGATGGTATCTTATTTGGGCTATCTCTTTTGGTAGGGCCGTTCAAGAGTTACTTTTTCTAAGGTAAGGTTCAAAACGTTGGAACTCTTGCTCTGTATCTTCCATTTCGGGTTTAGTAAGGGCCGTATTTTTATTCTTTGGCATTTTCAAAGTGACTTCTTCCCCTTTTGGAAGCTGTCCAGGGAGTTTAACTTTCCTAACTTAAATTCCTCTTCTTCCTCACATTCAGTTCTCTTTTTCTTTTTGTACAACTCCTTGTCAACTGTTCCTAACTCATTCTTTTTCAAATCGTCAAACTCAAGGTCAAATTACTTCAAGTTTCTTTCAATATCCTTTACCCTGATCTTTACCTTTTTCTTGGGTAAATTTTGTGCTTTACTCCATATTACCATTGCCTTTATATTCATAGTCTGTCAATGATTGGTTAGTACATATGCCCATTACTAGATGGCGAGTATGCCCATGTGTGCTGACCAATCACTACCCATGACGTAAGAGTTCCAGCGTACTCCCCCTTTTTTTTCAGTGGTGGGAGGGCGCTGGGTAGGGGAGTACGTTAAATATAAAGATGAAGTAATAATATAATCTCCAGTGAAAAGAGAGATAATCACTGAAACGACGTGTGGTGAGAAACGAAGTTATATATAGGGTTGTTGTGATGTGAATAGACTTTCCTTATTAGGGAGTTCTTTTATTTTCTTATGATGGTGACAAAGACAACAAACCGACAATACTTCTGCCCTCTGGTCATATACGCATCCCATTCCTAACCGTAAAATATTGTTATATGTGGTTCACTTCCTAGTTGCCAATGAATAGGAACAGGTTTCCGGGTATAGGACTGAATAAAACCAGCTCTCGTTAAAAAATTGCCGACGTTTCGATTGTATATTAAAATCTTCTTCAGGGCTACAAATATAAAAAAGAAGTTGCACAGCAGGCCTACAGAATAAATGTAAAATTTGTTCTTAATAAATATAAATATAAATATTTAGACAATTATTAACGTAATGACAACATAACGTAACAATAGACGATCACTCGTATATAATTTTACTGACCTTTTTTTTTTAAGGTGAGAACATAGTTGTGTCAATGGAGTTTAGTGCACCATTACACATAATGGAGGAATTGGAATGGACCAAACCAGGCACTGCCGTCTCGAAATAATTGTAAGCGGCGTCTTTCTTGACAGAATGCTCGACCAGAAATGTCGGTCGGCCTGGGCATTTTACATTTTTTTTAGTCGGTGTAGATTTTCGGAATCTAAATACTTGTTTTTTTTTTATATTTTTAACGCTAGAACTAATTGGGTGCCAGCTAAGAATGCATATGGTGTAGCTTTGTGTCTATGTTATTTTTGTGTTCTTTTAAATATGTTGAGCATGTGGTTGTAGTAGGTACCCAGGCCCGATGTGTCAGTTCTAAACGTTATTGTTTCGTTCAAGGTTACATGAATCATTTCACTGATGTTCCTTTTATAAAAATTCTGTTCGAAATCAAGGATTAGTACTTTATTGAGATCGAAATCATGGTTGGTAGAGAAATGATGAACAGCTAGCGCGGTCTTTTCATTTCGGTGTTTGTTGGACTGCTTTGCAGTCAGTTGGGATAGTCTGGACTTTAAATACTGCCTAGTTTGGCCCACATAACACGCATTGCAGTTTCCACATGGAATCTTATAGACAAGGTTGGAATTGAGTTCTATTGGTGTTTTGTCTTTGAGTTTGGTGAATATGGTACCCACTATTTTAGTAGAGTAGAAAGCTAATTGGCAGAGTGGGTTGATTTTGGAGATCTGTTTTTGAATTTTTTCTGATAATCCCTGAATATAGGGGAATTTGAAATGTAGTCGTTTAGCTTCTTTTTGTTTGGTTTGTTGTTGTTTTAGTGTGTGTTTATATTCGTTTATAATTCTATTGATAAGAGTGAGAGGGTAGTTATTATTTAAAAGGATTGACTTTACTTTGTTTTCGTTGTCTTTATGAAACTCAACGCTACTCAATGTAAACGATCTGTAAAAAAGGTTTTTGATTTTCGAAATTTTTTGAGATGTAGGATGTGACGACAGGTAGTTAACCACTCTCCCAGAAGCTGAAGGTTTCATGTACCAATTAGTTTTAAGAGATCCGTCAATGCTACGAACAATCAACAGGTCAAGAAAAGATATTGTGTTATTTTTCTCCACTTCTATTGTAAATTTAAGCTTAGGATGGAACCCGTTAAAATGTGCCAATAATTGGTCTGTCGAGCGTTTGGGGCAAGCCAAAGTGGTATCATCAACATATAATTTAATAAATGCTAATGGGAAAGGTAGTTTATTTGCAACCTCTTCGATTAAGTCATTCATGACTAAATTTGCTAAAATGGGGCTAGCTGGGTTGCTCATAGCGGAGCCATCAAGTTGCTGGTACCACTCTGCGTTAAACCGAAAATAGCTACTGTGGAACAAAAATTCAACAATTCGAACGAAATATCGAGTGGAATGGTCGTATATGCTGAAAAAAATCGCCACCTCTTTTTAATTATGGACACTACCAGTTATTTCGGTATATTCGTAAAAAGTGATACGACGTCCAGTGAAACCAACAAAAAATCCCTATCTAGCCGCATCGAACCGGCAAATTCTGCAAATTCGAATTAATTTTTTACATTATATTTAAAGGTTGTTGTTATTGAGTTAAGTGTGTTGTAAATATATGTCGATAGTTAGTACGTTGGGGAATTTATATAGCTGATTAATTTTCTGATTTAAATTGTCTTTATGTGTTTTTCTGAGACTGTATAGTTTAGGAAAATTTGCATTGTATGTTTTTAGTTTTTTTTAGTGTTCTCGTCGATATGTGCTTGTTGGAAGAATTCGTCGACAACCTTGTTGGCTTGATTTTGATAATTGGGTGTGGGGTCAGAATTAATGATACGATAGGTAGCACTATCATTTAGTAATTCATTCATAGCCATGGTATATTCTTCCCTAAGCATTATGACCGTAGAATTACCCTTATCAGATCTAGAAACCATGAACTCTGGGTGCGATTTAAGAAAAGACACACACACAGCCCGAAATCTTTTAGTATATGATGTCGTTTAGAAGTGGATGAATTTTTTGCGGTGTTTAGATGATTAGTGATGATATTGACGCACGTAGCACGTGCATCTGTTTGATCTGTGCTTACTGGGATTAGACCGCTGATGCAAACTTCCAGATCTTTGATGATGGAAGGGACGGGAATTTCTGTTTCCGAGACAGGAAGCGCAAATTTGGGGCCCATTGACAAAATCCTTTCCACTTCACAAGGCAAATCTGTATTAGTATAATTATATAAAAAGCCATTTTGACATTTTAAAGTGAGGAGTGATCGTCCTTTCAAGAGTTTGGACAACTTAGCTATGTTATGTTTTTTTATACATAGAAACATTTTATTGTAGTTACATTTGGAATAATGGGAGAATGTCTCAAGTACATCTGATGGTAATTTCGCAGATAAATAGTTTTTTATCTCGGTTAGTTCATTATCTAATTTTGTAAATTTCCAAATGGTTATCTTAATTTCTATGTTAAGAATGGATTTCTGATACTTAATTAACATATTGTCTATTGCTTTTAAGAATGGGTTATGTTGTGATTTTAAGGAATAAAGACATTTACCGTTGTTAGTAATATGATTAGGAAATACCTCTTTTGATCGACATTGAAGTAAAAATATTTTTCTGTTATGTAGTGATGCCTGCTTCTTATTTATTGTAAAATATTGTGTTATGTCACTTTGACATTTTAAGATTTGATTCGGCTTGCAGTAGCTGCAAATAGTGCAAACTTTAAAGTATTTAGCGCTCCGAGAATATATTATTGAAAATCAAAATTTGAGTAGGAAACTGGCTTCGGGGCTGGTACAGTTGAGGGAAGTCGTTATTACTCATTTTTTTCGAAAATTTTCTTTAAGAATCAATAGAATGGACCAAATAGAAAATTATAGGTGGTGGAAAAACGTAAAAACCTTTATAATAATATCAATTTTAGAATAAATATAATAACAAATTTCGTTCACCTGAAACAAACTATACAATGGAAGTTGACTTAAAGGTTATGTTAAAACATTGTCATGGGAATATAAATTGAAACGACATTTGTCACAAATGTCAACAAGTGACATTTTTGAGAAACTAAATAATGTAGATTATCTTGAACAATATGGTAAAAAACGCACTACTTTAGAGTTTAGTCATTTCTATTCCGAACTAACCTAACCAAACTCATAGAAAAACAACCGCTTTATTTTTAACTAACCTGATTAAAGGAGAAATATAACTGAACTAACCTAGCCAAAGGAAAACTAGAACTGAACTAACCTGATCTAACCTAAACTAACCTGATCAAAGGAAAAACATAACTGAACTAACCTGATCTAACCTAAACTAACCTGATCAAAGGAAAAACATAACTGAACTAACCTAACCAAAGGGAACTAGAACTGAACTAACCTGAACTAACCTGAGCCAACCTGAACCAACCTAAACTAACCTTAGCTAACCTAACCAAAAGATTTCTCATAGAAAAACAAAGCGGCCCTAACGGGCCGCTTTTCCCTTTATAGCAACTTAGGTCTGTATGGCCAATGCGGCCCTAACGGGCCGCTTTGTCGTTAATTAAACTGATCATAGAAAAAATGTAACTTTTACCATATTTTTCAAAATAATCTACATTATTTACAAGGTTACTCAGAGTTTTTCACCAATGTCACTTGTTGACATTTGTGACAAATGTCGTTTAAATTTATATCTCGATGACAGTGTTTAGTTTGTTTCAGGTAAGCGAACTTTATTATTATATTTATATTATTATTAAAGTTTTTAAGTTCTACCACCACCTATAATTTTCTATTTTGTCCATTTTATTAATTCCTAAAGAAAATTTTTGAAAAAAATGCGTAATAACGATTTCCCTCAAGTCTATCAGAGCCCTGGCTTCATTCAGTGTGTTTATCAGTGTCTTTAGTGTGCGACTTTCAGTGAATGTAAAAGTATCTGCCGTTTTCCCAGTTTTCTCTTCTCTTGTTTGTTAACTGCTAAAGACTAGACTTTAAACTTCATATTATATTAATTCAATACATCGATTTTAGAAAGGTAAGTGGAGTTCGTAATGGCCATAATGCAATTTTCACAACACAAATTTTTCACGCTCATGAAACTTTTGCTGTTTGACCGTACAAGTAAACTGTAGCCTAGAACCCAAGCTTGAGAATGTTTATATATTTTCAAAAGCCAGAAAGTTTGGGTTCAAAACTTTCTGGCTGAGTGCTGGCTTCTCCAATGCTTCCTGGTCTGAAGCCTAGCGAAAATGCGGATTCTATGAGGGTGAAAATTAACTCACCATTTGCACAATAGAATTGTTTTTATAGTGAGAATAAAATTTAGTTAACCATGTACTTTTGGCGTTTAGACAGATAGGTAGGTACACACAGTATACACACTAAACATCGTTAGATACATTTTTTCTTTTTAATATATCTATTGCTATTGCAGACATGGCTAGATCTACGCAAAAGTGTTCATACTTTGCATGTTAAAAATCTCAGCGGAACACTCTTCGGCTGCGCAAATTAAATTTCCGGTTAAGGATCCTTAACACCTTGAAATATGGATTCTGTATTCAGGTAATGAAATATTTTCTTTATTATTATACTATGGAATTGTTTCTCAGAATGATTTTTCATTAGTAATACAAAAGGACAAAACAGAGCAAAATAGCGGGGGGTTATTTCACCAGTACTCTGTCAAATAATTTAATAATAATAACAATAATTTAAGAAAAGGTAAAATCTTTAGAAGAAATTTTACGTTACTAAAAATAAAATTATAATTAATATGTAATATAAAATATGTACCTAATGGAATCCATTTGAATTTATTTTCAGGCAGAACAGATATCTTATATATTCCACATAAAAAACTTGCTCGGATAATCATATGTGAAGACCTTTTTGAGAAAAAGTTCTTCCTCTTAATGAAGTTGTTGTAAGTTGCCGCACCAACGAGTTATGAACCTAGCCAAGTTTCCCATCTAATACGCACAACAGGTTATATCTAAGAGCTAAACATAACAGTCCCAAAGAAAACGTAAAATCATACGTGTATTGTTAATAATATATTATAATATATAATAATTATTTTATGAAACTTTTGAATTGAAAAGCAAAAATTAATAAAGAGCAATTCATAATTCTATAGATAACTGATAATTATTGGAATTTAGAATACTAATAATGATACACTGGAATTATTTAGAATAAGTACTCTGCCACCTAGTCTTTCAAATACTACGAAAAATTGGCCTTCGCCATTCTATCAACAAATCGAACCCGACCAAATTAGGTAGACGTGGAGAAAACATCCAGTTTCCCTTTCCTTGTTTCAATACTGATTGTGGCCACATCTATTGGTTTCTCCTGGAATCTCATTGAACAACTATATCTTATCTAAAAACAATGATATTACTAAACGAAAGCTGTATTTTAGTGTTAAATCGAAAACATGATCTTATTTGAAAGTAAATTTGTGTTGCAAATAACTTGTTTCGTGCATACTCAAATGCATTTCGATTAAACAGGGGAATATTTAAATAAAATAGAAGCCATGATCATGAAAAAGCGAAAAAGTCGCATATCTGATTAATGGCCATATAATGGTGAAATAGAAGAAATCTACGTTAAAATTAGTAAATTATGTCACTAGGAGTAAAAGTGGGTCTTTTCGTGCTGAGCCCAGAGATTGACGGCGGAAGCGAAGCTGAGGCCTCCAACTGGGCGAAGCACAAAAGATCTTTTACTCCGAGTAACATATACTATTTTTTTTAAGCATGCAGGAAATAAGAAGTCTATTTCAGAGTTACTCAGTTTTGCAATTTTCTCTCATCCTCTTTAAGCGGTCTAGGTATAGTCGTTTTCAGGTAGATATTCATCTAGCCACCCATGACATTGTAAATGCACCTTAAAAAAACAATTGAAAAGTTACCAGAAAGTTACTAGATCGAAGATCGGTGCGAAGCAAGCATAAGGTTCATAACAACACTGTTTTAACCTCAAAATTTGTGTTTTGGTAAACATTTACCAATTTTGTTTAAATCCAGTTATTATTGTGCGTTCCTATTGTTTCTAATGTGAGAAAAGTATAGTGAGCAAATAGTTGAGTTGATCGTCCAGAACTACGTTTACAATTCACTGCATGAGCCAAAACCTCCTCAAGAAATGCTTGTTAGAAAAGGGGATAAACATAAGGCCAGAGTACCTTTTTTTATTTAAATATGCTTCATCCTTGCAGGATCATGAGGAAAGATAAAATACTGCAAATAACATTACATATTGAAAGAAATTTTATTCTGCCTGAGAAATTAAGTTGATAGGCTAGCTCTCAAGCTACCTCAAATTTTGGCTGGTTCAAATAATAGTTAATGACAAACAAGTAGGTAATAAAGAATAGAGTGGAACATAACATTTAAAGAAGAAATCATATTGTTAGCTAGACTATGAATGTTAAGCTAGTGTGTATACGTGCAAAGGAAAGAACTGGAACCATGTGATTTGAAGACTTCCAAATAGACTCACCCAGAAGACTACCTACTTAAGGTAGCAGTCTACATATTCCATAATAGAATCACATTTGTGACTATCCCATACATTGGAGATTATGGCTGCTTGAAATTATTTTTTGGATCTAAAGTGAAGTGATATATCTCATTTGTTTTTTTTTTAGGTAATTTAATATTGCCTCAAAAACAAAGAAATACTTTTTCATGAACCAATTTTATCTCAAGTCATATGGCTTGTGTAAAGCTCCATAGTAAGATCAGTTTTGGCTTTTTCATTGATGTGTATAGAAGTAAAATAAAAGTATAATTTTTGTTTACTATAAGTAAATACATTCTTAGGTAGGTATTTGTGTGCACACTATAGATACCACAGCTAACGACGTCCTCCTTTCACTAGGGTTAGTTGGTTGGTCCGAAGCTTCCACAAATAATAGATGTTTACCAGGCACCAGTGCATTTTGCGTGACTATGATCTTTCCAGTCTTAGCATCCACATCAAATGACTGACTGTTGTTCGAAGCTTTCTGCAGAGAATATGTCACCATGCCATTTCGTCCCAAGTCTGGATCGATAGAGTGAAGTTGGCCAACTATGAATTATTATTTATTGTAGGTACAATGCCAAAGAAGGTTTTTGGGGGCTTTTACCAGTATATCCAGCTTTTGCCTCAGTCGTAATAATGAAATTGTACAAGTTTGTTGGTACAAATGTTGGATTATTATCGTTGGCATCCAGGAGGGTTATTTCAACTTTTACAGAAGAATCAGCTTCGTTAGGTACCACACTGGGAACTTTTTCTTTTGCATATACTTTCATACTTATGGTAGATCGCATTTCTGTATCCAAAATCGTCTGATTTCTTACCTGATTTTAAAAAACATTTTCAAATTGAGTACACCAACAACAGCAGTTGAACTTACAGTTAACCATCCAGTTCGTGCATCTAAGCTGAAAGCGCCAGTTACGTCTTCCAGCTGATAAGAAAACTCGGCATTATCTCCTTGATCTTGATCCTTGGCCACAATTTGAAGGACGCTGAATCCATTGGGCAGATTTTCCACTATGCTGATATTATAAAAATCGACCTCAAACTCCGGCAAGTTATCATTCAAATCGATTATTTCTATTTCAGCCCGTGCTAGTCCGGCTTTCAATGGATTATCCACCTTAAATGCACATATTACATGAGTAATACTCTCATAGCAAGAACTATTACAGATGGTTAGCTAAGTGATTAATCAATTAAAAAAAGTTAGGATTCTGAAAGTTTTATGAACTGAACTTATGTGTGTATCTTGTGTAGATATTTGATATAAATATTATACAAAATGAAAAGATCAGATTTATTACCACCTGTTCAAAAGAAAAGTCACCACGTTGATTATATAAATTCTTGTCAGAACAGAATGGAATATCTGAAAAGTTAAGAGAAAAGGATGAACTGTTTTGACTTTTGCAGCCACTGGATGACTACTTAGATGCCTATTAAACAAGCCCTTAAAATGTCATGTATATGATCACTATAACAATACACTGAGGTGCTTTGTCAATATTATGATAATAGGATATAGTTGATAAACATAGGACTTTTTCTGAACAAATATTGCAATGGAATAGTTGAGAAGCCCATGGTACTTAGGTGGCCTGTAGACTCCAAGTGAGAAAGAAATGGCCCAGCACATAAAACAGTAAATAAATGATTACTGCTCTGCTAAACAAAATGCAGTGGTAGGTAACTCACCCGGGCCTCTATGCCCTTTTATAGGTTGGGATGCATGGATAGGATAAGTGTGCATATTATATTAAAATGTGTGTGTGTGTCTGTGAGTGTGTTAGGAGGGGGGGGGGGGGGGGGGGAAAGTTGCGGTGTATTGGTACATGCTTGTGTCGCTTTTAAAAATAAATGGGTCTGTCTGTGTTTTGGCATGGTCCCATTATGTCTTTTAAAGAGTCTTGAGGTGGACCTATAAAACACAATAAAAAGAAAAATTAATTAGTGAGTGTCTAATAATTAAATTTGTCATATTTGGGTAACTGTCTCATCCAGGTTCTAGTTCACTGCTTCCTTCAACATATTATCATTTGTTAGATGTCTTCATTTGTGATTGTGTGTATGTGTGTGATTCTCCATCTTTCAGCCTCAAAAATACTAGTTGTACCATTTGTCTTTTTTTTAACACAATTGCTTATGTGTCTGTCAAATTAAGGTCATATATTTGACTTGTCACACAGTTTTTTCAGGGCGGTGACTTATTCCTGCAAGTACCATGCCAGTAATAAGATTACCGGATTTGCCCATAAAAATTGCTTTGTTGTCTGCAAGGTGCTAGGATGTAAGCTGATGATGCTATGAATATAAAAGGTCTGTTTTAACATCAGTCAGAAACCATTTTTCAATAATAATATGACAACATTAATTATTGGTTCAATTCACTTAAGAGATTAACCAATCAGAACCTGATTGTTACTGGAAAACTGTTTTGTGATTGCTACAAAAACAGACCTACTGTTGAAATGAAAAAGTCTTCAAAAAATGTCTTATTTGTGAATAAAAGATATTGTAATGCTGTTTTTGTCATTATCTTTTTCTTCAAATTTGATCTCCCACATCAGTTTTTTTCTATCTCTATTATAAGCTTCTCATTTACATCTTAAGGTCCTCCTTTAAAAGGGTCTATCTCAGTGTTCAATTTAGACAGAGTGTCCCAAATTAGATGGTGAAAAAAAATCTTTAAAATCCTAATGCCTAGTTTATACCTTGAAATTAATAATCCAAGTAAACTTTCATTTACATTAAACTTAATTTATCAAAGTTTAAAGAAACTAGGTGGACTCACTTATACTTCTTGCAAATTCGAAGTCTAAGCAGGTTTACCTGTAAGTACACTTTTAACTTTGATAAATGAAATATGTGTACATGAAACTTAAGTTAATTGTTTGTTTAAAGATATAATACAGGCACATAACGGATATAAGTATTAGTTAAAATGTGGCAAAATTGGGCAAATTATCTCCTTATATCCAAACAAAATAGTACTTGGTAGCTTTATCAAATAGTAAATTGTCAATTATCCAAATGAAATTTTGTTGGGGAAATAATTTAGTAACTTTTTTACTATTTGACTGTACCTGAGAGTTTTTAAGATCCCAATGGTCACACTGAAATTTGGGCCATCTTATAAAATTGTTGCAGATCATCTTTTCAATTTATTCACTATCTATATCATCATTCATCAACGATCATAAGAGTGATTTCTTCACAACCTGACTGGGAGTCTGAACAGTTGGATTCAATTGTTTGCAAGTCGATATTATGCATTCCAGATCCACTTGCTGTACTTGCACTTTGTATTCCAGATCCACTTGCATCTTCTTCATCTTCATAATTACCCAGGTCAGTTGAAATATCATCAGTGTCAGAAGAATTAGTTTCAACAGAATCAATGTCATCCACACCCATATATTTTCTCCAGTCCATTTTGATTTCATTCACTGTGTGTTTGATGTAATTTTGCCACTTTTCCTTGGTGCACTGCTGGATTGCTGCCTTCCAAATGCTTTTGATTTTATTAATTGAACTAATACTACAATCAAGTTGAGAAGGAACAAGTTTGTTGTAAAAGTTTTTGCAGTCAGCCCAAGCCAATTCAATTGTATTATATTGAAAGTTATAAGGTGGCAATCTCAATACTTCATGTCCTGCAGCCTTTAAAAGCTCATCTACTTCATGTTTTATACAGTCAGGGCCTGCATGTGATGTTACTAAGTCCAGAAGTGGTTTTTTTGAGTAAGAATTTTCATATGGTATACCTATGCTTTCTAACCACTGCTGTAAAACTTCTTTTTTTGATGATACATTTGGAAGTTTATTGATTTTAACAGAGTGATAAGATGCAATGTCCACAACAACAACACATTTGGTATTCATTAATCCTAATGCGGGAATCAATTTTTCTTTTACCCATTTTAAAAACATTTCTCCATTCATGGTCTTATGATAATCTCGATCATTAATGTTGGTGTCTAGAATTAAGTCGCATCCTGGCAAAAAGCCTTCATCGCATCCAGCATTCACAATGGTAAACCGTTTGCCTTCCTGTTTGAATTTGGAAGGAACCCCTTTAGGATTATTTTCCAAAACCCACTGTCGAACTGGGCTTCCAATTTGGTATATCCATGTTTCATCCAAAAAAACGAATTTAGTATCATTCTGTTTTAATAATTGAAGGTACTTGTAACAAGATCTTATTCTCCAATGTACAATTTGTTGACGTTCTATGAGAATTTTTCTTCTATCAACTTTTTTGAATGAATATCCAAGAGATTTTATTATTCTATAAAGAATGGTATAACTGTGTGAAAAGTCCAGCTATCCTTTGGCATATTCATAGATAATTTGGATGGTTAAATGTTCATTTTTCTTGATCTTAGAGAATATAAACCCATTCAATTCTTCTTTGAAAGCATAATGCGTGACCGCTGGATAATGGATTTTCGCTTACAGTCCTCGTGCAAACTTGAAAAACAAGAGCTACCCAATGCATGCGGCTACTGGAGTTATCAGATTCTTTTAAAAATTCCTTGTAGCAACGGACAATAGCTTCGCACTCGCGGGCGCTCAAATTGGCCATTTTAAAGGATTTGGATTTTTTTAAAGGATGTTCTGAAATAGAATAGTCCTATGAAGGACTGTTTATGATATTAGCTGAAGTAGTTTTATAAAAAATCAAAAATTACTCAAAAAAAATTAAAATGAGGGCATAAATTAGAAACCCAGAAAAATTAAAAATTTGAACGTAAAGAATCGACTAACGAATATTATGCTCTCCCTCTCAAAATATGTATAGAAAACAGGATAGAACTCTTCGGTCCTTAAATTTTAATGGCTATGCCGTTTATACCAACAAAATGATGAAAATTTCCCCAGATTTCAATTGAAAAATTTTTGGAGGAAGGGCTGCCACTACAAATCCGATATTTCCATAGCTGGCTAGATACTTATCCAATTAATGGTGTATATTATTTGTAAAATAAATAGATGTGGTAGAACGGTGGTTTTCAATGTTTTCGATGGTTTAGGTAAATTATGGTAAACAAAAATTTGTAGCATTATTATCAATACTAAATTAATAAAAATGACATTGACAGATAAATATGATGACGCGCAAGACATTTAACAGAATAACTTTGAGCCGCTTTCCAGCTGTAATAAAGAATTTGAGCGTGAAGCTGCCGGAGCGTTAAGTCCATACGGATTTTAAAGACTCGAGCTGGAACAGCTTTTCATAGTTGTCAAAAGTACTTCAAACACCAAAATATCGGTAGGTACTCGAAGGGCAAGGGGGGCGGAAGATTGGAGCGCTTCAAGTGCATGAAGTACCAAGGTGCTTCATGCAAGCTAGAAAAACGAACTTTACGCTTCGGAATTGTTCCGAGCTACTCCCATGGCAAGATGGAAAGCGGCTCAGAATTCAAGAACCTATGCGATTTCTACTAATAACGGTTTCGGGTGGTGCTCTCGAGCGCTCTGAGAGTATTCCTATCCTTTGTTTTTTCAATAAGAATGTAAAGATGGCAATACACTCAGATCGGTCTATCTAGTGTTCAAATAATTTTGGTGAATGAAAATTGTTAATAAATATGCGCCACCAAGACAGTAGCGGTGTATTTATTGTGTGTATGTATAAACCTTATTAGTTGGAGGCTGTTAATATGTTTATAAAAACCCCTATGTCACTCTGATGTAAGTTTCCAATAAAAATCGCAGCCGCTTTAAATTTTAAATCCACTTTTGTGAGATTTCTTCACGTTCTGCCTTCGCAAGTTGAGATCCAAAGCGGTTTTTTCCTGCTCCTAATTCTGGTACAAAGCAATGTTCATCTTCAGAGACGCGAATCATTAAACCGTGATATTCTTAAGCGTTTTTCCTAACATTCATAAAAAGGAAATATGGGTAATGGAGGAAAAGAGAGCTCCAGACGGCGCTTTGATAAAGTCAAAACAAACTCTTAACGACTTTCCGTGCATAATCCCCCTCAAAGAAATCCATTAGTCGACTTACCGGCAAAAAAAACCGAAGGTATGTTAAAATGTAAACTAATTCTGAAAAAAAGGTAAATATTTTTATTTGCCTAATGCTACGAATGGAAAATGCTTCGTATGGTAAAATTCACACCAGCTGCAAGCGGGCACAAAAGCCATTGGAACTGGAATTGCAGCTCTAAAGTACGTATTGACCGACAGCAAACAAATTTGGCTGAAAGAAGATTGGACGCCTGTTCCAGAGAGGTGCACTATCCAGAATTCCGGGGAGATAATTGATTCGTTTCAAGTATATATGAAGAGGGCTCTAATACCTTCACACTGTCAGCATTTTTATACCCGAAGCGATTATTTTAAAACCTGAACCACGTCATGTTTGTATTCAGTCTTTTATCGGAGCAATAAGCCAATTGTGTTATGGCCGGAAATATAAATTCGGCAAATTGCGGACTGCGCATAGCTTTCCGATAAAGGATAATGGAAAATAACAATAATGCGGCTACAAAAGGTCCTTATAAATCTTGAAGGATTGCGCGAGTTTTCGTCAAGGAAACGAATCCGGAAAGCCGAAGGTTTTCTTTGATTTGATCATTACGGGTTTATGTGATTGCTGGGAGGTTTTGGGAGAATTATTTAAATTGAGCCAAACTAGTATTTTGCATTTTTATAACAAAGGCTGCTCATTTAGAGTCCTTGTTATCAGCATCTATTTGAATGAATCTAGGAGGAAGACTAGAAGGTACTCTTGATCTAAGATTTTTTTTGCAATTCCTCATAGATTAATTCGGGGCAAATAAATAATAACGTTAAACCTGTCACGTTTCCCGATACGATGAACGACTCGGCAATTAGTCCTGATAATGGGTGTTTGATTGATTTTGTGACGTCAATATTGGACCAGAGGCTGTTAATTAATTTTTCTCGAAACAAATAATACGCATGGCGTGCGTTAAATAGGGCCAAATGGGGACGGAGTGCTCGTGGATTGCGTATTTGCCAGCGATAATGCCCTTCGTGTCCTTGATTGACGTCGCTTGATGAGGTAAACGTACGCGGTTTACGTCATTAAAAAATTAGGCCAACTAGATAGGAGCACAGAGGAGGAACTGATTATTTAAAATGATGTTCGTGTTTTGCTTTGATGCTCGACGAACTGAGCTGATGTTGGTTTGGTGTGGTTTAAAAACGTTGATTTTAGAACGCAAAGTGAACTTTCGGCTCAATTAGCTTTTTTTCAGGAACCCAAAAAATGTGTATAGTTTAATAGCTTTTCCCTGTAGAAAACCCATATTAAGCTCACTCAATAGTCTACGCGATACCTCCCCTACCTCCCTCACAGACCACTAGAATTGTTACTCAAGTCATGAGGACATTGTGCTTTTTGACAGTTTTTTAAGAGATTCGAATAGATGTTGCTGAGGTCCTCTATGTATGTTCTCTTATTGATTGAGTTGGGGTGAGTTGCAATGTTAACCATCTCGAGGAAAATTCGTTGTGTCAAGGGTGTGTTGTGCTAGATCACTACCACCCTTGCTCAATCTACAGTCACTCTTACGTGAGGCCACTCTACTATGCAAGGTGTTTCCAGTCTGACCTATATAGGACAACCTGAACAGGGCACACAATAAACCACCCCTGATTGTTTCGTGGGTTTATGACTGTGTGCTGTAGATTGTTCCCAATGACTTTTTTTGAGGGTGTGCTGTGAAAAAGTTTTGTGATTTTGCTGTGGACTTCTTTTATGTATAGTTGCACCTGTTGTGACTTGTATGGTTGGTAAGGTTCACGTTGGTGAATTGGAACTGAGAGAGTGAGTTGTTAGCATCTATGTTGATTCCAGTGGGTAGTTTCTCTATACGGGGAGAATTGAACAGAAAAGTGATAATCAGTTGGGGTGGGTAAGAGTTGCTGATTAGGATCAATTTGTTAAAATTACGTGTTCTGAATGAATTGTGTGAATTTTTTTCTATTCTAGTTTTGAGAGCAAATACTAAATTTATTATTGGTCTTTGGATGTGGTTAGAAAGGAAGTTAAGATATCTTCCTGTATTGGTTGGTTTCTGGTACCAGTCTAAGACTATCTTCTGTCTGATTATAAGAGTGTCAAGAAAGGCAACTGAATTATCCTTTTCTTTTTCTACTGTGAACTGGACATGTGGATCGTAATTGTTTATAGTGTTAAGGGTGCATATTATAATATATAATAATTATTTTATGAAACTTTTGAATTGAAAAGCAAAAATTAATAAAGAGCAATTCATAATTCTATAGATAACTCATAATTATTGGAATTTAGAATAGTAATAATGATACACTGGAATTATTTAGAATAAGTACTCTGCGACCAGTTCAGTCTTTCAAATACTATGAAAAATGGCCTTCGCCTTTCTATCAACAAATAGAACCCGACTAAATTAGAAAGACGTGGAGAAAACATCCAGTTTCTCTTTCCTCGTTTCAATACTGATTGTGGCCACATCTATTGGTTTCTCCTGGAAGCTCATTGAACAACTATATCTTATCTAAAAACAATGGCTGCACAGTGGCTGCACACGATGGCACAACCTGCCATATGTTTGTCACCCATACATTATTCAAATAGATAAAAGACTGACATAGGGGGCTCTGAAGGAGGAAATTTGACATTTCAAAAAAAGCCCCCACCCCATCTAAAAAGTGCCGGTGTTGGCCGATATCTACGCAGAAACAGCCGAAATGCCGAACTCGTTTCGATTTGTTTTTGTATCGCAAAAATGGCGTCGCTTTTTGTGTTTTTGTGAATAATCTGTTAGTTTATTTCTGGTTTTAAATATAAATTTAATATAAAATTTTCGGGTGTATCACGTTATTAAGTGGTTTGCTGTGATATGTGGGTAATGGGGATGTTCCTACCTAGAAGATAAGAGGATCAGAGGCAGTGGCTTATCAGCTTATAAGGGGCCCTAAGCGAAGTCGTTACTTGGTTGATTGAAACATTGATTTTAACGAAGCACAGAAATCAAATTTGGCGGGGGATCCCGCCACAGTAACCCAGATCCTCCTTAAGAATAAAAAAAAAACGTCCAACAGTGTAACAATGTAAGTAGGTTTTAAGCAGTAACCACTAAATCTAATCTCATGCATAATATTATGCATAATTGTAATTTGAAAAAACAGTTTTGTGTAGATATTGGTGATTGTGATTCAAAGAGCTACTTCTATGCAAGCAAGAAGGGAGTGCAAAGCTATAATTAACATGGATTGATAAGTCAATAACAAAGAGAATAGTCCTCTTTAAAATTTGGTTGTCTCTGCCCTGCTGTTTCTCAAAGGGCTGGACTGTTCACAAAAATCCAGAGGCAAGATTAAAGTAAGTACAATAGATGATTTTTTTTTGTTTTAGTAACTGCAACTTTATCACATAATAATAGAAACTTCTACTTACTTTCCATGCAATTTGTCGGAGAATTTGGTTACTTTCCTAGGAGTACATTGACTGACTCTGTCCCTGTAATAAGTTGTGTCTTCTTCATTAGCCTTTACATGTATAAGGCAAAGTATATTACCCCAATGTCCTGTTTAATAAATGTGAGTTGCCTCTGCCCCAAGAGTTAACTAGGAGACAGCTGTATTTTCTCCCTATATTTTTTTAAGACTTGGGGCAGGGTCACTTCTAAATAATATAACAACAATTCTGAAATACATTCGGAGATTTTACAAAAGAAATAATTTTCCGAAAACTACTCATGTTTTCTAAAACAATCCGTTCTAAAATCAACGCTCAGGTTTATGTTACACTCTGATGAGAATGCCAAGATGTTTCACGTTAAGGTAGAAAATCCTCAGAATGTACTCACTGAAGTTTAGACTCACTTTTCAGAATAAGGAAAATTGCCAATTAACATATGCGTCCTCTACAGAGATTTTTCATGAATCACAGTTACATTCTCAGAAGATTCTTGACTACAGTACATTCTGAAGTACATTCAGAGATTTTACGAAATAAATAATTTATTTATCAAAAACTAGTCATATTTTTTAAACAAATCCAATTTAAAATCAAAGCGCAGATTTATGTTACACTCTGAAAATGCCAAGATAATTGTATGTTAAGGTACAAAATCTTCAGAAAGTACTCACTGATGTTTGGGGTTATTTTTCAGAATTAGTAAAATTGCCAATTAACATAAGCGTCCTCTACCGAAATTTTTCATTGTTTCCAGTTACATTCTGAGAAGACTCTTGACTGCAGTATATTCTGAGGTACAATCGGAGATTTTACGAAAATTAGTCATGTTTTTTAAACTAATCCGATTTAAAATCAAAGCTCAGGTTTATGTTACACTCTGAAAATGCCAAGATAATTGTATGTTAAGGTACAAAATCCTCAGAAAGTACTCACTGATGTTTGGGATTATTTTTCAGAATTAGTAAAATTGCCAATTAACATATGCGTCCTCTACCGAAATTTTTCATTGTTTACAGTTACATTCTGAGAAGACTCTTGACTCCAGTATATTCTGAGGTACAATCGGAGATTTTACGAAAAAAATAATTTTCCGAAAATTAGTCATGTTTTTTAAACTAATCCGATTTAAAATCAAAGCTCAGGTTTATGTTACACTCTGAAAATTCTCAGAATGTACTCACTTTTCAGAATGAGTAAAATTGCCAATTTACATATGCGCCATCTACAGAGATTCATCATTGCTTACAGTTACATTCTGAGAAGATTCTTGATTCCAGTACATTCTGAGGTACATTCGGAGATTTTGCGAAAAAATAATTTACCGGAAACTAATCATGATTTTTAAACTAATCCGTTTATAATTCAAAGCACAGATTTTTGTTACACTTTGAGATTGTCAAGATAAAGTCATGTTAACATACAAATCTTCAGAATGGACTCACTGAAGTTTGGATTTAATTAGAATTATTAATATTGCCCATTTCCATATGCGTTCTCTACGGAGATTTCTCATGAATTAAGGTTACATTCTGAGAAGGTTCTGGACACCAGTACACTCTGAGCGAATTTAGGAGATTTATTTACGAAAAAAAAATTATTTACCGAAATTTAATCAAATTTATAAGGCCAGGTTTATGTTACACTCTGAGAATGACAAAAACATACAAATTCTCAGAATGTATTCACTGAAGTTTGTATGCGGTTTTCAGAATTAATAATATTGTCAATTCCCATATATGTTCTCTACAGAGATTTCTCCTGGTTTACAGTTACATTCTGCGAAGATTCTTGACTCCAGTGCATTTTGAAGTACATCAGAATATTTTGTTGACAATCCATTTAAAAAATATCAAAACACACTCTCATGTTACATTTAGAAAAAACTGAGATATTTTCGTGTAAACATACGTCTCGTTAGAATGCACTTACTACAGTAAAGAAAAGAAATTCTTCTAACATCTGAAAAGAGCATTGACCAAATTCGTCTGAAAATTAACAGATACGAGTCGAAACGTGTGTTATAATTATTTCTAAATTTGCGCTGGAGTCTCTATCAACTCATTTGTACCCATCAGAAGAAGTTTGATTTTCTGTCAAGTTAACTCTGCTGCTAATCAACATAATCAATAGATACATTTGCACCAAATGTCAATCCCTTATCAAACCCTTTCACCAGTATCAAAAAAATGGTCCAAAAGCATTTTAATGTTATTTTGTTTTAAGTCTTGAGAGAAAGAGCTGATTCGATGTGCCAACGGTCAATAAACCCTCCACCCGAGGTCGTACCGACCTCGAATTAACCTATACAAGGCGGGCCCAGTTGCCAGCCAGCTGTTAGTCACTGGGTCGGTTTGAACTCCTGATTTACCGCAGCTTGAAACTGAGCTATGCTCGTCGGGGGGTTGAAACTAGGGTAACATTGGGGGAGGTACAGCTCCGATTTCACTACGCTGGTTGGCGTCAGACAGCGCGGCAGCATCCCTAAATTGCATAATATCTTGGTACCACTTTAAATACACTTCGTTTAAAATTGAACCTAAGGTCGAGAACAATTGAACTCTAAGTCAGTAGTCTCAATTAATTAATAATTATTTGAGATTGCTGACTTAGAGCTTGGTTGTTTTCGATCTTGGATTTCTACCAATCTCTTTGACAGAGGAAAAGTGGACTTTTCTACGAATTCAGTTTGAACAATGAGGTTTTATGCCCTAAGTTTAATCTTCGCTTTATGATAAACCACAGATGAATGAGAAGTTGAATTCTACGAAATGGAATGGGAAGAGTAAGACTGACGGAGAGGGGATGAAGAATGAAGAAATATGAAAAAGGACAGGAAGAGTTAACACTTCAAATAATACAGTTCAATCCTTCAGCCTTAGTTTAAACTTTAAGTATAAAACCAGACCTGAGCTTCTTGGTAACCGAAGCAACACTTGCTTCGAAGATCTTAGCTCATAATAATCTTAATCTTTCTACTGTTATTGTTACCTTCATCGGGGATTGAAATCGTCTCATTCCGACCAAGAAAAGCATCAAAAAATTTTCAAGATCTTGTTGAATTTGACCAAAAGTGGTTGAGGGGTTATTCCCTTTTTTTTCTTGATTTCCGACTTTGACCGCCTGTAACTTTAGAACGAGTTGATCTATTGGCGTCAATCCAATGCCAATATATATCCACGCAATCCAATTTTTTGTTCTTTTTGATGTCCTCTTTCACTTCGCACCAAAAAAAGTCCCCTAGTTTAATACTGTGGCGGATTTCATTCACCGACTCACATGTGGCAGCGCCGAAACTTCAACCACCGACTCACAGGTGGCAGCATTAGTCGAAATCCTTCATAACATTATACCGCCTTTCCTGCGCCGAATTTTTCTTCAAATTTCAAATTTGCCGTATAGGGCAGGGGTCCAAGGTAGACCCCGGGGCGACACGCCAACACCACATGGTTATTTTGAAGCATGTCGTAAATTTCTTCCTTGTTTTCTTAAGTCGTCAGTTTTGTAAAGGGTCCGGGAAGTGACGGCTTTCTGAATATGATAAATGTTGAATATATATATATACACAACATATATTTCTAGAATCTACACCCTGCCTCCATGCTGTTTGATGTGCTTTATTTCTCCTATAGAATATATAAGAACGAAATATTAAAAGTTCATGGAATATTAAAAAACAAGTAGTGAAGAAAATTCTCAGTGATATTTTATTAGGTTTTCTTTTAATGTTTGTATAAGAATCTCACATAATACCTACCTATTGGTTTACAGGAACTAAAACATATGGCATATTTCTCAGTTTCGCACTCTGCACCCCTGATATTCGAAATGAATCATTCCACCTTCCACTTGCAGACATTGTAACGAGGATTAAATATTCTTGGACTGATTACTTGAGTAAGCTGAGGATGACTCCAATCACAAAAAGACACATGGCTAAGGAGACTCAGGTAATTTGAAAGAGCTGAAGCTGAAAATTCATTTTATTTTACAGTATCATTTATTTTATCCATATTTATACAGGGTGTTACAAAAAAGTAGGTCAATTTGTTAACCACAGATTCTTCGATGAAAAATAATGGACCTTTTATTACCCAATTTTTCTTTTGGTTGTACTCTCGGTTGTAACTTTTCAAATAATTTTATTAGTAAGTCAAAGAATCATTTCTCAAGGGATTTATTTCATATTTGATAGACCTATTAAGTCTAAAAAGTCACATACTAGAAAAAATGTTAACAGCCAATATAAAGAAGATCTTAATGTACTTTTTGCCTCTTTCGAACTTTTTTCGAACCTAATCTGTACAAAGCGAAAACTGCTTTTCTACTATACACAATGAAGTCTTTCTGTCTTTAAACATAAAAAGCTAATTTCTGTTTCTCCTTTGTTAAATTTTTAAAAGGCCACACTTCAATGTCAAGTTCGAAAATATTACATTGTTTCTTCTTCAATTTACTTTATTACTTTATTACGTTACTACGGCAGTGGTGAGCAGTCATCATATGGCCCAACAGCTATACAATGCCCATTTTTCTGTTCATTCATCCAATGTTCCATTATGCACAATATGTCCATCGGACTTTCTGCAACGAAGGACTTGATATAATTTTGCTTATCCCGAGCAATTTGACGCTGAATGTGCAGAGTTTTCAAAGTGGAGCTCCTCACTGATGAAGATTTCAATCCCCCTAAAGAGTTTTGGGTCTCGCTACCCTGTTTGAGTCTGTGCCTTTGTACAGCTCTGGAGGTGCAGAATATGATTAAACCATATCTCACCATGGGCTATAAGTGACTCGCGTGTGTTGTTGACTTGTCTATTACTTAAATTTTCTTTCGTTTAACATTACTTTACTTTAAGTTTACCCTTGAGATAAACAAGATGGTAAAAGTGATTCTTAGGGCGACTTTTACAAGTTCAAGTAAAACTTCAGTTTGAAGATAAAACACCAGACTTTATGCACATTGCATTGTTTACCTGACAGATAAACAATGCAATGTAGGTTATATCTGGAGTTTTATCTTCAATCTGAAGTTTTACTTGAACTTGTAAAAGTCACCCTTAATGGCTGTAGAACACTCTACTTGTAATCTCGATAGACAAATTATTTCACATCATTTTATCTTTTCTTGATGAATTCATCATAAAAAAAGTCACGATTTTTTGACACAACTTTTTGTTAACTAAGGGCGTAGATGGAACTAAAAACTTAAGATATAAGTTTTATGCGTTTTTCCTTATTCAGTTGATCAAGAGCAATATTTTGGTCAATCAGTTTAAGAAAACACTTAAAACATAAAACCTATTGCATAAGTTTTTAATTGTGTCTCTGTCCTTTAGGTTACTTAAGAGTAATGCTTTATGGGCCATTTGCACCAAGCAATTTTTAAGTGCATCTAGTTAAGGCTTCTTTTATTGGTCCGCTTAAGGCCCTACCATGGTTACTCATGCTTATAACTATGGTTTAGGGCTCCTTAACTTTAGATTAACCTAAATTTGCTTGGTAAAAACATAGATAAGGGCCATTGCACACTTTTTCTTTAAAAAAATAGCAAGTGACAGAGTAGCGTGTGACATCAATGCATTTTATATGGGAAATATTAAGTTCCACCTTAGATCAACGTTATGGGGAAGGTGTGCAAATGGCCCTAGATGGATCTACGGTAGATGGATCCATCTAGGGCCTAGTCACAATTCTTGATTACACCATCCGTTTACGGATATATGATACTAAAAAATTACAAACTCCTTACAGCAAGTCTCAATCCCCAAGTATAGAGGCTGTGAGGAAAAGACTAATCAAGCTGAAAAAATTATCCTAGTGACGTCACAATTCTTCAGTCTCTACAAGAAGTAACAATCCCCAAGTACAGAGTGTGTGAGGAAAAAACAATCAAACTGAAAATATGACCCCGAGTGACGTCACAAAAGTCACAATTCTTGATTACACCATCCGCTTACCGATGCATGATTCTAAAAAAATACAAACTCCTTACAGCAAGTCTCATTGTCCAAGTACAGAGGCTGCGAGGAAAAGACTAATCAAGCTGGTAAAATGACCCTAGTGACGTCACAAAAGTCACAATTCTCGGTTACATCATCCGATTTCGAATTCCGTATACTAAAAAAGAGTTACGAACTCCTTATAACAAGTCTTAATCCACAAGTACAGAGTCTGTGAGGAAAAAACAAATCAAGCAGGAAACATAACCCTAGTGACGTCACAAAAATCACAGATCTTGATTACACCATCCGCTTACCGATGCATGATACTAAAAAAATATTATAAAGAGGCTGCGAGGAAAAGACTAATCAAGCTGGTAAAATGACCCTAGTGACGTCACAAAAGTCACAATTCTCGGTTACATCATCCGATTGTAACCGAAAATCCATCTTAAAATGTAAAGTAAACATTTTGATAATAAAAATAGCATTTTGATAATAATAATCTTGGGGGAAAGCGCTTTAAACCACTCCCCAATATTCTCCAATAAATGGCTGAACTTTCATTACAAAAAATTGATAAACACTTCTTGACTTTGCCCGTTACAGTAGACAATTTTGAACTAAATGTCAAACAACATCCACTCATTTTATTTTTTGCAATATGGAAACACATTTTATAACTACCAAGTCAAGTGTTGTAGCATTTGAAAATGTCTATGGTGCAAATTTAAGTTATCGATGGTTTTATCTCCTACACATCCCTACTGCCTGTTCTGTGTCTCACGAAAACCCCTAATTTTCTCCTGACATTTAAAATTGTCATTTGTCATTTCTTGCTGAAATGTCAGTAATACTTTCAGTGATGCCAAGTTTATTTCCCCAAAATTTAAGTACTTTTCAATTTGGCTTTAATGGGTTTTCCTAAAGTTTCATTGATTTGCGTGTGTGTGACACCGTGGTTTTCTCACCTCTTTTTCCTTATTAGGTCATTTGATAATTTTGGAGAGGGAAATCCCTAGTTGGTTATAAGGAACCATTTTTGGTGCCAATTTTTTTTACTGTTCGACTTTCAAGAGTCAACGACAAGGCTGGTCGGAGATAAGGCGAAGCCGAGAGGCGGAAAATTATTTAATTTTTATTAAATAATTTTCGTTAGAAGATGTCATCTTCTAAAGAAAGGAAGTTTCTTCCTCTCTCGTACTTCACCAGTATATAGAAGTACCCAATTTTTTTAATGGATTGCCGTGGCAACCATGTGCATTAAACCACCCTAATGTGCCTTCATAAGAATAATTAAGTGCCTTTTCTCCATTCTGGGGTAAGTAGTAAGTAATAATGTTTGCTTACTCGACACTAAGACTCTTTGTCTTTTTCATTTAGGTCCTTCCCTGTTTCCTTTTATCTTTGAACATCACCAGTATCATGGTTTTCGAATCTCTTTGCCACCTCTATGGTTTTCTACCATAGTTTACGAGTTACCACATGCCTATGTGCCACAATCCACATGCAATAATCAACAATTTTCAAACCACCCCTGAAGCTCCCCAAGCAAGACATAAGGCAGGACATGCCGGATGTAGGACAAACAAAGGAATCTAATTGACCATGACTTCATTTCAATCCCTCTATTGATCTTCGGAAGGCTTTTTGGCAGATTCCCTTGAGTGAAAAATCTAAAGAAAAATCTGCTTTTTCAATTATTGGTCGAGGTTAATTCCAATTCACTGTCATGCCATTCGGTTTATGTAACTCAGCTCAAACTCAGCAACGCCTGGTCGAGTCAATTTTTGGTCCTGAGTTTGAACCACATATTTTCACTTATCTTGACGATATCTTGGTTTATAGTCCCACATTGGAACATCATTTGTCCATTTTAAAAGTTGTGAAAGACCGTCTAAAGGAAGCCAATTTGACAGTCAATTCAGAAAAGTGTTGTTTTTTCAAAATTTCTTTAAAGTATTTGGGTTTTATATTTGGAAATAACTCTTTGTCTACCGATCCTGAGAAAGTTGAAGTGATGAGAATTATCCAAGACCCACTACCACCACAGAAATCAAACGCTTTGTAGGTATATGTTCATGGTACCGATGGTTTATTCAAGACTTCTCATCTCTCGTCAGCCCATTAAATCAACTCCTCAAAGGTAAATCGAAGAAACAGCCTATTGTTTGGAACGAATCTGCAGAAAAGGCTTTTATTACAATTAAATAACTTCTCGTGTCCAGGCCTATTTTGGCACAACCTGATATCAGTCAACCTTTTTATGTACAGTGTGATGGATCTGACCATGGTGTTGGGGGAGCTTTGACTCAAATTTCACAAGGTGAAGAACGGGTTATAGCATATGCTAGCAGGTCGTTATCTAGGGCAGATAATAATTATACTGTCACTGAACCTGAGTGTCTTGCAGTTGTTTTCTGTGTTGATAAATTCAGACCATACATTGAAGGTTGTCGTCGGTTCACTGTCATCACTGACCATCACTCTCATCTTTGGTTAAACAATCTTAAAAACCCAGCTGGTCGTTTGGCGCGATGGGCCGTTAAGCTCCGTCAGCATAATTTTGATCTTGTGCATCGTAAGGGAACTGAAAATGTTTTGGCAGATGCTTTGAGCCGAATTCCGAATCCCGTTTCTGTCGACGATAAAGTAGGCTCTTTTTTCTGTTTTCCAAATTGCAAATCCATTTCTCTTATTGACATTGATACTCAGACTTCTGATAAGTCGTATAATTCATTAAGGTTTAAAATTTTGGAACACCCTGATATCTATCCTCAATGGAAAATCTCGGAAAATAAGATCTATAAGACTGTTTATTCTAGATTCTTGCCACATGGCATGGATAATGACTGGCGTGTAGTTGTACCCAAGACCAAAGACAAGCAGTCGTCGGGTCTTGTCATAGTCCTCCTACGTGTGCTCAACTTGGCTTTACGAAGACATTACTTCGTGTCCAAGAATTTTATTATTGGCCTCAAATGCGTTTAGATGTGTTGCATTTTCTGCGAAAATGTCTAGTGTGTGGAGCACAAAAACATTCTAGCAGGGCAAGGATGGGTCTAATGGGAAAGGCAAAAACTGTTAAAGTGCCTTTTGAATGTGTTGCTATAGATCTTATGGGTCCTTTTCCTCGTTCGAAAAAAGGAAACAAATGGTTATTAGTTATTCAAGACTGGTTCACCAAATACTCACTTCTTTTCCCCTGTGCGCAATAGTCATGCTGCAAAAATTGTAGATATTGTAGAGGACAGAGTTCTTCTTGAATATGGAGTACCTAAATATATTCTCTGTGATAATGGCCCACAATTTATTCGCTCCAACTTTAAGAAACTTTGTGGAAAATTTAAAGTTAAAATATCTTACAGTCCGGTTTACTCCGCGCAATGCAATTTTGTAGAACGCAATAACAAAACTATTGGTACTGCAATTAGGAGTTATATTTAGGATCACAAAGATTGGGATATACATGTTTCTCAAATTAGACAGGCTTTAAATACAGCAGTTCATGATGTTACAGGCTTTACCCCGGCATACTTGAATTTCGGCCGATATGTTCCTCTGTGTGGAGATTACTTTATGACCGAAAATGTTGATTTTAATGAAGAATTGCTTCCTGGGATAGAGGGTCGTATGCAGAAGGATTTGTTGAATTTCGAAATTTGTTCAGAGAAGTTCGAGAAAAGTTGAAGTCCGCCTATAAAAGGAACGCCCGTTCTTATAATCTCCGTAAGAGACCTGTTCGATTTAATGTGGGAGATAAGGTTTGGAGACGCAACCAAGTTTTGTCTAGTGCGGTGAATAATTTTTCTTCAAAATTGGCTCCAAAATTCATTCTTTCCTTTGTCTCAAAGAGATTATCACCTCTAGTGTACCTTCTGAAGAATACCGACGGATCGAATGCTGGTAAATGACATATTAAAGATATGAAGGTCTACCTTGGGTCTTCAGAAAACTCAAGCGACAGTGATAGTATAGTTGCATTGTCGGCTGTTTAGCATTTTTCTCTGTGTATTGTTTATCTCTTTTTAACTAGTTACCTGTGCTTGGTGCACAAACGCCTACCTTGCGTTACCTTTTACCTTCGATTTATTTTATCTCTTATATCTTTTATCTCTTATAAAATACCTAACCGTGAAAAATGCCTCTAATGTCTTTTTATTATCCTTTTGCATTGAAGCACAATAAGCAACATAGTATATAGGTCTATCAGTATGTTGAAGACTGTGTGGTGCCTATTTTTGCTTTTGTGAATTGTAAACAACTGTTTACAGTTTGATTTATCTTTTACCTTGAAAAGTGTAATTTTCATACACTTATTAGTGGATTTCAGAGTGCACCTGAATTCCACATCCCTTTGAGATTTTTATCTCTCTCTTCCTTGGTAATGCTCTAAGATGCCGCTGTTTACTCAAAATAAAAAGTAATTTTTACTGGTGTGTATCTTGGTGCATTACTATTATCTGTCCCTAATGGAAACCCTTTAAAAGATTCCGGTATATTCTTAAAGTTTTGCGGGTAAAGAGAATCCAGATTTTTTGGTTGGTGTAAAGTCACCCTTGTTTTTTGTGTTTTTTTGGTGGAGCCTTTTATAACATATTGAGACCTTATTATTATTGTTTCTTTAAATCCGATTATGTTGCAACTAAATAATGACCTTAGCCCGATATTGACCTTTCTACAATTTTGACCTACCCTATTCTGACCTCTATGTTTTCACGACATACGTATGATACGCGTTAAATATCACTGTTATAAAAAGGCCTACTGTTGAGAAAACATGCTGTTAGAATCAGTAATTATTTTTTTGGTTGTACAATATAAAATTTTGAGCTAAGAGTTGAAATTTGCTAATCTTGAGTAGATTTTGTCCTTGAAAGATTTTATCTTGGGTTATGGAGTATCTCCATATTATTGGTGATAATATACTTAATTAATTTTCCTAGCGCTATGTAAAAAGATTTGAGTTTAACTACTAAGATTGCGTTATGTAATAACTTAGGCCAGTTTGGAATTTTTCGAAAAAGTTTACCTAATGCCAACCTTTTTATTTTTGCAGCGGGTTATTATTAATATGTGGCATATTTTAACTAAAAGTATAGTAAAAACTATGCATCACACATAATTGCGGACGGCAACTCAGTGGTTACTGAAAGCTAGGTCGTGGTTCGTATAGGCGGTGGGCAAACTAGAATTATTAAAATTTGGGCGCCACTCAATTTACCTTAGTGTAGGCATAATATTAAAATTGAGAAAATTATTATACGAAAAATGATGGTTTGTTAGTTTGGTTTGGCAATGAAACACAATGTAAATCTAAAGGTTTTGTACTAAAAAAAATAATAAAACTTCTGCAATCCCAGGAATGGGTGACCTGCATTATGTATCAACTATCATTTCTCTCACTCACTCTACCCTTTTTCTACATAAGTGTATATATAAATGGTTGTTGCTTACCAAATTATAACTGGGCCAGTTGTTATTACACTTTAGATATGAGCAAGCCGATTGAAATCAAGAGATGGTCAATTAGATTCCTTTGTTTGTCCTATATCCGGCATGTCCTGCCTTATGTCTTGCTTGGGGAGCTTGAGAAAGAGGTGGCTTGGGGGGTGGTTTGAAAATTGTTGATTATTGCATGTGGATTGTGGCACATGGGCATGTGGTGACTCGTAAACTATGGTAGAAAACCATAGAGGTGGCAAAGAGATTCGAAAACCATGAGACTGTTGATGTTCAAAGATAAAAGGAAAGAGAAGGACCTAAATGAAAAAGACAAAGGTCTTAGTGTCGAGTAAGCAAGCATTATTACTTACTATTTACCCCAAAATGGAGAAAAGGTAATTAATTATTCTTATGAAGGCACATTAGGGTGATTTAATGCACATGGTTGCCACGGCAATCCATTAAAAAAATTGGGTACTTCTATATACTGATAAAGTACGAGAAAGGAAGAAACTTCCTTTCTTTAGAAGATGACATCTTCCAACGAAAATTATTTTGGGGAAACTTAAATTTTGGGGAAATAAACTTGGCATCTCTGAAAGTATTACTGACATTTCAGCAAGAAATGACAATTTTAAATGTCAGGAGAAAATTGGGAGTTTTCGTGAGACACAGAACAGGCAGTAGGGATGTGTAGGAGAGAAAACCATCGATAACTTAAATTTGCACCATAGACATTTTCAAATGCTACAGTGTTTAGGGGCGTAAAACTATTAGCATTACAAAATCACAATATTTTATATTTATTTCTTCTTAATTTGTATGTTTCTTTTTTTAGAAAAGCCCAAAAAGAAAACATTTTGTTCCTGATAATTCAGTCGGACACAGAGAATAATTTTACAAGGTATTATTTTTGGATTTTTAGGTGTTTATTTGCTGATAATACAATTTAAATAAATATTTTTTCTTTTTTAGGTTATATGAAAACGTAAATTGTACATAATAAGGCCTCAATGTTCGTGTATTTTAATATTTTAATAAAGGGTTGTCGTACATAACAGTTTATTCTTTTAATAAAGCAGGTAAGTAAGTGGTTTTTGAAATTAAGGCCATTTCAAATTGATATTTATCTAGTTGGCTGGAAAATTATGTAATATTCACACAGTCTACCACTTCTTTGTTTCAGACTTCTTCTTATGGTAACTGTTCCTCTGTGTATATTGACGGACTTTGTTCTGTCACAGTTACTCTATGACTGTAACTGACGTCTTGGATGTTTTCCTTTTTCAACAGCAAAAGTTCCGGTAATTTCTTGTTGAAAACCAATGGTGGTGATACGTGGTGGATCGTGGTCGGTAAAAGAACCACAAAAATTTGTCAAAAAAAATTCGGATATGTCTCAGACTATTTTCCGATTTTCTGGTAAATAAAAAAAATGCTTAGTAAGTGTGGTAAATATTTTAAGGTATTCGCAGGAACAGTCAAGCCAAATCGACCTCAATGGTGAATTATAAATTTTCAAAGATTTGGAAAAACTAAAATTCAAAGCTAAGCTCTTGGCTTTTGGCTAGGTAAAAGAGGCAGATATGTGTTATCTCTCTTTCAGAATTTTGTTATATCTGTAGTGTGAATTAAAATTTGTCCGGCTCGCAGGGTACAAGAGTTGGACCAAAAATTGAAAAATTTGGAAATTGGCAAATTTGTGAACATTTTGAGGGTTTTGTAATTATTTCTATGACCGGTTTTCGGTTACATACCACAACAATTTTGGATTTGTGTTTTGCAATGTTCACAGCAATGTTCCCAAGAGTGAGCCCTTTTCGTCAGCTAAGGCAAAGCCTCTATCTATGATCCCCAAAGGAAACCACAAACGGTCAATACAAAATTTGAAAACGTGTAAAAAATGTGATAAAATATTTACTGCCAAGTAAAAATTGTACGTATGTAAGAATTTTTGCAAAACGACTGCTATAAGGTCATGACCAAACGTGCGAGTCTCTATGAATTGGATTTGGTTAGAGTACGTGACTATTTTAGGATTTGGGCCATTTTGTGTAAGTGCCGCAGAATAATTTAGTGCTCGGTCTCCACCAGCCAAATTGGGTTGCGGCATCGAGCTTTTAGGTCTTATACGAACTCGGTTTCTAACGCACATACAACTAACAAATTTTCTCTGGTCGCAGGTATGCTACGGGGGTAAATTTTTCAGTTTTTTCTTCAGTTATAGCAACAAAAGCAGCAAAAATGCGTCAAGAAAATTGAATCCGGACTAAAGCTTCATTGTCTTGGTTGATGTATTCTCCAATTAGGCAGTAATTGAACATTATAGGAGGCGTGACGTTTAGTCTCCAAGTCACGTATTAAGGCCAACTTGCATGAGAGGCCTCTGGCGGCATCTTTATTTTAAATTAAACGTCAACCATTTTCGGAGTGGGTAATAAGACTAAAGAACAAAGAACTTCGCGTTAAATTATTGTTTGTCCAACGTAATGAGCGCTTTTAGGGTGGCGCAAAGTTTGTTAAATTAGTTTTCTCTTGTAAATAAACTAACGTCCTAAAGCATAAATCACGCTGAAATACAAAATTAGCCCTTTTTACTGCGACCTATTCAAATGTTATATTAGTGCCCAGCTAAAACACAGGTGCATTCCAACTGTTTTTAGGTGCAAAGTGCAGCAACATAATACAGACTGTAGGACCGGATTAATGTTCACGGGGAAAATAAAACCATAAGGTTCATTAAAGTGGCCGTTTTTGATGATTGTAGTAAATTTGTGCTTTACCGTTATTTCAAGTAAAATAAATAATACTTGATGCTGAATTTTTTATTTTTGTTGCGCAACTCTGCCTATTAAAAACTAGTAAAATTTAACAAACCTGCTTCGAAAATTGATTTTAAAAATAAATTGTTTTAGTTAACAATGAACGATGCAACACTACATCTGACCTAAAAATATTCAGCACACACAGTGATGGCAATAAAATATTTTGCCACGTTATAAATCAAATATTGCATTAAAAAAAAAGTCCAATTGGTGTGTGGAAAACGTGCTTTATTGCCATGAAGTTAAAAGCTGATGAGTCGACAATGGTGCGTCGGTTTGAAAAACTACAGCTTTTCGACATCAAAGGGACCAATCAATCACACGCCTATTTTGTATTCGAATGTATAAATAAATAATTGCAATGGTCACCAGCTTTCTTTGTGTCACAATTCAGCTTTGCCAGGACGTTACATAAATATACCTCTAAAGGGAAAAAATATAATAATCAATAAATAGTAGAATAGAGATGCTTTCAATTATGGTTTCTCGTAGTGCTTTGAGGACTGAAGGTCTATTTTTTTTGTAAATCCGCTTGTTGTGAACTGTGATATACCTAACAGATCAAGTTTTATTATTTACCTACGAGCCAAAAAAGTTTGGAAAAACTACATGCTGAACGAAAGCTTCTGTAAAAATTTTTATTGTTTACCATACGAACTTTTGAACCAAAAACCCATTGAAAATTTTTCTGGTAAAATTTGATAAAGCTGCTTCACAGCAATTACACACGTCACGAGCAAAAACAACCGCAACTCTAAAATTAGTAAATGAATCTTAAACAGGAAATTGAGAAGACTGAAAAACTGAATTTTTTTCTTTAGTTTCTACCCTCGATCCTAAGCCAGAGATCTAAATTTTATTACACTGCTAGGCCTTGTTTTGACTTACTGAATTTAAACTCCATCTGTAGGAAAATCGAAGATTATTACTGTTAAAATGTGTCTAAACTTCAGCTTTTATGAGAGGTTTAACAGAGCTTTACCATAAAACTACATGTTGTTTATTCAATAAGGTACAATGTTTTTAACTTGAAACTTCTTGATAGGAAACACCTTGAGAGTAGTATTACTTTCGTGAATGCAACAGAAAAAAATATATACAAATCGAGTATAAGAGCAGAGTTAAGCTGAATCCAACGGTTTTTGATGTTTCCTTTCACCTCCCACCCAAGAAAGTTTCGTGGGTTGTCGCTACATCTTGCAAGAATGTGACCGGCGTGACGTCACATAGATTAACCAATTTTGTTTGTCCGCTTGTAACTGTAAAACTAATTTGCCGATCAGAATAATTCCAACTTTTATTTTTCTTCTTGATGTGCTCTTTCAACTTCCACAAACAAAGGTTTCGTTTGTTCAATAATTTCAGAGATACGCCCTTCGGAGGTCCAATTTTTGTCAATTTCAGGATCGGCATTTTCGCGTTTTTAAAGCAACTTAGCAGCAACAACAGCAGCAAAGTAGGAAAAATTGCTAAACATTGCAAGACAGACTGTACACATATTTTTTAAGTTTAAGTTTTATAATATTGGGGAATAATGAAGACTTATTTAAAACATTTTTTTGTTTTATTTAGCGTCCCAAAAATAAAAGCACCGTTGTGTAAAACTTTTTTCCTAACTTAAATAAAAAAAAAATTCTTAAACTATTTGTTTACTTTTCCACTGAGGGGCACTTGGAGTCACTCCAGCTACACTCCCTGCCATGGCTGGCCTGCCTGTCAAGCATGTCAAGTCTCACCTAGGTGTCACAAATGTCAAGTCTGTCATATGTCACACCACAATTGTCCTATATCACACAACCATGGTCATATGTCACACGTTATTTGTCATATGTCACCTGTCAAGTCTGTCATATGTCACATATGACAAGAATGATAGCATTTTGGGGCCCTTTTGCATTAGGGCTCATGTAGACTTCAAGGTCAAAGTGTCCCAGAACCCTGTCGTTATAACTACTTTCACTAATTGTTCTGATTTCACTCAAATTGGGTTTGTTACGTTTTTAGGGGATCGCAATCGACTCATTCTGATCAAAAATAGTAAAAAAAAATTACAGCTTTTTTATTATAATATTATATTTTTTAATTTAAATTTTTATTAAATATAAAATAAAATGTTTATCTTTTGCATAAAACATAAGACTTCTGTCTCGAATTTTTAAAATTATAATTTTCTTTTATAGTTATAGCAATTTTAAGCGATTTATTTGGAAGCTGTCTTGTTTCATTTATACTATGAGTAATTAATATAAAATTTTGATTACCCTCTTAACAGTTCGGAAAACTTGAAAAAATAGTTTTCCTTCTGTTAGACTTTTATTCAAAAATTTTTTAGGCAATGAATATTGAAAAACAACTGTGGAGACTTCCAAAAATACTGTTCCTTCTGTAGTTGCAAGATTTTTTTAAAGTGATTTGTGAAGAATTCTCTTCTTTTGGGGAACTTTTGATCTTCTTGTTAGACCTCCATTTTTTTTAGCATTTGCAAGACAAGACGTGAGATGAGATTTTTTGAAAATCTTGGTCACTGTAGCTTTCAAAATAAATTTCCTAACAAATTATTGTGAACAGTTCTAAAATAAACTGTCTCCTCTGTCGTTTTAAGACTTTTCTTAAGTCAGTGCTTTTTAAGCTACCTTTTTCGAAATTTGAAGAAAGTGTTCATGCTTTCGTTGGACTTAAACATTCATGGGTCGAGATTCGAGATTGTTCGAAAATCTCGGTTACTAAAGTATTGACAAAAGCTTCCAAAAACCTGATGTGGGGAATTCTAAAAGAAACTGTTTTTTCTGTACCTTTAAAACTTTTTTAGGTCAGTGTCCCTGTAGTCGTTAGATACCTCACAATTTTGAGAAACCTAACAAAATGTTGCACCCTCAATTTAAGCTCGATCCTAGGCCACCGTTCTAAATTTTATCACACTGCTTAGGCCTGGCTTTGACGTACCTACTGAATTTAAACTCCATCTGTAGGTAAATCGAAGATTATGACGGTTAAAAATGTGTCTAAACTGTAGCTTCCATGTGATGTCTCACAGAGCTTTGCCACAAAACTACATGATGTGTACTCAATAAGGCATAATATTTTTAAATTGAAACTCCTTGATAAGGAACATCATACAAAATCACCTTAAGGGTACGATTACTTTCTTGAATGCTGCAGAAACTATACAAAACATCATGTATAAGAGCAGGGTTAGGCTGAATCCAACGGTTTTTTGTTCGTTTTGATGTTCTTTTTAACCTTTCATCAAAGAAACTTTCGTAGGTTATCGCTACATCTTGCAAGAAAAGTAATAATAAAGACGTGCGTGACCGGCGTGACGTCACATAGAGTAAGCAGTTTTATTTGACCGCTTGTAACTGTAGTTCCAATCCATTGATCAGAATGAATCCAACTTCTTTTTTCTCTTCTTGATATGCTCTTTCAACTAGGTGGGTATATTGACATTTTTATTTATAAAAACTCACTAATAGGGCGGGTTTCGCTCATTTAAAAGGATTATCCGAAAACGTGGTCGGTGCGATTGAATGTCTGAAGTAGGAGGGGGGGGGGGCTGATGACCACTGGCCTGCCAAACTGCACAACAAACATTTTTAATAGTATGAAACACGCAAGAGCCGTTGAGTATTAAGTACACAATGAAAATTAATCGGAGATTACGAAATTTTTAACACTGTGTTCAGAGCCCACGCCTTAGTTTTTTTTACAGGTGCACCAATTTTAATTGATTGATTTGGAAACTGACTTGTTCCACTTATGCTAGAAGTACCAGAGAATTATACTAGAAGCTATACACCTCTTTCGTTTTTGGCTTGGAGCCACTTTAATGTTCCTGAACAATAAACCATTATCCTTGAAACCCGCTTCTAAGGTACTGACAAGAGGTACTTTATTGGCTTCGCTTATGGGAGAGAACACAACATGCATGGCTTAATTTTTCTACTTTTCAATTCATTCTTCAACTCTCAAATCCAAAAAATTCAAGTTTCTCGACTTCTGATTCATGTGGTAATTTTGTCTTCTCTCCGTCCTCAACAGATACTTGAGGCTTTGTGGGTCTAATAGGTTCAGATTTGGGGCCTTCGTCTTCTGTTTCAGCAAAGATCGTTTCTTCCGGTTAGTCTGGCTCTGTTGTCTTCTTTTTCTGTACAGGTCTTCCTTGTCTGTTTCTCAAAACCTGTAGGTTTTGACTTACAACTTCTCATCTTTAAATCTTGATATTTAGCGCCGGTGTTTTATGACATTTTAGTAGAAATTGACGACAAAAAAGCACTGATAATACTCAAGGACGCATTTTAGGACGCTCTAAGGCAATTTACGTCGGTATCTAGTGATTTTAGCTGAAAACATAAAATTACACCTAAAAACCACTAATAATACTCAAAGACCCATTTTAAGGCGTTTTACGGCGTTTTACATCGATTTCTACTGATTTTAGTAGAAATCGACGACAAAAAACCAACGTTTTAAGGTGTTTTACATCGATTAATTTCCACTGATTTTAGTAAAAAAACAACGACAAAACTACGCATTTTAAGACGTTTTATATAAGGCGATTTACATCGATTTCTACTGTTTTTAGTAAAAATCGACAACAAAAAATCACTGATAATACTCAAGGACGCATTTTAGGTCGCTTTAAAGCATTTTTCGTCGATTTCTACCAATTTTAGCTGAAAACATAAAATTACATAAAAAAAAACACTAATAATACTCAAAGACGCATTTTAAGACTTTTTGAGGCGATTTTTACTGATTTTCGTAGAAATCGACGACGAAAAAGCACTGATAATACTCAAGGATGCATTTTAAGACGCTTTAAGGTATTTTACGTCGATTTCTATTGATTTTAGCTGAAAACATAAAAATACAGCAAAAACCAATAAAGACTCATTTTAAGACGTTTAAAAGCATTTTTTACGTCGATTCCTACTGATTTTAGTAGAAATCGACGACAAAAGACCACTCAAATACTCATATTTTAGAACGTTTAAAGGCTTTTTAGGTTGATTTCTATTGATTTTAGCTGAAAGTCCTCATTTCCAAGCACCTCGTTTGTGTTGGCTTTCGGGTTAGTTCAGTTTGCGTTGTTTCTGAGGTACTAACAGGAGGTCACTCAAACGAAGGCAACGCAAGATGCACAACTCTACTCTTCTACTCCTCAATCGGTTCAGGTTTCTTTTGTAATTTGTTTCTTTTTCTTTGTGTCCTTAACAAGTACTCGTAGCTCTGGGTTTAATAAGTTCAGGTTTGGAGCGTTCGTCTTCTGCATTGAGCTTTAGTTGGGACATTTCACCTTCAGTTTTTTTAGCGCAAGTGTTTCTTGTTTTTTTGGTTCCTCTTCAAGCTTAACTTTCTTCTACTTGACAAAGACTTTTACTTCTTCAGGGTCCACTTTTTCTTCCTTAGGCCATTCGGTTTTTCAAATTTAAATTTCTCTTCCTCGAAATCGCTTGATTTGAACGGTGGAACTGGGACGTCTTTAAACTAACTAAAGCGACAAATGAAGATAGCAAGTTCTAGGAAATTGTCTTATTCAGAAACACTTCTTAAGATGGCCTTCTAACATAGTAGCCCTACCCGTTTAGATAATATAAAATTTTGATTACTGGCCCCATTTCTAACTTCCTCTTAATAAGAAGGATTACTGATAAAGGAGCGGGTATAGAATAAAATCTATCCCCCTTTAGCATGAAATATTGATCATGAAGGAGCCTCTGTCAATCTCAAGAAGTTGTGTGCCAAACCCCTTTCTTAGCCGGTTGCACTGGTACTGGTACATGGCCGTAGTTATAACGATCAAAGAAACACACAATTGGCTTCCTCCCATACCATGGTGAAACCTCTTAAAATAAGGGAGTAGGGCCGTAAATAGAGAAGTGTAACAAGAAATATATTCTCCTTAATGCCAGTGTAAGTTTCCCCTAGAAAGAGAACCGGCTCCGATTTGTCGGCGGCGGTTTAACGCGTGTCTGCCTCCTGGGGGCCCGTAATTAATTACCAGGGGACCTTGTTTAATTTTAGATCGCGAAAGGGGGGGAAACTTATGTTTTTTGAATGCGGAATGGGAAAGACGTGTTAACTGGCAGGGATGAGGAGATAAAAAAGGTTTTCCATCTAAATTAATTGCGATGTGGGAAAGCCATAGACGTTGGCCGGATCAAAATAAATTAACTGAATCTTCCGCAAGAAATTCGTGGCTATGTTTGTTGCAACAGCGATCATTTATATCTTTTAGATAACAACTATTACACAAAACTGTTTTGTATAATTTGGATAAACCTGACGCATTACAATGGAAGAGGGGGGAGAGGGAAAAGGAGTTTTGTACTTCTGACCTTGTGAAAAATAAGCCCTAGGTAATGCAAAATTAACATTTTGATGTGGTTTTAGCCTGCTTGATTCGTTTAAATAGCTGAAAGGTATTCCAGTGAAGAAGTTTCGAAAAAGTTTTATCGCATCCACTCTCTCGAAATTCAAACCGACTCCGGCTGTTTCCATAAAACTCCGAAATTGAACGAACCTTACTTTAAAATTAATTACATGCCCCGGGTGAAAAGCACGCGTTTTACCACCCTCAGCTAATCGTCGAGTGCTTCGTGCCCTCCCTCGGAAAAGAAGTCGAGACAAGCAATTTTGTTTATACAACTTTGTAGCCTATAAATGTCAGTTCGGAAGTTTGTAAAATTCTCGTTTCTTTATTTTCGGAGAAAAAATTATGTTTAATAATAGAAGAAAGGAGTTCAAAAATAAGTGCTTTTTAGCTGCCCACAGCAGTGAAATGGCCATGTCTGCCAGGGGCAACAAGTTGGTCAGCAAAAATCTTGAGTCGGTGTGTTTATGGTGTGCTTTTGTCAAACTCGCGCGTAATTTTTTTTTTTTTTTTTTTTTTTTTTTCACCCGGCATAAGAGCTAGACCAAAACTAATAACTGATTTTTTTTTCTCTCCACGTCTTCTAGTAGCCTATATACCACCGAAGCTGGACTGTTCCATAGTTTTCGTAAAAATCGCAAAAAACTACCTTACTATTTTAGACACTTTTCCTTAATTGTCTTGGACATTTTTTTGACCACTCTATATTAAAGTGACGCCTTTGGCAAGATAGGATTAAAAGTGGCCAAGGATATGCCCTTTCTCCTGGTGCCATCCTTATTGGGCCAGTCGCCTAACTAAAGGGGTCCAGAAGGCTCAGAAGTGGACCATTACAAATTTTTTTTTCAAAAAACCGTCCCAACTTTGCGATTTTTTGTAGATTTTCCTATTTAACTTATCGGAATTAGACGTCAAAATTGTTCGTCTACACATATGAGGAAATCTACTCGTTGGGAGTCCTATACCCCACATGGTCCCGTAGTTTCGACAAAGACGCCGTAAATTTGGGTACGTAAAAAACCGCATTTTTACTTTGGTAGGCCACTGGTCGCCCCCCCCCCCGCACGTAGCGCCAAACCGACCACATATTTGGAAAGCCCGTTCATTTCTGTACATGTGCGCAATACTACAAGATCCCGTCAAATGAGCAGTTTCAGAGTTATAAGCGTCGAAATGGAAAAACTACCAAATATCATTGTTGTAATTAGCGTCCTTAAGTTGTAAGTAGTTGGTGTAGTTAGCGGGATTAGGACAAATAATGCACCTCTTCTTTATTCGAAAATGGCCGACGTTTCGACTGTTTATTTAGTCTTCATCAGTGAAGAACGGTCCGTGGAACGTTACGTTCCATTATGTAACAAACATTATTTGCAATTTTATGTTGGGCCCAGGGATTTGTTACTATTTAACTCATTGGGTTTTAGACGAAGACTAAATAAACAGTCGAAACGTCGGCCATTTTCGAATAAAGAAGAGGTGCATTATTTGTCCCAATCCCGCTAACTACACCAACTACTACCAAATATGTCCAACCAAAATGCCAGTGTGACCGTCGCTTTATATCCTCACTGGCGTTCGGATAAAAGTAATATTTGCATTTTTAGTCTGTCTGGGTTAATTTTAATCGATTTTGGCTATAGTCTTAACTTCAAACAACAAAATTCGCTTTTCCAGTTGTTTTGAGTGATATTTTTTGGCCTAAATTCAAACCTGGATGTCTCCACAAACTCCATATTTGAATATTTCTGTCGCTAATCCTAATCTGACTCGTGAAAAACCAAAGTTGCATTTTGATGCTTCTCGAGTTAGATTCAACCTATTTCGGCGATTTTACCAAAAAAACACAAATGAGAATGTTTGACTCAGCTTTGTCTGATTTTGTTCTAAAATTTAATTTCTCCAAAAGCTCCAAAATATGCATCTTTATAGATGGATATCCGGATTTTCTCAAAAACCAAAAAAGTCATTTTTGACTTGCTTTGAGTCAAATGTGCTCCTAATACTAATTTAAAATATTCCAAAAACTTCATTGTTTGTGATGTGAGTAATCTTCATCGGCTTTGGCCCTAACCCCAAACATAATTTCCTCAAAAGTGGTAGTAGTAGAAATATCCGTTCTTCAAATATAATACTGCCACTCTGGAACTTCCGCTGGTGTTAGGTGAAAGAGGACATCAAGACAGACATTGGTGAGGCCGAAGCCCTTGCCCTGGGCCCTCATTTCCTCCACCAGTCGACCCATCCCTCTAATGAAGAGTATCCCGTCTTATCTCAGAATCGGAAGTTTTCCTCCATGGAGAATGGAGGCTACCAGTGTCCTGTGGCTCAGTCGCGGCCATCTTTAGCACACTCCCAGAAAGTGGTATGGCGACTCTTCCGCTGCTCCACGGTTGAGGCAGAGTTGACTGTCCACCATTCCTAGGAGGTGCAGGTGTCTGTTGTGACTGCAGTGTCCAGTGAGGATTCCCTTAAGGTTTCATAGAAGGAATTCTCCCAAGTAGTCACGAGGCCTTGGATCTATCTGGGTTAGGTTAGATTTCCTTGGTTTGTCTACAGATTTCTGACTATGTCCAGTTTATCCTTGTACTCTTCCGTACCCACTCATTTAGAGTGTGTGAGACGTACCTATTGCTTACTCCTAGACATGGCTCCGGTTCAGTAAAGCATGTCTAGGAACCCATCCCAGAGTTACCCTTTTTGTTTCTGCCAGTGACTCTAGAGAATCCCTGCAGTTCTTAACGAGCTTTGAACTCGTCCTGTTCCTGCAGATGGCTGGCAGGGCCGTCTGACTGTCGGAGTAGATGGAGATGTTTTGTTCCACTCCTTTGACTTCTGGTCATGTGGCCACTTGGAGTATTGCAAACCTCTCCGTCTGGAAAACGGTCGTGTGGCTTCCCAAGGGAAATGAATTCCCCCTGCTTTGTATATTCCGGCTTCTGACGACTGTGAATCAGCCACTCTTGATGCGTGTACCATACCTGATTATTCTCAGAAGGTTGCTGAAGCAGCTCTTCTTAGAATTCTTCTCTTGTTGGGATGTGTATTTCAAATGTCTGTTTTAGTCTCAGCCGATCGCAAGGGCGCCCCCTCCTGCCACAGGACAGTTTAGATGTCCCGCTGGATGAGGCTGGCGATCTGCGTGTAATCGCTTCCCATGACGATGTTTTCTTCCACTGGTCGCAGCAATCCATCCTCCTGCATTAAGCGATCGCCTCCTTCTTCATCCGGATTGGAAGCTGCAGTAGACCCAGTAAGGCTTTGAGAGCTGCTTCCGGTGTTATTCTGAATGCACCCGTTATGACTAGGCAGACTGTTCTCTGCAGTCTAGCCAATCTCAGCGCAAAGCAGGAATTGAATTTCCTCGGAAACTTTAAATATGTACTTTTTGTCGCTTTATGTCGATTGGTCAGCGACATGAGCGATTTTTAATCGATTTTTGGGGTTGAGTAAATAAAATGAGACCTTTTTTAACTGACTTTATGTTTCACAAAACCACCAGACTTAAATTTGTAGATCCCTTGAGCGAGCTCATGTTAACTGATTCTGGTTCTCGTCTTGACCTGAATTTCTCAAAATTTTAAAATTTGCAATTTTAGTCTTTTTGAGTAAACTTTTACGGAATTTGATACCATTTCTGACTTAAATTTTAATTAAACATTTTGAGAAATTTTTAACTAGTTTTGGCCATATTCCTTACCAAAAAATCTCGAAATATGCGTTATTTACCTGAGCCATTTTTTAACCAATTAAGTACTAATATCGCATCTTGCCAAAAAAAAAAAACTTAGAAACTTAGAAAGTTGTTGAAATCAAATGTCTCTAAAAAAAATTATCTTAGTATTTTTACACCTTTGAGAAATTCTTCACCTATTTTAGCCTTATTACAAACCTAAATTTGGCAGAAAAACACCAAATTTACAATTTGAGGTGCCTTGAGTCAAATTTAAATTACCGTGACTTATTTGGACCCTAATTCTAACAATCGCCCAAACATTTTAATTTTTTACGATTTTTTTGACGAAACTGTTACATCACACTGCTTGGAGATAACTTAGGTCAAGAAAGACACAAGGCGTTCTCAAAGTTGAAAACATTAATCCAATTTAATTTTTTTTTTATAATTTTTTGTAGGAAATAGGGAATTGGGTGTGGTAATTCTGGCAACTAATACAAGTTTACCGTTAATTCGTAGAGTTTTGCACCGAAAAATGATCGAAATTGTGCCAGAGGCCCAGCTGAATATCTACTTACTGCTGAACCTGATTTAGACAGAGACAGCATTACAGCTACCTACCAACCAGTTTTGACAAGTGAAAGAGAAGCTGCATCGAAAAATAATGCAACTGATACTGACTTTTTCTCGAAGGACCGAAAAAGATTCAAAGGACCATAAACAATTTGCACTAGTGGCGTAGCAAAGTCAAAAATAGCGTTCAATCAAAAATGAGAAAAAAAAATCACAAATTTTTACATTTATTTGACGGCTTCTAGCTTTGTTAAAAGAGAACCTAAAGAAAGCCGATTGGCGGCAGTCGAATGAGCAAAAAACCAGAACTGTAAACCTGCAGAAATTCGATCATGTTGACTCCAGGGGTTTAAAAGCTACAGTCGTTGGAAAATGTGAAAAAAAAATCACGAATTTTGAGATTTATTTGACAGCTCGCAGCTTTGTTAAAAGAAAACCTAAAGAAAGCAGATGGGCGGCAGGCGAAAGAGCAAAAACAGAGCTGCAAAACCTGCAGAAGCTGTATTGCTGTCTGTTGGAAAATGAGAAAAAATTCACAAATTTTGACATTTGTTTGACGGCTCGTAGCTTTGTTAAAGCAAAACCTAAGGAAAGCAGATGGGCGGTAGTCGAAAGAGCAGACATAGGGCTGTAAACCTGCAGAAACATGTTCCTGTTAGCTCCAGGGTATTAAAAGCTACACTCGTTGGAAAATGAGAAAAAAAATCACAAATTTTGACATTTATTTGACGGCTCGTAGCTTTGTTAAAACAAAACCTAAAGAAAGCCGATGGGCGGCAGTCGAATGAGCAAAAAACCGGAACTGCAAACCTGCAGAAATTTGTTCATGTTGACTCCAGGGGTTTAAAAGCTACAGTCGTTGGAAAATGATAAAAAAAATTCACGAATTTTGAGATTTATTTGACAGCTCGCAGCTTTGTTAAAAGAAAACCTAAGGAAAAGAGATGGGCGGCAGGCGAAAGACCAAAAACAGAGCTGCAAAACCTGCAGAAGCTGTATTGCTGTCTGTTGGAAAATGAGAAAAAATTCAAAAATTTTGACATCTGTTTGACGGCTCGTAGCTTTGTTAAAGCAAAACCTAAGGAAAGCAGATGGGCGGCAGTCGAAAGAGCAGACATAGGGCTGTAAACCTGCAGAAACATGTTCGTGTTAGCTCCAGGGGATTAAAAGCTACAGTCGTTGGAAAATGAGAAAAAAAATCACAAATTTTGACATTTATTTGACGGATCGTAGCTTTGTTAAAACAAAACCTAAAGAAAGCCGATGGGCGGCAGTCGAATGAGCAAAAAACCAGAACTGTAGAAATTCGTTCATGTTGACTCCAGGAGTTTAAAAGCTACAGTCGTTGGAAAATGAGAAAAAAAATTCACGAATTTTGAGACTTATTTGACAGCTCGCAGCTTTGTTAAAAGAAAACCTAAGGAAAACAGATGGGCGGCAGGCGAAAGAGCAAAAACAGAGCTGCAAAACTTGCAGAAGCTGTATTGCTGTCTGTTGGAAAATGAGAAAAAATTCACAAATTTTGACGTTTGTTTGACGGCTCGTAGCTTTGTTAAAGGAAAACCTAAGGAAAGCAGATGGACGGTATTTGAAAGAGCAGACACAGGGCTGTAAACCTGCAGAAACACGTTCGTGTTAGCTCCAGGGGATCAAAAGCTACAGTCGTTGGAAAATGAGAAAAAAAATCACACATTTTTACATTTATTTGACGGCTTCTAGCTTTGTTAAAACAAAACCTAAAGAAAGCCGATGGGCGGCAGTGGAATGAGCAAAAAACCAGAACTGTAAACCTGCAGAAATTTGTTCATGTTGACTCGAGGCGTTTAAAAGCTACAGTCGTTGGAAAATGAGAAAAAAATTCACGAATTTTGAGATTTATTTGACAGCTCGCAGCTTTGTTAAAAGAAAACCTAAAGAAAGCAGATGGGCGGCAGGCGAAAGAGCAAAAACAGAGCTGCAAAACCTGCAGAAGCTGTATTGCTGTTTGTTGGAAAATGAGAAAAAATTCACAAATTTTGACATTTGTTTGACGGCTCGTAGCTTTGTTAAAGCAAAACCTAAGGAAAGCAGATGGGCGGTAGTCGAAAGAGCAGACATAGGCCTGTAAACCTGCAGAAACATGTTCGTGTTAGCTCCAGGGTATTAAAAGCTACAGTCGTTGGAAAATGAGAAAAAAAATCACAAATTTTGACATTTGTTTGACGGCTCGTAGCTTTGTTAAAGCAAAACCTAAGGAAAGCAGATGGGCGGGAGTCGAAAGAGCAGACATAAGGCTGTAAACCTGCAGAAACATGTTCGTGTTAGCTCCAGGGGATTAAAAGCTACAGTCGTTGGAAAATGAGAAAAAAAATCACAAATTTTGACATTTATTTGACGGATCGTAGCTTTGTTAAAACAAAACCTAAAGAAAGCCGATGGGCGGCAGTCGAATGAGCAAAAAACCAGAACTGTAAACCTGCAGAAATTTGTTCATGTTGACTCCAGGGTATTAAAAGCTACAGTCGTTGGAAAATGAGAAAAAAATTCACAAATTTTGACATTTATTTGACGGCTCGTAGCTTTGTTAAAAGAAAACCTAAAGAAAGCAGATGGGCGGCCGGCGAAAGAGCAAAAACAGAGCTGCAAAACCTGCAGAGGCCGTATTGCTGTCTGTTGGAAAATGAGAAAAAATTCACAAATTTTGACATTTGTTTGACGGCTCGTAGCTTTGTTAAAGCAAAACCTAAGGAAAGAAGATGGGCGGTAGTCGAAAGAGCAGACATAGGGCTGTAAACCTGCAGAAACATGTTCGTGTTAACTCCAGGGGATCAAAAGCTACAGTCGTTGGAAAATGAGAAAAAAAAAACACACATTTTTACATTTATTTGACGGCTTCTAGCTTTGTTAAAAGAAAACCTAAAGAAAGCCGATTGGCGCCAGTCGAATGAGCAAAAAGCCAGAACTGTAAACCTGCAGAAATTCGTTCATGTTGACTCCAGGGGTTTAAAAGCTGCAGTCGTTGGAAAATGAGAAAAAAAAATCACGAATTTTGAGATTTATTTGATAGCTCGCAGCTTTGTTAAAAGAAAACCCAAGGAAAACAGATGGGCGGCAGGCGAAAGAGCAAAAACAGAGCTGCAAACCTGCAGAAGCTGTATTGCTGTCTGTTGGAAAATGAGAAAAAATTCACAAATTTTGACGTTTGTTTGACGGCTCGTAGCTTTGTTAAAGCAAAACTTAAGAAAAGCAGATGGGCGGTATTCGAAAGAGCAGACATAGGGCTGCAAACCTGCAGAAACATGTTCGTGTTAGCTCCAGGGTATTAAAAGCTACAGTCGTTGGAAAATGAGAAAAAAAAATCACAAATTTTGACACTTATTTGACGGCTCGTAGCTTTGTTAAAACAAAACCTAAAGAAAGCCGATGGGCGGCAGTCGAATGAGCAGAAAACCAGAACTGTAAACCTGCAGAAATGTGTTCATGTTGACTCCAGGGGTTTAAAAGCTACAGTCGTTGGAAAATGAGAAAAAAAATTCACGAATTTTGAGATTTATTTGACAGCTCGCAGCTTTGTTAATAGAAAACCTAAAGAAAGCAGATGGGTGGCAGGCGAAAGAGCAAAAACTGAGCTGCAAAACCTGCAGAAGCTGTATTGCTGTCTGTTGGAAAATGAGAAAAAATTCACAAATTTTGACGTTTGTTTGACGGCTCGTAGCTTTGTTAAAGCAAAACCTAAGGAAAGCAGATGGGCGGTATTCGAAAGAGCAGACATAGGGCTGTAAACCTGCAGAAACATGTTCGTGTTAGCTCCAGGGTATTAAAAGCTACAGTCGTTGGAAAATGAGAAAAAAAATCACAAATTTTGACATTTATTTGACGGCTCGTAGCTTTGTTAAAAGAAAACCTAAAGAAAGCAGATGGGCGGCAGGCGAAAGTGCAGAAACAGAGCTCTAAACCTGCAGAATATCGCTCATGTTAGCTCAAGGGGTTTAGCTCAGCTGCATTGCCGCATTGTGCAAGGCCTTAGCTTCAGGTCAACAGTGGTTGTTCCTGATGGTAGCGCTAAAAAAGCTGTGGCGCCAGGTGGCCAAATCGTCCAGGAGGAAAGCGTAGGAGTAGTAGCTCATAGCGCACCAACTGTAGCTGCTCCCGCCCTAGCTTACTCTGTCCCGGTGGTAGCTGGCCCAACCAGCTCCACTTTTCGCCGGCCTAATTGCAGCAGCCTACTCATTACAGGTTGTTCTGCTCGTTCTGCTGCCCTACTATCCGCTTACTTAGCTACGGTTGTAGCCGCCCACTCTGCTCCATTGGTATCCGCTTACTCAGATACAGTGCGGTGCAATTCGGTTGTACATGGGTAACTAGAAGACGTAGAGAGAAAAAAAATTCTTAATAGTTTTGGTCTAGCTCTTATACCGGGCGAACTATGAAACTTTTTATGTGCCACATTTTTTGCCAATTTGAGTGTATATTTTGAGACACATTACTACCTGTAGATTGCATATTATTGCAGAAAAAAATCTGAAATAATACAGAGAGGTAGTAAACATATGGGCCCTAGATCTAACCAAAAGTCAAGGTTCTAACTTTGAATTTCAAATTTTGACGAATTTTTAAACTTTAAATTTGAAACTGCCACTTTGAGGTCTATTTGTGCCGAGACCGTGCATCCAATCAAATGGCTTGCTATCCCAAGCGATACATGGGAATATTTTGTTTTCGGCACCTAGGAACAACTTTTTCGCTGGGACGTCGCAAAATTTCCGATAGTTCAAACTAAATTAACCACTCAGAAAGACAAATTGACCATGTATTTTGTGGACCTAAATACTCTATTGACTCATGTCAATAGCATTGTTATACCATGAATTATATAGATATAAGTATTAAAATGTCGATGAAAAGTAGAAAAATTACGATTTAGGTGCCATTTTGAAGGCTACTGAAAATTCCCATTTTGCAAATGTTTACATATTTTTGTCCCCTCTATCATATGTGACTACTTTTGATATAATCTATGACAATGGATTTCGGCCGAAAATTTTGACGACCACCCCTCTTTAAAATTTTTTAAATTTTCACATTTTCTTGTTTATCTTGGAAACGATAAGGTTTATCAATATGCAGGTTAATATGCTGTATAAAGAGGTCATTGAGGCTTATCATATGCGTTAATCAGAGCGAAGCTGCCTTTCACGGTTTTCGAGAAAATTAAAAAACACTGCAATATTTGTACTTCATTTTTGGGCCACCCGTGCTTGGTAACTGCTCTAGAAAGACCTTCTAAAATATGCTCAGCCTATAGCCCTATTCTTCCACTTTCTTAGTTCTTCTTATAGATTTTAGGATAAATCTTCGTCGAAGCGAGATATGAGCTGTTAAAGGCCGCAATGCAAGATTTTTATCTCAAAATTTAGGTTTTTGGACCGGTTTGAGAGCCCCATTATGCTCAACATAGAAATATCGACTTTTCCCATATAAATCAATAGTAGTCAATTTTATTCGTTGGTTCTTGTAGTTTTATAACAAATGAAGAATAGATTTATGTTTTAGATAGTCTAGGGTGTCCCAAAAAAAAACGTAAGATTAGCATGTAAACCTATATGAATTAATTTATTGCGTTTAGTCGAATAGTTGTATGATAAATAGAGCGATGATTTCTGTTGTAGTTTGTATAGGGTATCTCAAATATAGAAACCTGAAATTTGGTTTGTAGGTTCTTTTCATAATCACACTGATTCGTTGTCCCATTTCACTTCTTTTCATGAATTCTCTTCCATTCTTCAAAAGTTGCTAGGTTTGCGAATATGAATTAAAGGCTTTCAGACGTTTCGACATTTCAGCTACTTTTATACATTATCAGGCCCTTTTTTATTAACCAAAATATAATAATTCAAATATAGAAACCTGAAATTTGGTTTGTAGGTTCTTTTCATAATCACACTGATTCGTTGTCCCATTTCACTTCTTTTCATGAATTCTCTTCCATTCTTCAAAAGTTGCTAGGTTTGCGAATATGAATTAAAGGCTTTCAGACGTTTCGACATTTCAGCTACTTTTATACATTATCAGGCCCTTTTTTATTAACCAAAATATAATAATTCCGAAAAATTTAAATGCAAATTTATAATTTTTTTAATCACATTTTTTATCTATTTTTTACAAAACGCAACTGTCTCTTTCAGTAACATGACAACTGTGACTAGTAATGACTTTTTTCATTAACACAAACCATAGACTTATACCAGCACAGAAGGTAATCTGAAATGGAGCTGCTTCAAAATTACCTCACTCAAAGTGGAAAGTTCTCACCCGAATAAACATTGTTAAGCACAAATACCATTGTTGTAAATTCAACTCCAGTATATAACTTTTATTAAAAATGAGCAGCGAGTGCTTTCAGAAAAACCTATATAATGGTCCCATGTGAAAAGTTTTTAAGATGAAAAACGAAACAAATGACATTATTCAAGTTACGCAACCTAATGTTGAAGCCTAAAAGCGACAACGTTTTTTCCAAAAGAGCCATTTTATTTCCCTAAAATATTCCCTCCAATTAAATATGTCTGGGTGTTTGCCAGCACAATGTCTTCTCCCGGACGAGAGGAAAACATACGCAAATTCAGATTTCCAAGGAAATGTGCGAGATTTTTCTTTCAAAAAAACCTCTTCAGCTACTTTTCATTCCGCCTTCGCCTTGCATAATGGCGTTTTTAATTTTTAACTCAAAGACGCGGAATTTAGAAGTCCAATTAGCCTCTATCTATTCGTCCCAATTAATTAGCAATAATTGGTGTCGTTCGCGTAACAGGAGGCAAAGTTCAAAAAAAAAAACTCCCTCGGTCTTGATAATTATGTTTGCCAGTTTCTTAAATGAATCCGCTTGTTGCGAGAACTCTTCCACTTCAACGGTCCATTCTTCCGATCGACCCTTATTAAGGGTGAAACTCCGTATTTTCCCCTTTTAAGACGTTGAGCCCGTCAAATAAATAATTGTCTTTTGTCTGTCTTGTTTCGTCTTTTGCGCTACTACAGAGAATTCTCTTGTTATATTCTTCTTAATAACCTACACTCAGCAGCGTTCACTTCCTTCCTGACTTATCTTTGCAAATTAATCAACTCAAGTTTTTGATGGGACAAAAAACACCCTCTACTACAGTCACACTCCATTCGACTTATTGTAATTGATGGATTTTAAGATAGACCAGTAGGAGATACCACAAAAGGGAGATAGGATAATGTTAAGCAAATTACAAGGGTGTCACATGTCCCCAATACGTTTAATCGCCCTGAGATGGGTCTTAGCGAGAGCCTCATCCAAGGTCCCCGGTGAAGTTCGAAATGGGCTGCCAGGATGTATTACAATTATTATACGTATCTCCGCCAGAAATCTTAAGAGGTGTTTATTACTAATTAGGTGAAACAGCTTTAGTTTATAACAATAATTACCGGTACCTACTGAACATTGATTAAAGAATTATGGTCTTGTAGGTCTTTAAAGCGTGTTCAAATTGTGGTAACAAAAATGTTAATTATTTAAAATAAACTACGGTGATGGAAATTGCTTTATTTTATATGGCGATTAGGGTCGCGAGTTTTCTAATTTTCTGATCGATACAGAAACCTATTTGTTGATAAATATTTGATAAACAATTTAATTCTATTACTTCCTCGAAATCGAATTAATGACAAAATTTCCAAACTTGCCGACACGTATATCCTGTTATAAATATTCACAGTTTTGTAAACAGTATGTTTTAGTCGTTAAATATTCATACACGCTGGAGCCTCGGTGAATAAATACATTTGGTGTTTTGTTCAAAATTTATTTAAATATCTGGGCCCCGAAGCGCACTTAATCAATATTTTATATGATCGACGGCCACATTGTTCACAAATAAAGTTTTTGTTTAACTAAAGTAACAGGCTCCGCCGTGCTCAATATTCACTATATAGCCAGTATATAAAAATACTGTCAGTATTGCAGCTGTAATAAAGTTGAAAAAATAACGTAAAATCTCTAGAGAAAACATTAATGTTAAGTTGACAATTACCAATTACTGCGGTTTTTGGCCGATTTCAAAGCCGGAAAACACTTTAGATTGTAGAATAAGATTCCTTTTAAAAAATGTATTTTAAAATTGTTTGGTTATTTTAGTCAAAAAGTTATTTTAAATTGACAATTTAAAAATAAAGTTAGTTTCTATAGCCTAAAAATTAGATAGTTGTCTATTTTTGACTTTGAGGGTCAGTAGTTTTTTTAACTCAATTTCTTAGGGGGTAAAATGTATAAGAAAGGTATTTTTGTGTAATGGGCAACCTTGAAATGGCGATCAAGTTTATCAAGATTTTTCAATGATTGCAAGAATGGAGAATCTTTCCGTTTCAATCTTCAAAAGGGCAATTGTTAGACTTCTTTAAATAATAGTGATCATTTATTGTCACAGCTAATGAAATCTGTGCTAATTCGACTTCCACAGGAGTTATGGAGAATTTGCGTCATCCGAAGTAAATTTGTTACGTTCATAGAGAATGAAAATCGTAACCCTTCGGTCCAAACAATAAAACAACATTATTCTTATTTGCCTAATCTGACGAAAGGGTAGTTCTGGTCTTTTTCTTTAAATTCCAAATTTGACCCATTTGATCCAAAACAGAAAAAAACAAAGTCCAATATCAATCTTCGACAAAGTGAAAATATTACGTCCTTTTTTTAAAATGTCCAAAGGGGAGGGGGTATTACGACTTTTTTCTCAATTCTCAACTTTGACCGCTTGTAACTTGAAAACGCCTTGACCGATTGAAGTGAATCTAACTGCTTTTTCTTCCTCTTGATGTCCTCTTTCCCCTGCCGTCATTGAAAGTTCCATAGGTGCAATATTCCCTAAGATAGAGCCCTTCGGTGTCGATTTTTAGGCACTTTTAGAATGGCGTTTTTGCTCCATTTTTTTAAATACCTCTTTAGAGGTTAATTTAATCCGAATTGAGTTTGTTACATTCTTAGGGAATCGCCAGCGTGCCATTCCGATGAAAAACAGCAAAACAATTTTCCAGAAAATGTCCAAAGGGGGGGGGGGGGGGGGGTATTACGACTTTTTTCTCTCAATTCTCAATTTTGATCGCTTGTAACTTGAAAACGCCTTGACCGATTGAATTGAATCTAACTGTTTTTTCTCCCTCTTGATGTCCTCTTTCACCTCCCGTCATTGAAAGTTCCATAGGTGCAATATTCCCGAAGATAGAGCCCTTCGGTGTCGATTTTTAGGCACTTTTAGAATGGCGTTTTTGCTCCATTTTTTTAAAAAACCTTTTTAGAGGTTAATTTCATTCGAATTGAGTTTGTTACATTCTTAGGGAATCGCCAGCGTGCCATTCCGAAGAAAAACAGCAAAAAAATTTTCCAGAAAATGTCCAAATAGGGGGGTATTACGACTTTTTTCTCAATTCTCAAATTTGATCGCTTGTAACTTGAAAACGCCTTGACCGATTGAAGTGAATCTAACAGTTTTTTCTTCCTCTTAATGTCCTCTTTCACCTCCCGCAATTGAAAGTTCCGTAGGTGCAATATTTCCGAAGATAGAGCCCTTCGGTGTCGATTTTTAGGCACTTTTAGAATGGCGTTTTTGCTCCATTTTTTTAAAAAACCTCTTTAGAGGTTAATTTCATTCGAATTTAGTTTGCTACATTTTTAGGGGATCGACAGTGTGCCATTCCGATGAAAAACAGCAAAAAAAGTTTCCAGAAAATGTCCAAAGGGGGGGATTACGACTTTTTCTCAATTCTCAACTTTGACCGTTTGTAACTTGAAAACGCCTTGACGGATTGAAGTGAATCTAACAGTTTTTTCTTCCTCTTGATGTCCTCTTTCACCTCCCGCCATTGAAAGTTCCATAGGTGCAATATTCCCGAAGATAGAGCCCTTCGGTGTCGATTTTTAGGCACTTTTAGAATGGCGTTTTTGCTCCATTTTTTTAAAAAACCTTTTTAGAGTTTAATTTCATTCGAATTGAGTTTATTACATTTTTGGGGGATCGACAGTGTGCCATTCCGATGAAAAACAGCAAAAAAAATTTTTCAGAAAATGTCCAAATAGGGGGGTATTACGACTTTTTTCTCAATTCTCAAGTTTGACCGCTTGTAACTTGAAAACGCCTTGACCGATTGCAGTGAATCCAACTGTTTTTTCTTCCTCTTGATGTCCTCTTTCACCTCTCGCCATTGGAAGTTCCGTAGGTGCAATATTCCCGAAGATAGAGCGCTTCGGTGTCGATTTTTAGGCACTTTTAGAATGGTGTTTTTGCACCATTTTTTTAAAAAACCTCTTTAGAGGTTAATTTCATTTGAATTGAGTTTGTTACATTCTTAGGGAACCGCCAGCGTGCCATTCCGATGAAAAACAGCAAAAAAAATTTTTCAGAAAATGTCCAAATAGGGGGGTATTATGACTTTTTTCTCAATTCTCAAGTTTGACCGCTTGTAACTTGAAAACGCCTTGACCGATTGAAGTGAATCTAACTGTTTTTTCTTCCTCTTGATGTCCTCTTTCACCTCCCGCCATTGAAAGTTCCATAGGTGCAATATTCCCGAAGATACAGCCCTTCGGTGTCGATTTTTAGGCACTTTTAGAATGGCGTTTTTGCTCCATTTTTTTAAAAAACCTTTTTAGAGTTTAATTTCATTCGAATTGAGTTTATTACATTTTTGGGGGATCGACAGTGTGCCATTCCGATGAAAAACAGCAAAAAAAATTTTTCAGAAAATGTCCAAATAGGGGGGTATTACGACTTTTTTCTCAATTCTCAAATTTGACCGCTTGTAACTTGAAAACGCCTTGACCGATTGCAGTGAATCCAACTGTTTTTTCTTCCTCTTGATGTCCTCTTTCACCTCTCGCCATTGGAAGTTTCGTAGGTGCAATATTCCCGAAGATAGAGCGCTTCGGTGTCGATTTTTAGGCACTTTTAGAATGGTGTTTTTGCACCATTTTTTTATAAAACCTCTTTAGAGGTTAATTTCATTTGAATTGAGTTTGTTACATTCTTAGGGAACCGCCAGCGTGCCATTCCGATGAAAAACAGCAAAAAAATTTTCCAGAAAATGTCCAAAGAGGGGGTATTACGACTTTTTTCTCAATTCTCAACTTTGACCGTTTGCAACTTGAAAACGCCTTGACCGATTGAAATGAATCTAACTGTTTTTTCTTTCTCTTGATGTCCTCTTTCACCTCCCGTCATTGAAAGTTCCGTAGGTGCAATATTCTCGAAGATAGACGCCTTCGGTGTCGATTTTTAGGCACTTTTAGAATGGCGTTTTTCCTCCATTTTTTTAAAAAACCTCTTTAGAGGTTAATTTCATTCGAATTTAGTTTGCTACATTTTTAGGGGATCGACAGTGTGCCATTCCGATGAAAAGCAGCAAAAAAATTTTCCAGAAAATGTCCAAAGGGGGGGTATTACGACTTTTTTCTCAATTCTCAACTTTGACCGTTTGTAACTTGAAAACGCCTTGACCGATTGAAGTGAATCTAACTGTTTTTTCTTCCTCTTGATGTCCTCTTTCACCTCCCGTCATTGAAAGTTCCGTAGGTGCAATATTCCCGAAGATAGACACCTTCGGTGTCGATTTTTAGGCACTTTTAGAATGGCGTTTTTGCTCCATTTTTTTAAAAAACTTCTTTAGAGGTTAATTTCATTCGAATTTAGTTTGCTACATTTTCAGGGGATCGACATTGTGCCATTCTGATGAAAAACAGCAAAAAAATTTTCCAGAAAATGTCCAAATAGGGGGGTATTACGACTTTTTTCTCAATTCTCAAGTTTGACCGCTTGTAACTTGAAAACGCCTTGACCGATTGAAGTGAATCTAACTGTGTTTTTCTTCCTCTTGATGTCCTCTTTCACCTACTGTTATTGAAAGTTCCATAGGTGCAAAACTCCCGAAGATAGAGCTCTTCGGTGTCGATTTTTAAGCACTTTTAGAATGGCGTTTTTGCTCCATTTTTTTAAAAAACCTCTTTAGAGGTTAATTTAATCCGAATTGAGTTTGTTACATTCTTAGGGAATCGCCAGCGTGCCATTCCGAAGCAAAACAGCAAACAAATTTTCCAGAAAATGTCCAAAGGGGGGGGGGGGGGGGGGGTATTACGACTTTTTTTTCAATTCTCAACTTTGATCGCTTGTAACTTGATTGAAGTGAATCTAACTGTTTTTTCTTCCTCTTGATGTCCTCTTTCACCTCCCGCCATTGGAAGTTCCGTAGGTGAAATTTTTCCGACGATAGACCCCTTCGGTGTCGATTTTTAGGCACTTTTAGAATGGCGTTTTTGCACCATTTTTTTAAAAAACCTCTTTAGGGGTTAATTTCATTCGAGTTGAGTTTGTTACTTTCTTAGGGGATCGCCAGCGTACCATTCCGATGAAAAACAGCAACAAAATTTGTCCAAAGAAAGGAGTCGCGATAACGACTTTTTTCTAGGGTTGGGCAAAATCGGTAATTTTAATTTTCGGAAAACTTCCGGAAAGTTTCGGAAACTTTTCGTTTTAAGGCGGAGCTTACCGTTTCAGGAGCTGGTGGAGAGACATGTCAGAATTGTCAGTTGACATATCGCAGTGTCAATGTTGTCAATGTCATTGCTGGAGAGGAGAGGAAAAGAAGTTGACATATGTCATTTTATTTCAGAATTTATTAAATTTTTATTTTAGCTTGGGCATTAAATTTTTGTTTTTTTTTTAATTACAAATACAAACATTTAATGTGTGTAACTTGAAAACGCCTTGACCGATTGAAGTGAGTCTAACAGTTTTTTCTTCTTCTTGATGTCCTCTTTCACCTCCCACCATTGGAAGTTCCGTAGGCGATGTGTATATGTGCAAGTGGCGCCATCAGAGGACGGCTGGTTCTTCCACAAAGAGGCGAGACAAATCGTAATGTGAACCAAGCAGATTTCCGCCCAAGTTGTCACTTTCCACATATAGATAACCGAGCTTTCGCATATTTAATTATATGAGTTTCTCCTAAAAAGCTAAAAATTTCAATCTTCCTTTAGGGCTTTACGTGTGAAGCAAAATTTTCAACCCTTTCTTGGAGTTGAAACTTTTAATGTTTTTTTACAATCAGTTACAACTTTATCGAGTTTTATTAGGGTGTTAAAAGCATGAAAATAGCGTGATTTTTATAATAATATATTTAGAGTAGAAGTACAGAAACCTTTTGGCAAGATAAATAATTGCTTGCTTTAATATTAGAAAACTCCTGACGAGTATTTATTTGATATCGTCGAATGACAAATCGTTTTCCAATAATTAATACACCTCTGTTAATAATTATGTTTCCTGAAAGTAAGGAAGGACCCAATTATTTTTGAGTGTTCGATAATATTCAAGACAGAGCACTATTTATTGACTACAAATTTTTTCGTAATGAGCAAATTGCTAAATTCGATTTTACGTAGCGAAACATAATGCCATCGACCATTTGCATATTTATTAAAACGAACGCAACAGCGTTCTAGCGTAAAGTATTAGGGTGAGGGGGGGGGGGGGGGGGGAGCTACTAATCTCGCATCCGGGCAAATTCGAAAATACGGTTTTGTAATTCAAATGTGGGTTAATTCCGGGGCTGTGCTGAAAATTGTGTTTACTTTTCCTATCCAAGTAAATCAGTTTTGCGATAGTATTTGAACAGAGCTGCACACGGAGAACGTAGCCGAGCGCGAAAGAAACATTTCCAACTCGGCTACAAACGTCTGTAGGAAATCGTATTTTTGGATTCATGTGTGGCAGATTTGGGTAAATATTTTTTATTTAGTCGTTTCTCTACACGCGGATTTTCAAAGCGACATTTCTAAAAGCAACATCTTAAAGGATTCAATATACCTAAAAACGAAATGGCGTCACAATAAAACTTCCATTTGACGCTTTTATGACAGACCGAAAAACATCCAACATCTGCAGCGTAAACGTTTCCTTATTCCGCTTTGTGCCGCATCCAAAGAAAACTTCCCTTCTATCGGCTTCAGCTCAAAAACTGGCACAAAGGGTGGGAATTATTTATGTGACATATGTTAGGATAATATTTTTTGGTTCGAATGCTTCGGCGGTTCTCTTATCGGAATTCCCTCGCTTCTTTACTAATTCACTATTTGGATGTAATAAAATACCCCCTCCCCCTCTTGCTTCGTGAATTTATTAAACAACTGGGGTAATTTATTAAATCCCCGGTATGTATTTTGAGACCATATACCAGCCACAGACGCCTATATACACGATCCTTTCCCCCAGATATGACACCGCGCATATGGGATGTTTATGGTGCCATTACTTTTGCACGCTGGGTCGCCGATACAACGTTGAGGTTACGCCATAAGTCGCGTAAATGGCCTACGAATGATACACTTACTCCGGGTCTGCCTCTTGAGGATCCTTTATCGAGGCTTTAAGTGGATTTAAATCATATGTATGTCACCACAACAAGTCTTTGTGGTAATTTTTAGCCAAGTTTCTGTTTTAGTGACGTCATCGAGACCGAAAAAGTGGGCAATCTTCCCTCCTCGAGTGCAATAGGTGATTTTATGGCATCATTCCATTACTAGTGTGAATCTTTCGCATATTATACAGTATATTACGACGAAAAAAAAATGAATAAACAAGTTCCAAAAGGGCAGACGGGAGCGCCGGTAGTAAATTACGGGTTTTATCAGTCCGCACAATAAATCAGAATCTTTGCGGAGACGGTCTTTTGCATGGAGCGAACGTCAGACGTGACACACATAAAACAAATTTTATCTCTCAGAGAGTGGATGGTGTACAACAACTCGCGAATAAATTCATTTATGACAAGTTCTTGATGCAGGTTAAATTGGATTACGTAGTGCGAAGAACGCCGCATGGGTGCGAAAATAAGAGCGGAGTTCCACCTTTGAGTTTCGGAAGTATGGTGGAATTTAAATTAGGGCGCTTCTCCCTTTTATGCGTGCAATTGCGACAAATCCACTACCCCAGGGCTGGAATGCTTTTGTTGTGATGAACAGAATGATGCCTGTAAAGTCGCAGCAAAGAGTCAAACTCGAGTAAAAATATCGGGAATAAGACGCTATGTAAGCAGAAACTGCCGACGTTTCGACTTTTATTGACGCCTTACTCAAGGCTCTTCCGCCACTAACGGAGAAATCTTGTAATTATTATTCCACGTAAGTGGGAGAATAGCTTTAAGGAAGGAAAGCTCACAAGGCGACATGGTCACCAGTGTCTGGCGAATGTTCACCATATTTGATAATGTTTTGCCCACATTTGTGATTTGGTGGCAACTTTGAAGTGAAAATTACCAAAAAATTATTAATTCTTGTGATTTTTTTTTCTTTTTCAATTTTTTCACAGTCATAATACTGTTTTTTTTCCACTGTTTTTGCTCTTTGAAGTAGCTTCATCTAGAACTCTGATTTTCTGTACTTCTATATAGTAATAATATATACTAGAATAGTTCCCTTCTAATATATAGTAGATTAGTTCCTCTAATATATACATACGAGATTGAGGTTGACGATAGAATTTCTGAGCTTTACTTAATTTTGGATTTTATTGATCTTGCCAGAACGCCAATGTTTTAAGAAAGAGTTATATTAAAAGCTCATAAGACGACACGATCTTCAGGGTTGCCATATCTGGCAAATGTTTATGTTTACCATATTTGATGACTTTTTGCCCACCGATGTGATTTGGTGACAACTTTGAAGAGAAAATTACCAGAAAAATTAATATTTCTGGTGTTTTTTTTTTAATATTTTTTTCCATTCTTTTTCAATTTTGTTTTTTCTTCACTGTTTTTGGTCTTTGGAACAGCTTCATCTAGAAGTCTGCTTTTCTGTAATTCTTTTCGTGCCTGTGAAGTCTTTTGCCTTTGTCCTGTAATATATCATAGTAAAACATTTCTTCTAATATATATATATACAAGATTGAGGGTGGACTTTGGAAACTGAGCTTTACTTATTTTTTAATTTTATTGAACTTGCCAGAATTCCAATGCTTTAAGAATGAATTGTATTAAAAGCTCATAAGACACGGTCTCCAGTGTTGCAATGTCTGGCGAATGTTCATCATATTTGATAATTTTTTACCCAGTTTTGTGATTTGGTGACCACTTTGAAGAGAAAATTAACAAAAAAACACCAGTTCTAGTAACTTTTTATTAATATTCATTTTTTTTTAATTTTTTTTCTCAGTTAATACTATTTTTTTCACGGTTTTTGTTCTTTGAAATTCCCTCATCTAGAACTCTGAAAAAGATTTTCTGTACTTCCTCCACAGTAGCTTGAAGTTTCTTACTTTCTTCCTTTGGACACACAATTTCGGTTTTCTGCGCTTTGCCACCCTTCTTCTCTTTAGTAATTACTGTTCCTCTTCATAACCTGCTACTTAGGTATTTTGTGCTCACAAAACTTTTGTCTCTTAAACATCTTCTTGAATTTGACATTCTACAGGTTTTCCTGTTAACAAAATTAATTCAGCAATAAGTGTAGCCCTTGATTCTTTTGTAGCCTACTCTATATAGCAACTTGTGCTCCTTCTTTTTGTTGTATTTTTTTTAGAATTCTAAAAATAACGGTATGTTGTATATATCGAGGGACTTTCTCAGGAACATATTTTAATCTCATGAAAATCTTTTCAACTATAACCTTCGTTTGAGACTTTTTACTTCTTCTTTATAGTGACGATTTCAGTTTTTCCTTTTTCCTTCTTTTTTATTTCTTTATTTCTAGGGATTTTTGCAATCCTTTTTAGGTACTTATTTAGGTTTTTATTACAATTATTGCCTCTTCAATTTGGTGTGGCAATTCTTCAACAAGAAATTTCGGCGATTTATAAATTTCTTCCTCCAAGCAGACAACAAAAGTTTTTTTTTATCAACCAACTCATTTTTTTATCCAAATTGCTCTTTTCATTTTGTCTTCATTCTTCTCAGATTATTGAATCCCAGTTGAAAATTGAACATTTTCAACTGTGAACAATTGTAAAATATATTTATTTGTAATAAGACAATTTTGGCCCAAAACCATGTTTTAAGAAATTTATGATTTGTGATTTTTGAATTTTTAAATAAGGTTTTGGCTTTTAAAACACGAGTCAAAAGTCGATTTTTATTGAGAGAATTTTGGTCCGAAAAAGGATCAACTTTTACACGATTTCGGCTTAAAATTTAAAATATTTCAATTTTCTGCGTTTTTGAACATATTTTTTGATTCAGCATTGTTTTTCATTTCAAATTCAAATTTTTTAGTTTCAAGTGTTTAGTATCCCAATGTAAATAAATTACCAAAATAGGGACAAATTAACAACTTATGTTTGTGAAAAAAACAGTTAATGTATATTACTAAAGAAAATTTGCTCCCATCCTGCTAATCACAATTGTTATTTATTGTTCATAATGTTGTATTCTTATACTTTGTGACGTTTTTTTACATATTTTTTTTTATCTTGTTGTTTATGGTTGTTTGCATTTTATTCCATTGTAACTATTTCCGTTTTATCTTCATCTTCTTTGTCATGTTTGGTTCAACGTTTGTTTTTCTTTCAAAATTATTTTTTCTTGATCTAATTTGGACTTTTCATTTTTTTTCAATCGTTTGAGGTTCCAAAAAGAGAATACTAGTTTTAAAATACCATGTGTTCATTAGAAAATTTCATCTAGTTGGCTCTGTGAAATGTCAAAAGAAAAGGATGTAGAAACAATAGTCCATTTACTTGGATTATGTCATCCATTTCTGTTAAAATTCCATAGCCTGCTAGATTAAGTTTTCTAATGAACAATGTATATTGATTTGCAATGATAATTTTATGCATAAACTGTGCTTTTCGTGATTCCTGGTTTATGTGATTAATGACTCCTTGTTTTTCTGTTTTATTTAAATGTTTTTCAACTCGAGTCAAAAGTTTTGGAAATTTTTAAAAAGTTTTTAAACGATTTTAGCTTTAAATTGTTAATATTATAATTATTAAATATTTTAAAGTTCTGCTCTTAACTATTTATCTATTTTGGACATTTTTTACTATAATTTCTTTGTATAATTTCAGGTTTTTTGTCCCTGCTTAATTTGTATTCAATTTCTTCTGTCCATCGTTTTGGGACAATTCTGGCCCAAAATTAGAAATGTTTTAAATCTGTGCCTCTACCCAATTCTTTTGGTATTTTTTTTCAGATTTTGTACTTTTTTCAAGTTTTGCAGTTTTATTTTTTTTCCTTTTTTATCGATAGTTTATTCTTCATATTCCTCTATTCTTATTATTTACTACTTAGTTAAATTCTTTGTATTTTAATATTCGTTTTCATTTTGCATTGTTTTCATTCTCTCAAGGTAATTTTGATTCGAATTTTGAAGTCAGATTTTTCCAACGAGTGCACACTTGTAATGTAAATTGATTTCTTTTGGGGCTATATATATTTTTTTACGCTTTTAGCTCGAAATAGAACGTCTTCAACTAGTCGAAAATTCATTTTTATGCTTTTAATGATTTTGGCCGAAAATTGGAAATATTTTGTGTTTATGTATCTAACTATCTGACATGTTTGGACATATATTTTCCTATATAAATTACTTACTTTTGATGCCTATCGTAGTTTTTTTATTATTTTTTTTTATTTCTTCTGTTATTTTATTGCCCATATTTTTCCATTCTTAATATTTCTTTCTCTATTATAATTCTCCATATTTCATTTTATCGACTTTTACTGAGAATATTTTAATTAAAAGAAATTCTTTTAGCAAAGTTTTCACACCATTTTTGTCTAAAATTTAAATATACTTTAAATTTGTGTGTCTAGTTACCTTTTTTAGACTCTATTTTGTTTTCTATACTTTACTGATTTTTCAGATTTTTAAATTCATTGCTTTTGTAGTTTTTATTTTTTTCCTATTGTTCTTGTATTTTACCATATTTTTAATTCGTATCTTTTGTCATATTTTATTTTCTTTTTGTTTTCTCTTTCGATCTATATCAGGTTATTTTAATGTTTTCATATTTTCAAAGTCTCTTTGACCTAAAAGTGAACTTTTTTAACGAATTGTAATGTAAATTGATTATTTTTTTGTTGAATATGTTGATAATAATTTTTGGAGCAATTTTTCAGCCAAGTTCTGATGATTTGCACTAATGGAATCACTAATAGGGCAGCAACAGTAACGATTAGTGTTACTAAGAATTGAGTGCTCTTTCAAACCACCGAGAAATTCGTTTTTCAACCAACAGTAAATTTCGACAATTTTTTAAGAAACATAGAAACCTACCTGAGAACTACACGATTAGATAAGAAAGACAACAACTGATGATTTCGGGTATTAGGACTTACTGTGAGTCCATGCGCAATGATTGGGTAGAGGTTTTTCACGAGGACCCAGGTTGAGGATGAAAGTGGGGTGTGAAACTCGGGTGCACCCTTTTTAGTTGTTTCAGTTTAAAATTGTGGGATATTATTTTTTATTATTATTTTTCTAGTGTTATCAAATACCAAATTAGGTGGCAGGATCGCCTGCGAAAGAGCATTAAACTGTCGTAGGCTTACCTGGACGGTCAACAACAATTCGAGTCGAAAGTCCTCATAGAAAATATACAAGAACTCAAACTCCTCGAAGTGAATCGTTTTTATAATATTGGCCAATAAATAAAACTTAAATACATTTTTTTTCTTAAACTATTTGTTTCATTTTACACTGAGAGGCACTTGGAGGTACTCCATCTATACTGCCTGCCCTGTCTGCGCTGCCTGTCAAGCCTCACCTAGGTGTCACAAGTATCAAGTTTGTCATATGTCACACCTCATCTGTCCTATGTTACACAACTGTCATATGTCACACACCATCTGTCAAGTCAGTCCAGAATGACAACTTTACACTAGGGCTCACGTAGACTTCAAGGTCAAAGTGTCCCAGAACCCCCTATTTGTAACTACTAAAGTATAGTGTGAAATACGCAGGAAAATCACTCTTCGCACCCTTGGGACGTCGTAGCACTCACCTACGGCTTGTGTTCAAACCGTCACGCTCGCATGAAAAGTGCAACTTACTCCATCTATACTGCCTGCCCTGTCTGCCCTGCCTGTCAAGCCTCACCTAGGTGTCACAAGTATCAAGTTTGTCATATGTCACACCTCACCTGTCCTATGTTACAAAACTGTCATATGTCACACTCCATCTGTCAAGTCAGTCAAGAATGACAACTTTACACTAGGGCTCACGTAGACTTCAAGGTCAAAATGTCCCAGAACCCCCTATTTATAACTACTAAAGTATAGTGTGAAATACGCAGGAAAATCACTCTTCGCACCCTTGGGACGTCGTAGCACTCACCTACGGCTTGTGTTCAAACCGTCACCCTCGCATGAAAAGTGCAACTTTACAGATACAACGTCACAAGAATGCGAAGAGTGATTTTCGTGCGTGTTGCACACTATAATTTAGTAGTTATAACGACGGGGCTCTGGGACACTTTGACCTTGAAGTCTACGTGAGCCCTAGCGTAAAAGCCCCAAAATGCTGTCATTCTTGTCATATGTGACATACGACAGACTTGACAGATGAAAAGTGCAATTTTACGACACTAGTTGCCCATTACACTATTACAGATTTTTTTACTTGCTTTCAGTCACGGTTTATGCAATTAGCTTGGCGATCGGATTTCTGATATAACTTCATTCAAATAATACGGTAATCGAACGAGGTATGTTCACATAGCACCATGTCACTGCATTTCAACGCCACTATTAATGTCAAGTTTCGAAACAGCGAAAATGCCGATTTCGTAATTAAAATCGTCGACAATTCGGGGTCCATCCACAGTGGTTTCATAATTATTATTACCCCCAAGCGTCTAATGAAAACAATATTTGACATCGCGGCGCAGCCCCGTCCAATCCTAAATTAACAAACTTCACCTTATGTAAATGTTCTATTTACATTTGGCCAAACGGTAAACGTACCTTAACGAACATACGGTCTTCATCATATTATTTTTCTCGTTTCTTTTTTCCGTCTACCTCTGGTTTTTTTTGAAATTATCCCCATTTTACATTTAAACAAGATTCGTCGAAAAAGCGGGGTAAATACGAGGTTTCGCTTCGCAAATTCACTCTCTTTTTAATCCGTTTATGGCAACGTCGAATGTGTCGAAAAACTGATTGCTGATTGTCGGAGCGAATAAAGTAATCAAATCAAGAGACGATAAGTCGCGATAGGAAAAATGAAAATAATCAGGTGACCGAGGGTAATTGCCTCAAAAAAATTGAGCCAGGTTTCCGGGCGCAATTTGCGGAATGCAGTTAAAAATGTGATGAACTTTTCGGCTTTGACTTGAGGCCGGGAATTTCAGGTGGTTTTGCGGGGTGAAATTTTAATAAAGCTTTTCGCGTTCCATGAATAATTTCTTATTTTCTCTGACACGTCTTTGTTCAACAGGTAGTTGTTTTATAAAAAAGTCTGAAAAACTTTATAAAAAAAGTATCATATAAAAATTTTATTTTCATTAAAAGGGCTGAACAAAAATCTCAAAATATCTATTTTTGATTAGAATAACGTAACAGATATTTTCAAAAAAAAGCCGCGAAAGGAAAACAGAAATTTGCAATATTTAAAGGCAAAAAATGAGTATCTGAACACAATTGTTAGCCTGAAAATCATTTTTCAGATTTACTGCTCTTTGAGAAGCAACTTAAATTTTCTATTGAAAATATCCGAACTAAAAACAAGAGAGTTTTAGCATTCAAAAGGCCGAAGTTAAAATATTTTTTAGAAAAAAGTCGCAAAAGAAATGTTAGTAATTTAAAATTTTCAATGATGAAGTTCTGACTGAAAAGTAACACAGTCTCATACGTTTTTAAGCTTCTTAAACGGCAAAATTGCATATATTTTCAATAAAATAATAGCACAAAATTACAGTAATTTTAAGTTTTGGATGAAAAAAAAAACCATTTAAAAAATCTCAAGAAACCTTTAAGAATTTCTTTATCCTTCAAAAGAACAGACATTTTCTATGAAGAGATCTCACAAAAATATGAAATTATGTATTTCAGCTTTTGAAACAACTAAATGTTGTCAGAGTGACAGATATTTTGAATAACAAAGCCGCAAAAGAAAATCAGGAATTTGCAATTTTTAAATGCAAAAAATAAGTACTTGAACACAATTGTTAGTCTGGAAAATATTTTTCAGATTTACTGATCTTTGAGAAGCATTTTAATATTTTGTATTGAAAATACTCGATCTAGATACAAGAGGGTTTTAACGTTTAAAACACCGAACAGAGAATATTTTTTATAAAAAAGCGGCAAAAGAGTAGTTGGTAATTTGAAATTTCTATTGATGAAGTTATGATTGAAAAAGAACACAGTTTTTTATACGTTTTCAAGCTTCTTAAACGGTAATATTACACATATTTTTAATACAATAATAGCACAGAAATACACTCATAAATCTCAAATGAACGTTAAGATTTTCGTTTTCAAAGAAAAAATCTGAACAAAAATCTGAAGATATTTGTTTCAACTTCTAAAACAACAAAATTTGATTAGAGTGACCGATATTTTGAATAAAAAAGCCGCAAACGAAAATCAAAAATTTGCAATTTTTAAAAGCAATACATTCGGAAAAACTGTAATTCTGGAAAACGCTTTCAGATTTACTGCCCTTTGAGAAGCAATTTAAAGTGTTTAATGAAAATATTCGAACTAGAAACAAGAGAGTTTCCATCTTTCAAAACACCGAAGGGATGATATTTTTATTTACAACCAGATATGTAATGCTATCATTACAAACGTCATAGGAGGGTGGGAAATTACCTATTACTTATTTCTAAATTAGACGTAGGTAATGGGTATTCATGGCTTATTACCTACCTCTTTTCCAACCCTCATTTTCCTTGCTTATTTCTTGGCCCCTAAAATTTAATGTCTTTATAGAATTAAAAAGGTGTCCTAGTAGCATCGAACTAGATAAGATAGTGAACTGGTAATTTTTAAAAAAGATAGTTAAAAATATCTTATTATAAACATATTATGTAGGTTGTAAATAAAATAGTATAAAAACCCCGGTAGGAAGTCTCCTTACCGTCTCGAGATATAATAGCTCATCTCGACGCTGCGCGTCTCGATAAACTATCAAATATCTCGACAGTAATGAACGACTTCCCACCACGGTATGTAATATACTATTTTTATAAAAAAAAGTCCTAAAAAAAATTTCAGTAATTTCAGTAAATTTCAGATTCCAAAATATCCGAACTAGAAACAAGAAAGTTTTAACTTTCAAACACCAAAGCAGTGTTGCCAAAGTGACAATATTTTCTATAAAGAAAATAGCTATGTATATAGAAAATAGAATGTTAATGTTACGATTTGAATATGAATTTTATATGTCAAAATTGCAGATATTTTCACTAAAATAATGTCAGAAAAATGACAGTAATTTGAATTATTTAATAATAAAATTCGCTTTTGGGATTTAATCCTTTATCAATAGTAGTTAATGCAATCTTTTCAATAAAGTTTCTGAAAAATGAAAAAAATAGTTTGAATTTCCGATGAGTTTCAATACGAATTTAACAAAAAATGTTTTGGCTTTTAAAGCACTAAAATTATCCTTTGGTTGTTAAAAAACTTCATTACAATTCATTCCATTATTCATATTCCATTCATACATTACTTCATTTCAATAGAAAACATTGATTTTCATTGACTAGAAACGGAGTTTTTATATATTGAATTAACCTGAACTAACCTCTTCCTGATTGCAAATACTGAATATTGCAAACATTGTGATTTACTTCTTTTCGTAAAGTAAAATGGCAAATTTATAAATAAATTTGCAGTTTTCAATTAAAAGAATTTGAACTGAAAATATATAAATTTCAGCTTCGTGTCGTCAAAATTGCCGTTGAACCAACAGGGCCAATCAAATGCTGCTTTATTTGTTTTTTCATACGTCGACCTAAAAAAGCAATTGTCAATTAAAATTTCAATTTTAATTAAAAATTTGAATTAAAGGATGGGTCAGTAATTATCAACGCAAACAACTAAATTTGAGAAAAACAATTTTGAAAGAATCTTTTCCTGGTGAGGTATTAAAATAAACTTTTTACTAAATGTTAGAATAAAAAATGTTATAAAGAAGTAGAAACTTAAAAGAAAAGCGAACATTGTGGGGAAAACCACATAATATTCTACTTATAACAATTACCTAGAACATGATTCTACTGACCCAACAGTTCAGGTAGACGACCGCTAGACAAACTTAAGCAAGCAACCAGAGCGCTCGTCGAGCGACTTAGCCTCGAAATGAACGCGTCCTCTGTGGCAGTGGATTGCGTATGAAAGATCCCGAGTTCAACTCTCGGTTTAGATACATTTTTTTTTTATTTTTTTTTTCTATATTGCTCATGGCATTACACTCGTGCTATTGCCAACAACACTCGTGTGTTAACAGATATTTTCTTACCTTGTCATGTAAATAATTGCAATAAATAGATACATCTTTGTTGCTTTTTATTTGTACTTAACACTCAGAGAGCTTTTTTTGACGATTTACGACACACCGCATACTTTTATCCCCCTATGCAAATAGCACATTTCCAAACAAGATATCTGATTCCGAGCAAATCCCGAGCTTACCGAAAACCTCGTTCGGACATTAAATTGTGTTCGGTCTGCCATTCTATCTGTTGATACATAATTCATGGCTGAGAATATAATTCGGATTCGCCTACCGGGGATGTTCTATATGTCCGCTCATAACATTTGCGGATTAAGACATTTTACCGAATCCGTTGTCAGGCTCGGAATGTAAAAAATTGCTCCCTTGTTTAATTAGATTTTACGCCATTAATTACTCATTTCGTGTATGGTCTTAAGGTTTGAGGTAAAAAGTCGCTCAATGATGTTATTGTCTTGTTCAAAGTTTAATCCAAAATCCAGTTTACAATAATGGTATTAAAGGGGGGGGGGGTATATGCTACCCCATTACTTATACAAATAATGACATCAGGAGGGGAGCAGGTGTTTCTCAAAAAGTGTCAATCTCAGTTTTCGAAACTCAGTTGTTTTAGCGTTGAAGCTTGGAAAGTTTGTCTCCAGAATGTCCCGAGGGAATCCCCTGGGTCAGAGGGAGCGATCGGCCCCTAAGAAGTTCTACTAAACAGGCTGCGCCAATCAAAACAACAATCCGATATCGAGCCCTAAAGCCGTCGAGAGGGATTTGTAAATTGAAGGCTCTAGCAAAAAGCGATTATACAGAGTGGGCAAATCAATTATCCATAGACTCAGCATATTATCCTAAGCCTTTGTCCTTGAGAAACCAATTTGTCCAATTGACAACACTATATTTTTGATACTTTAGAATATTATGTAAAGCCCAGTAGGTTTGGCCAAAAGTCGACTTTCTGTCAAAATAAAATACCGTCTCAGGGTATCACTTTTGTAGGTTGTATGTATCCTTCATTAGAAGGAAATCTTGCTGCCTTATCTTAATAGTTAGCCAGCAACTAGCATGTCTTCTATGTTATGTCATGAAGTACGATGAATTTAACAGTTTCTAGGGCTTCTCCACATTAAACCAGTCTTCAGATGAGGAACTAAGGACCTAAACCACAATTTCGTATTTCACTTCATTCGCTTTTATTTAAGTGTTGCACCTGAGCTGGCGTACCACTCCATCTTGCAGAAGAGCATTTGCTGCCTAAGAACGTGATTTTCTAGACTTAAGTAAGTTCGGTAAATCACTATTTCAATGGTTTTCTTCTCAAGACAATTTTTTTATAATTTGTAGAGTTCAAGGTGATTGGTACCCAGCTTAATGAAAAACTTACATCTTAGGCAACTTGTTTCACCCTTAGACGATACTGCCCCGATAGTAAATTTTAAGTTGAAGAGCCTCAATTACAAAATGAGCATCATAGCCAAAGAAATTATGAAAAATAATTGAGACCACATGCTGTTTTTGATAATATAAATTACACTTTATATGCAGTAGAATGGTAAAAAACTTGAAAAATGGCAGTGGTCCACTATCAATAAAATCTAAATTATAACTGAAATGCTAAATTTCGCCTTGTATAGCAAAGAGCATAGAACAGTGTCATGGCTACATCCTTGACAATTTAATCTCAATATTCTGACATACTCCAATCATTTTGGGGATCTCATTGATTTTTTACTGTTAATTTTTTAAAGAGAAACCTAAAACATTTCTTCATATCACCTGATTTCTTCTCTTTTTTGTCACAATACAAGATTCAACATTCGAGGCCTAGAGCCTCACATACTGACCAATCTCATATTAGCTGAAATGATAATAAGTGAAATAGACTTCTCCAATGGACATTGGTGACAGAATTCCTTCTTCTTGCTATCGAAAATGAGATTTTTCAAGTTTCAAGAACACAGGGGCATTGGATAAAAACTGACCATAATGGGTTCACATCTAACCCATCCAATTGGTGCTAATATTATCGAATGACTGCTCCCATGAAGCAATTTATCCAGACAGAGTAAACGGGAGATTGCCTTCACCTAGAATGTACTAACAAGATCTTATTTGAATATTTTTTTTCGCAAAGACCTGGAAAAGCACATGCATTCAAATGATTGTCGCTTGATGACATTGGGAGCCTTGACAATGCGTCGTTTTGATTAGCTCTGGTCTGGTTTGTAAATAAAGGGTGTTAATAAGGACCATGAATAGGCATCCCATGATTGGGGAATATCTAAAAATGTGGTGGTTCCATAGTCACTACGGATGTTTTTCATGCCCAACATTTTCCATGAGATAGAACGATTCACTGAAACTGACCCTTTGATATCAGAAAAGTTAATATGAATTCACCCCAAATTGTCATTTGAGTAACTATAGAGATCAGAAATTGTTCGATCACACATCTTCAACCTTCTATTGCTGACTATAACAGCTATTTTTGAATGTTAAGTTAAAACCTTACTTGATGGCCATGACTGCAGATAACAAAGATATACTCCATATATAAGCCATTGAGAACATCATTAGAAAAGTCAAAAATATGGTTCTAAATTCTGAATAAAATCTGAGCGAGTCTGGCTACGATTAAAGCCAAAATGGGTGAAAAATCACTCAAAATCTGTAAACCTACAAATTTGGAAGGTTTGTAAAAACTGAAATTAAAATTAGGGTCAAAATTAGTTAAAAACTACTTTACCCTCTAAAAATGTAAATTTAAAGTTTCTGGGAATATTCAGGTTAAAGTATGGATAAGAATTGTTTAAAAGATGACACAAAGTATCCAAAAAGTGCAGATTTCGAGTCTGGAGAAACTTACGCTAGAATTAGGAATTAAACGGATTAGAAATGGAAAAATTTTAAATTTCTGTGACTATTCAAGGCACAATATAGGTCAAAATTGGTTAAAAAATGATACCAAGCGTCCAAAAATTGCAAATTTTGAGTCTGGAAAAACTCAAGTTAGAATTAGGCTTAAAATCGAGTAAAAATCACCCGCTTTATCAAAAAAGTGCATTTTTTTGCAAAAGTCTGGCTGCGATTAAGACCAAAATGTGTGATAAGACATTAAAAATTTATAAATATTCAAATTTGAAGGGTTTTCAGTAAATAAAGTTACAGTAATGGCCATATTCAGTTGAAGTTACTCAAATCATCTAAAAATGAAAATTTAAAGTTTCTGGGAATACTCAAGGTAAAATATGGGTCAAAACTGGTTAAAAAATTATAAAAAGCGTCCAGAAATTGCAAATTCTGAGTCTGGAAAAACTCAAGTTATAATTAGGCTTAAAATCGAGTAAAAATCACCCGCTTCATCAAAAAAATGCATTTTTTTGCAAAAGTCTGGCTGCGATTAAGACCAAAATGTGTGAAAAGACATTAATAATTAATAAATATTTAAATTTAAAGGGTTTTCAGTAAATAAAGTTACAGTAATGGCCATATTCAGTTAAAGTTACTCAAATCATCTAAAAATGAATATTTAAAGTTTCTGGGAATATTCAAGGTAAAATATGGTTCAAAATTGGTTAAAAAATAATAAAAAGCGTCCAGAAATTGCTAATTTTGAGCTAGGAAAAATTCAAGTTAGAATTAGGATTAAAATTGATTAAAAATCACCCACTTTATCAAAAAAATTCTAATTTTTGTTCTTTTTTTTTTCAAAAGTCTGGCTGCAATTAATACCAAGATGGGTGAAAAGACGTTAAAAATTTGTACAGATGCAAATTGGGAAAGTTTTCCGTAAATAAAATTAAATTTATGGCCAAATTCGGTTAGAATTACTCAAATCATCTAAAAAATAAATATTTTAAGTTTCTGGGAATATTCAAGGTAAAATATGAGTCAAAATTGGTTAAAAAATTATACAAAGCGTCAAAAAATTACCAATTTTGAATCCGGAAAAAACTCTTTATCAAAAAAATGCAAATTTTGTTTTTTTTAAGTCTGGCGGCGATTAAAATAAAAAAGTGTAAAAAGACATTAAAAATTTGTAAATATTCACACATTCAATAAAATTACAATTATGATGATATTCAGTTAAAATTACTCAAATTATCTAAAAATTAACATTCAAAGTTTCTGTGACTATTCAAGGCAAAATATGGGTCAAAATTGGTTAAAAAATGATACAAAGCGTCCAAAAATTGCAAATTTTGAGTCTGGAAAAACTAAAGTTAGAATTAGGCTTAAAATCGATTAAAAATCACCCACTTTATCAAAAAAATGCAAATTTTGTTTTTTTTTTAAGTCTGGCGGCGATTAAGATCAAAAAGGGTGAAAAGATATTAAAAATTTCTAAATAGTCTAATTTGTAAGGTTTTCCGTAATTAAAGAGTTATTGCCATATTCAGTTAAAATTTCTCATATCATCGAAAAATTCAAATTTAAAGTTTCTGGGAATACTCAAGGTAAAATATGGGTAAAAATTGGTTAAAAAATGATACAACGCGTTGAAAAATTAGATATGCAAATTCGGAGTGTTTTCAGTAAATAAAATTAAAATTACGGCCATATTCGGTTAGAATTACTCAAATCATCGAAAAATTCAAATTTAAAGTTTCTGGGAATACTCAAGGTAAAATATGGGTCAAAACTGGTTAAAAAATGATACAAAGCGTCCAAAGATTGCAAATTTTGCGTCTGGAAAAACTCAAGTAACAATTAGGCTTAAAATCGATTAAAAATCACCCACTTTATCAAAAAAATGCAAATTTTGCTTTTTTTTTTAAGTCTGGCGGCGATTAAGACCAAAAAGGTCGAAAAGATATTAAAAATTTGTAAATAGTCTAATTTGTAGGGTTTTCCGTAATTAAAGTTACAATTATTGCCATATTCAGTTAAAATTTCTCAAATCATCGAAAAATTCAAATTTAAAGTTTCTGGGAATACTCAAGGTAAAATATGGGTCAAAATTGGTTAAAAAATTATAAAAAGGGTCCAGAAATTGCAAATTCTGAGTCTGGAAAACTCAAGTTATAACTAGGCTTAAAATCGAGTAAAAATCACCCGCTTCATCAAAAAAATGCATTTTTTTGCAAAAGTCTGGCTGCGATTAAGACCAAAATGTATGAAAAGACATTAATAATTTATAAATATTCAAATTTAAAGGGTTTTCAGTAAATAAAGTTACAGTAATGGCCATATTCAGTTAAAGTTACTCAAATTATCTAAAAATGAAAATTTAAAGTTTCTGGGAATATTCAAGGTAAAATATGGGTCAAAATTGGTTAAAAAATGATAAAAAGCATCCAGAAATTGCTCATTTTGAGTTTGGAAAAATTCAAGTTAGAATTAGGCTTAAAATTGATTAAAAATCTTCCACTTTATCAAAAAAATTCAAATTTTTGTTATTTTTTTTTCAAAAGTCTGGCTGCAATTAAAACCAAGATGGGTGAAAAGACGTTAAAAATTTGTACATATGCAAATTTGGAAAGTTTTCCGTAAATAAAATTAAATTTATGGCCAAATTCGATTAGAATTACTCAAACCATCTAAAAAATAAATATTTTAAGTTTCTGGGAATATTCAAGGTAAAATATGAGTCAAAATTGGTTAAAAAATTATACAAAGCGTCAAAAAATTACCAATTGTGAATCCGGAAAAAACTCTTTATCAAAAAAATGCAAATTTTGTTTTTTTTTAAGTCTGGCGGCGATTAACACCAAAAAGTGTAAAAAGACATTAAAAAGTTGTAAATATTCACACATTCAATAAAATTTCAATTATGATGATATTCAGTTAAAATTACTCAAATTATCTAAAAATTAACATTCAAAGTTTCTGTGACTATTCAAGGCAAAATATGGGTCAAAATTGGTTAAAAAATGATACAAAGCGTCCAAAAATTGCAAATTTTGAGTCTGGAAAAACTGAAGTTAGAATTAGGCTTAAAATCGATTAAAAATCACCCACTTTATCAAAAAAATGCAAATTTTGTTTTTTTTTTAAGTCTGGCGGCGATTAAGATCAAAAAGGGTGAAAAGATATTAAAATTTGTAAGGTTTTCCGTAATTAAAGAGTTATTGCCATATTCAGTTAAAATTTCTCATATCATCGAAAAATTCAAATTTAAAGTTTCTGGGAATACTTAAGGTAAAATATGGGTAAAAATTGGTTAAAAAATGATACAAAGCGTTGAAAAATTAGATATGCAAATTCGGAGTTTTTTCAGTAAATAAAATTAAAATTATGAAATATTCAATGTAAAATATGGTAAAAAAAATAAAAGTTGGTAAAAAAATGATAAAAAGCTTCCAAAAATTGCAAATTTTGAGTTTGGAAAAACTGAAGCTAGAAATAGACTTAAAATCGGTTAAAAATCACACACTTTATCAAAAAAATCATTTTATTTTGCATAATTCTGGCTGCGATTAAGACCAAAAAGGGTAAAAAGACATTAAAAAAATCTGCATATTCAAATTTGGAGGGTTTTCAGTAAATAAAATTAAAATTATGGCCCTATTCAGTTAAAGTTACTCAAACTATCTAAAAATTAAAATTTAAAGTTTTTGAGAATATTCAAGGGATAATATGGGGTCAAAAAGTTGCAATATTTGAATCTGAAAACTCAAGTTAGAATTAGGCTTAAAATCGATTAAAAATCACCCACTTTATGAAAAAAATGCAAATTTTATTTTTTTTGCAAACGTCTGGCTGCGATTAAGACCATAAAGGGTGAAAAAGCATTAAAAATTTGTAAATATTCAAATTCGGAGGGTTTTCAGTAAATAATATAACAATTAGGGCCATTATCATTTAATATTACTCAAATTATCTAAAAAGTGAAATTAAAATTTTTTAGAAATATTCAATGTAAAATATGGTAAAAAAAATAAAAGTTGGTAAAAAAAATGATAAAAAGCTTCCAAAAATTGCAAATTTTGAGTTTGGAAAAACTGAAGCTAGAAATAGACTTAAAATCGGTAAAAAATCACACACTTTATCAAAAAAATCATTTTATTTTCCATAATTCTGGCTGCGATTAAGTCCAAAAAGAGAAAAAAGACATTAAAAAAATCTGCATATTCAATTTGGAGGGTTTTCAGTAAATAATATAACAATTAGGACCATTATCATTTAATAGTACTCAAATTATCTAAAAATTAAAATTAAAATTTTTTAGAAATATTCAATGTAAAATATGGTAAAAAAAAATAAAAGTTGGCAAAAAAAATGATAAAAAGCTTCCAAAAATTGCAAATTTTGAGTTTGTAAAAACTGAAGCTAGAAATAGACTTAAAATCGGTTAAAACTCACACACTTTATCAAAAAAATCATTTTATTTTGCATAATTCTGGCTGCGATTAAGACCAAAAAGTGTAAAAAGACAGTAAAAATTTGTAAATATTCACACATTCAATAAAATTACAGTTATGATCATATTCAGTTAAAATTACTCAAATCATCTAAAAATTAAAATTCAAAGTTTCTGGGACTATTCAAGGCAAAATATGGGTCAAAATTTGTTAAAAAATGATACCAAGCGTCCAAAAATTACAAATTTTGAGTCTGGAAAAACTCAAGTTAGAATTAGGCTTAAAATCGATTAAAAATCACCCACTTTATCAAAAAAATGCAAATTTTGTTTTTTTTTAAGTCTGGCGGCGATTAAGACCAAAAAGGGTGAAAAGATATTAAAAATTTGTAAATAGTCTAATTTGTAGGGTTTTCCGTAATTAAAGTTACAATTATTGCCATATTCAGTTAAAATTTCTCAAATCATCGAAAAATTCAAATTTAAAGTTTCTGGGAATACTAAAAGTAAAATATGGGTCAAAATTGGTTAAAAAATGATACAAAGCGTTGAAAAATTAGATATGCAAATTCGGAGTGTTTTCAGTAAATAAAATTAAAATTACGGCCATATTCGGTTAGAATTACTCAAATCATCGAAAAATTCAAATTTAAAGTTTCTGGGAATACTCAAGGTAAAATATGGGTCAAAATTGGTTAAAAAATGATACAAAGCGTCCAAAGATTGCAAATTTTGAGTCTGGAAAAACTCAAGTTACAATTAGGCTTAAAATCGATTAAAAATCACCCACTTTATCAAAAAAATGCAAATTTTTTTTTTAAGTCTGGCGGCGATTAAGACCAAAAAGGGTGAAAAGATATTAAAAATTTGTAAATAGTCTAATTTGTAGGTTTTCCGTAATTAAAGTTACAATTATTGCCATATTCAGTTAAAATTTCTCAAATCATCGAAAAATTCAAATTTAAAGTTTCTGGGAATACTCAAGGTAAAATATGGGTCAAAATTTGTTAAAAAATGATACAAAGCGTTGAAAAAATAGATATGCAAATTCGGAGTGTTTTCACTAAATAAAATTAAAATTACGGCCATATTCGGTTAGAATTACTCAAATCATCGAAAAATTCAAATTTAAAATTTCTGGGAATACTCAAGGTAAAATATGGGTCAAAATTGGTTAAAAAATTATAAAAAGCGTCCAGAAATTGCAAATTCTGAGTCTGGAAAAACTCAAGTTATAACTAGGCTTAAAATCGAGTAAAAATCACCCGCTTCATAAAAAAAATGCATTTTTTTGCAAAAGTCTGGCTGCGATTAAGACCAAAATGTATGAAAAGACATTAATAATTTATAAATATTCAAATTTAAAGGGTTTTCAGTAAATAAAGTTACAGTAATGGCCATATTCAGCTAAAGTTACTCAAATTATCTAAAAATGAAAATTTAAAGTTTCTGGGAATATTCAAGGTAAAATATGGGTCAAAATTGGTTAAAAAATGATAAAAAGCGTCCAGAAATTGCTAATTTTGAGTTTGGAAAAATTCAAGTTAGAATTAGGCTTAAAATTGATTAAAAATCACCCACTTTATCAAAAAAATTCAAATTTTTGTTCTTTTTTTTTCAAAAGTCTGGCTGCAATTAAGACCAAGATGGGTGAAAAGACGTTAAAAATTTGTACATATGCAAATTTGGAAAGTTTTCCGTAAATAAAATTAAAATTATGGCCAAATTCGGTTAGAATTACTCAAACCATCTAAAAAATAAATATTTTAAGTTTCTGTGAATATTCAAGGTAAAATATGAGTCAAAATTGGTTAAAAAATTATACAAAGCGTCAAAAAATTACCAATTTTGAATCCGGAAAAAACTCTTTATCAAAAAAATGCAAATTTTGTTTTTTTTAAGTCTGGCGGCGATTAACACCAAAAAGTGTAAAAAGACATTAAAAATTTGTAAATATTCACACATTCAATAAAATTACAATTATGATGATATTCAGTTAAAATTACTCAAATTATCTAAAAATTAACATTCAAAGTTTCTGTGACTATTCAAGGTAAAATATGGGTCAAAATTGGTTAAAAAATGATACAAAGCGTCCAAAGATTGCAAATTTTGAGTCTGGAAAAACTCAAGTTACAATTAGGCTTAAAATCGATTAAAAATCACCCACTTTATCAAAAAAATGCAATTTTTTTTTTTAAGTCTGGCGGCGATTAAGACCAAAAAGGGTGAATAGATATTAAAAATTTGTAAATAGTCTAATTTGTAGGTTTTCCGTAATTAAAGTTACAATTATTGCCATATTCAGTTAAAATTTCTCAAATCATCGAAAAATTCAAATTTAAAGTTTCTGGGAATACTCAAGGTAAAGTATGGGTCAAAATTGGTTAAAAAATGATACAAAGCGTCCAAAAATTGCAAGTTTTGAGTCTGGAAAAATTCAAGTTAGAATTAGGCTTACAATCGATTAAAAATCACCCACTTTATCAAAAAAATGCAAATCTTATTTTATTTTGCAAAAGTCTGGCGGCGATTAAGACAAAAAATAGTTAAAAAACATAAAAAATTTGTAAATATTCAAATTTGGAGGGTTTTGAGTAAATAAAGTTAAAATTATGGCCATATTCAATTAAAATTACTCAAACCATCTAAAAATAAAAATTTTAAGTTTTTGGGAATATTCAGGTTAGAATATGGTTCAAAATTGGTTAAAAAAATTACAAAATGTCCAGAAATTACAAATGTTGCGCTTAGAAAAAATCAAGTTAGAATTAGGTATAGGGTCGATTAAATATTTATTACCCACTTTAAAAAAAAATGCAAATTTTTTATATTTTTTAAGAAATTCTGACTATAATTAAGGCAAAACTAGGTAAAAAGTCACTCAAAATGTGTAAAGATACATCCTACGTCATACGTCACCTCCGCGTGGCGGCGTAGTGGTCGAATAAACGTCTAGACGCAAGAAGACCATTTCACCTATTTCCTCCTGGCTTTCAATAATGCCTGCCGCAGTTGTGGACAAAACCTCGGAAAGAAACTCCATTAGAGAGGTAGAGGTTTAGATACTCGGAAAATTTGTTTTCACCCTTTTTTACTCTAAAATTTTTTTTCTTTTTTAATTTCGGAAATAGCAATTCTAACCGTTTTTATAGGGTGTTTCTGAATATAAGTTCGTGAATGCAGAAGCAAAAGGTTTAACTTCGATACAGAGGGTGCCAAAATTTGATGTTCGGATTTTTTCTGTAAAGCTCTTAAAGCTTTTGAGATATTTTACTAAAATTTGGTTTTGTGTTTCTTTTTACCCTTTTAAAATTTTTTATGCCGCGCCACTGATTAACTCTCTGCCTCAAAAATCTTAATCGTTCGTTCAATTTTGAAACCTTTCTATCTCTTTCAATTATTTTTATTTCTCACCGTTTACGTAAAATTGACAAAAGGATCAATTTAACTTTTTCAGAAGAAGTAACTTTTCTTCATGGGTATCTCTCTACACGTCTCATGGTAAAATTATGTGAATTCCTAGGTAGTTTTGGAAATTTTCCGGAAACGACGAGAGACTTAAAAATACCAAAGACAAAAAAATTCAAATTGAATAGGGAATTCATATTTTTTAGAGAAAATGATTAGCGACGCAATACAGAAAAAAACTTTTCACTGGCAAAATGCTAAGGCAGACCTTGTAGACTTTTACACCAGTTAGTAGATGATGTAAACCATGTAAAAACGTAATTAAAGAAAACAAGTCAGACATGTTTACAAACACTCTTTTAGTGATCTTTAAACTAATTAAGACTGTTGCTTGTGCATGTTTACCAGTTTTGCTGAACGCGCGATAAAACATGTCTGACAAATGTAGCAAAATGGACTATGGAGAGGTTTTGGTGGTCGCGAGATGAAGCTGTTTTTCCCAAGCCAAATCTGACGTCACACAGAAGGCACCGATCTGTCAAATGTGAATTTTATAACCAAACCATACAAAAATGATTATCAGTGGCATAATTGGAATGGAAAATCGTCAGATCAGTCCATACACAAACAGACAAAGCCACGTAGATAATATTTGCCGATTAAGCCCTGCAGTCATTGGAACAAAACAAGCGGCCGTTTAATGGAAATTGAAAAAAAACTGTCCAATAAAATTATATTACGTATCTCGGTGTGCCGCCATTACTACAAATACGCATATCGGTGGCCATTATTTAGCGTTTAGTCGGATAAAACGGAAAAAAAAAATAATCCGGGCAGCAGGCGACCTTTTCCCGATGCGGAATGCCATCCGGGAGCCGGCGATGAAAAAGCGGCCAATTAATCCGTTTTGTCTTGCATCCAGGATTATTTTTTCCAGGTCATGCGTGAACACTCGTTTTCGGCCCTAAATGTCCTAGACAGGCATCGAAAAGTCATAAAATGGAATAAAAATCCATTATTGCAGTGCTTTGCGCGTTGCTTTTCATGTAGCAAAAATGCACGCCGAACGGGTACACTCTATAGTAGTTGCCTCTCTTTTTATCTTTTCGTTACGTGCTATATTGTGTTCTTATATTATGGTGATTCATTCAGTAAGCACTGCAATACAAAATTAATTCGGCGAAAAGAATGTGAATGAAGTTGCGTAGGCCAGACCTTTCAAGACCTTAAGCAACGTCTTAGAATATAGGGATTCTTTCTCCAACCTTCAGTGATTCTGTCCATTTTCCTCTGCCAGTTCCTTCGTATCCGCAGACTTCGGATGTATTAGGTGGCCAAAATAACTGCTACATCTTGTGAAGGACGCGTCCGTTCGTCAGATGGTTTATTGGTATTTTCTTGGCATCAATTTGAGATAGTGGTATTGGGCTGTCCCCAAAAAATAATTTTTGCAGTCATAAATGATACGTATATCTTCTGTGAAGTTAACATAAAAGGTTTTTGTTTCATTTTCTCTCCAAATCAAAATAGCTCCTCTCAGCAATTCTTAATGGATCTCCCAAATCTTTAACATTTTTCTTTAGTGGAAATGATATTGAAATGTCTGAAAAAGCCTTGCTCACACTTCTTGTTCTTCTACGATTTAGTATGGTTTACCTTTTGGACTAGCTTCTTCTGCAAACCAACAATTTTCATTACTGATTCTCCAACTTTTTGAACTCATTTGAAAAATCAGAGTTGTGTGTAATTGACAAGTTACCAATCTTCCAACAACTGAAGTGGAAAATTCTAAAAGAAGCTGTTCTTTTTGGTTCCTTTAAGACTCTTTTTAGGTCGTCAAATATTTATCCAATTTTAGCAAACCTAACAATTTGTTATTTTTTGACTTCATGATGTTTGAACATTTTATATACGAGATGCTAGGAGGAATCTCGGTCATTGTAAAATGAAAAAAAGGAAAGTAAAAACATGATTTGCAAAATTCTAAAAGCACAGGTGCTGCTTCAAAAGATTTCAGATTTTTGAGATCATCTCGTGTTTTGGAGACATTCAAGAAATATTTTTTTTGCTGTTAGACTGCAAGTTATTTCAAGACTTTCAAGGCAAGATGTTAGTTAGTTTCATGATCTTGGACACTGTAGTCTTGAAAAAATTCTTAAAACCTACTGAAGGTATCTCTAAAAGAAACTATTTTTGGTACAAGTATCCCATCATTTTGAGATACTAAAAAAATTTTTCTTTTGTCAGGCTCAAATTCAAGTAATATCGAAAGTGAAATGCAAGTTTGAAAATTTTGGTCACTGTAACATTGAAAAAAGTATTTATCCGAACGCACTCTGAAAAAAAATGTTTTTACTATAGTTTTATCGTCATGTTAGACAAATGTTCTTCCATGGTGTTTTCATCAATTTTCTTACACCTAGTAGTCTTCAGGTATCTTACCATTTTCGGAAACTGGGGGAAATCTTCTTAGGCGTCATTGTTTGAACATCTCCGTGGCAAGATGCAAATCTCGGTCAGTGCAAAAAAAAAACACAGCCTACTTGTGTGGATAATTCTAAAAGACAGCTTAACCTACTCCTGTGGATTTAAGATTTTTTTAAATCACTGTTTTTGTAGTCTTTTGTTAAACTGCAAGCTATTTAAATACTTTTGGAATTAACTGTGAGCTTTTTTGAAAATTTTTGTTTTGCTGTGTCCTTAAAAAATTTACTGTGAAAACCTTAAAAAAGAACTATCCTTCTGGAACTTTAATTTTTTTATAAATCAGTGCCTTTGCAATTCTTGAGTATCCCCCATTTTGGAAAATTTGGGAATTTTGGAGTTCTTCTTTTTGTCAGTAGTGTCAATATTAGCAAGTACTTATAGAAAACCCCCATCCAGGTATTTTGCTTGTTTTCTACAGAAATTCGGTACTTTCCGTAGGCCTAATTTTCAAGCTAATAAACTTTTTTTTAATTGAGCAATTCTAGCCGTTGTCGCATTTGGAAATCCTGAATAAATGATCTTCCTCTTTGATGCAGTTCACGTGGTAATCAATTTTTTAATGTCAAGACGCAATATTTTGGTTATGGAATTTCGGTCCTGGTACTCTCGACTCTTTTGAAATGTGAACAGTAGGTTATTTCCCTTTCTATTTTTTAAGTTAATCGAAAACGTGTCAGAACATAATGTAAACACAATGTTAGGAAGTTTCTGTAGTCTTCTGCGTTCACTTCAGTAGTGCACTGATTCATAAGAATTGTGTTCTACCTATAGTATTCAGTATCCTGAGTCTCTGCAGATGGTTGAAATGCGAACAAATTAACTTTCTTCTCGCACTAGAAACTATTAAAAACTCGTCGAAGAAGGAAAGAAATGCAATTTATAACGTATTTCTTCTGTGGCCTCCAGGTTAGTCAAGATCTTTACGAAGCAAGGTGTGGGGTTATAAACAAATTTTCGAGCAAGACGTAACTAGCAGTAGTAGTAGTAAACAATGGGGTGGGGGGGGGAGAGGGGGCGAGGCCTTGCGACTAGGCCTTAGAGGCCCTTTTCACAGTCCCTCGGTGCACCCATTCCTACTCCAACAGGGCTCTCATTACCTCTAGGAGTCGACCTATCCATCTAATAAAAGAGAGTCGGAAGGTCCCCTCGATGAAGAAAAGCGGCTCCAAGTGTCCGCCCATCTATGGTATACTCCCAGAAAGTGGTATGGTGACTCCTCCCCTGCCCCACAGTGGGTGCAGAATGGACTATCAGCCACAGTTTAGTGTGCAGTGCAATGTCTGCTGATAAGGTCTCCCAGACACTGCCGGCTTCTCCCAAGAAGCCACGAGGCCTTGGATCTATCCGGGTTAGGTAGTAGATTTCAAGTCGTAACTAACTTCCTTTGGTCAGTTCTAATTATCTTTGTATAGCCTCCACTCTGTTTTTTTTTTATATTTTTTCTGTAGCTTTTAAGAACGTAATACTTCTCTGAAGGTAGTGTTGAATGGTGTTTCCTAGCAAGGAGTGTCAACTTTGTACAAAACATTGTACTTTATTAAGTACACATCATGTAATTTTATGGCCGATTGAGTTTAAATTAAACACGTAAAAACCAGGCCTAAGCAGTGTAAACAAATTTTGCAGCTTTGATCAAACTTAAATTTGGGATATAAATTAAAGGAAATGTTTAGTTTTTCAGTCTTTTAAATTTCCTGTTTAATAACACTTAAGTAGGTTTCTAATTGCTATGTGCAGTATACTAACCTGTACTTAGCTGTTTCTAACTGGCAAGGCTGCTGTAAAATCTCTTTTTGCACTCTATTTCTTTTATTCTATATATCGTAAAAAGAGTTCTAAAGCTACTTTGAATCTCTGAGACTGAGGCCTTACCCGAAGCTACACATCCAAGGACTGTATTTTCAAGAATAATGCTTTTAATTTTTTTTTTATTATATTTTTCTATTTTGCTAGAGGAATAATTCACCGCCTACCAAAATGTCAATTTTTGGTGCATAATTGAATGTAAGATCAGCAAAGTCAATGATACCAAAGCTGAACGTATCGATAGGGCACAACGGAACCTTTGATGTTATAGAATCTAATTAGTAAAAATTATAAATTTACCTCATAGCTCAGGACACAAAAAATTGTGTGAAATTTATTATCACCAAACTTGTCAGCAATGATCCCTCATCAGCATGGCTTACTGATCTCTTATTTACTGTCAGCGCAATTTTAGGATTTTTTTCAAACCTTTTTTTTGCCAAACCTTTCCCTCTCTTAAAGATACAAGTTGAATTTTCCAAACTTCTTTGATGCTCCAAAATTTTCACTGACCCTTTCTAATACTTAAAATCTATTCGTGATGAATTCAGTAAACTTCTTGAGTGTTGAATCACCTTTGAAATAAAAAACTATAAACTCGTCCCATTGTTTGTATGAAAATGTTGTTTCTTTGCAAAAAAATTATTACTCATCAGAATGACTCACCAAGAGCATGTAATGCCTTGATATTTCGATCTATGATAATAGCAATTTTTTTCAATAATCAACATGACAAAAATAGATTTCTAAATCTTGACTTTGAGAAAAAAAAAGAAACTTAAAAAGATCTTTACATTACGAAATTTTTCTCCAAGTAACTACAAATCTATGTGATTTGGATTAACCTCAATCAAATTTATTATCTCCTTCAAGAGCATCCAGGAGGTAATAGAACTTCAAGGCTTCGATTTTTCGAAATAAAAGGGTCAAATGTTTCCCTAAATGAACCCACTTACGGAATTTCTCATTAATTACCCGAATTGGGTAACTTCATGCTTCCTTGAAATGTAGAATTGAGTTGAGAGCATTAGATACACAGTGACTCCATATAAATCTTTCTTTTTTATTTCATCTATGAGTTCTCTACCTTTTGAACAAGAAATTCTAATTGAGTTAGCTTCCTCAGTCGCTGTGTTCAAAAATGACATTTCTGGAAAATGCAAAAAGTTATATCAAATTCTTTAAATCTGCCTTCCTTTGGCAAGCAAAAGCTCCAATGAGTTAGAACGCTCTCGGTTTTGACTTGCACTCTTGAACTCCTGGTGACTTTTACTCATTTTACTCTCAAAAACCATGTTTTACCTATCGCAATGATTCGCCACCAAAATATTGGCACAAGATGTAATAGCGTGAGATGTTGTACAGAGAAGAAGCAGTCCACCAACGAACTAACCTGAACTAATCTGGCTTAATCTAAACTAATTTGAACTAGTTTAAACTACCTTTTGAAGTACCTACTGACTCACATATAGGACGACAGATCAAAATATCAACAATATTCATGACGCTGTAAGAACCCTCACTTTTGCCTCCATGCATTCGCCCTTTTCGAGAGCGCGGCCAGATACTTGTCAGCCCCAGATGTATTTTATATCGAGAACCGGTCGATATAATGAAATATAAATCATCCTGCGTAACAACGAGTGATTAATGACCGTTTATATATCATCTGTCTATGAAAAGTCGATCAGCGGGCCTCGCACACATGTCATTATTAGCATACTTACATGCGTGTTTATCGACCGCAAGTTCTCATTTATCTTCCGGATTTGTTTTAGTCTTTCTAAAGGGACTTTAAACTCGTTGCTCGGCATCTCCAGGTAAACTCAACAGGTTTTGCAAATTAACGAGGCGACCTTATAAGTTAACTGAATTTATTCCGGATTCAAAATAGAGGAAGTAGGCATTCGCAGATACGCCCCGGAATTGCCGGAGTGAGATAATTTACCTTAACGAAATCACTGCTATAAAATCTAACCTGCGCAAATTGTTCTGCGAAGCAATTATAATGCTAATGTGAGGATAAAAGTGACTCATGTTCGGATTGTTCCTGCGTCAGCAATTGCTTCAGTCTAATTAAATCCCGTGTTTTTCTTGACCTTTAATCCCGACGCAGCAGTACCCGAAACGTAAAAGCGGCTTTAACAATGACCGAATTATAATTTAATTTGGGTTAAGCGTCAGCAGCAAAGTTTTAAAGGGACGACCGACGGCTTCTTTATCCAGAAAGACAGTTTTTGTCGGGATATCGTCCAAAGTTTGCGCAGTTTGGCGAGGCGGTTTAACACTCCCAAGACTCTTATCTGGATGGCTAATCTCCGGGATGAAAAAGGCTTTCCTTGACTGAGAACTATTTCAAATGCGTTTCAGTTTTACTCTTTCGGTTGTTGTTTGTTTTTAAATCAGATTTCGAACTTGAGAAAAGATGTTTTTAAGGTTTTATAGAACTTATGTAAAGTTGATCCGGTTGATAAACACTCTCAACAGAATGTCTTACTTGGCATAGATAGACATATACCAGGGTAACCTGTAAAGAGCAAACTAAGAAATGACTGTCATAACTAGACAGGTTGTGTAAACAACAGGAATTAGGTGCTTGATATTATAACACAAATTACAACTCTTATGTAGAGAGACCCTGTACCGCTGTGTCTAGTGACAATGGTCTGTATTTTATCACCAGGTTGCCTACAAATATGACAAGTTTTGATGTTTGTTAGTAAATCATTTATTATTTCCTTGGTCACTGGCTGGATTGGAACAACAGTTGACAACCTTGATTCTAATTACTCTTAAATGTTGCTAAACTTTTAGGGACTCTTACACAAATCCCACGCTTTCAGATTCTAACAAATTTGAAGAAGAGAAAAATTTGAAGAAGAAAAAATTTTGAAAAACTTAGTTCGAATCTCATATGAAAATTTAGAAACAGCAGCACCAAAAAAAAAAGTTAAGTACCATACCCTGTACGATCTGAATTTATAACAAAATATCTTGACTTGGACAAAAGCTTTTGTAGTTGACATTTGGAAAAAACGAAGGCATTTCAGTGTCGAAAGTAATTTGCAATCTGTGAATCGTAACACGTAAAGCTTTACAATCCAACGCTAATTGAGGGACCCAACAAATACAAATCAGAGCTAACTTGTTATATGTCGGATTTTTTTTAATACGAAGACATTTTTATTTAAATTGTATTAACTAGAACTTGAGGTGGCCTGTTAAAAGTATCACAAGTGTAGAGTACCCAAAAGACTCCGAATGCCCCCCCCCCCTCTCACAATCACCATTACCACCCTCATCACCAACAGCATTATGTATTTATATAAATGTTGATATGCAAAAAAGGATATACAAACTACAAGAATTATTTTAGAATTACTGTAGTCGAATCGGTTTTATTTAATTTTCTCAGAGTGTCATACTCAAAATTTGTTGAGCCAAATTAATGGCAAAAGCATTTACAGAAAGAAAAGGAAGATAACAAGATATAATCCCGAAATATACTAAAGTTGATTATCTTGATAAAGTGCACAAAGCAAACGAAAGTCACACAGCAAAGCGAGTTCTAGTGATATATGACAGTGATGGTATATTTATTTAGACGTGCACTAAAGGTATTATATCTCTTATATCCCACCCACACTCACAGAACGATGATGTTTTTGTAAATGAAATTTTTTTCCAAAGTTAATCTCTCCCCCCGCTTCTGATTTCCTGCTAAAGTGTCTTCCTTTCTTTCACATTTTTGTTATGTAGTTCAGGTTGTTTTTTGTGGTTTTTGTACATTGTCTACTTTAACTAAAAGAAAGAAAAAAGGGGGAAAGAAAAAGAAGGAGAAAAGAAGAAAGCTTATAAACCTACAATTTTAATGCTAAATTTTTATTCAGTTTAGTTTTGATAATTTTACCAAGGATTGACTTTATAAGTTTTGGTGATTTTGGTGAACAAACGTTTAGAAATTTTAGATATCCAAAACCTGGATCTAAAACATTATGTTTGAAGATTTGAAGCAGAAATCCGACGTATCAATGTGAAAGCAAGAGTTTTCGTTTCTATAAAAGTTACATCCAAATCAGAAAATTTGAAATATTTGAATCAGCTTTTTCCTGATTTTGCTCGAAACTTTAATTCCTTCAAAAACTCCAATATCTGCATGGTTAGACGATAGGAGCCAATTTCAAAAAACGATTACGACCCTGGCTTACCTAAAAAATCAAAATTTTGCATATTCAGTCGCTCTTTGAAAAATTTTGGCTCCGATCCTAACCTGAGTTTCCTGAATGAACTTAATATTTGCATTCTGAGGTACCTTAAGTAAATTTTAATCGATTTTGGTCAATCATCCTAATTTAAATTTTCCAAAAAGTTAAGTAATTTTTCATTTATTTTGGCCTTTATCTTAAACATAACTTTGTCAAAAAAATATTTGCCTTTTTAAGACGCTTGGAGTAATTTTTAATCGATTTTTACCCTGATAGTAAATGAATTTCTTCATAAATTCCATATTTTGCTTTTAGGAATGCTTCAAGTCATACTTTAATAGTTATTTTTTAGTTAATATCTAATTTTAACCTATTTTGGCCCTAATTAAACCTGAGTTTCTCAAGGTTTAACACTCCCAAGACTCTTATCTGGAGGTCGAATCTCCGGGATGAAAAATGCGTTCCTTGACTGAGAACTATTTCAAATGCATTTCAGTTTTACTCTTTCGGTTGTTGTTTGTTTTTAAATCAGATTTCGAACTTGAGAAAAGAGGTTTTCAATGTTTTATAGAACTTAAGTAAAGTTGATTCGATTTATAAACACTCTCAAGAGAATATCTTACTTGGCACAGGCAGACATATACCAGTGTAACCTGTAAAGAGCAAATTAAGAAATGACTGTCATAACTAGACAGGTTGTGTAAACAACAGGAATTAGGTGCTTGATATTATAACACAAATTACAACTCTTATGAAGAGAGACCCTGTACCGCTGTGTCTAGTGACAATGGTCTGTATTTTATCACCAGGTTGCCTACAAATATGACAAGTTTTGATGTTTGTTAGTAAATCATTTATTATTTCCTTGGTCACTGGCTGGACTGGAACAACAGTTGACAACCTTGATTCTAATTACTCTTAAATGTTGCTAAACTTTTAGGGACTCTTACACAAATCCCACGCTTTCAGATTCTAACAAATTTGAAGAAGAGAAAAATTTGAAGAAGAAAAAATGTTGAAAAACTTAGTTCGAATCTCATATGAAAATTTAGAAACAGCAGCACCAAAAAAAAAAGTTAAGTACCATACCCTGTACGACCTGAATTTATAACAAAACATCTTGACTTGGACAAAAGCTTTTGGAGTTGACATTTGGAAAAAACGAAGGCATTTCAGTGTCGAAAATAATTTGTAATCTGTGAATCGTAACACGTAAAGCTTTACAATCCAATGCTAATTGAGGGAGCCAACAAATACAAATCAGAACTAACTTGTTATATGTCGGATTTTTTTTTAATACGAAGACATTTTTATTTAAATTGTATTAACTAGAACTTGAGGTGGCCTGTTAAAAGTATCACAAGTGTAGAGTACCCAAAAGACTCCGAATGCCCCCCCCCTCTCACAATCACCATTACCACCCTCATCACCAACAGCATTATGTATTTATATAAATGTTGATATGCAAAAAAGGATATACGAACTACAAGAATTATTTTAGAATTACTTTAGTCGAATCGGTTTTATTTAATTTTCTCAGAGTGTCATCCTCAAAATTTGTTGAGCCAAATTAATGGCAAAAACATTTACAGAAAGAAAAGGAAGAGAACAAGATATAATCCCGAAATATACTAAAGTTGATTATCTTGATAAAGTGCACAAAGCAGACGAAAGTCACACAGCAAAGCGAGTTCTAGTGATATATGACAGTGATGGTATATTTATTTAGACGTGCACTAAAGGTATTATATCTCTTATATCCCACCCACACTCACAGAACGATGATGTTTTTGTAAATGAAATTTTTTTCCAAAGTTAATCTCTCCCCCCGCTTCTGATTTCCTGCTAAAGTGTCTTCCTTTCTTTCACATTTTTGTTATGTAGTTCAGGTTGTTTTTTTGTGGTTTTTGTACATTATCTACCTTAACTAAAAGAAAGAAAAAAGGGGGAAAGAAAAAGAAGGAGAAAAGAAGAAAGCTTATAAACCTACAATTTTAATGCTAAATTTTTATTCAGTTTAGTTTTGATAATTTTACCAAGGATTGACTTTATAAGTTTTGGTGATTTTGGTGAACAAACGTTTAGAAATTTTAGATATCCAAAACCTGGATCTAAAACATTATGTTTGAAGATTTGAAGCAGAAATCCGACGTATCAATGTGAAAGCAAGAGTTTTCGTTTCTATAAAATTTACATCCAAATCAGAAAATTTGAAATATTTGAATCAGCTTTTTCCTGATTTTGCTCGAAACTTTAATTCCTTCAAAAACTCCAATATCTGCATGGTTAGACGATAGGAGCCAATTTCAAAAAACGATTACGACCCTGGCTTACCTAAAAAATCAAAATTTTGCATATTCAGTCGCTCTTTGAAAAATTTTGGCTCCGATCCTAACCTGAGTTTCCTGAATGAACTTAATATTTGCATTCTGAGGTACCTTAAGTAAATTTTAATCGATTTTGGTCAATCATCCTAATTTAAATTTTCCAAAAAGTTAAGTAATTTTTCATTTATTTTGGCCTTTATCTTAAACATAACTTTGTCAAAAAAATATTTGCCTTTTTAAGACGCTTGGAGTAATTTTTAATCGATTTTTACCCTGATACTAAATGAATTTCTTCATAAATTCCATATTTTGCTTTTAGGAATGCTTCAAGTCATACTTTAATAGTTATTTTTTAGTTAATATCTAATTTTAACCTATTTTGGCCCTAATTAAACCTGAGTTTCTCAAGGTTTAACACTCCCAAGACTCTTATCTGGAGGTCGAATCTCCGGGATGAAAAATGCGTTCCTTGACTGAGAACTATTTCAAATGCATTTCAGTTTTACTCTTTCGGTTGTTGTTTGTTTTTAAATCAGATTTCGAACTTGAGAAAAGATGTTTTCAATGTTTTATAGAACTTAAGTAAAGTTGATTCGATTTATAAACACTCTCAAGAGAATATCTTACTTGGCACAGGCAGACATATACCAGTGTAACCTGTAAAGAGCAAATTAAGAAATGACTGTCATAACTAGACAGGTTGTGTAAACAACAGGAATTAGGTGCTTGATATTATAACACAAATTACAACTCTTATGAAGAGAGACCCTGTACCGCTTTGTCTAGTGACAATGGTCTGTACTTTATCACTAGGTTGCCTACAAATATGACAAGTTTTGATGTTAGTTAGTAAATCATTTATTTTTTCCTTGGTCACTGGCTGGATTGGAACAACAGTTGACAACTTTGGTTCTAATTACTCTGAAATGTTGCTAAACTTTTAGGGACTCTTACACAAATCCCACGTTTTCAGATTCTAACAAATTTGAAGAAGAGGAAAATTTGAAGAAGAAAAAATTTTGAAAAATTTATTTCGAATCTCATATGAAAATTTAGAAACACCCTGTATGATCTGAATTTATAACAAAATATCTTGACTTGGACAAAAGCTTTGCTGTACGTTCCAAGACTTGCAATTAAAATTTTCAGTGCCCTGAATCAGTACCAGATCATGAACCTTTGTAGTCGACATTTGGACAAAACGAAAGCATTTCAGTGTCGAAAGTAATTTGTAATCTGTGAATCGTAACACGTAAATCATTACAATCTAAAGCTAATTGAGGTAGACAACAAATACAAATCAGAGCTAACTTGTTATATGTCGGATTTTTTTTTTAATACGAAGAAATTTTTATTTGAAATGCAATAACTAGAACTTGAGGTGGCCTGTTAAAAGTATCACAAGTGTAGAAAATGTAGAGTACCCAAAAAACTCCGAATACCCCCCCCCCCCCTCTCACAATCACCATTACCACCCTCATCACCAACAACATTATGTATTTATATAAATGTTAATATGCAAAAAAGGATATACAAACTACAAGAATTATTTTAGAGTTACTGTAGTCGAATCGGTTTTATTTAATTTTCTCAGAGTGTCATTCTCAAGGTGAGTTTTAATTCAGTTTAGTTTTGATAATTTTACCAAGGATTGACTTTATAAGTTTTGGTGATTTTGGTGAACAAACGTTTAGAAATTTTAGATATCCAAAACCTGGATCTAAAACATTATGTTTGACGATCTGAAGCAGAAATCCGACGTGTCAATAGGAAAGCAAGAGTTTTCATTTCTATAAAAGTTACATCCAAATCAGAAAATTCAAAGATTTGAATCAGTTTTTTCCTGATTTTGCTCTAAATTTTAATTCCTTCAAAAACTCCAATATCTGCATGGTTAGATGATAGGAGCCAATTTCAAAAAACTATTACTACCCTGGCTTTCATAAAAAGTCAAAAATTTGCGTTTTCAGTCGCTTTTTCACAAATTTTGGCTCCGATCCTAACCTGAGTTTCCTGAATGAACTTAATATTTGCACTCTGAGGTACCTTAAGTAAATTTTAGTCGATTTCGGTCAATCATCCTAACTTAAATTTTCCAAAAAGTTCATTTATTTTGGCCTTTATCTTAAACATAACTTTATAAAAAAAAAATATTTGCCTCTTTAAATCGCTTGGAGTAATTTTTAACCGATTTTCACCCTGATACCAAATGAATTTCTTCATAAATTCCATATTTTGCTTTTAGAAATGCTTCGAGTCATACTTTAATAGTTATTTTTTAGTTAATATCTATTTTTAACCTATTTTGGCCCTAATTTAAACCTGAGTTTCTCAAGGTTTAACACTTCCAAGACTTTTATCTGAATGGCGAATCTCCGGGATGAAAAAGGCTTTCCTTGACTGAGAGCTATTTCAAATGCGTTTCAGTTTTACTCTTTCGGTTGTTGTTTGTTTTTAAATCAGATTTCGAACTTGAGAAAAGATGTTTTTAAGGTTTTATAAAACTTTTGTAAAGTTGATCCGGTTTATAAACACTCTCAAGAGAATTTCTTACTTGGCACAGACAGACATATACCAATGTAACCTGTAAAGAGCAAATTAAGATATGACTGTCATAACTAGGCAGGTTGTGGAAACAACGGGTATTACGTGCTTGTTATTATAACACAAATTACAACTCTTATGTAGAGAGACCCCGTACCGCTTTGTGTAGTGACAATGGTCTGTAGTTTATCGCTAGGCTGCCTACAAGTATGACAAGTTTTGATGTTTGTTACTAAATCATTTAACTTTTCCTTGGTCACTGGTTGGATTGGAACAACAGTTGAAAACTTTGGTTCTAATTACTCTTAAATGTTGCTAAACTTTTAGGGACTCTTACACATATCCCACGTTTTCAGATTCTAACAAATTTGAAGAAGAGAAAAATTTGAAGAAGAAAATATTTTGAAAAACTTAGTTCGAATTTCATATGAAAATTTTGAAACAGCAACACCAAAAAAAAAAGTTAAGTATCATACCCGGTATGATCTGAATTTATAAAAAAATATCTTGACTTGGACAAAAGCTTTGCTGGACGTTCCATGACTTGCAATTAAAATTTTCAGTGCCTTGAATCAGTACCAGATCATGAACCTTTTTAGTTGACATTTGGAAAAAACGAAGGCGTTTCAGTGTCGAAAGTAATAATCTGTGAATCGTAACACGTAAAGCTTTACAATCCAAGGTTATGGTGATTTTGCTGAACAAACTTTTAGAAAATTTAGATATCCAAAACCTGGATCTAAAACATTATGTTTGACGATTTGAAGCAGAAATCCGACGTGTCAATAGGAAAGCAAGAGTTTTCATTTCTATAAAAGTTACATCCAAATCAGAAAATTCAAAGATTTGAATCAGTTTTTTCCTGATTTTGCTCTAAACTTTAATTCTTTCAAAAACTCCAATATCTGCATGGTTAGATGATAGGAGCCAATCTAAAAAAACTATTACGACCCTGGCTTTCCTAAAAAATCAAAATTTTGCGTTTTCAGTCGCTTTTTGACAAATTTTGGTCAATCATCCTAACCTAAATTTTCCAAAAAGTTAAGTAATTAAAATATTTGCCTTTTTAAGACGCTTGGAGTAATTTTTAATCGATTTTCACCCTGATCCCAAATGAATTTCTTCATAAATTCCATTATTTGCTTTTAGGAATGCTGCGAGTCATACTTTAATAGTTAATATCTATTTTTAACCTATTTTGGCCCTAATTAAAATCTGAGTTTCTCAAAAAATATCACATTTGCATTTCTAGACCACACGAGTGAATTTTAATTGTTTTTTAATCCTTATTCTAACCTAATTTCTTAATTTTCAATTGATTTTGAGTTTCTCCAAAACCTTCAGAACTCTATTTTTAGGCGCTTTGAAACAAATTTAACCGACCCTGTAGGTCATCCTGAACTGGATTTTCCTTCAAAAAGTCAAAATTTGTTTTTAAAAAACATAAAATTTGCAGTTTTGAATGTTTTTGTCCTAAAGTTCTAAATAAAATATTATTTTTTTTATTTTTAAGAAATTTTTCAGCGATTTTAGCTCTAATCCAAAGCTGATGTTGTCAAGACACACCAAATTTGCATTTTGAGGCGTTCTTGAATTACATTTAACTTATTTTGTTCCAAAAGTTGAATTTTAACTCAAAACAATGTATTAGAAGGATTAAATTTTGCCTGTTTTTTGATGAAAATCACATTTTACAATCTAAAGTTTGTCCGGGCTTTGAAGCCGTGGTCCAATGTCAGTATTGCCTATTTTAAGTTGCAGCAGTGTTTCGCGATTTCGTAGGGCTTCCTATGGCGCTCCCGATGGGTCTTAGTGGCACATCCGCCTCGTGGATCTTTTTCTACACTTATTTTCAGAGATGTATCTGGGAAATTCAGGATTTTAAGAGTAAATTTTCTCATGAGATTAGTAGAAGAGTTTGCAAAACTTATTTTTTTGGGATTTTGGGATTTGGGATTTTTTGGGTGTCAACTGTTCATGTGCATGACAACCATTAGTGACTTGTGGTTTCCAAGTGTGATACACAGGGATAGAGGAATGACGTTAAAGCCCCAAAAGACAATAAAAATATATAAAATATTCCTGCTGCGTGTATTTCTCAAAATTATCCCCGTCTAGCCAGGCCCATCCTGGCAAAATTACCAGTCCCAATATAAATATTTCCATCACGAATCCATCGCGTTGAAACAAAAGTGGGAAATCGTTCACCTAAGAAATTCCATTCAAGTCATTACCATTGCTAATGCCTAAAATTAGCCCGCCACGTCTAAAAATATAAAGACGCTTTCCCTTTGGAAAGTTTATTGGAAATTACTCGACAATGAATAATTCCCACGTGAAGTGGAGCGTTCAGATTTCCCGGGACCGTACCTTTATTTTAATAAATTAATATTCATACGTAGTTATTTCGCATTCATCCGAAATTAAAATATGTCTTTGAGAGCCCGAATAATACTCCCGGAGGAAAGTTGCCGCTGGGCGAACATCATTAGGATTTCTTATGCAGGCCAACTTCAAAACTGCAGCAGGAACAGTGCTGCTCATTGTTGTTCCATGAATAAGAACTTAGCGGTGTATGAAGTGTTATTCACGCTCCAAAGAAACTTACGTTATTACTGGTTGTCTCTTGTAAAGGACAAGAGGTGTTTCGCAAGTTTTTAACCTTAATGCGGTGAGATTAGTGCTGGAACGGGCCCCATATCTGGGGTGTCATCTTGTAAATCAAGACGATAATCTTCCAAGGGAATAATGAGGAGAAATTTCCCGAAGGCTGACAGTTAGAACAAAGCGCGACTACCGAGATGTGGCTGATGCCGGTTTAATTTCGGCATATCAAGGAGTTATTCGGCGTCTTTATCGGATAATCAGCGGAACACGTGTCAAGTCGTAGCTCTCAGACTAAAAGCCCTCATTTCTTGACTCTCTCTAAGTCACTAGTTATATTCTAGGACGTTAATCGTCTGCTATCGGCGAGATAGTTACCGCTGTATTCCGTTTTTCTGCACCTCGCTTTTTGTACAATACCATAGTGTGACATAAGATACCCCGCCCCCCCCCAAAAAAAAAACCTACAACGACAAATTTTCATACAAGGCAAAAATCAAATAATTGCTCAAACTACACCTAGTTATAATATAAATAGAGATAATACGCCACTCCCTCCTCATTTTCGAGGTGGGCGGAGTTTTTTGGTATTTTCGGAAGAGGATGTTGTCTCACAGTTTCTCTACTAACATAATTTTAGTTCACAGAATAGTATGTTTTTGGTGGAAGCAAACACCCAGAAATCCTATAGCGGTTCAATAATTCATGCCTCGGCCGGTTAATTCAAACGTAATAACACCCCTATCGGCGATATTCGCGCCAAAACTCATAATCAGTTATGTGCCCAGGAAGGAACAAAACTGCAATTTGATTCTGTATAATTGGTATTTCGCTCTGCGTCGAAGGGACAGAGAATTTAGCGATTTGCCATAAAATTGCGGCCCTTCTTGACGTAATTTCTCATTCATTTCCTTGAGCCGAGTTCGTTTCGGGACTTCATTATGTTAATCACCACTAATCTGACGAGTCGTATAGAAGGAACAAAACAAAAGGGTCAGTAATTTATAAAGCACGGTCCCTATTATCTCACGAGCACACAAAATATTACTTTCGTTTGAAATAAAAAGGAGCAAAAGCCCGGAACCTGCAGAGCTACATTACGTCGTTTGAAAATAAACGAAAACAAAGCTTAACAAGGACGGCCAATAATCATGGAGCTACATAGAAAAGAATAAGACTTTTTTGTTGTATAAAGGTTTACAGAACTTTTTGCTTGTTTACTGTTGAATTATTCATTTTTTTGATAGAGGTTTTTAAATGCTTTATCATTTATAAATTTTAGAGCCTTAGTGCAATGCTATATTATGCAAAAACAAGCAGATAAAGTACTTATACAAAATTACGAAACAAATAAAATTCCACCCCCAAAGAAAGTACAAAATATTTTTTTTCGATCGCCCTCTTATTTTTACACATTCAAATTCTCTCTTTCTCTTTCGCTCTGTTCTTTACTCATTGTTTTTTACTAATTTCCTTACTTTCAAACCCCTTTTTCTGTTACTACTTTGACACCTTAAAACTGTCCTTCGATTTTCAACCCTTAGCTCTTGACTAAAATATGATTTCCGCAATTTAAAAACTCTCCACTTCATTCATTTTTTTAATTAAAATTATCATTTCTTTTTAATTAAAAAAAATTCACTGACTACAAAATTGTTTAAAAGTTGTGAATAACAAAAAAGAGCAAGTCAAGAAATTTACAAAATTTATCTACATTATAGGTACCTTTCAATTAGAACGAACATGTTCGAATGTTTAAGATTAGAAGAGTTTTAAGATCAAAACTGTAGCTCGAAAATTCCTACACTTACTTGAACTTTGACAAGTTACTTTAAGTTTCTCCGGTAACGCACAAGAAGAAAAATTTGATTTTGCTTATTCTTTCAATCAGGTTTAGGCTTTAAAGCTTAACAAAATTATTTTTCACGAGTTACTTCACTTACTTCAAGATCAGGTTTGTAACTCGTAAACTAAAGAAAATTCCTATACTTTTTTAGTTTTTGACAAATAACTTCAAATTTTCTTTGGGAATCATAACCGGTTACTTTAGATTAGGCTTTATTTAATCCTTAATTTAGCCGTTAATTTTTAAAGCTTAATGTGTTGTTTGAACAAGCTGCTTCAGATTAGGGTTGTAACTTAAAAAATCTATATTTACTTTGTTTTTAACAAGTTATTTCAACTGTTATTTTTTTAGCATATTCATCAAGCAGTTTCAGTTTAAAGTGTTTTGTGACACAGATTACTACAAGATACACCTTTATCAGCTTTCTTTTCATTTTTTATTTTTTTTTTGACAAGTAACTTAGAGTTTGCACATTACTTTGCATCACATAACTGGTTACTTATTTGACTTTTTTATACCTTCTCATTATCATTCAGCCTTTAAAGCTTAACGTTTTATTTAACAAGTTACTTTAAGATCAGGATTGTACATCGTAAATTAAAGAAAAATCCTACATTTGCTTTGTTATTGACAAGTTAGTTTCAACTACATAAAAGGTTATGTCAGCTTTTACTTTGCTTGCACTATCGCCAAGTGGCTTTCAGTTTAAGGTTTTTTGTCACACTTTAACAGATTACTACAAGATTCAAATTTAGCAATTTTTTTAAAAAAATTTTTTCGTTTTGACAAGTAACTTTGAGTTTGGACATTACTTTAAATCACATAACAGGTTACTTCAGATTTGACTTTTTATTAAATTTTATTCACATTCAGCCTCCAAAGCTTAACGTTTTATTTAACATGCTACTTTAAGATCAGAATTGTATAGAGTAAATTAAAGAAAAATTGTACATTTACTTTGTTATTGAGATGTTAGTTTCAACTACATAATAAGTTATGACGACTTTTACTTTGCTCGCACTTTCGTCAAGTAGCTTTCAGTTTAAAGTTTTTTGTCCCACTTTAACAGATTACTACAAGATTCACCTTTATCAGTTTTTTTCACATTTTTTATTCTTTTTGACAAGTAACTTTGAGTTTGAACATTACTTTAAATCACAAAACAGGTTACTTCAGATTTGACTTTTTTATTCATTTTCATTCACATTCAGCCTCCAAAGCTTAACGTTTTATTTAACATGCTATTTAAGATCAGAATTGTACATCGTAAATTAAAGAGGAATCCTACATTTGCTTTGTTATTGACAAGTTAGTTTCAACCACATAAAAGGTTATGACAGCTTTTACTTTGCTTGCACTATCGTCAAGTGGCTTTCAGTTTAAAGTTTTTTGTCCCACTTTAACAGATTACTACAAGATTCAAGTTTATCAATTTTTTTCACATTTTTTATTCTTTTTGACAAGTAACTTTGAGTTTCGTCATTACTTTAAATCACATAACAGGTTACTTCAGATTTGACTTTTTTATAAATTTTAATTCACATTCAGCCTCCAAAGCTTAAAGTTTTATTTAATATGCTACTTTAAGATCAGAATTGTACGGAGTACATTAAAGAAAAATTGTACATTTACTTTGTTATTGACAAGTTAGTTTCAACTACATAATAAGTTATGACGACTTTTACTTTGCTCGCACTTTCGTCAAGTAGCTTTCAGTTTAAAGTTTTTTGTCCCACTTTAACAGATTACTACAAGATTCACCTTATCAGTTTTTTTCAAATTTTTTATTCTTTTTGACAAGTAACTTTGAGTTTGGACATTACTTTAAATCACATAACAGGTTACTTCAGATTTGACTTTTTTATTAATTTTCATTCACATTCAGCCTCCAAAGCTTAAAGTTTTATTTAATATGCTACTTTAAGATCAGAATTGTACGGAGTAAATTAAAGAAAAATTGTACATTTACTTTGTTATTGACAAGTTAGCTCCAACTACATAATAAGTTATGACGGCCTTTACTTTGCTCGCACTTTCGTCAAGTAGCTTTCGTTTTAAAGTTTTTTGTGACACTTTAACAGGTTACTACAAGATACACCTTTGTCAATTTTTTTCACATTCTTCATTTTTTTTTGACAAGTGATATTGAGTTTGCACATTACTTTAAATCACAATAGGTTACTTCAGATTTGAATTTTGAATACCTTCTGATTCACATTCAGCTTTTAAAGCTTAACGTTTTATTTAACAAGTTACTTTAAGATCAGGATTGTACATCGTAAATTAAAGAAAAATCCTACATTTGCTTTGTTATTGACAAGTTAGTTTCAACTACATAAAAGGTCATGTCAGCTTTTACTTTGCTTGCACTATCGCCAAGTGGCTTTCAGTTTAAAGTTTTTTGTCACACTTTAACAGATTACTACAAGATTCAAATTTAGCAATTTTTTTCACTTTTTTTATTCTTTTTGACAAGTAACTTTGAGTTTGGACATTACTTTAAATCACATAACAGGTTACTTGAGATTTGACTTTTTTATTCATTTTCATTCACATTCAGCCTCCAAAGCTTAACGTTTTATTTAACATGCTGCTTTAAGATCAGAATTGTACGAAGTAAATTAAAGAAAAATTGTACATTTACTTTGTTATTGACAAGTAAGCTCCAACTACATAATAAGTTATGACGGCTTTTACTTTTTCGCAATTTAGTCAAGTAGCTTTCATTTTAAAGTGTTTTTGTGACACTTTAATAGATTACTACAAGATACACTTTTATCAGCTTTCTTTTAATTTTTTATTTTATTTGACAAGTAGCTTAGCGTTTGCACATTACTTAAAATTACATAACAGGTTACTTCAGATTTGAATTTTTTATACCTTCTGATTCACATTCAGCTTTTAAAGCTTAACGTTTTATTTAACAAGTTACTTTAAGATCAGGATTGTACATCGTAAATCAAAGAAAAATCCTACATTTGCTTTGTTATTGATAAGTTAGTTTCAACTACATAAAAGGTTATGTCAGCTTTTACTTTGCTTGCGCTATCGTCAAGTGGCTTTCAGTTTAAAGTTTTTGTCACACTTTAACAGATTACTACAAGATTCAAATTTAGCAATTTTTTTCACATTTTTTATTCTTTTTAACAAGTAACTTTGAGTTTGGACATTACTTTAAATCACATAACAGGTTACTTCAGATTTGACTTTTTTATTCATTTTCATTCACATTCAGCCTCCAAAGCTTAACGTTTTATTTAACGTGCTACTTTAAGATCAGAATTGTACGGCGTAAATTAAAGAAAAATTGTACATTTACTTTGTTATTGACAAGTTAGCTCCAACTACATAATAAGTTATGACGGCCTTTACTTTGCTCGCACTTTCGTCAAGTAGCTTTAATTTTAAAGTTTTTTTTGACACTTTAACAGATTACTACAAGATACACCTTTATCAGCTTTCTTTTAATTTTTTATTTTATTTGACAAGTAGCTTAGAGTTGCACATTACTTTAAATTACATAACAGGTTACTTCAGTTTTGAATTTTTTATACTTTCTGATTCACATACAGCCTTTAAAGCTTAACGTTTTATTTTACAAGTTACTTTAAGATCAGGATTGTACATCGTAAATTAAAGAAAAATCCTACACTTGCTTTGTTATTGACAAGTTAGTTTCAACTACATAAAAGATTATGTCAGCTTTTACTTTGCTTGCATTATCGCCAAGAGGCTTTCAGTTTAAATTTTTTGTCACACTTTAACAGATTACAACAACATCCAAGTTTATCAATTTTTTTCACATTTTTATTCTTTTTGATAAGTAACTTTGAGTTTGGACATTACTTTAAATCACATAACAGGTTACTTCAGATTTGACTTTTTTATTCATTTACATTCACATTCAGCCTCCAAAGCTTAACGTTTTATTTAACATGCTACTTTAAAATCAGAATTGTACGGAGTGAATTAAAGCAAAATTGTACATTTACTTTGTTATTGACAAGTTAGTTTCAACTACATAATAAGTTATGACGGCTTTTACTTTGCTCTCACTTACGTCAAGTAGCTTTCAGTTTAAAGTTTTTTGTCCCACTTTAACAGATTACTACAAGATTCACATTTATCAGTTTTTTTCACATTTTTTATTCTTTTTGACAAGTAACTTTGAGTTTGGACATTATTTTAAATCACATAACAGGTTACTTCAGATTTGACTTTTTTATTCATTTTCATTCTCATTCAGCCTCCAAAGCTTAACGTTTTATTTAACATGCTACTTTAAGATCAGAATTGTACGGAGTAAATTAAAGAAAAATTGTACATTTACTTTGTTATTGACAAGTTAGCTCCAACTACATAATAAGTTATGACGGCCTTTACTTTGCTCGCACTTTCGTCAAGTAGCTTTCATTTTAAAGTTTTTTGTGACACTTTAACAGATTACTACAAGATAGACCTTTATCAGCTTTCTTTTAATTTTTTATTTTTTTTGACAAGTAGCTTAGAGTTTGCACATTACTTTAAATTACATAACAGGTTACTTCAGATTTGAATTTTTTATACCTTCTCATTCACATTCAGCCTTTAAAGCTTAACGTTTTATTTAACAAGTTACTTTGAGATCAGGATGGCACATCGTAAATTAAAGAAAAATCCTACATTTGCTTTGTTATTGACAAGTTAGTTTCAACTACATAAAAGGTTATGTCAGCTTTTACTTTGCTTGCACTATCGCCAAGTGGCTTTCAGTTTAAAGTTTTTTGTCACACTTTAACAGATTACTACAAGATTCAACTTTAGCAACTTTTTTCACAGTTTTTATTCTTTTTGACAAGTAACTTTGAGTTTGGACATTACTTTAAATCACATAACAGGTTACTTCAGATTTGACTTTTTTATTAATTTTCATTCACATTCAGCCTCCAAAGCTTAACGTTTTATTTAACATGCTACTTTAAAATCAGAATTGTACGGAGTAAATTAAAGCAAAATTGTACATTTACTTTGTTATTGACAAGTTAGTTTCAACTACATAATAAGTTATGACGGCTTTTACTTTGCTCTCACTTACGTCAAGTAGCTTTCAGTTTAAAGTTTTTTGTCCCACTTTAACAGATTACTACAAGATTCACATTTATCAGTTTTTTTCACATTTTTTATTCTTTTTGACAAGTAACTTTGCGTTTGGACATTATTTTAAATCACATAACAGGTTACTTCAGATTTGACTTTTTTATTCATTTTTATTCTCATTCAGCCTCCAAAGCTTAACGTTTTATTTAACATGCTACTTTAAGATCAGAATTGTACGGAGTAAATTAAAGAAAAATTGTACATTGACTTTGTTATTGACAAGTTAGCTCCAACTACATAATAAGTTATGACGGCTTTTACTTTGTTCGCACTTTCGTCAAGTAGCTTTCATGTTAAAGTTTTTTTGTGACAGTTTAACAGATTACTACAAGATATACCTTTATAAGCTTTCTATTAATTTTTTATTTTTTTTGACAAGTAGCTTAGAGTTTGCACATTACTTTGTATCACATAACAGGTTACTTCAGATTTGAATTTTTTATACCTTCTCATTTACATTCAGCCTTTAAAACTTAACGTATCATTTAACAGGTTACTTTAAGATCAGGATTGTACATCGTAAATTAAAGAAAAATCCTACATTTGCTTTGTTATTGAGAAGTTAGTTTCAACTACATAAAAGGTTATGTCAGCTTTTACTTTGCTGGCACTTTCGTCAAGTAGCTTTCAGTTTAAAGTTTTCTGTTGCACAGGTTACTACAAGTTTAACTTTCATCAGCTTTTTCACAAGTTACTGTCAATTACTTAACAAGTTATTTTAATAACTAAAAAAAACTAACTTTTAAAACTAAAAAATTACCTACACTCATATTAGTTTTTGACAAGTAGCCTTCAGTTTTATCCTATATAATTTAATATATTATTTCAGCAAATTACTTAATCTTAGGGTAGCACCCATAAAGTAAAGCCCTATAAATACCCTTATTAGCCTTGCTTCTAACAAGTTATTTTACATTAGATAACAAGGTATTACAAGTTTTGCGCCCTCGTTAATTAGTTTAAATTTTTAAATTTTTTATGATATTTTTCCTTCAAGATTTTTTTTCAACATTCACAGGTTCTACATTTAGTTTATTTTTGACAAGTTTTTTTAAACTGCATAACAGGTTGTTTAAACTTTTACTTTGGTAGCACCCTCGTCAAGCAGCTTTTAGTTTAGAGTATTTTTGTGACACTTTTAATAGGTTACTTCAAGTTTTACTTTCATCAGCTTTTTCACAACGTACTGTGTATTGTTTAACAGGTCATTTCAGTTTTCGCTGTGTTTATTCAAAGTTTTATGTATTGCTTTTGCCAGGTTACTGTTACTTCAAGTTTAAGTTTGTAATTCTTAAACTAAAGAAAATCCCTGCACCTACTTAGTTTTTGACAAGTAGCTTTGAATTTACGCCTTACTTTTTGACACAAAACAGGAAACTTCAGATTTGACTTTATTTATTCCTTTTTTTAAATAAAATTGCTACACACACTTCGTATTTGACAAAGTAATTTGGATTACCAGGTTACTTTGTTACGCGTAACAGATTACTTTAGATTTCACTTTCCTCCATCTTCCAATCAACTTTACGCTTTAAAACCTAATGCATTACTTTTAACAATTAACAATCACAGAGTAAAATTGCAATTTTACTCTGTAATTGTTAAGTTTAGGTTTGCAAAGTGTAAATTCAACAAAACATTTCTAAACTTAGTTCATGCTTGTTAAGTTACTTTAAATTACTTAACAAGTTATTTCAACTATTCATTGTTTATACTTTTGACAAGCAGTTTATTTTCAGCTTTTTTTGATACTTATGTTTATTTCAAGTTTTGATTTAGAAAATTTAAATAAAAATTCCTGAATTTACTTCATATTTATTACATATATGACACATAACAAGTCACTTCAGATTTTGTTCATTTTCTCAATTAGCTTTAACGTGTTTTTCTTAACGTGCTGCTTTTAACAAGTTATATTAAGGTTTGTAAATTAAAAATTAAGAAAAACCTCTTCACTTACTTTGTTTTTGACAAGTAACCTTAAATTACCCCATTACTTTCACTTACATGATAGGTTACTTTAGATTTGACTGTAAAGCCTAAGGTGTAAAATTAACAGGTTACTTCAAGTTTAAATTTGTAAATAGTAGGTTAAAAATATCCTTAACGTACCTCGTTTCTTTACAAGTTACTTGACATTAGTTAATACGTTACTTTCTTCTTCCAACGTATCAAGGGTCTTTTGGCTTAAAGTCTTCTGTGATACTTTTCATAGGTTACTTTAATTTCAATTTAAAGTTTTTAAAGAGATTGTTGCTATTTTGAGGTTTTATCAAAAAAAAGGGAGTTCTGGGGGTGGTTTTTTTTCTCGGATACCCAGTAAAACGTGCACATAAAATTCATAACACAGTTTCTCCTCAAAAATGATTTTCGACAATTAAACTTTTAAGTGCAAGGAATAATAGACGAAGCCCGTCGTAATTAAAACGAAATGCGCCTTGCAGACATAATTTAATCCGGCGGCACTCAGAATAATGAAAACGCCCTCTAGATTTGAATATCGTCCCGGCAACAACAAAATTATCGCTCACATTGTAGCATTTATGCTTTTCTCGCTCTCGATCGAGGCTTCCTTCGTTACAGTCTAATTGTCTCTTGGCAAAATATGTGAATAACTGTTATTTGCTTTGCAAAAAAGCCAAAGCAGTAATACGTATATACCATTCCCTTATTACTGACATCAACAGAAATTTTTATCGTGTTTTCTCAGCATGTGCTGAATGAAGATAGATATAAAAAAAATAAAGATTTTAAAGGTAACGAGATCAGAGTTAATTTACGTCACAAATAACGGAATGATGTATATCTAAAGAAATCGATTTACCCTTATCACTTTTTATTACTTGTCCTAAACCACATATCTCCCAAAAGGTCCTTATGGCTTAGAGTTTCGTTCGCTCTCCATTGAATAACAAATTGATCCAAGTTCGGAAGACATCAGCCAGTCAATATTATGCAAATCCCGACCGTGGATGGCTTTTATTTTTTTATTTGCCCTATAGAAAAGTCAAAACTATCCCTTTGGTAGTTTTACAGTTGTAAAGCGAGCTTGTTTATTTCCAAAGAACGAGCGTAAAATAAGTTTTATCGCCAATTGGGCAAATTTATAGATGCTTTTGTTTCCTACTTGAAAAGAAGGTTTTAAAAACAAATTTAATAGCGAAGTTTAAGCAAACACAACTCCAAAGAGGGATGATTTCCCCTTTTCATTAGCCTGATTAATGCTATTAAGCTTACAAGCTGTTTCTAGTTTTGAAGTTTACACACAGCTAAGTTAGTTTCTGCCTTGGTACGTCTTAATTTTGGATTTTTATCTAGTTTAGGAGCCTCTAACGTAGCTTAGATAATCTAATCCTAAACTTTCCCACCGGAAAGCTGTTTTGAGGCCAGCTAGTGTTGCAGTTTGAATGTTTTCGAGTTAAACTCTTGAAAGGTTATGTCTCTACTTGAGCAAAGTTCAAGTAGATGAGGATAAGGGTAAGTTCCAGAAATTCGGACTTTGCTCTAACGCCAATCTTGTTGTTCTGGGTTTAGAATTCCTACGCTTTACCGTTTGTTTAACTGGCAAAGCGTTTGGATTCTGAATCTGGCGCTGCAGATGTTTCATCGTGAAAACACTTTTTAACATTGGTGCTTGTTTTCTCCAGCATTTTTACCAGCAACAGAAGTGTACACATTTGAAGGTAAATTCAGTGGTAGGAGGATCAGTAGTTCTCCAAATGTTTCTTTAAAAATTGGACAATCACACCACAGCTTATAGATCACCACAAAGAAGAAGTCACAGGCTCGTCATAGTTTTATTTCATTTTTGAATTCCTAAAGGACGCTTCTTGCTGACCACTCAGCTACTGATCAAAATTTGTCCTTATTTTGAGACGTTTTACAACTTATGCAAACTTTTCTTTCAAACTTAAATATTCACTCTAGAACTTGTAGATCAGGAAGAATGGAAGCAAATTCAACTAAAAAAAAACTAAAACTTCAATTTCTGGAATCAGTTGCAGTTATGTCAGACTATGAAAGCTTTCACGGCCGATCAAAATACAATCTAAAGTGTTTTAAGGGCTTTGAAGCCGGTGTTGCTCAAGATGTTGCCAAGTTGTACCAATTGTGTGTTGGTACAACAACACTGCCTAACCACTACATATTTTCAATGGAAGGACGATTTCTACTGTGGTGTAGCTATGAGCAGCCCCCTTAGTCCAGTAATAGCCAACTATTTTATGGAAATTATCGATGCCAAGTTGCTGATAACGGCAAATAAGTAAACGATTCCTTTGTTATTTGGAGCTATGGCGAGGACAAACTTCAAAATATTCTTCTTACTCCTCAACTCTATCAACCTAGAAATTCAATTCACTATGGAGATAGAAAGGAAGCGACCGTTTTTGGATGTTTTGGTATCAATGAGGCCGAATGGCAAGCTTGCGCACACTGTGTATGGAAAAACTAACGCACACTGACCGATACCTCAACAACGGATCAAATCATCATCCCAGAGAGAAAAGGGGTCGCGTTTTATAATGTCTGTCGCAGCTGTACACGAAGCGTTAGAAAGAAATTCCTTTGGACCACGTCTTCAAAGCCCGGAAAACACTTAGGATTATATCTGAAGCAATTGAGAAATTTTTAATTTTTATTTCTTAATTTTCTTGGAGCCTTGCTAGAAAGTGAGTCAAACGACAACATCATTTTTAGGCTGAAAACCCCATCATTTAATTCAAAGAAATATTGTGAGATACTACCACTCTTTGTTATATTTTAATGTTCTTTTATTCTTAATCAGCAAATTATTAAATTAATTCGCTACCTGTTTCTTGTGTTGACTAAAGTCACGTACGTCGTTTTCATAATGTTCGTTTCAGCATGAACGTTTGCATCGAATTGAAAATATTTTTTTGGAGACGATATTGTATCGAGTTTTTAATATCACAACATATCTACTAAACTATATTCTTCCGTATATAAATAATAAGCTAACTCCCCTTATATTTTTAACTTTCCTGCACATAGTGTCATGTAAATTCGTAAACACACTGGGGTGTGTGTGTATACGAGAGGCAGCAATAACGTATACAACGAACCCACCTTGGGGCATTTATGTTCACCCGTGAAATCTCGGGGTCTTAACAGGGCCTTGGGGAGCGCCACTTTGGACAATAATTTCCGAATAGATGGCTTGTTATTTTCGGACCAGACCATACTATAGATAAAAACCTATTTTCGCTCTTGTACCTGACTAAACTAATTTCGCAAAAATTGTTAATTTTTTTTAGTGAGGGACGCAACCTAAGGCAATTCTGCTGCGGATGGGGATAATGGAATTTGGCACAATGTCTTTATCTGGATCTGGGTGGGTCGCTGAGCAGCATTGGAAACGTGACCGGCAGGCCAAGTCGTTCGGGTCTTCCTATCCGCTTTAAAGGCCACACAAACTTTAATGAATAAAAACCGGGGTGTTTTCAGGCGTAATCCGACCGCAGTATTGAACATTGTTGCACCACGTTGCAGCCTGCGCAAATCGAAATCGTGTCAAATTGATTTACCACCATAATAAAACGGAGTCACTGAAACGTAATCCTGCTAAGCTCCTTAGCTTGCCCCGAAACTTTGTCAACTGTCGTTGCCAATGGTGGTGGCTGATGTTAGTTTCCAACAATTGTCCCGAAGCATAAACAATGCATATTAATGGTATGCATAATCGTAAAGGTGCACTGCATCGAACCCTGAGAGATATAATACTGATTTATCTGCTTTGCAGGAATAATGATGAGCTTAGGGTTTGGAAGTGTGGTGCCAGAGAAGGGAATTGAGATGAAACTGGTTGCCTACCAACCGAATTAATTTTTATGTCTCTAGCGATGAAACCAGAAAGCAAGATATATTCTTGAAATATGCTTTGAATAATTAATTAGGAAGATTTTATATCTAGGAACGTAACATAATAAAAAGATATAGATTAGTACTAGACCTAAAGCAAAGATTGTGGTATAGGCACAACTCAAAATATGGGAAACCCTTCTATTAAGTAGTTGCAACAACATTTTTGCACATGATTTAATCATTTTTTCATATAAAGTTCGATAAGGAAATATCGAATCCATTGTGCAGAAAACCACGCCAGCAGCCACTATAGCAGCTTTTTAACAAAGTACTACTCTAAATTGTAGAAAGTAGAATTTTGCAGCGAAAGTGTATAAGGCCTTGAGGAAGCATAAATAGTCAAGACGTCTGTCATTTCTCAATAAGGTAAATGTCATCGTCCTGCAAACATCAATGGTCGTGCATTCAAAATTCACAATTTTGATTCACCGTGTACTTGCTTTTTCAGGATCTTTTCAGTGATATTGGAAAAGAAGTTAAGCTTTTCAAATAATTTTGTTAGACTCAAAAATATCAACTCACATATATCACCTTCGAATCAGCCATTAAAAATAATTTATTTCCCTAAAATTGTTTTCTTACATAGAGCGATGAAGGACGAGAGTTTTCGAATAATCTAACAACACATCGCTCACTGGTAGTTTTGAGAAAATCAATAATTAAGATTTGGGTTATAATTAAGCACTGTTTTGACTTGAAAATGAATTATGTATAATACGATCATAGAAGGAAATAATTTTGTACCAGTTTTGTTCTAAGGTAAGGATTGGAATTTCTAGTTCGGACATTTTATTATCTAGAATTTCGAGTTTTATGAGTTGTGCCACTATTGCATTCAATGTGCGACATATGGAATAAGACAGTCAAGTTCAAAAACTCTTCAAAAAAATATTGTGGTATACAGATAACTTAAAATTACAGGTGACTATACAAAGCGAACCACGAAAACTTGGCTAATAAAAATTAATGCATTTTAGTTTAATACCTACGTCACAATGCGTTTAACCATACTCTTAGTAGACTAGTTCTACCCCATTGTTGGTCATTTTTCCAAGCAAATTTCTAAAAGAAAATTGTGATGTGAAAACGTTCCAAAATTTAATAAGGAAAATGAGTAGTTTTCAGTAATAAGTTACTACTCTACGTCGAGTCCTAGTCCTGTAAAACTCAATGGCCTTCAAAAGTCACAAATTCTGTTCGGTTCAAAAATACTCAAGTTTTGTTCGAATTGCACTTGCTTTTTCAGCATTTTTTTCCATGACTTTGAACAAATAATTAAAATTTTGAATAATTTTATGAGAATCCAAAATGTTCAATTATCACCACTAGTAACAATTTAATACAATTAATTCAAGGTAATTTATACAATTAAACTTATTTCTCCCTATAAATCATAAAGGGACGAGAATTTACACAATTATTAAATTATAAAACACATTAAAATTTAGGAAAACATTATTATTCATGTTACATTTAATTTTACCCATAGTCCTGATGAAGTTTAATGTACAATTAGACGAAACGTTGACGAAGAGATAGTTGTATGACTTGCTGCCTTGTCCCAATTCCGCCGATTTTCTCTACATCTTGATTTGACTCTGTGGCACAATCTTCATTCAAAAGAAGAAATAAATTTGTTTGAGACATTAGCTGAACCTTTCCTTTCTATTCCTAAAACAAGAGGTAGGTAAAAAATGCATAGTTTACACCTAACCCAAAATTTCATGTGAGTAAACAGAATGGCCCAAGAAAACCTGGCTAATATTCAATAGGTTGGATTATCCTTCTAAGTAGATATACAACAACAGTTCTGCCTCAATTTCTGCCGTTTTCTTATTTAACATTTTAAAAGAAAATGTAAATCATACTGTGACAAAAATTATTCAAAAATATACTAAGAAAAATGAGTTGTTGGTAATAAAATACTGCATAAGCTGTAACAAGGGAATTCTGGAGTGGACGTGTGCAAGGCTTCGGTGCTTTGCCCTAAGGAGGAATTAATAGCGGAATGTCTTTCACTTATTTACCATTATATTATATTAGATATTACTACTAACTGCAAAAAAATTAATTTTTTATAGAGAGTGATGGATAAAAATAGAACAGGCCAATTGCTCAAGTTTAGAAACCCTTTCAGTAATGAAGTAAGTACGAAAAGTATACACACAACTTGAAAGTGCGGGTGAGCATACGGAGTTACCCAGGAAAACGTACATAATATAAGTTATATTGACGTCACAATAAGTTTGATTATACTCTTAAGTAGATATAAAACAACAGTTCCGCCCCGATTTCAGTCATAATCTTTTGTAAAATCAAAAAAATATTAATGTCTACTGTGGGAAAAAAAGATAAGGAAACATAATAAAAAATAAAGAAGTTTTTAATAATAAAATACTGATATAATCTGAAACAAAAATAATATTAGAGAAGTGTGCAAGGCCGCTGTGCTTAGCCCTGAAGAAACATAAATAGTTGAAACCTCTGTCACTTCTCGATAAAAAAGCGGGACTCGTCCTGTAATGGTCAATAGTCGTACGTGAGAAATTCGCAATTCTGTTGTTTGTACTTGCTTTTTCAGAATTTGTTCATTGATACTGAAAAAATAATTAGAAGTTCATCATAATGTCATCATCTTCAACTAGCTATTAAAAATATTTTTTTACTTAAAATTGTTTCGTTATATAGAGCGATTAAAGACGAGAGTTTTCGAATACTGTAAAAACACAGATAATTTAAAATTACATTTGACTGTACGAAGTGAAACAAGAAATTGAATATGTCACAATGAGTTTAACCATACTTTTGTAGATATATGACAATAGTTAAGTAGAAAGATTATAGTTTACATCTAGCTCAAAATTCCATGTGAATACACAGAGTGGCCCAAGAAAACGTGGCTAATATAAGTTGTTAATGTCCCAATAGGTTCAATTATACTCTTAAGTAGATACATAACAATAGTTGCGCCCCATTTTCAGTATATTCTTATCTAAAATTGAACAAAAACTAAAATCTACCGTAAAGTTTTTAATAATAAGGGATTACTATAAGCTAAAACAAGAATAGTGTTAGAGCAGAAGTGTGCAAGGCCCCTGTGCGTAGCTCTGAAAAAGAATCAATAGTCGAAACCTTTGTCACTTTTCGAAAAAAGAGCAGGACTCGTCTTGTAATCATCGTACATTCAAAATTCACAATTTTGATTGGGTATGTACTCGCTTTTCCAGTAGTTTTTCAGAGATATTGAAAAAGCAACACAAAATTTAAATGTCACCATATTTTATTAACTATTAAAATTTATTTATTTACACTAAATTATTTTTCCACATGGAGCGATCAAGGACAAGAGTTTTCTAATAATGTAACAATATGGAGTAGAACATTTGTTTCAGTTCAGAAACTTTTCTATAGTGGACTTAATGGAAAAATGTAACTACGAAGAATGTGGTATTCACAAAACTTAAAAGCGCAGTTGATTATATACAGTGACCCAAGAAAACGTGGCTTAGATCCGTCAAAATCTATCTTAAGTAGATATATAACAACAGCTGTACGCCAATGGCGGTCATGTTCCCATGTGAATTTCTGAGAAAAAGTCTGAGGTCTATTTTGCAGAAAGGAATACTAAAGTATTAATTTGTTCTGTACGCTTTTTCAGAATATTCTCATTCATATTTTCAGAGTTTCTTCCTATAAAGCGACGAGAGTTTTGTAATAGTAATTGAAACCTCTGTCACTTCTCGATAAAAAAGCGGGACTCGTCCTGTAATCGTCAATATTCGTACGTTGGAAATTCGCAAATTCTGATTCAGTTTGTAATTGCTTTTTCAGAATTTGTTCATTGATACTGAAAAAATAATGAAAAGTTTAATTATCATGATGTCATCATCTTCAATAAGCTATTAAACATATTTTTTTACTTAAAATTGTTTTGTTATATAGAGCGATTAAAGACGAGGGTTTTCGAATACTGTAACAACAGAATATTATGGACAGAATATTATGGACAGAATAATATGGAATAATACAATTGCTCAAGTTCAAAAATTGGTCAAAAAAAGATTATGGTATACAGATAATTTAAAATTACAGGTAACTATACGAAGTGAACCAAGAAATTGAATGTCACAATGCGTTTAACCATACTTTTGTAGATGTATGACAATAGTTAAGTAGAAAGTTTATAGTTTACACCTAGCTCAAAATTCCATGTGAATACACAGAGTGGCCCAAGAAAACGTGGCTAATATAAGTTCTTAACGTCCCAATAAGTTAAATAATACTCTGAAGTAGATATATAACAATAGTTGGGCCATTTTCAGTATATTCTTATCTAAAATTGAACAAAAACTGAAATCTACCGTGAAGTTTTTAATAATATGGGACTAATATAAGCTAAAGCAAGAATAGTGTTAGAGCAGAAGTGTGCAAGGCCTCTGTGCGTAGCTCTGAGGAAGAATCAATAGTCGAAACCTTTGTCACTTCTCGAAAAATGGGCAGGACTTGTCCTGTAATCATCGTACATTCAAAATTCACAATTTTGATTGGGTGTGTACTCGCTTTTCCAGTAGTTTTTCAGAGGTATTGAAAAAGCAACACAAAATTTAAATGTCACCATATTTTATTAACTATTAAAATTTATTTATTTACACTAAATTATTTTTCCACATGGAGCGATCAAGGACAAGAGTTTTCGAATAATGTAACAATATGGAGTAGAACATTTGTTTCAGTTCAGAAACTTTTCTATAGTGGACTTAATGGAAAAATGTAACTACGAAGAATGTGGTATCCACAAAACTTAAAAGCGCAGTTGATTATATACAATGACCCACGAAAACGTGGCTTAGATCCGTCAAAATCTATCTTAAGTAGATATATAACAACAGTTGTGCGCCAATGGCGGTCATGTTCCCATGTGAATTTCTGAGAAAAAGTCTGAGGTCTATTTTGCAGAAAGGAATACTAAAGTATTAATTTGTTCTGTACGCTTTTTCAGAATATTTTTTAATAACATTCAATAAATAATTAAATTTTTTAATGATTTTAGGAGCTTTTTCCTATAAAGCGACGAGAGTTTTGTAATAACTTAACATATTAAATATATTTGGTGTAGGACAATAGTCCAAAATCTTTTCTAGTTCTACACTTAGCAAAACCTAAGTAGAATGTATCTGACATTATGTTTCAAATTTTGCCCTCTCTTCGAATATTAATTCCTTTTATTGTTGTATAGCTTTAAACGCTTTTCAACTTTTGCCCCTTAATCTCAGTAAAACATAACATCCCACCAGTAAAATATAAATCCCACCAAAAAAAAAATAAAAAATAAAGAACTTTTTAATAAAGTCCTACTATAAGCTAAAACAATAATAATACTAGAGCAGAAGTGTGCAAGGCCTCTGTGCGTAGTCCTGAGGAAGAAACAATAGTAGAAACCTGTAACTTCTTGAAAAAGGACCAAAACTCGTCCTGCAATCGTCGTACTTTCAAAATTCACAATTTTGATTCGGTGTGTACTCGCTTTTCCAGGATTTTTTCAGTGACATCGAAAAAATAATAAAAAAATTTATATGATTTTAGGAGACTCGAAGATATCAAAATGTCACCACATTTTATTAACTATTAAAATTTATTTATTTCCCCTAAAGTATTCTTCAATATAGATTAGGAACACGAGTTTTCGAATAATATAACAATATGGAGTACAACATTTGTTTGAGTTCAGAAACACTTTTTATGGTGGGCTTTATGAAAAAATGTAACTACGAAGAATGTTGTTTACACACAACTTTGAAATGCAGTTGAATATATAGAATGGCCCAAGAAAACGTGGCCTAATTACGTGACAGTACGTTTTACCATACTCTTAAGTAGATATATAACAACAGCTGTACGCCAATATCGGTCATGTTCCCATGTAAATTTCTAGGAGTAATTTGAAGCCTATTTTACAGAAAAGAATACCAAAGTATAAACGCTTTTTCAGAATTTTTTTAATTGTATGTAATCTGTTCATTTAATTTTAATTTAATTTTGAACATTGAATAGATAAATTTTTTAAGGATTTTAGGAGTTTTTCCTATAAATACTGAAGGTCGAGAGTTTTATAATAACTTGGTGTGAAACAATAGACCAAAACCTTTTCTAGTTCTAAACTAAAATAAAGACATAAGTAGAAAAGTTATCGCATATTCATAAATGAAAATTGTAGGGGTAAAAAAAGAGAGCCCCAAGAAAACGTGGTTGATAAATATTATTGCATTTCAAAAGACACACTTCTCATAACTCTTAGGTCACAACCTATCGACAGATAATTTTACAAACATTTCTCTTTTCCCGCATGTCTCGACTTAACGAAGAAGACGTCTCCTTGGCCTTTCGAATTCTTTATATATAAAACGCTATTGAAACCGTAAGTGGATATATTCCCGAAGGCAATAACTACTCGAAAACCTCTTATCTGACCATCGTTATGGTCCCGTAATTTATTTCCGCCTTTAAATTGAATTCGAACCACGTATCTCCTAGAAATTTAGATTACCGCAGCAGTATGCCCCGGCCAGATGACCTTTTCTAAAAGCAATCGATGGCTTTTAAATTTTCAAACTTACTGAAGCCCCACTTAGGTTTGGTTCAATTCAAGCCGTTACAGGGAGCTAAAGTTCTGTTGTTGATTTTATCTTACAAACCAAATTATAGAGCAAAAAGCTACAGTAGCTGCTCATTCTCCAAAGGGAAACTTATTGGCAATATAGATAATTTACAAGCCAAATTAAAGGTGGAACGACTGCGATAATTAGTGATAAAGCACCGAAGAAGCCGACTTGTGTTCGATATTAACTACCGCAGGAGGTAATAACCTTTTAGTTTTCCGGCCTGGGAGAGATAATTAAACAGTTTAATTTTCATTGACGTTGCGGGGATAGTCGCTAGGGAGGTTCGTATTTAAGGGAAATAAATAACAAGGGTTTAAGCCTCAGGAAGTTTCGATTTCAAATGTTGGTATTGAGGATCAATCACAAAAAGGGAAAACCATGAATTCAAGTCACAAACATTTGTCTTTCGCACGTTTGCACACAAAATTTTGCTTAGAACTTCTATTTGTGTCATAAGGAGAATAAATTAACTGAAAATAGTGAAAAATACTTCCGTTTTGAACACATAATTTAGTTCCCTCTTTGATAACTTCAGATTTGAATAACTTTTGCTATTAACACATTATTAGCACCGTATGCTTCAAAGAGGAATTTGTAATTACATTTTATGTGATGTTTATTGCCTATTGTTTTGCAAGTTAATAAGAGCTTTGGGAGCGTTAATTACAAAGTTGGAGGTGTGGTGATGCAACGAGTTGGTGACGCGTACGTTTTTAATTAGCATATCGCGTTATCACCGTTAGGGTACAAAATTGAGCAAACCAACTCTCGCTTCAGGAGGGAGTTATTCAGCTGCATTTGATGTGCCACATGCAATGTATATGACATCATTTTTTAGTCAGTTATTACAATTTTTGACAGTTAAAAAACCCTGGGATTTGGTATATTGTAAAATTGTTTTTTTATTCCAGAGGCTGACTACACGATCGACGAGTCATTCTGGATGGAGGAAAGTCCTACTGGTAAGTTTGCCTCTTCTTAAATTCCACAAATTCCGATGAATTTGAAATTTAACACATAATACACTGTCATAAGACCAACAATAAAGCCACTGACTAAAGAAGAACATCGGATCTCTTATAAGAACATACAAGTAAAAATAAGAAAAAGTGAGCCAGAACTCTTATTGCTCAACTACTAGCAGAAAAATTGTTGTCCCACTACATAAGACCCACTAGAGACATACCAGATAATTTTTAACTAGATACATGTCTAACAAATCAGGCAAAACTGATTAAAATCTTCTAATTTGTTGTTTTTGGTAAAGTTATTATTTTGGGCCAAAATAAGCGAAAATTTACTAAAATATTCTCAAAATGCAAATTTAGTATTTCTCGATAATGTCAGGTTAAAATTTGGGCCAAAAGTCAGTTGAAAACGAATTAATATTAAAGAAATGTAAATTTGGGTTTTCTGAAAAATTTTTGAATAAATCATGGACAAAAATTATTTGAAAATGACTCAAAGCGTCTAAAAAAGCCAAGTTTTAAAGTTTTTGAAAAAATTCAATTTTATTATAAAATTAGACAAAACTGATTAAAATCTTCTAATTTGTTGTTTTTTTCAAAAGTTACATTATTGGTTCAAAATAGGCGAAATTTTACTGAAAACGTCTCAATATGCAATTTAATATTTCTCGAGGATGTCGGGTTAGAATTAGGAGCAGACATCAGTTAGAAACGACTTAAAATTTAAAATTGCAAATTTGGGGTTTCTGAAAAAATTTTGTTTGATGCATGAACAAAAATTTATTGAAAATGTCTCAAAGCGTCAAAAAATGAAAGTTCTGATGTTTTTGAAGTAATTGCATTTAATTATAAAATCAGGCAAAACTGGTTGAAATCTTCTAATTTGTTGTTTTTGGTAGATACATTTTATTTTGAGTTTGTGAAGAAATTTTGATTGAAGCAGGGACAAAAATTGGTTGAAAATATCTCAAAGCGTCAAAAAAAAGGAAGTTTTGATGTTTTTGTAGAATGTCAATTTTATTATAAAATTAGGCAAAACTGATTAAAATCTTCTAATTTCTTGTTTTCGGGAAAGTTACATTTTTGTTCTAAAATAAGCGAAGTTTTACTGAAAACGACTCGAGAGACAAATTTGATGTTTTTCGAGAATGTTAGGTTAGAATTAGGGCCAAAAATTAGTGAAAAGTGACTTAAAATTTAAAAAAATTCAAATTTGGTTTCTGGAAAAATTTTGTTTGAAGCATAAGACAAAAATTGTTTGAAAATTTCTCAAAGCGTCAAAAAATGCAAGTTTTGATGTTTTTGAAGAAATTCAATTTTATTATAAAATCAGGCAAAACTGACTAAAACCTTCCTATTTGTTGTTTTTGGCAAAAATTATATTTTTGGTCCAAAATAAGGGAAATTTGACTGAAAATGTCTCAAAATGCAAATTTGGTGTTTTTTGAGAATGTCAGGTTAGAATTAGGGCCAAAAATCGTTTGGAAACGACTTTGTTTGAAGCATGGACAAAAATTGGTCGAAAATGTCTCAAAGCTTCAAGGAATGCCAGTTTTAATGTTTTGAAAGAAATTGAACTTTATTATAAACTCAGACAAAACTGCTTAAAATATACTAATTTGTTCTTTTTTGGTAGAATTAAATTTTTGGTCCAAAATGCAAATTTGGTGTTTCTGGAAAAAATTTGATTGGAGCAAGGACCAAAATTGTTTGAAAATATCTCAAAGCGTAAAAAAATGCAGGTTTTTTGGATTTTGAAGGAATTGAATTTTATTATTAAATCAGACAAAACTGATAAAAATGTTCTACTTGTTGTTTTTGGTAAAGTTACATATTTGGTCCAAAATACACAAAATTTTACTAAAAACATCTCCAAATGCAAATTTAGTATTTTTTGAGAATGTCAGGTTAGAACTAGGGCCAAAAATCAGTTGGAAATTACTTAATATTTTAAAAATGCAAATTTGGGTTTTCTGAAAATTTTTTGATTAACGTGTGGACAAAAACTGATTGAAAATGTCTCAAAGCGTCTAAAAAGGCAAGTTTTTAAGTTTTTGAAGAAATTCAATTTTATTATAAAATTAGACGAAACTGATTAAAATCTTCTAATTTGTTGTTTTTAATAAAGTTGCATTTCTGGTTCAAAAAGAGCGAATTTTTACTGAAAAGGTCTCAGTATACGAATTTAATATTTCTCAAGGTTGTCAGGTTATAATTAGGGCCAAACATCAGTTAGAAACGACTTAAAATTTAAAAAAATGCAAACTTGGGGTTTCTGAAGAAAACTTTGATTGATGCATGAACAAAAATTGATTGAAAATGTCTCAAAGCGTCAAAAAATGCAAGTTTTTTATGTTTTTCTAGTAATTAAATTTTATTATAAAATCGGGCAAAACTGGTTAAAATCTTCTACTTTGTTGTTTTTGGTAGATAAATTTTTGGTCAAAAAAAAAAGAGAAATTTTACTGAAAACCTCTCCAAATGAAAATTTCGCAATTTTGGTGAATGTCGGGTTAGAGTTGGGGCCAAAAATGACTTGGAAATTACTTAAAAATTAAAAAAAAAGCAAATTTGGAGTCTCTGAAGAAATTTTGATTGAAACATGGACAAAAATTTGTTGAAAAATGTCTCAAAGCGTCAAAAAAAGAAAATTTTGATGTTTTTGAAGGAATTTAATTTTATATAAAATGAGGCAAAACTGATTAAAATCTTTACCAAAAACTAATTTGTGAGTTTTTGGTAAAGTTACATTTTTGGTCCAAAATAACCGAAATTTTACTGAAAGCGTCTCGACAGGCAAATTTGATGCTTTTCGAGATTGTGAGGTTAGAAGTAGGGCCAAAATTAGTTGGAAAGGATTTAGAATGTCAACAAATGCAAATTTGGAGCTTCTGAAGAAATTTTTATTGAAGCATGGACAAAAACTGATTAGAAACGTCTCAAAGCGTCTAAAATGGCAAGTTTTGAAGTTTTTGAATAAATTCAATTTTATTATAAAATTAGACAAAACTGGTTTTTGCTTTTTTAAAGTGACATTTTTAGTCCAAAATAAGCGAAATTTCACTGAAAACATCTCAAAATGTAAATATAGTATTTTGAGAGAACGTCAGGGTAAAATTATTTTGGACAAACAAATATTGGTTGAAAACGTCTCAGAGCGTCAAAAAAAGGAAGTTTGCTGTTTTTGTGGAAATTGAATGTTATTATAAAATCAGGCAAAACTGATTAAAATCTTCTAATTTCTTGTTTTCGGTAAAGTTACATTTTTGTTCCAAAATAAGCGAAATTTCACTGAAAATGCCTCGAAATTTAACTTTGGTATTTTTCGAGATTGTCACGTTAAAATTAGGATCAAAATCAGTTGGACACGATTTAAAATGTGATAAAATGCAAATTTTGAATTTGTGAAGAAATTTTGATTGAAGCAGGGACACAAATTGGTTGCAAATAACCCAAAGCGTCAAAAAAAGAAAGTTTTTATATTTTTGAAGGAATTTAATTTTATATAAAATCAGGCAAAATTGATTAAAATCTTTACCAAAAACTAATTTGTGAGTTTTTGGTAAAGTTACATTTTTGGTCCAAAATAACCGAAATTTTACTGAGAGCGTCTCGACAGGCAAATTTGATGCTTTTCGAGATTGTGAGGTTAGAAGTAGGGCCAAAATTAGTTGGAAAGAATTTAGAATGTCAACAAATGCAAATTTGGAGCTTCTGAAGAAGTTTTTATTGAAGCATGGACAAAAACTGATTAGAAACGTCTCAAAGCGTCTAAAATGGCAAGTTTTGAAGTTTTTGAATAAATTCAATTTTATTATAAAATTAGACAAAACCGGTTTTTGCTTTTTTAAAGTGACATTTTTAGTCCAAAATAAGCGAAATTTCACTGAAAACATCTCAAAATGTAAATATAGTATTTTGAGAGAACGTCAGGGTAAAATTATTTTGGACAAACAAATATTGGTTGAAAACGTCTCAGAGCGTCAAAAAAAGGAAGTTTGCTGTTTTTGTGGAAATTGAATGTTATTATAAAATCAGGCAAAACTGATTAAAATCTTCTAATTTCTTGTTTTCGGTAAAGTTACATTTTTTTTCCAAAATAAGCGAAATTTACACAATTTATTTACAATACTGAAAATGCCTCGAAATGCAACTTTAGTATTTTTCGAGATTGTCACGTTAAAATTAGGATCAAAATCAGTTGGACACGATTTAAAATGTGATAAAATGCAAATTTTGAGTTTGTGAAGAAATTTTGATTGAAGCAGGGACAAAAATTGGTTGAAAATAACTCAAGGCGCCAAAAAAAGGAAGTTTTTATGTTTTTGTATAATGTCAATTTTATTGTAAAATCAGGCAAAACTGACTAAAATCTTCTAATTTCTTGTTTTCGGTAAAGTTACATTTTTTTCTGAAATAAGCGAAGTTTTACTGAAAACGACTCGAGAGACAAATTTGATGCTTTTCGAGAATGTTAGGTTAGATCTAGGGCCAAATATTAGTGGGAAGTGACTTAAAATTAAAAAAAAATGCAAAATTGGTTTCTGGAAAAATTTTGTTTGAAGCATGGACAAAAATTGGTAGAAAATGTCTCAAAGCGTAAAAAAAATGCAAGTTTTGAGGTTTTTGAAGAAATTCAATTTTATTATAAAATCAGGCAAAACTGACTAAAATCTTCCTATTTGTTGTTTTTGGCAAAAATTATATTTTTGGTCCAAAATAAGGAAAATTATACTGAAAACGTCTCGAAATGCAAATTTGGTGTTTTTCGAAATTGTCAGGTTAGAACTAGTTCCAAAATCAGTTGAAAACGACTTATCATGTAAAAAAATGCAAATTTTTAGTTTCTGAAGAGGTTTTGATTGAATCTTGAACAAAAGTTGGTTGATACTGTCTCAAAGCGTCTAAAAAGGCAAGTTCTGAAGATTTTGAAGAAATTAGATTTTATTAATAAATTAGGCAAAACGGATTAAATTATTCTAATTTGTTTTTGTTAAAGTTACATTGCATTTATAAATTTGGTGTTTTTTGTCATGTTAAAATTAGGGCGAAAATTAGTTAAAAACCACTTGAAATTTCAAAAAATGCAAATTTGGGGGTTTTGAAAAGATTTTGTTTAAAGCTAGGACAAAGGAAAAAATGTTTCAAAGCATCTAGAACATATAGTACAAAAGAAAAAAAAGGGGCCAAAACTCTTAGTGCTCATTTACTAGCAAAAACACATCTTGCTGCATTTGAAATCCAAAAAGAAAAGCACTCATAAGGCCAACATAAGACCTACTAGAAAACTTTTGACTAGTGTATCAGAACTCTTATTGCTTATCTACTAGCAAATTTAAAGTCAACTAATTCAGTATCTTATTACACAATTTTTCACTAGAATGGACATTGAATTTCTTATAAAAACATACATGCATAAATGAATAAAAGGGGCCTGAACTGTTATATCACATCTACTAGGCAATTTAAAGTTTTCAAGCAAAGATAATGAGACTCATTGAGTCTCAGACAGACTGGGTGCAGACTAGAGATTTCCTGACTGGAACAAAATATAGAATTTCTAACATTCCTTATAGGAACATGTACATTTTATGTACAAGTAAAAATGAAAGAAAGAGGTTCAGAACTTTTGTTGCTCATCTACTAGCAAAATTAAAGTTTATTCTAGTAACAAATAATGAAGAAATTAAAGAAATTGCGAATGCAGGTGAAGCAGCGCATTTGAAGTGGAAAAAGTTACATAATATGACTGTGGATACGGACATAAAGAGACTTGATTGGTACACACTAGACTAATTTTTGACTAGAATTCTTTGTAGGAACACTCGTGTGAAATTAGAGAAAGTGGGCCAGAACTCTTTTAGCTCATCTACTAGCAAAATTAAATTTCGATTATTTCAATAACCAGCAATGAAAAAACTGAAGCTAGGCCAGATAAAGTTTAAAGCACCACATTTTGAGTGAAAAGACTAATTTTTGACCAGAATTCCTTATGGTAACAGACGATGTGAAATGAGAGAAAGTGGGCCAGAACTCTTATAGCTTATCTACTAGCAAATTTAAACTTTAACAATTTCAATAATCAATAATGAAATAACTGATGCCCTCCCTAAACGAGGCTGAAACAGCACATATATATTGAGAAAAGTGACAGAGTAAAAGCGAACATAATAGAAGCAGATATCGCTCTAAATCTCGGTTATCGATTTCGCCACTAAATAAACATCCACACTAATTTCAGTTTATTGCGAAGTTTCCCGGAGTTTAATATAAAATTTCTATATAAACAATAATCCAATTACCTTAAAAGGCGGTTCGACCCTCGTTAAAACAACTTGAACTCGAGGAAGGGATCTGCAGTTTTAGGAAACTCGCTTCGACTTGCGAACTTTGTTCGAGAAGCGCTATTAGACACGCGGTATTGCCTCGTAATATCGAGTATATACTCTTATGCATGTGAGTTTACTTTTCTTGCCAATGCTAATAACAGAACATTTTTTCGGCAAGTTTTAAGCTCATTAATTCTGGAGCTAAATGGGCTGTTATTACCTCTGAACGCTTTCGATGTTGTCAATAAAGTGGAATAATTTTTAGGTTATTTAGTTGATTGAAACCAAATAAGCCGATTACTTTATTACCCCCTGTTTACAGGCTGTCGCCCCTCAGCTTTTTCCATCAAACGCGACCCGATAAGCAATTTTCTAAATAAGAGAAAATTGAATATAAAAGAGATTTTTCCATTAAACTCTAAACGCTGACCCAGGTAAGCCATTTATCGTATCCGGAGGCGAGACACGTCCAATAAATCTAACTGCCGCCAGTGCAGTGGAACAAAACAATCATAATTCATCCATTCAGAGGGTAAAAAGTCAAAATTAATATCCACCGAGATTTTTACGTACCTACAGGGGAAATGCGCCACTGTTTTTCCGATTTCGGTTTTATTTACGGGCTATAAAAGTGCGCTTTTCGGTCGATTTGCCTTGCTTACGGAAAACTCAGAAAAGAGTCGGATTGGCCTGGTTTATTGGTTTGCGGGATATTGGAAGCATAAGTTTATTTGAGATAGGGGTACTGTATATACTAAAAATAGAGTAATTTCCTGCCGCAATGAACGTATTTTTTGCAATATTAAAAGTTTTCCTTAATAAATAGTAAATGTTAGTAGAGAAGCTGGGATGATTCAGGAGCAATTTGGCCTTGTTATATATAAATGTTTGTAAGAAATTTCTGTTTCCATTACAATGATCAAATATTCATGAGTCTCTAATGTCCCGAAAAGGGAAATAAAAATCATGTTTTAAAGTCAGTTCCGGATAAAAATCTTTCAAATTGTACAAAACTAAACGAAAGGTTGATGCAGAATCGACTAGAGGCCAAAAGTTTTGTTTTGTTAATTTTTTCAAAACAATAGAAAAAAAGACATGATATTAATGCAAGTTCGACACAAATAGTTTAAAACCCAATTTTCTGAAGTTAGTTGAATTTTTTCCTTTTTTTACAATTGTGGGAAAAGCAAAGAAAGATTGATGCAGAACCGATTAAAAAAGGCCAGAACTTCATGTTGTAAAGTCAATTCCGATATTTTTTTTAATGTTCTGAAAAAAAAAGTTTGATTGACTGAAATTTTCAAGAATTAAATAAAATATTTTTTTTTACAATTGTGGGATAAAACGCTATTTTGTGGAGTCAGTTTAGGTAAAATTTTTCAAAGAAAAAGAGACGAAAAATAATAAAAACTGTTTAGACTCACAAGGGCTAAAATGCAATTTTCTGATCTGAAGTAAGTTGAAATTGCTTTTCCTTAAATTGTGGAAAAAAAGCTAATTCAAAATCGACAGGAAAATATCTGACTCCATTTTCTCCATTTTGTAGAGTCAATTTCAGTTTTGTTGTTTTAAAATTGTGAAAAGCAAACCTCGAAACGTTGAAAAAAATGACGACAAAGATTACAAGCAAAATTGACTCAAAAATAACAAAATTGTGTTTTTTGGATTTATTGAATTATTGTGAATGACGAATGGCTGAAGCAGATCCAACTGGAAAATTTCTAGTTGGAATCAGTTGCATTTTTTTTCAAAATGGCATAAAAAATAACGAAGTTTTGGAGCCAAATCGACTAAAAAGAGTTTCAAATAAGTTCCAGTACAGTTTTTTTTAATTGCAGAAAATTCGACGAAAGGTTGAGGCAGAAATGAATCGAAAGGGCAAAAATTCCAGTCACAACATTTAAACAACCTAGATAAAACATTTTTTTTTAAGAGACTCGAAAAGGCAATAAGTTTAATACTTCGAGTCAATTAAAAAAAAAAAAATACGGAATTGAAGAAGTAGCAGAAAAAATTGGACTGGAAAAAACTAAAACCCTGTTGTTTTTTGACCTCAATTCGGACAAAAGTTTTGCATAATTAAAAAAAAAGGTAAAATTTAATCCAGAATGGACTCGAAAAGGCCAAACCCCATTTTTTTTGCAAAAATATAACCGAAATTGACTAAAAAAATACCTTTTCTTGCCGATTCTGCTTGAGCCTTTCGTTGTTTCTTTTTGTCTCAATTACAAAAAAAATTGACCTGAGCTGCCACTAAAAAATGCATCTTTAGGCTATATGAGTTGATTTTATTTCAACCTTCTATCGTTCTTTCCATATTTTTGAGAAAACTTAACCCCAGCTGACTTTAAAAAAATAAGTTTTGACCTTTTCTGGTCGAATCTGCATAAACATTTTGTTTTTTAGTCCAATTTTGAAAAAGTTTCGGTTTTAATAACCTATTGAAATTATGTATTTTAGGACTATTTGAGTCTAAAGTAGTCAATGTATTCAAAGAGATCCACTTATGACTCAACGACAATATCTTAAAGTTTGTGATTTCAGAAAATTTATTTATATAAAATATTAAAATTAAGAAATCGTAACAAATTGAAAAAATCAAGTCAAAGAGTTTTTTTTTCAATTTCAGTTAAGTTACATTTCGAATTACTGAGATATACAATCTAAAGTGTTTTCCGGGGTTTGAAATCGTAGTTCAATGGAAATTCTTCCTGATATTTCGTCTACACCTGCGGCAGACATTATTAAAGGCGATGAGGCAATGGGCGAAGTGATCTCCCTTGCTTCCCGACGTTGACTCATTCGACTGTGGTGAGTTCCATGGTATGTATTCCGCCGCCTTGGATCTACTTCAAGTGCGCCGAGGCCCCGCGCTATCTCTACCATGACCCCAGTTCTAGCACTGCAACGAGACGGCGGGAGTATAAATACCACGAAGCTCACCACAGTCGAATCAGTCGACGTCGGGAAGCAAGGAAGATCAATTCGTCCATTGCCTCATTGCCCTTAATAAACGTCAGGAAGGAATTCCATTGGACCACGCATTTCAAGCCCGGAAAACACTTGTGAAAGCCTTCACATCCTTACCAACGTTATAGCCATTTGCCCATACTCCTGACTTTTTAGCAAAGTAGGAGGTTGACTGTCGATGAATGCATTAATTAGGACTGACAATTTCCATCACTCCAGAAATAATGCTTAAGTGGTTCTTAACAAACTAGAAGGTTGATTCTTGGTGACTGCCCAACTTCAATTCATTAGACTGACTTCACTAAGACTTGTTTCTATTGTTGACCAAGGGTAATCCAAAAAAGTGTATTTTCCGAGTTGCAATGGAAAAACTCGTGCGCCAAATCGGCTGGTAACAATTACTCACTACACAGGAAAACGATTTAATTCACTTTTCATATAGAGTGTTGTGCATCGAGTAAATGAAAATTGGACTTTCGTCTGTTCATCTCAGCTATAAATCAGCCGAACCGAAAACAGTGGATTAAACGCCAGAGAGGTATTCGGCTCGACAAAGGCTTTCATTAACTTTTTTTCAGTGGACTTGGGATCCGATCTGCTTTACACAACATGGGCGAAAATGGATCGTTCATTGTCGGTTGGATCGAGAATATTTTGTTTAAAAGAACTGGTTTCCTGGCACGTATAATCCGGAAAGCAAAAGGTAAGCACCGACCGCCTCGCCGTAAGCAAATTGCCGACCCTTTTAATGTTTGTTTGCCTTCCTGCAATTACTCCTAGGTGTAACCCGAGAAACTTTTGCTTAAACAGGTACTTCCATTAACTACTTCTATTATCCGGTAGCGAAATTTGCAGACACTTGTTTCGCTCGATTCAATTCCATCCAACTCGACCCACCGAGCATAATTACGGACAAAATTGGGTTTCGAACCAACAAAGGAAGCTGCCGTGCTCATTTAATAATGCTTAGTTCTGGAAAGCTTAATACAACAGGCTCTATGATATGATGCCAGAGATTTACTTGTGCAAATTCGTACACGAGGTCTGAAATGTCGCGATTTTGTTTCCTGGAAAACAGGAACCGTATCTCTAAGCCGTTTCCATTCTTGCTTAATTAAAATTTCGAGAACTGGATTAATTAATTTCTGAATTGAATTGTTCTCTTTCCAGCTACCGATAAGTTTTATCTATGAATAATATAATTTTCTGCAATTATTTAATACTTTTTGCTTTGTCATCTCTCCCCCCCCCTTGAAGCGTCGAGTGGCATTTTATAGTAACGGATGTGCAATGGATGGCCGTTCAGAGATGGTTGTAACATATTACAAATCAGAAGTGGGATTCATTGGCCATTTGTCAGGGCTTCATCACGTGGCTGGGGCTCTTGGTGTGAAAAATATCGCCCAATCCTGGGAGCAGACACGTAGTATAGTAAATTGGGGCTGTTTGCCGAGCAATCACGTGCGGTGCGTGACGTCATCAATCGTGCGATTTATATCAACGACCAGGTGGTTTTTATGTCGCTTCTCGACGCACGAGAGTCCCATGAATGCTTGAACATGGTAATGGAAACGAACCTCTTTTAGTTTACTGAAAGGTTATTAAAATTTCTTATGAATATTTGGATGTAAGTTGCCTCAAAAGCCTCCCAACCTGTCTACTAACAATTACTATTTATTAAGGAAAACTTATAATATAGCAAAAAATGGATTCCATATTGCAGGAAATTACGGCCAGTTTACTGTATTCTTAGCATATATAGTATTTAAACTTCAAATAGTTTTATGGTGGTTTTTATGTCGTTTTTCGCCGCACAAGAGTCTTATCAACAATCATGGTAATAGAAATAGAGCTTTCTTAGTTAAATGAGAAATAAATTTTTTTATGAACATTTCACACATAAAAAAAGCAAAGTAGCTTCCGAAGCCACTACCTTATCTACTTTACTAAGTGTAATTCGGAAACCGTCAAGTGTAATTCAGAAAGCAGTAACAATAGGAATTATAAACTCTGAAGCCAAGAATTTTAAATTTATGTGTACCAATAACAGATTCTCTGGTTGAACAATTAACGTAGAAATATAAAAAAGTAGTATGAAAAATCACTGTTAGTAAAAATCAGACATATTTAGGATAGCATTTAATTTTCATTTGCAAGTAGTGTAACTCAGTAACAATTAAAAAAAAAAGATTTTTGTTTTTTTGAAAATCTCTTGTCGATGCGATTCTAAATGTCTAAGAAAAGACAGGATGTCTCATTTAAAAAACCTAGGTTTGTTTTATTACGGCAAAATTAGTCTTTGTAGTTCAAAACTAGCTACGCCATCAAGTTCTACATAGAAAATTCTATAATCGCCTTTTTTTAATTTATCTCCATTTTTACTGCTGGCCGAGATACCAGGGGAATCCCAAAATGCTCAATTTTCAAAATCATCCTATATCAATTTAAAGTGAATGCAAAATAGCTGCGTCAAATTTGTCGAGATCTTTTGTTTCAAAAAGATGTTGTGCGTGTGAGCGTGAATCCCACATTTCTAACTTCAATTTTACAGAGTTACAACCAAACACCTTCGAAAATGAAACACACACCCTGTACTTGATGCTTTCTGAGTTATGCTTGATAGTTTCCAAACTACGCTTGATCATTTCTGAATTACATTTGATGTTTTCTGAATTACAATTGACTATTCCGAATAACACTTGATCCTTTCTGCATTACATTTGATGTATTCTGAATTACAGTTTCAAGTTACACTTGACTATTCCAAATTACGCTTGATCCTTTTGCCTTACATTTGATGTTTTCTGAATTACAGTTTTAAGTTACACTTGATAGTTTCCAAGTTACACTTGATCCTTTCTGAACTACATTTGATGTTTTCTGAGTTACACTTGACTATTCTGAAATACACTTGATGCTTTCTGATTTACGTTTGATGTTTTCTGAATTGCAGTTGACTATTCTGAACTACATTTTAGATTTTCCAAATTACATTTAACCTTCTCTGAATTACATTTGATGTTCTCTGAATTACACTTGACTATTCTGAATTACCTAGTGCTTTCTGAATTATAATTAACTATTCTGAATTACATGTGACTGTATCTGAATGACCCTCGACTATTCCAAATTACACTTGATCCTTTCTGAATTACATTTGATGTTTTCTGAATTACACTTTCAATTTATACTTGATAGTTTTAAAATTACACTTAATCCTTCCTGAATTACATTTGATGTTTTCTGAATTACACTTGACTACTCTGAACTACACTTTATTCTTTCTGACTTATTTTTCATGTTTTCTGAATTACACTTGACTATTCCGAATTACACTTGTTGCTTTCCGAATTACAGTTGACTATTCTGAATTACAAGTGACGGTTTCTGAATTACACTTGACTCTTCTCAATTACATTTAGTACTTTCTGAATTACATTTGCTGTTTTCTGAATTACATTTGACTATTCCGAATTACAGTTGATGCTTTGCGAATTACATCTGACTATTCTGAATTGTAAGTGACTGTCTCTAAATTACACTTGACTATTCCAAATTGCACTTGATCCTTTCTGCATTACATTTGATATTTTCGGAATTACAGTTTCAAGTTACACTTGACTATTCCAAATTACGCTTGATCCTTTTGCCTTACATTTGATGTTTTCGGAATTACACTTGACTATTCTGAAATACACTTGATGCTTTTTGATTTACGTTTGATGTTTTCTGAATTGCAGTTGACTATTCTGAACTACATTTTAGCCTTTCCAAATTACATTTAACCTCCTCTGAATTACATTTGATGTTCTCTGAATTACACTTGACTATTCTGAATTACCTAGTGCTTTCTGAATTATAATTAACTATTCTGAATTACATGTGACTGTATCTGAATGACCCTCGACTATTCCAAATTACACTTGATCCTTTCTGAATTACATTTGATGTTTTCTGAATTACACTTTCAATTTATACTTGATAGTTTTAAAATTACACTTAATCCTTCCTGAATTACATTTGATGTTTTCTGAATTACACTTGACTATTCCGAATTACACTTGTTGCTTTCCGAATTACAGTTGACTATTCTGAATTACAAGTGACGGTTTCTGAATTACACTTGACTCTTCTCAATTACATTTAGTACTTTCTGAATTACAATTGACTATTCTGAATTGCATGTGACTGTTTCTGAATGACACTTGATTATTCTAGTTTACACTTGATCCTTTCTGCATTACATTTGCTGTTTTCTGAATTACATTTGACTATTCCGAATTACAGTTGATGCTTTGCGAATTACATCTGACTATTCTGAATTGTAAGTGACTGTCTCTAAATTACACTTGACTATTCCAAATTACACTTGATCCTTTCTGAATTATATTGGATGCTTTCTGAATTACACTTTCAAGTTATACTTGATAGTTTCCAAATTGCACTTGATCCTTTCTGAATTACATTTGATGTTTTCTGAATTACTCTTTGAAGTTACACTTGACTATTCTGAATTACACTTGATGATTTCTGACTCACATTTGATGTATTCTGAATTACACTTTCAAGTTGCACTTGACTATTCCAAATTACGCTTGATCATTTCGCCTTACATTTGATGTTTTCTGAATTACAGTTTTAAGTTACACTTGAAACTTTCCAAGTTACACTTGATCCTTTATGAACTACATTTGATGTTTTCTGAATTACACTTGACTATTCTGAATTACACTTGATGCTTTCTGACTTACGTTTGATGTTTTCTGATTTACAGTTGACTATTCTGAACTACATTTTATCCTTTCTGAATTACATTTGATGTTTTCTGAATTAAATTTTCAATTTATACTTGATAGTTTCCAAATTACACTTAACCTTCTCTAAATTACATTTGATGTTCTCTGAATTACACTTGACTATTCTGAATTACACCTAGTGCTTTCTGAATAACAATTAACTATTCTGAATTACATGTGACTGTTTCTGAATGACCCTTGACTATTCCAAATTACACTTGATTCTTTCTGAATTACATTTGATGTTTTCTGAATTACACTTTCAATTTATACTTGATAGTTTTAAGATTACACTTAATCCTTCCTGAATTACATTTAATGTTTTCTGAATTACACTTAATCCTTCCTGAATTACATTTGATGTTTTCTGAATTACACTTGACTACTCTGAACTACACTTTATTCTTTCTGACTTATTTTTCATGTTTTCTGAATTACACTTGACTATTCCGAATTACACTTGTTGCTTTCCGAATTACAGTTGACTATTCTGAATTACAAGTGACGGTTTCTGAATTACACTTGACTCTTCTCAATTACATTTACTACTTTCTGAATTACAATTGACTATTCTGAATTGCATGTGACTGTTTCTGAATGACACTTGATTATTCTAGTTTACACTTGATCCTTTCTGCATTACATTTGCTGTTTTCTGAATTACACTTGACTAATCTGAATTACACTTCATGCTTCCTGACTTACATTTTCATGTTTTCTGAATTACATTTGACTATTCCGAATTACAGTTGATGCTTTGCGAATTACATCTGACTATTCTGAATTGTAAGTGACTGTCTCTAAATTACACTTGACTATTCCAAATTACACTTGATCCTTTCTGAATTATATTGGATGCTTTCTGAATTACACTTTCAAGTTATACTTGATACTTTCCAAGTTACACTTGATCCTTTCTGAACCACATTTGATGTTTTCTGAATTACACTTGACTATTCCAAATTACACTTGATCATTTCTGCATTACATTTGATGTTTTCTGAATTACACTTGACTATTCTGAATTACACTTGATGCTTTCTAACTTACGTTTGATGTTTTCTGAATTACAGTTGACTATTCTGAACTACATTTTATCCTTTCTGAATTACATTTGATGTTTTCTGAATTAAATTTTCAATTTATACTTGATAGTTTCCAAATTACACTTAACCTTCTCTGAATTACATTTGATGTTCTTTGAATTACACCTAGTGCTTTCTGAATAACAATTAACTATTCTGAATTACATGTGACTGTTTCTGAATGACCCTTGATTATTCAAATTACACTTGATCCTTTCTGAATTACATTTGATGTTTTCTGAATTACACTTTCAATTTATACTTGATAGTTTTAAAATTACACTTAATCCTTTCTGAATTACATTTGATATTTTCTGAATTACACTTGACTACTCTGAATTACACTTTATTCTTTCTGACTTATTTTTCATGTTTTCTGAATTACACTTGACTATTCCGAATTACACTTGTTGCTTTCCGAATTACAGTTGACTATTCTGAATTGCAAGTGACTCTTTCTGAATGACACTTGATTATTCTAGTTTACACTTGATCCTTTCTGCATTACATTTGCTGTTCTCTGAATTACACTTGACTAATCTGAATTACACTTGGTGCTTCCTGACTTACATTTTCATGTTTTCTGAATTACATTTGACTATTCCGAATTACAGTTGATGCTTTGCGAATTACATCTGACTATTCTGAATTGTAAGTGACTGTCTCTAAATTACACTTGACTATTCCAAATTACACTTGATCCTTTCTGAATTATATTGGATGCTTTCTGAATTACACTTTCAAGTTATACTTGATAGTTTCCAAATTGCACTTGATCCTTTCTGAATTACATTTGATGTTTTCTGAATTACTCTTTGAAGTTACACTTGACTATTCTGAATCACACTTGATGCTTTCTGATTTACATTTGATGTTTTCTGAAATACACTTGACTATTCTGAATTACATTTGATGATTTCTGACTTACATTTGATGTATTCTGAATTACACTTTCAAGTTGCACTTGACTATTCCAAATTACGCTTGATCCTTTCGCCTTAAATTTGATGTTTTCTGAATTACAGTTTTAAGTTACACTTGATACTTTCCAAGTTACACTTGATCCTTTCTGAACTACATTTGATGTTTTCTGAATTACACTTGACTATTCCAAATTACACTTGATCCTTTCTGCATTACATTTGATGTTTTCTGAATTACACTTGACTATTCTGAATTACACTTGATGCTTTCTAACTTACGTTTGATGTTTTCTGAATTATAGTTGACTATTCTGAAGTACATTTTATCCTTTCTGAATTACATTTGATGTTTTCTGAATTAAATTTTCAATTTATACTTGATAGTTTCCAAATTACACTTAACCTTCTCTGAATTACATTTGATGTTCTCTGAATTACACTTGACTATTCTGAATTACACCTAGTGCTTTCTGAATAACAATTAACTATTCTGAATTACATGTGACTGTTTCTGAATGACCCTTGACTATTCCAAATTACACTTGATCCTTTCTGAATTACATTTGATGTTTTCTGAATTACACTTTCAATTTATACTTGATAGTTTTAAAATTACACTTGATCCTTTCTGAATTACATTTGATGTTTTCTGAATTACACTTTCAATTTATACTTGATAGTTTTAAAATTACACTTAATCCTTCCTGAATTACATTTGATGTTTTCTGAATTACACTTGACTACTCTGAACTACACTTTATTCTTTCTGACTTATTTTTCATGTTTTCTGAATTACACTTGACTATTCCGAATTACACTTGTTGCTTTCCGAATTACAGTTGACTATTCTGAATTACAAGTGACGGTTTCTGAATTACACTTGACTCTTCTCAATTACATTTAGTACTTTCTGAATTACATTTGCTGTTTTCTGAATTACATTTGACTATTCCGAATTACAGTTGATGCTTTGCGAATTACATCTGACTATTCTGAATTGTAAGTGACTGTCTCTAAATTACACTTGACTATTCCAAATTGCACTTGATCCTTTCTGCATTACATTTGATATTTTCGGAATTACAGTTTCAAGTTACACTTGACTATTCCAAATTACGCTTGATCCTTTTGCCTTACATTTGATGTTTTCGGAATTACACTTGACTATTCTGAAATACACTTGATGCTTTCTGATTTACGTTTGATGTTTTCTGAATTGCAGTTGACTATTCTGAACTACATTTTAGCCTTTCCAAATTACATTTAACCTCCTCTGAATTACATTTGATGTTCTCTGAATTACACTTGACTATTCTGAATTACCTAGTGCTTTCTGAATTATAATTAACTATTCTGAATTACATGTGACTGTATCTGAATGACCCTCGACTATTCCAAATTACACTTGATCCTTTCTGAATTACATTTGATGTTTTCTGAATTACACTTTCAATTTATACTTGATAGTTTTAAAATTACACTTAATCCTTCCTGAATTACATTTGATGTTTTCTGAATTACACTTGACTATTCCGAATTACACTTGTTGCTTTCCGAATTACAGTTGACTATTCTGAATTACAAGTGACGGTTTCTGAATTACACTTGACTCTTCTCAATTACATTTAGTACTTTCTGAATTACAATTGACTATTCTGAATTGCATGTGACTGTTTCTGAATGACACTTGATTATTCTAGTTTACACTTGATCCTTTCTGCATTACATTTGCTGTTTTCTGAATTACATTTGACTATTCCGAATTACAGTTGATGCTTTGCGAATTACATCTGACTATTCTGAATTGTAAGTGACTGTCTCTAAATTACACTTGACTATTCCAAATTACACTTGATCCTTTCTGAATTATATTGGATGCTTTCTGAATTACACTTTCAAGTTATACTTGATAGTTTCCAAATTGCACTTGATCCTTTCTGAATTACATTTGATGTTTTCTGAATTACTCTTTGAAGTTACACTTGACTATTCTGAATTACACTTGATGATTTCTGACTCACATTTGATGTATTCTGAATTACACTTTCAAGTTGCACTTGACTATTCCAAATTACGCTTGATCATTTCGCCTTACATTTGATGTTTTCTGAATTACAGTTTTAAGTTACACTTGAAACTTTCCAAGTTACACTTGATCCTTTATGAACTACATTTGATGTTTTCTGAATTACACTTGACTATTCTGAATTACACTTGATGCTTTCTGACTTACGTTTGATGTTTTCTGATTTACAGTTGACTATTCTGAACTACATTTTATCCTTTCTGAATTACATTTGATGTTTTCTGAATTAAATTTTCAATTTATACTTGATAGTTTCCAAATTACACTTAACCTTCTCTAAATTACATTTGATGTTCTCTGAATTACACTTGACTATTCTGAATTACACCTAGTGCTTTCTGAATAACAATTAACTATTCTGAATTACATGTGACTGTTTCTGAATGACCCTTGACTATTCCAAATTACACTTGATTCTTTCTGAATTACATTTGATGTTTTCTGAATTACACTTTCAATTTATACTTGATAGTTTTAAGATTACACTTAATCCTTCCTGAATTACATTTAATGTTTTCTGAATTACACTTAATCCTTCCTGAATTACATTTGATGTTTTCTGAATTACACTTGACTACTCTGAACTACACTTTATTCTTTCTGACTTATTTTTCATGTTTTCTGAATTACACTTGACTATTCCGAATTACACTTGTTGCTTTCCGAATTACAGTTGACTATTCTGAATTACAAGTGACGGTTTCTGAATTACACTTGACTCTTCTCAATTACATTTACTACTTTCTGAATTACAATTGACTATTCTGAATTGCATGTGACTGTTTCTGAATGACACTTGATTATTCTAGTTTACACTTGATCCTTTCTGCATTACATTTGCTGTTTTCTGAATTACACTTGACTAATCTGAATTACACTTCATGCTTCCTGACTTACATTTTCATGTTTTCTGAATTACATTTGACTATTCCGAATTACAGTTGATGCTTTGCGAATTACATCTGACTATTCTGAATTGTAAGTGACTGTCTCTAAATTACACTTGACTATTCCAAATTACACTTGATCCTTTCTGAATTATATTGGATGCTTTCTGAATTACACTTTCAAGTTATACTTGATACTTTCCAAGTTACACTTGATCCTTTCTGAACCACATTTGATGTTTTCTGAATTACACTTGACTATTCCAAATTACACTTGATCATTTCTGCATTACATTTGATGTTTTCTGAATTACACTTGACTATTCTGAATTACACTTGATGCTTTCTAACTTACGTTTGATGTTTTCTGAATTACAGTTGACTATTCTGAACTACATTTTATCCTTTCTGAATTACATTTGATGTTTTCTGAATTAAATTTTCAATTTATACTTGATAGTTTCCAAATTACACTTAACCTTCTCTGAATTACATTTGATGTTCTTTGAATTACACCTAGTGCTTTCTGAATAACAATTAACTATTCTGAATTACATGTGACTGTTTCTGAATGACCCTTGATTATTCAAATTACACTTGATCCTTTCTGAATTACATTTGATGTTTTCTGAATTACACTTTCAATTTATACTTGATAGTTTTAAAATTACACTTAATCCTTTCTGAATTACATTTGATATTTTCTGAATTACACTTGACTACTCTGAATTACACTTTATTCTTTCTGACTTATTTTTCATGTTTTCTGAATTACACTTGACTATTCCGAATTACACTTGTTGCTTTCCGAATTACAGTTGACTATTCTGAATTGCAAGTGACTCTTTCTGAATGACACTTGATTATTCTAGTTTACACTTGATCCTTTCTGCATTACATTTGCTGTTCTCTGAATTACACTTGACTAATCTGAATTACACTTGGTGCTTCCTGACTTACATTTTCATGTTTTCTGAATTACATTTGACTATTCCGAATTACAGTTGATGCTTTGCGAATTACATCTGACTATTCTGAATTGTAAGTGACTGTCTCTAAATTACACTTGACTATTCCAAATTACACTTGATCCTTTCTGAATTATATTGGATGCTTTCTGAATTACACTTTCAAGTTATACTTGATAGTTTCCAAATTGCACTTGATCCTTTCTGAATTACATTTGATGTTTTCTGAATTACTCTTTGAAGTTACACTTGACTATTCTGAATCACACTTGATGCTTTCTGATTTACATTTGATGTTTTCTGAAATACACTTGACTATTCTGAATTACATTTGATGATTTCTGACTTACATTTGATGTATTCTGAATTACACTTTCAAGTTGCACTTGACTATTCCAAATTACGCTTGATCCTTTCGCCTTAAATTTGATGTTTTCTGAATTACAGTTTTAAGTTACACTTGATACTTTCCAAGTTACACTTGATCCTTTCTGAACTACATTTGATGTTTTCTGAATTACACTTGACTATTCCAAATTACACTTGATCCTTTCTGCATTACATTTGATGTTTTCTGAATTACACTTGACTATTCTGAATTACACTTGATGCTTTCTAACTTACGTTTGATGTTTTCTGAATTATAGTTGACTATTCTGAACTACATTTTATCCTTTCTGAATTACATTTGATGTTTTCTGAATTAAATTTTCAATTTATACTTGATAGTTTCCAAATTACACTTAACCTTCTCTGAATTACATTTGATGTTCTCTGAATTACACTTGACTATTCTGAATTACACCTAGTGCTTTCTGAATAACAATTAACTATTCTGAATTACATGTGACTGTTTCTGAATGACCCTTGACTATTCCAAATTACACTTGATCCTTTCTGAATTACATTTGATGTTTTCTGAATTACACTTTCAATTTATACTTGATAGTTTTAAAATTACACTTGATCCTTTCTGAATTACATTTGATGTTTTCTGAATTACACTTTCAATTTATACTTGATAGTTTTAAAATTACACTTAATCCTTCCTGAATTACATTTGATGTTTTCTGAATTACACTTGACTACTCTGAACTACACTTTATTCTTTCTGACTTATTTTTCATGTTTTCTGAATTACACTTGACTATTCCGAATTACACTTGTTGCTTTCCGAATTACAGTTGACTATTCTGAATTACAAGTGACGGTTTCTGAATTACACTTGACTCTTCTCAATTACATTTAGTACTTTCTGAATTACATTTGCTGTTTTCTGAATTACATTTGACTATTCCGAATTACAGTTGATGCTTTGCGAATTACATCTGACTATTCTGAATTGTAAGTGACTGTCTCTAAATTACACTTGACTATTCCAAATTGCACTTGATCCTTTCTGCATTACATTTGATATTTTCGGAATTACAGTTTCAAGTTACACTTGACTATTCCAAATTACGCTTGATCCTTTTGCCTTACATTTGATGTTTTCGGAATTACACTTGACTATTCTGAAATACACTTGATGCTTTCTGATTTACGTTTGATGTTTTCTGAATTGCAGTTGACTATTCTGAACTACATTTTAGCCTTTCCAAATTACATTTAACCTCCTCTGAATTACATTTGATGTTCTCTGAATTACACTTGACTATTCTGAATTACCTAGTGCTTTCTGAATTATAATTAACTATTCTGAATTACATGTGACTGTATCTGAATGACCCTCGACTATTCCAAATTACACTTGATCCTTTCTGAATTACATTTGATGTTTTCTGAATTACACTTTCAATTTATACTTGATAGTTTTAAAATTACACTTAATCCTTCCTGAATTACATTTGATGTTTTCTGAATTACACTTGACTATTCCGAATTACACTTGTTGCTTTCCGAATTACAGTTGACTATTCTGAATTACAAGTGACGGTTTCTGAATTACACTTGACTCTTCTCAATTACATTTAGTACTTTCTGAATTACAATTGACTATTCTGAATTGCATGTGACTGTTTCTGAATGACACTTGATTATTCTAGTTTACACTTGATCCTTTCTGCATTACATTTGCTGTTTTCTGAATTACATTTGACTATTCCGAATTACAGTTGATGCTTTGCGAATTACATCTGACTATTCTGAATTGTAAGTGACTGTCTCTAAATTACACTTGACTATTCCAAATTACACTTGATCCTTTCTGAATTATATTGGATGCTTTCTGAATTACACTTTCAAGTTATACTTGATAGTTTCCAAATTGCACTTGATCCTTTCTGAATTACATTTGATGTTTTCTGAATTACTCTTTGAAGTTACACTTGACTATTCTGAATTACACTTGATGATTTCTGACTCACATTTGATGTATTCTGAATTACACTTTCAAGTTGCACTTGACTATTCCAAATTACGCTTGATCATTTCGCCTTACATTTGATGTTTTCTGAATTACAGTTTTAAGTTACACTTGAAACTTTCCAAGTTACACTTGATCCTTTATGAACTACATTTGATGTTTTCTGAATTACACTTGACTATTCTGAATTACACTTGATGCTTTCTGACTTACGTTTGATGTTTTCTGATTTACAGTTGACTATTCTGAACTACATTTTATCCTTTCTGAATTACATTTGATGTTTTCTGAATTAAATTTTCAATTTATACTTGATAGTTTCCAAATTACACTTAACCTTCTCTAAATTACATTTGATGTTCTCTGAATTACACTTGACTATTCTGAATTACACCTAGTGCTTTCTGAATAACAATTAACTATTCTGAATTACATGTGACTGTTTCTGAATGACCCTTGACTATTCCAAATTACACTTGATTCTTTCTGAATTACATTTGATGTTTTCTGAATTACACTTTCAATTTATACTTGATAGTTTTAAGATTACACTTAATCCTTCCTGAATTACATTTAATGTTTTCTGAATTACACTTAATCCTTCCTGAATTACATTTGATGTTTTCTGAATTACACTTGACTACTCTGAACTACACTTTATTCTTTCTGACTTATTTTTCATGTTTTCTGAATTACACTTGACTATTCCGAATTACACTTGTTGCTTTCCGAATTACAGTTGACTATTCTGAATTACAAGTGACGGTTTCTGAATTACACTTGACTCTTCTCAATTACATTTACTACTTTCTGAATTACAATTGACTATTCTGAATTGCATGTGACTGTTTCTGAATGACACTTGATTATTCTAGTTTACACTTGATCCTTTCTGCATTACATTTGCTGTTTTCTGAATTACACTTGACTAATCTGAATTACACTTCATGCTTCCTGACTTACATTTTCATGTTTTCTGAATTACATTTGACTATTCCGAATTACAGTTGATGCTTTGCGAATTACATCTGACTATTCTGAATTGTAAGTGACTGTCTCTAAATTACACTTGACTATTCCAAATTACACTTGATCCTTTCTGAATTATATTGGATGCTTTCTGAATTACACTTTCAAGTTATACTTGATACTTTCCAAGTTACACTTGATCCTTTCTGAACCACATTTGATGTTTTCTGAATTACACTTGACTATTCCAAATTACACTTGATCCTTTCTGCATTACATTTGATGTTTTCTGAATTACACTTGACTATTCTGAATTACACTTGATGCTTTCTAACTTACGTTTGATGTTTTCTGAATTACAGTTGACTATTCTGAACTACATTTTATCCTTTCTGAATTACATTTGATGTTTTCTGAATTAAATTTTCAATTTATACTTGATAGTTTCCAAATTACACTTAACCTTCTCTGAATTACATTTGATGTTCTCTGAATTACACCTAGTGCTTTCTGAATAACAATTAACTATTCTGAATTACATGTGACTGTTTCTGAATGACCCTTGATTATTCAAATTACACTTGATCCTTTCTGAATTACATTTGATGTTTTCTGAATTACACTTTCAATTTATACTTGATAGTTTTAAAATTACACTTAATCCTTTCTGAATTACATTTGATATTTTCTGAATTACACTTGACTACTCTGAATTACACTTTATTCTTTCTGACTTATTTTTCATGTTTTCTGAATTACACTTGACTATTCCGAATTACACTTGTTGCTTTCCGAATTACAGTTGACTATTCTGAATTGCAAGTGACTCTTTCTGAATGACACTTGATTATTCTAGTTTACACTTGATCCTTTCTGCATTACATTTGCTGTTCTCTGAATTACACTTGACTAATCTGAATTACACTTGGTGCTTCCTGACTTACATTTTCATGTTTTCTGAATTACATTTGACTATTCCGAATTACAGTTGATGCTTTGCGAATTACATCTGACTATTCTGAATTGTAAGTGACTGTCTCTAAATTACACTTGACTATTCCAAATTACACTTGATCCTTTCTGAATTATATTGGATGCTTTCTGAATTACACTTTCAAGTTATACTTGATAGTTTCCAAATTGCACTTGATCCTTTCTGAATTACATTTGATGTTTTCTGAATTACTCTTTGAAGTTACACTTGACTATTCTGAATCACACTTGATGCTTTCTGATTTACATTTGATGTTTTCTGAAATACACTTGACTATTCTGAATTACATTTGATGATTTCTGACTTACATTTGATGTATTCTGAATTACACTTTCAAGTTGCACTTGACTATTCCAAATTACGCTTGATCCTTTCGCCTTAAATTTGATGTTTTCTGAATTACAGTTTTAAGTTACACTTGATACTTTCCAAGTTACACTTGATCCTTTCTGAACTACATTTGATGTTTTCTGAATTACACTTGACTATTCCAAATTACACTTGATCCTTTCTGCATTACATTTGATGTTTTCTGAATTACACTTGACTATTCTGAATTACACTTGATGCTTTCTAACTTACGTTTGATGTTTTCTGAATTATAGTTGACTATTCTGAACTACATTTTATCCTTTCTGAATTACATTTGATGTTTTCTGAATTAAATTTTCAATTTATACTTGATAGTTTCCAAATTACACTTAACCTTCTCTGAATTACATTTGATGTTCTCTGAATTACACTTGACTATTCTGAATTACACCTAGTGCTTTCTGAATAACAATTAACTATTCTGAATTACATGTGACTGTTTCTGAATGACCCTTGACTATTCCAAATTACACTTGATCCTTTCTGAATTACATTTGATGTTTTCTGAATTACACTTTCAATTTATACTTGATAGTTTTAAAATTACACTTAATCCTTTCTGAATTACATTTGATATTTTCTGAATTACACTTGACTACTCTGAATTACACTTTATTCTTTCTGACTTATTTTTCATGTTTTCTGAATTACACTTGACTATTCCGAATTACACGTGTTGCTTTCCGAATTACAGTTGACTATTCTGAATTGCAAGTGACTCTTTTTGAATGACACTTGATTATTCTAGTTTACACTTGATCCTTTCTGCATCATTTGCTGTTCTCTGAATTACACTTGACTAATCTGAATTACACTTGATGCTTCCTGACTTACATTTTCATGTTTTCTGAATTACATTTGACTATTCCGAATTACAGTTGATGCTTTGCGAATTACATCTGACTATTCTGAATTGTAAGTGACTGTCTCTAAATTACACTTGACTATTCCAAATTACACTTGATCCTTTCTGAATTATATTGGATGCTTTCTGAATTACACTTTAAAGTTTTACTTGATAGTTTCCAAATTGCACTTGATACTTTCTGAATGACATTTGATGTTTTCTGAATTGCTCTTTCAAGTTACACTTGACTATTCTGAATTACACTTGGTGCTTTCTGACTTACATTTGATGTTTTCTGAAATACAATTGACTATTCTGAATTACATTACATGATTTCTGACTTACATTTGATGTTTTCTGAATTGCATTTGGCTATTGTGAATTACACTTAATACTTCCTGAATTACTATTGGTGGTATGGGTGGTTTTTATGTCGTTCTTCGCCGCATAAGAGCCTAATCAGTAGAAACGGACCTTTCTTAGTTAATTGATCCGGATTTGGGTTCGAAAAAGAGGTCTGACCTTTTTCATTTGACTTTGTATTTTCTTGCTTTTTACAATTAAAAATCATAAATAAAAATTGTGTCTTCTAAAGTTTTGGAAAAGCGTAACCAACATTCATTCATAAAATTGACTTTTAGTTTTTTCTTGTTAATTTCGCTTAAAAAAAAACTCGTTTTTTTCTCTTAGTTTTATGTACCTGACTTCGCAAAATGTAGTTTTGGCTTTTTCCTGTTCATTCAGCTTTCAAACTTACTTCGCAAAATATAGCTTTGTTCCTTTCGAGTCCATTTTGCTTTAACATTTCGTCGCTTTTTTGATAATTTTAGAAAAATGTATCGGTATTGAATTAAAAAAAAAACAGGGTTTGGGTTTTTTCTGTCGAAATGGAATGGCATTTTTGCTCTTTCGAAGATATACAACGGAGTAAGTCGCTTCGAGTCGATGCCGTTTTAACTTTTGGTAGTTTTTGCCACAATTTTTGAAAAATTAGTTCCATAAACTATAGCTTTTGACTCTGTCATTTGATTCTACTTGAATCTTCTATTGGTTGATCCACAAAATTTACAAAATTGAACCAGAAAAAACAAAGAATTTTCGCCTTTTCTATTCCATTTAAAAATGTTTACTGGAAATGACGCAAAAAACTAAAACCTTATTTTTTAAACAGAACTGACTCCAAAAAATATAAATTTTGCTTTTCTGTTTGTTGTCTGTCTGCTTTTCTGTAAGTTGAGACTGCTTCAACATTTTCTCGTTTGTTCTAATTTGAAAAAAAAATTAACGAAAAGTGTCCCCAAGAACTGGAGCTTTTGTCTTTTTGAGTTGATTTTACCCAGGCCTTTCTTTTATAATTAAAAAAAAATAACTAAAACTTACTAACTGAAATAGAACTTTTGCCCTTTCAAGTCGATTCTGTCTCAACTTTTTGAGACAGTTGAAACTTGAGTTGAAACTGCTTCAGCCATTCGTCTTTTATGATAATTCAAAAACTAAAAAAATTACAATTTTGTTTTTTTTTTAAGTGAAGTCTTTTTGAAACCTTCTTGTTTGTTTTTTTTTGAAAAGAATTTTTAAAAATTTTTGATTCCAACAGTCGAGTTTTAGTCTCTCCGAGTTCATCATTGTTTCAGTTTCTCGTTTCTTTTTCCCTAATTTTGAACAACTAAACCAAAACTGACTCGACAAAATGAAGTTCACAGGTCTTTTCCTGTCAATTCCGCTTGAATGCTTATTCAACAATAAAAAAATAATTAAACCAAAACACCCTCCAAAAAGTATAGTTTTGCCTTTATTAACTTTTCAGCATTAACTTTTCCTGCCTTTTTCGACACATTCAGAAAATAATAATATTCACTAATTCCAGAAAATTGAGTTTTAGACCTTTTGTGTCTATTTTATTTTAATCGCTTTTTCAATTGTTTTGGAAAAATTTTACCGGAACTGTTTCCAAAAAATTCAAGTTCTTTTAATTTTTTCGAAAAAAAAAACTTGGATTAACTCCACAATATAAAATTTTGGCATATTCTAGGCGATTTTGCATAAAGAATTCGTTTTATTTTGTAGCATTTTAAAGAAACTTGTCCAGAGCAGGCCATAAAAATGGAGTTTTAAAATGGTTGAGTCTCTCACTCAAAAAATAAACTTTTGGCTTTTTCTTGTCGATTTTGCTTGACCACTTAAATCTATTTTAATATTTTGCACAAATTCTATCGGAACTGATTCTAAATACGGAGTTTTGGCCTTCTCTACTCGATTTTTCATAAACATTTCTTTTAGAAGAATTTTAAGCTGAGCTTTTTGTTTGAGCCATTCCTCGTTTTTCTCACAATTTCCAAAAAACTTAACCAGAGTTAACTCCAATAAACTTGAGTTTTAAACTATTTAACTATCTAAATAGATTCTGTTTTAATATTTTGTCGTTCTTCTCAATATTTTGACTCCACTGATTCCACAAAATGTTGCCTCTTCTAGTCAATTTTGCATAAACATTTTGTATAATTGTGAGGAATATTAACCAGGGCTGACTCTAAAAAATAAAGTTTTAAAATTTTATATTGAGTCAATTCTGTATCAATAATTAAAAAATATATATATATCCGAAATTGGTTAAAAAAAATTACTTTTATTTGCCAATTTTGAAAAGTAAATAACTGGACCTAACAGCAAAAAAATGCAGTTTTAGACTAATTTTACCCCTCTGTCGCTCTCCCTAAAACAATTGAAAATATTATCCATGTCTTTAAAAAAATTAATTTTTGGCCTCTTCTAGTCGAATCTGCATAAATCTTCATTTCAGGTTGTTTGATTTTCAAAAATTTTTATATAGGTGAATCCAAATAATGGAGTTTTTCTATTTGATCGATTCTATTTAAATTTTTCGTCTTTGTTTCGATAGTTTTATTAAAATTTAACTAAAACTGATTTAAAAAAAACTTAGTTTTGGACTTTTCTAGTCGATTCTCCTTGAAACTGTTGCAACTTATTTCCACCAATTTCGAAAATTTTTAATTAAAACTGGCGCATAAAAATCCAATTTTGGCTTTTTTTTTTGAGTTGATTCTGTGTGAGAATTTCGTCGTCTTTGCTTTAGTTAAATGTTACAGGATTGCTTGGGACGCTCTATACTATCTACAACAGAAATCAACGCTCTATTTATCATAAAAGTAATCGAATTAACGCAATAAATTATTGATATCGATTTATATCCTAAGTTACACCTTTTTTTAGGACACTATACTACAATATATGCTCTATATAACATAAAACTACTAGAACCTACGAATAAAATCGATTACTATTGGTTTATATGGGAAAAGTCCATATTTCTATATTAAGCATATGGGGCTCTCAAACCGGCCCAAAAACCTAAATTTTGAGATCAAAATCGTGCATTGCGGCTTTTAACAGCTCATATCTCGTTTCGATGAAGATCTATCCGAAATTCTATAAGAAGAGCTAAGGAAGTCGAAGAACTGAGCTACAGGTACCGCTCATTTTTGAAGTTCTTCCTAGAAGATTAACTGAACACGGGTGGCCCAAATATAAAGTTCAAATTTTGTTCAGTTTTTTTTTAATTTTCTCGAAAACCGTGAAAGGCAGCTTCTTTCTGATTCATGTATCTGATAGTCCTCAATGACCTCTTCATACATGATATTAACCTGCGCATCGAAAAACCTTACCGTTTCCAAGATAAACAGGAAAAAGTAAAAATTTAAAAAATTTTAAGGGGAGGGTCGTCAAAATTTTTGACTGAAATTTATTGTCATAGATTTTGTCAAAAATAGTCTCAAATGAAAGAGGAGACAAAAATATGTAAAAAATTTGCAATTTTGTAATTTTCAGTCATTCCCTTCCCTTTCAAAATGGCGTCTAAAACGTAATTTTTCCACTTTTTATCGATATTTTAATTCTTATATCTATATAATTCGAAAACTAAACACGGTATAATGATGCTATTAACACCAGTGAATAGGGCATTCATGACAACAAAATACTTGCTTAATTTTTCATTCAAGATTTTTAATTTAGTTGGAGAAATGTTCGATCAAATAAAAACATTAGGCAATTTTCAGACAATTTTAACAGTTTTTCACTTCCTATGAGACTTTTATTAAACTAAGCAAAATAGTAATAAACATTTTGAGCAGTATTTGAAATGACTCACACTTATTTGAGAAAGTGTTGTTCTATTGTCATAAATGGCTTTGCTATAAAATCACTAAACCTCTATCAATGAGAAATGTAATTAATAAAATCTAGGAAGCTAAAAGGGAGAAAATCGAATAATCAGCACCAATAGATCTACGGTAAAACCGTCGTAAATCTGGGTATCTAAAAAAACTTCATTTTTGACGTCACTGGTCAACAAACGAAAATCCCGTCAAATGAGCAGTTTAAAAGTTATAATCGTCGAAATGGAAAAAATACCAAATATGTACACCCAAAATCGAGTTTGCCACACGGCTTTATATATAATATCGTAAATTTATGTAATTTTAAAATTCGGTAATATTTAAGGTGATGAAGGAGGAGAGTTTCCTAATAACGCACCGTTAGATATGGGTATGATATAATGTCATACCCAGACCATAAACTAGTTATTTTTGGTTAGATATTTGAAAACTTGACTTGATGATGTTTGAATTTTGGTTTTCGAATCGGTGATTGTTAAACTATTCTTGGGCGCAGATAATACTCCTCACGGGGCTGGAAAACTCCCAGAAAATGATAGGGTTTACATTTTGTTCTTGTGGTTGTAATAGTGTCTTTTCGAAAACGGTATGTTAATTAAATTTTTCCTGTAAAGTTCGCTTCTTCAGAGGTAAATACGAAAAGTTGGTAGTTCCTCTTTCTCCCCAAAGTAACCGTCAATTCGCAACTTTCTTCATAACTTCGCGGCACATTAACTTTTCAACGAACGACTCATAAAACTTTCGGTTTACTCGAAATGTCGCCAAGCTCACTCATATATCAAGCGGAAATTTTTCTTATTTTATCTATCCTAACATCGTCATGATTTAGAGTTCTTCCGGGCAATACGAATAAAGTTTTCCGTTTTCCCGTTTGCCTTCCTTACCTTTTCTTTTGAGGCATGTTTACCTAGCAACACGCATCACTAAATTCTGAGTTCAGTCAACTTCTGTCCATCACCTTTTGCTAAAAACATTATAAAGGGTGTTACAAAAAAATCCCTAGCAAGCCAGGGAATTAAAACTCTTGTCTAAGATAAGTTAATAAAAAAAAAATTAAAATTGGAACATCTAATTCCATGGCCTACTTGAGGCTTCTTTTTAATGAACGCATGATCCAAACTTTGGTTAGATGAATCAAATTCTGCAAGGGTCCGCAAATGATACTTCAAGGGCCAACAGTGCAACTCAAACTGCGAATTTTAGCGGTGTGGCTCGGCCGACTTGGGCACGATTTGTACAGTTTGGTATCAAAGGTTTCATTTAAGCCGCCGAATAGTTTGCATACAGGACCCTCAAGCTTAATTTGGCTAAATATGCTTTTGAGTAGATGAGGAATTCCATTTTGGGTGTTTTCGCTTCCGGGTTGCAATTTTGAGCTCCGTCCTTTACTTCGAGAGATACGATTTTAATTTTTCGTAAATGACCATTGGCCATTTTTCGTTTTTTGGGTCGTCAAGAAAAGTTTGTGAGATATTTTTCATTCTCATTCTACACTATTTTACGCATAATATATGGAAGCTTGGAAATGGAAAACGTAGTACTTTCATGCTATAGCGGATAAAGAAAAATTATGTTTCGGATACCTCTATAATTAAAATAACAGATTAAAGAGAAGCATTTCAGTTGGTTGCCACGATAAACATTAGATGAGCAGCTCTAATCTAAATTGCGATTTTATTTTGCTTTATATTTTTCTCCATTTGGCGTGGTAAGAATTCAGCCAGTGAAATCTGCGGGGATTAACTCCATATAAAGCCGGAAGAGATAGGAATGCAATTTATCTCCCTTGTGAGCTAAAATTGGAATAAATCCCTTTCGATTCACACTTTATTCTTTCCAGATATAAAAGGTTATTAGTTTTGCGGTTCTCTGATGACCCGCACTCAAAATTGCAATAGTTAGATTTACGAATAAAGGAGAAAGCGCAAAGAACCGTCGGGTTTTTAATAGAGCACTACTAGAGCCATGAATTCTGAAACTTGTCTCCAAAGTTGTTAGTATTTGTCGCTAGATATAAAAGTTTTATCCGGGAACGAGTATCTGTGGAACGCCGGAGTTAGTAAGCAATAAGAGAAACTTTACAGAAAATGCAAAAATAACATCTTGAACAAAGCAAAATTAAATTAAGTTCGAGGAATAGTTAGTAGTGCAGTTCAATTTAAGTTTTGAAAGGAAAATAAACTGGAACATATACGGTCTGAAGCCTTAAGCAACAGGCAAATCTTGAAAACAAATTATAAAACATCCATTAATTGTTGCTTTACTGCTCATATTCACCAGAGAGAGAGAGAGAGGGAGAGAGAGAGAGAGGATGATAGAGAGTGGGGAGGGGCAATCATTTATTTTGCCCCTTTGAAATTTGTTTTGATGATACACACAGCTTTTATTTCCATTTTCGTTTCTCACGTTGCCCTGCTGGCTCAACGACGGTCCCTATCGGTCAGTGCAAACGCCAAAACCTGCCCGTTTTAAGTGCAAAAGCAGAACTAACGAAATCGTCGCAGATGCACCGCATGGCCGTTCGGAATGTTAATTACGCCCCAGTCGAGGGGATTAAGCAGTGTTGGGACACCTAATTTGTTAAAGAGCTTTATTCGGGCCCCACTTAGTGCCAGATCCGAGGGCCGTGGAACTCGTTTATTAATATCAACGTCGGGATAATTGTTTACGACTTACAAGCAGAAAAATGCAGTTTTATTTCATAAAATCATCAGATAAAAGGTGAATTTATAAATTATAAATTTTATGAAAATGTTGAAATGAATCATATGAAGTTGATTGACGCATACAGAGCAGCTCAAGTTTAAAGTTCGCTTCTTCCAAATCGGCTCTGATAATGTGCGCCCCAGTTGTGGACAGGAAGAAATTCCATTAAACCATGGCTTCGAAGTCCTGAAAACATTTCAGAATCTATTTCGACGATTGACGGAATGCACATTTACTATTACTGTAACTCATTTAAAAAATCCTTTAAATTTATTCAATACTAGTTTCTAACGAAAAACATATCAATCACACGACAGGAACTGAGGTTAAAGAAAAAGTGTTTTATTTTTCCTCATCTTGGTTATTTTACACGCCCAGTCTCATAAAATATTATGGCAGATTCCCTGAGGAAGACCTCAATAAAGGCCGAAACGTTAGCTATTTCACAAACGTGAAGTGTTGTTTATGTGTATATATAAGTGAAACTAAAGGAACCCTTTAATCCCGTCATAAAGGTTAACATGCATATTCACTATTACTGTAAGCAGAAGTAAAATGTTTTCATTCTAAAAATATTTTATATTATAAGCTTGTTAATTTTAGTCTTCTTGATTGAAGCTTTTTCTTAACTTTTTCTTAACGTCTTAGCGTTTAATCTTAACGATATAACATATCAGTTGATCCAAGAGGAGCCCTGATTAAAGTCCGATTTTTTCTCTTGCTTGATTGACTTGAACTAACCCCCAGTATCATAATTTGTTGTGGAACTAAATTTATTCTTTTATTTTTTTAAGAATCCATTCCTTTAGTGTTTTAAAAGACGATTATGCTCTCTAGGACTTAAGCACGCTTAAAATTAACATTTTTAACTTTAGGTATAGCATCTAATGATTAAAAGTGCAATAAAAAGTCCTTTAACCTTGTTATAAAAGTTAACATGCACCTTTACTATTACTGTAAGGAAAAATAAAATTTACTAATTTTAAAATTCTTTAACTTATAAAGTGTTTAATTCCAGTTTTCTTAGTTCAAACTTTTCCTTTTAAACTTAACGAAAAACATATCAATCAACACAAGCGGAGCTGAGATTAAAGTCCCATTGTCTTAATTTTTTCCTTTTAAAAATAATTTCACCTCCCTGTCTCGTAATATTTAGTAAAACTAAAATTATCCCTTTAATTCTTTTAAGTGTAGATATCCCTTTATTATTGAAAAATAATTGTCTTTAGTTTCCAATTATGCATAAACTTAAAACTTTTTAACTTTAGTTTTTAGCCAATTGAAGAAATAAAGTGACACTAATCAAAGCCCTTTAATCCCGCCATAAGCGTTAACATGCAAGTTTGTTATTACTGTAAGCAAAGAAAAAATGTACTCACTCAAATTCACTCATCCTAAAAATAATTTAAATTGTAAAGTGTTCATTTCTAGTTTCCTGCAGTTAAGTTTTTTCTTTTAATCTTAATGAAAAACACTACAGAAGAAAGAATCAAAGTCCGAGTGTATTATTGTTTTCTTCTTGCCAACTTATTTTGGATCCCGAATCTCATAATATATTATGGAACGAAAATTATCTCTTTTGTTAAAATGTCATTGATTAGTCATTGAAAAACAATAATTTTCTCTAAGACCCAAATATGCGTAAAGTTTTCACTTTAGGTTTTAGCTATTTGAGGAAATAAACCAATCCCTTAGTCTTGTTATAAAAGTTAACATGCGCCTTCACTGTTATTGAAAACAAAAATAGGATGTACTTATTCTAAAAAGTCTTTAAGTTGAAAGGTCTTTAGTTCTGGTTGCCTGGATTGCAATTTGTTCTTTTAATCTTGACTAAAAATATGTCAATAAGCACAACCGAAACCAGACTTAAGGTCCGAGCTTCATAATATGTTGTAGAAAGAAAACTATCCCTTTAATTCTTCAAAATCTATTCTTTTATTCCTTAAACAAATTTCCAGATCCCATACGACATATAAATCAACAGACCTTACTCTTTATTTTTTGCTCGTTTTTAAATTATTTTGTTCTCGCTGTCTCATAATATGTAGTGTAACTAAGATTATCCCTTGAATTTGTTTAAACCTATTCATTTGTTTAAAAAAAAATATTATTCTTTCTAGGTTCCAAATATGCATAAACTCAGAAATTTGTACCTTTAAGTTTTAGCTATGTGAAGAAAGAAAGTGAAACAAAACAATGCCCTTTAATTCCGGGATAAAGGTTAACATACACGTTCACTATTTCTGTAAACAAAAAGAAATTTGCTTACTCTAAAAAATGTTTTAAATTATAAAGTGTTCAATTCTACTTTATAGCTTTTCCTTTTAATCCGAACGAAAAACCAATCAACCAAGATAACAGGAGCCGAGAGTAAAGTCCGAGTGTCTTACCTTCTTCTCGTTTTTAAGATATTTTGAACCTCCATATATAACAGGTGCTGGAACAAAAAATTATCCTCTTATCCCCCTCAAGCTTAGGTTGAAATTTGCAGGAAAAAAAAAGAGAAACCGAGAAACCAATAAATTTAATTCATGAAAGCTAACATACGTACTATTATTGTAAGTAACACCGAATTTTACTTCATCTAAAAATGTTTTAAAATATAAGGAATTCAATACGAATCTTGCCTTTAAACTAACATATCAACCACCACAGCAGGAGTCGGGATTAAAAACCACTTGTTCGACTAGTTGTTTTCTCTTTGAACTTATTTGGCGTCAGTTTCATAATGTGTCCAAATATTTAGTAAAACTAAAATTAACTATTTAGTTCTTTCAAATGTAATCCTTTATTCTTAAAAAAATTATTATCTTTAGTTTAAAAATATGCATAGTTTTACCTATCTGAAGGAATAAATTGATACTAAACAAGGCCCTTTAATCCCGTCATAAGCGTTAACATGCATGTTTGCTATTACTGTAAGCAAAAAAAAAATTATTCTCTCAAATTCACTTTTAATCTTAACTAAAAACATATCAATCAGCACAACAGGAGCCGGGCTTAAGGTTCGAATTTAATATTATGTTGTGGAACGAAATATATCCTTTTAATCCTTCAAAACCTATTCCTTTAATCTTTAAAAAAGGTAATTCTCAATAGATCCCATATAACATATCAATCAACAGAACTTGGTCTTTGTTTTTTCATCCTTTTTAACTAATTTTGTTTCCCCTGTCTCATAATATGTAGTGTAACTGAAAATATCTCTTTAATTTTTTAAATCTATTCATTGGCTTTTTGAAAAAAAAACAATAATTATGTCTAGGTTCCAAATATGCATAAACTTAGAAATTTTTACCTTTAAGTTTTACCTATGTGAAGAAAGAAAGTGAAACTAAACAATGCCCTTTAATTCCGGGATAAAAGTTAACATAAGCGTTCACTATTTCTGTAAGCAAAAAGAAATTTGCTTACTCTAAAAAATGTTTTAAATTATAAAGTGTTCAATTCTAGTTTATAGCTTTTCCTTTTAATACGAACGAAAAACAAATCAACCAATAGAACAAGATCTGAGATTAAAGTCCGAGTGTCTTACCTTCTTCTCGTTTTTAAGATATTGTGAAGCCCCAATCTTATAACTTGTAGCGGAACTAAAATCATTCTCTTATCCCTTTAGTTGTTTAAAAAGACATAAACTATTTCGAGGGCGTAAATGTGCACATAAACGATTAGAGCCTATATTTTTACCTTCTTTTGAAACGTTAGTTTTATATTTAATGCACTCGAAACTATCCATTTAATCCGTCTCAATCTTAGGTTTAGCTGTCTGCAAAGAAAAAGAGAAACTAAACAAAGTTCTTTAATTCATGAAAGCTAATATATTTATGTTCTACTATTGTAAGTAAAAACGAATTTTACTTATTCTAAAAATATTTTAAAACGGAAGAAATTACATTGGAATATTTCTTTTAAACTAACATATCAATCACCACAGCAAGGGCCGAAAAAACTATATTTTTTTCCAAGGTAACATACACGTTCTCTATTGCTGTAAGTAAAAGTTACATTTTCTCATTTTTTTTTTATTATAAAGTGTCCAATTATAGTTTCATGGATAGCTTCTCCTTTTAACCCTACCAAAAAACGTATCAATCAATAAGATAGGAGCCGGGATGAAAAACTGGGTGTCTCTATTTTTTGACCTTTTTTAACTACTTTTGAACCTTCAGTCTCATGGTAAGTTGAGGAACTAAAACTGTACCTTTAGTTCTTTAAACTCAGATCTCTAAGTTCTTAAAAAAAGCAATAATTTTGTCTAAAACTTAAAATATGCATAAACTTAACTTTAAATAAATGAACAAGAAAGTAAAAAATGCCCTTTAATTCCCTCATAAAAGTTAACATGCAACTTCAATCATCTATAAGCTGTTTTCAACTAACCATAATTATTCGTCACATTTTGGGTGCTAATGATGGCCTAACCGGTCCGCCAAAAAGTAAAGAATCGCTGATAAGAACTTGAATGAGTGATGATCATATACTTACTATCTAAGACATTAAAAAATAGGGGTGTTACATTCTTCTTTTCAAAACAATAATAATCTACTAAAAGTTTACCTTAAGCCCTTTTCTGAATAAAATAAATCGGCCACATTTTTTACTCCACAAATCGCTGCTCGAAATGCAAAAGTTCCATCTCTGACCCAAATGCGGTAAAATTTCAAACCGAATTTAAAGTCCGCGATATAAAACTTAGTTGCATTTCAACGCAAGCGATTCCAATTTGCGAGAAAACCGCATAAATATTTGGTTTAATCTGGCCAGCCAATCGCAAACCGGAATTTATTCGGCCGTGTCAACAGCACATCGTAAACCGCGAGAGAATTCGAGTACAAATTTCCGCAGCAGAATAAACCAAGTGATAGTTGTTTATAGATATTATACCATTTAGAGTGTTAATTTATATTACATGTAACAACTTTTTTTTTTCTTTCAGGTGAGGTGGAACGGTTGCTCCGGGAATACACTCAGAACCAGGAGATGGTGCGCAACATCGGCTCTCACTACTACCAAATCATCTATCCGGTGCAGTTGCGCCAGCACAAGAAGATGGGCATCAGCACCAGGGAGATAGGGTCGTCTAAGGTACGCAAAGCGAGGAGTTCGGTATGTCACTGCACATTTCATCCCATTTTCACACAACTTTTCTTAACTGTATCGACATTGCATGTCAGCTTTGCGCGAGAAAGAGACAAAAGCGCACCACACACAGTGCGCTGCGTGGTGGATGAAAGAAACACCAATTATTGTTCTAACGGTCTACATTGTAGGTCACCTTTGTGCGAGAAAGAGATGAAAGCGCGCCACACAATGCACGGTATGGTGCGTGAAAGAGAAGAAAGCGCAAGCGATGCATGAAAAAGACGAAGGCGTACCACACAATGCAGTGTGTGGCTCGTGGAACAAATCAAAGAGCACCGCACACTGCACTGTGTGTTCAGTTTTCCTAACGGTCTATATTGTAAGTAGGTTTTGTGAGAGAAAGAGATGAAAGCGCGCCATACAGTGCACTGTGTGTTACATAAAAGAGACGAAAATCTGTCCACGATTACATGTCAGTTTTGTACGAGAAAGAGACGAAAGCGCACCATACAGTGCATGGGTAAAAGAAACACCAATTCTCCTAATAGTCTACATTGAATGTCAGCTTTGTGCTAGAAAGAGACAAAAGCGCGCCACACAATGCACGGTGTGGTGCGTGAAAAAGAAGAAAGCGCATCACACAGTGCGCTGTATGATGCGTAAAAAAGACGAAGGCGTACAACACAATGCAGTGTGTGGCGTGTGGAACAAATCAAAGAGCACCGCACACTGCACTGTGTGTTCAGTTTTCCTAACGGTCCACATTGTCTGTCAGTTTTGTGAGAGAAGGAGATAAAAACGCGCCATACAGTGCACTGTGTGTTACACAAAAGAGACGAAAAACTGTCCACGATTACATGTCAGTTTTCTACGAGAAAGAGACGAAAGCGCGCCATACAGTGCACTGTGCATGGGTAAAAGAAACACCAATTTTCCTAATAGTCTACATTGTGTGTCAGCTTTGTGCTAGAAAGAGACAAAAGCGCGCCACACAATGCACGGTGTGGTGCGTGAAAAAGAAGAAAGCGCATCACACAGTGCGCCGTATGATGCGTAAAAAAGACGAAGGCGTACAACACAATGCAGTGTGTGGCGTGTGGAACAAATCAAAGAGCACCGCACACTGCACTGTGTGTTCAGTTTTCCTAACGGTCTACATTGTCTGTCAGTTTTGTGAGAGAAGGAGATAAAAGCGCGCCATACAGTGCACTGTGTGTTACACAAAAGAGACGAAAAACTGTCCACGATTACATGTCAGTTTTCTACGAAAAAGAGACGAAAGCGCACCATACAGTGCGATGCGCGGTGGGTGAAAGAAACACCAATTATTGTTCTAACGGTCTACATTGTATGTCAGCTTTGTGCAAGAAAGAGAAAAAAGCGCGCCACACAATGCACGGTGTGGTGCGTGAAAGAGAAGAAAACGCATCACACAGTGCGCTGTATGATGCGTGAAAAAGACGAAGGCGTACCACACAATGCAGTGTGTGGCGCGTGGAACAAATCAAAGAGCACCGCACACTGCACTGTGTGTTCAGTTTTCCTAACGGTCTACATTTTCTGTCAGTTTTGTGGGAGAAAGAGATAAAAGCGCGCCATACACTGTGTGTTACACAAAAGAGACGAAAAACTGTCCACGATTACATGTCAGTTTTCTACGAGAAAGAGACGAAAGCGCACCATACAGTGCACTGTGCATGGGTAAAAGAAACACCAATTTTCCTAATAGTCTATATTGTATGTCAGCTTTGTGCTAGAAAGAGACAAAAGCGCGCCACACAATGCACGGTGTGGTGCGTGAAAGAGAAGAAAGCGCATCACACAGTGCGCTGTATGATGCGTGAAAAAGACGAAGGCGTACAACACAATGCAGTGTGTGGCGTGTGGAACAAATCAAAGAGCACCGCACACTGCACTGTGTGTTCAGTTTTCCTAACGGTCTACATTGTCTGTCAGTTTTGTGAGAGAAGGAGATAAAAGCGCGCCATACAATGCATTGTGTGTTACACAAAAGAGACGAAAAACTGTCCACGATTACATGTCAGTTTCGTACGAGAAAGAGACGAAAGCGCACCATACAGTGCACTGTGCATGGGTAAAAGAAACACCAATTCTCCTAATAGTCTACATTGAATGTCAGCTTTGTGCTAGAAAGAGACAAAAGCGCGCCACACAATGCACGGTGTGGTGCGTGAAAAAGAAGAAAGCGCATCACACAGTGCGCTGTATGATGCGTAAAAAAGACGAAGGCGTACAACACAATGCAGTGTGTGGCGTGTGGAACAAATCAAAGAGCACCGCACACTGCACTGTGTGTTCAGTTTTCCTAACGGTCCACATTGCCTGTCACTTTTGTGAGAGAAGGAGATAAAAGCGCGCCATACAGTGCACTGTGTGTTACACAAAAGAGACGAAAAACTGTCCACGATTACATGTCAGTTTTCTACGAGAAAGAGACGAAAGCGCACCATACAGTGCACTGTGCATGGGTAAAAGAAACACCAATTTTCCTAATAGTCTATATTGTATGTCAGCTTTGTGCTAGAAAGAGACAAAAGCGCGCCACACAATGCACGGTGTGGTGCGTGAAAGAGAAGAAAGCGCATCACACAGTGCGCTGTATGATGCGTGAAAAAGACGAAGGCGTACCACACAATGCAGTGGGTGGCGTGTGGAGCAAATCAAAGAGCACCGCACACTGCACTGTGTGTTCAGTTTTCCTAACGGTGTACACTGTATGTCAGTTTTGTGAGAGAAAGAGATAAAAGCGCGTCATACAGTGCACTGTGTGTTACACAAAACAGACGAAAAACTGTCCACGATTACATGTAAGTTTTGTACGAAAAAGAGACGAAAGCGCGCCATACAATGCACTGTGCATGGGTAAAACAAACACCAATTTTCCTAATAGTCTACATTGTATGTCAGCTTTGTGCTAGAAAGAGGCAAAAACGCGCCACACAATGCAGGGTGTGGTGCGTGAAAGAGAAGAAAGTGCATCACACAGTGCGCTGTATGATGCGTGAAAAAGACGAAGGCGTACCACACAATACAGTGTGTGGCTCGTGGAACAAATCAAAGAGCATGGCACACTGCACTGTGTGTTCAGTTTTCCTAACGGTCTACATTGTATGTTAGTTTTGTGAGAGAAGGAGATAAAAGCGCGCCATACAGTGCACTGTGTGTTACCCAAAAGAGACGAAAAACTGTCCACGATCACATGTCAGTTTTCTACGAGAAAGGGACGAAAGCGCGCCATACAGTGCACTGTGCATGGGTAAAAGAAACACCAATTTTCCTAATAGTCTACATTGTGTGTCAGCTTTGTGCTAGAAAGAGACAAAAGCGCGCCACACAATGCACGGTGTGGTGCGTGAAAAAGAAGAAAGCGCATCACACAGTGCGCCGTATGATGCGTAAAAAAGACGAAGGCGTACAACACAATGCAGTGTGTGGCGTGTGGAACAAATCAAAGAGCACCGCACACTGCACTGTGTGTTCAGTTTTCCTAACGGTCTACATTGTCTGTCAGTTTTGTGAGAGAAGGAGATAAAAGCGCGCCATACAGTGCACTGCGTGTTACACAAAAGAGACGAAAAACTGTCCACGATTACATGTCAGTTTTCTACGAAAAAGAGACGAAAGCGCACCATACAGTGCGCTGCGCGGTGGGTGAAAGAAACACCAATTATTGTTCTAACGGTCTACATTGTATGTCAGCTTTGTGCAAGAAAGAGACAAAAGCGCGCCACACAATGCACGGTGTGGTGCGTGAAAGAGAAGAAAACGCATCACACAGTGCGCTGTATGATGCGTGAAAAAGACGAAGGCGTACCACACAATGCAGTGTGTGGCGCGTGGAACAAATCAAAGAGCACCGCACACTGCACTGTGTGTTCAGTTTTCCTAACGGTCTACATTTTCTGTCAGTTTTGTGGGAGAAAGAGATAAAAGCGCGCCATACACTGTGTGTTACACAAAAGAGACGAAAAACTGTCCACGATTACATGTCAGTTTTCTACGAGAAAGAGACGAAAGCGCACCATACAGTGCACTGTGCATGGGTAAAAGAAACACCAATTTTCCTAATAGTCTATATTGTATGTCAGCTTTGTGCTAGAAAGAGACAAAAGCGCGCCACACAATGCACGGTGTGGTGCGTGAAAGAGAAGAAAGCGCATCACACAGTGCGCTGTATGATGAGTGAAAAAGACGAAGGCGTACAACACAATGCAGTGTGTGGCGTGTGGAACAAATCAAAGAGCACCGCACACTGCACTGTGTGTTCAGTTTTCCTAACGGTCTACATTGTCTGTCAGTTTTGTGAGAGAAGGAGATAAAAGCGCGCCATACAGTGCATTGTGTGTTACACAAAAGAGACGAAAAACTGTCCACGATTACATGTCAGTTTTATACGAGAAAGAGACGAAACCGCGCCATAAAGTGCACTGTGCATGGGTAAAAGAAACACCAATTTTCCTAATAGTCTACATTGTATGTCAGCTTTGTGCTAGAAAGAGACAAAAGCGCGCCACACAATGCACGGTGTGGTGCGTGAAAGAGAAGAAAGCGCATCACACAGTGCGCTGTATGATGCGTGAAAAAGACGAAGGCGTACCACACAATGCGGTGGGTGGCGTGTGGAGCAAATCAAAGAGCACCGCACACTGCACTGTGTGTTCAGTTTTCCTAACGGTCTATATTGTATGTCAGTTTTGTGAGAGAAAGAGATAAAAGCGCGCCATACAGTGCACTGTGTGTTAAACAAAAGAGACGAAAAACTGTCCACGATTACATGTCAGTTTTGTACGAGAAAGAGACGAAAGCGCACCATACAGTACACTGTGCATGGGTGAAAGAAACACCAATTTTCCTAATAGTCTACATTGTATTTCAGCTTTGTGCTAGAAAGAGACAAAAGCGCGCCACACAATGCATGGTGTGGTGCGTGAAAGAGACGACATGGGTGAAAGAAACAGCAATTTTCCTAATAGTCTACATTGTATGTCAGCTTTGTGCTAGAAAGAGACAAAAGCGCGTCACACAATGCATGGTGTGGTGTGTGAAAGAGACGAAAGCGCACTAAACACTGCACGGTGCGGTGCGAGATGAAAGAGACAAAAGGGCACCACATAGTGCACTGAGTTGTGCACGGAGGAGATAAAAGCGCACCACACAGTGCACGGTGTGGTGCGTGAAAGAGGCAAAAGCGCACTACACAGTGTACTGTGACACCAATTCATCTAACGGTCTACATTTCTAGTCAGCTTTTTGCGAGAAAGAGACAAAGCGCGCCACACAATGCACGGTGTGGTGCGTGAAAGAGACGAAAGCGCACTAAACAGTGCACGGTGCGGTGCGTGGTGAAAGAGACAAAAGCGCACCACATAGTGCACTGAGTTGTGCACGGAGGAGATAAAAGCGCACCACACAGTGCACTGTGTAGTGGATGAAAGAGACACCAATTCTCCTAACGATCTACATTGTATGTCAGCTTTGTGCGAGAAAGAGACAAGCGCGCCACACAATGCACGATGTGGTGCGTGAAAGAGAAGAAAGCGCATCACACAGTGCGCTGTATGATGCGTGAAAAAGACGAAGGCGTACCACACAATGCGGTGGGTGGCGTGTGGAGCAAATCAAAGAGCACCGCACACTGCACTGTGTGTTCAGTTTTCCTAACGGTCTATATTGTATGTCAGTTTTGTGAGAGAAAGAGATAAAAGCGCGCCATACAGTGCACTGTGTGTTAAACAAAAGAGACGAAAAACTGTCCACGATTACATGTCAGTTTTGTACGAGAAAGAGACGAAAGCGCACCATACAGTACACTGTGCATGGGTGAAAGAAACACCAATTTTCCTAATAGTCTACATTGTATTTCAGCTTTGTGCTAGAAAGAGACAAAAGCGCGCCACACAATGCATGGTGTGGTGCGTGAAAGAGACGACATGGGTGAAAGAAACAGCAATTTTCCTAATAGCCTACATTGTATGTCAGCTTTGTGCTAGAAAGAGACAAAAGCGCGTCACACAATGCATGGTGTGGTGTGTGAAAGAGACGAAAGCGCACTAAACACTGCACGGTGCGGTGCGAGATGAAAGAGACAAAAGGGCACCACATAGTGCACTGAGTTGTGCACGGAGGAGATAAAAGCGCACCACACAGTGCACGGTGTGGTGCGTGAAAGAGGCAAAAGCGCACTACACAGTGTACTGTGACACCAATTCATCTAACGGTCTACATTTCTAGTCAGCTTTTTGCGAGAAAGAGACAAAGCGCGCCACACAATGCACGGTGTGGTGCGTGAAAGAGACGAAAGCGCACTAAACAGTGCACGGTGCGGTGCGTGGTGAAAGAGACAAAAGCGCACCACATAGTGCACTGAGTTGTGCACGGAGGAGATAAAAGCGCACCACACAGTGCACTGTGTAGTGGATGAAAGAGACACCAATTCTCCTAACGATCTACATTGTATGTCAGCTTTGTGCGAGAAAGAGACAAGCGCGCCACACAATGCACGATGTGGTGCGTGAAAGAGAAGAAAGCGCATCACACAGTGCACTGCATGCTGCGTGAAAATGACAAAGGCGTACCACACAATGCACTGTGTGGCGGGTGGAACAGATGAAACCCACCATAGGGTGCACTGTGTGGTGGGTGAAAGATATATCAGTTTTCCTAACGGTCTACATTGTATGTCAGTTATGCGCGAGAAGAAGATAAAAGCACGCCCTATAGTGCACTGTGAGTTACGAAAAAGATACGAAAAACTATCTACATTGCTTGTCAGTTTTGTGCGAGAAAGAGACGAAACCGCACCACACACTGCACTGTGTGGGCCTGAAAAAAACACCACTCTTCTTAATGTTTACATTGCATATCAGCCTTGTGCGAAAAAGAGACGAAAGCCCTCTACATAATGCACTGTGTGTTGTTAAATAAGGAAAAACCGATGCGTGTGGTCCATAGAGTAGCTTTCAGCTAATCAATTTGGCGATAACATTTTGCATCAAATATGGACTAAGTCTATTGAATTTGCTTCACTTGGTAATCACAAATAACCGAAGAGTCTTTCAGTCTTTAAGCCCTTATCACGAGTTCCAATTTAATCATCTATATCTCGCTACATTCGGCCAATTTTAATTACTAGTAGGGAGCTCATTCAGATACACCTACTCCAGCGGTTATTCGTATTTTCGAATTGCTGCGATGAATGCATATAAAAGGTGGAATTTTGCCCATAATTTTTGATGTTTTAACCGAAACATGATATAATAGAAAATAAAAAATAACTCTGCAATCGGATTAAAATCGGCTGTTTTTAAGTGCTAATGGGAGTACGTTATGTTATTTAAATGCCTTTAAAATGTGTTTGCCATGGCTTTTTATTCATAATTTTTTTTATTTTAGAGTGAGATTTTTCCTTCCACTCCTTCTTTAGGGCTTTTTACCCTTTGTGTAGTAACCTAAAACACAATTTGTTTAATATAGCAGACCCTTTTATAAGAAGGGTAAATTAAACATCTCAGCTTGTTCACATAGAATAATTAAACAGCTGTTTGTTGGCCTGTGGAGGTCAGCTTCTAAGAATCCTTGGAGGAATTTCGCCAAAAAAATTCCTTATTTAACCTCTTGTTTTAAAAAGGGCCATAAACCTCGTCAAAGGGCGTAATTCGCCGAAGCTATTTGAAATTATGCCGTCACGGAGTGCCCGTTTTCCGCTTCCGGCCTCTTGCAATTTATTATTAGAAAGCCTTATCTAACGTCCGAAGTTGGCCCTAAGTTTGGTTAAAGTTACATTAAATTATTTTTAGAGTGTTAAGGTTTATGGGCCGAAAGTCCTCTCAAAGAGATAATAGGGGACAAGGGGCACTTCTGGTGTATTAGAGAGCACATTCCGATGTCGGAAGTATTCACTAGCCTATTTACGTTGCAACGACGCAACAGCTTTGAGAATAATATCTAAGGAAATAATAAAGTTTGGGAATATCTCAAGAACGGTTGTAGGTTGAAAAAAAATTTCTATTCCATCGTTTTACTTGCAAAAATGTAGCTGAAAATGAGTACAAACTTCATGGGTCGGTTTTTGAAAATAAGAATGTTGGAGAAGATCTCGGTAACGATTGGAGTTTGCTCGAAAGAGTAAAAAATTTAGCTGAAAATGTGTTCAAAGTTTCTGGGTCGACTTTTTTAAAACATTAATGTTGGAAAATATCTCGAGAATGGCTGGAGCTTAAAAAAAATTATTCGGTAGTTTGACGTGGGCAAAGTTGGAGAATATCTCGAGAATGGGTAAAAAAAAAATTTCTGTCGTATTATTTGGAAAAAAAAAGTTGGCTGAAAACAAATAGAAAAAATGTAATTTGTTGTTAAACTTTATGGGCAGGTTAACCTTTCTTTTTTAAAATTAGACAGTTGGAGAATATCTCCAGAACTGTTAAAGCTGGGAAAACATTTCTATTCCATCGTTTTGCTTGAAAAAAGTTAGCTGAAAATGAGTATAAACCTTATGCCCCCTTATGCCTACCTATCTTGGAAAATAACAAAGTCTGAGAATATTTCGAGAATGGTTGGAGTTGGGAGAAAAACATTACTTTTCTTGGAAAAAGTTACCTTAAATTGGGTACAAACTCCATGGCTAGATCTAAATTTTGAGAATTTCTCGAGAACGGTTGGAGCTGGAAAAAAGGATTTTATTCCATCGTTTCACTTGAAAAAAAGTAGCTGAAAATGAGTACCTACAATGTTTAAAGTGCGATTTTTTAAAGTAACAAAGGTTGAGAATATCTAGCCAATGGTTGGAGCATGAAAAAAAAATTATTTTGGCGTTGTTCTTTGAAAAAGTTACCTGAAATTGATTATAAACTCCATGGCTAGATCTTTGACTATAACAAATTTTGAGAATATCTCGAAAATGGCTGGAGCTTGAAAAATAATTCTATTCCATTGTTCCATCGCTTGACTTAAGCAAAAAAAAAATCTTAAAATTAGTACAAAGTTTACAGGTCGATGTATTAAAGTAACAAAGTTTGAGAATGTTTCGAGAATGGTTGGAGTTCGGAAAAAAATTTATTTTACTTGGAGAAAGTTATCTGAAATTTTGTATAAACTCCTAGATCTAAATTTTGAGAATATCTCGAGAACGGTTGGGCTGGAAAAAAAAATTTCATTCCGTCGTTTCACTTGAAAAAAAGTAGCTGAGAATGAGTACAAAGTTTAAAGTGCGATTTTTTAAAGTAACAAAGTTTGAGAATATCTCGAGAATGGTTGGTGTATGGAAAAAAAATAGTTTTGTCATTTTACTTGGAGAAAGTTACCTGAAATTGAATATAAACTCCATTGCTAGATCTTTGGCGATAACAAATTTTACTCGAAAACAGTTGGAGCTGGAAAAAATAATTTTATACAGTCGTTTCACTTAAAAAAAAGAAATAGCTGACAATGAGTACAAATTTTAAATGTCGATTTTTTAAAGTAACAAAGTTTGAGAATTGGAAAAACTTTTGCTCAGAAATCCCCTAAGTGTCGATTTTCAAAAGTAATAAAGTTTGAAAATATCTCGGGATCGGTTAGAGCTGGAAAAACATTTTTTATTCTGTCGTTTGACTTGAGAAAATTTGGCTGAAAAGAGTATAAAATTTATGGGCCGATTTTTGAAAACAAAAATATTGGAGAATATTTCGAGAAAGAATGGCGTATATTTGGTAAAATATCGCCACAGGGCGACAAACTTGATTTGTCGATTTTTAAAAGTAACAGATTTTGAGAGTGTGCATCTCGAAAACGGTTGGAGCTGGAAAAAAACAACTCGGTCGTTTTACTTGGAAAAAATTAGCTGAAAAAGAATACAAATTTTGTGGCCAATTTTCAATAATTTCAAAGTTGGAGAACATCTCGGGAGTGGTTGGAGCTACGAAAAATATTATTCCGTCGTATGACTTGGACAAGTTGCTCAGATCTGACCCCCTAAGTGTCGATTTTCAAAAGTAATAAAGTTTGAGAATATCTCGGGATCGGCTAGAGCTGGAAAATCATTTTTTTATTCTGTCATTTTACTTGAGAAAATTTGGCTGAAAAGAGTATAAAATTTATGGGCCGATTTTTGAAAACAAAAATATTGGAGACTATTTCGAGAATGAATGGCGTATAGTAAAATATTACAAGCACAAAGCGACAAACCTCATTCGTCGATATTTAAAGGTAACAAATTTTGAGAGTATGTATTTCGAAAACGGTTAGAGCTGAAAAAAAAACTAATCGGTCGTTTTACTTGAAAAAAAAAATAGCTGAAAACAAATACAAATTTTGTGGCCACTTTTCAATACTTCTAAAGTTGGAGAACATCTCGTGAGTGGTTGGAGCTGCGAAAAAAATTATTCCGTCGTATTACTTGCACAAATTGCTCAGATCTGACCCCCTAAGTGTCGATTTTCAAAAGTAATAATGTTTGAGAATATCTCGGGATCGGTTAGAGCTGGAAAATCATTTTTTATTCTGTCGCTTTATTTGAGAAAATTTGGCTAAAAAGAGTAAAAAATTTAAGGGCCAATTTTTGTAAACAAAAATATTGGAGAATATTTCGAGAAAGAATGGCGTATATTTGGTAAAATATCGCCACAGGGCGACAAACTTCATTTGTCGATTTTTAAAAATAACAGATTTTGAGAGTGTGTATCTCGAAAACGGTTGAAGCTGGAAAAAACAACTCGGTCGTTTTACTTGAAAAAAATTAGCTGAAAACGAATTCAAATTTTGTGGCCAATTTTCAATACTTCTAAAGTTGGAGAACATCTCGGGAGTGGTTGGAGCTGCGAAAAAAATTATTCCGTCGTATTACTTGGACAAATTGCTCAGATCTGACCCCCTAAGTGTCGATTTTCAAAAGTAATAAAATTTGAGAATATCTCGATATCGGTTAGAGCTGGAAAATCATTTTTTTATTCTGTCGTTTGACTTGAGAAAATTTGGCTGAAAAGAGTATAAAGTTTATGGGCCGATTTTTGAAAGCAAAAATATTGGAGAATATTTCGAGAAAGAATCGCGTATATTTGGTAAAATATTGCAAGCACAAAGCGACAACCTTCATTTGCCGATTTTTAAAAGTAACAGATTTTGAGAGTATGTATCTCGAAAACGATTGTAGCTGGAAAAAAAACTACTCGGTCGTTTTACTTGAAAAAATTAGCTGAAAACGAATAAAAATCTTGTGGCCAATTTTCAATAATTTCAAAGTTGGAGAACATCTCGGGAGTGGTTGGAGCTGCGAGAAAAATTATTCCGTCGTATTACTTGGACAAATTGCTCAGATCTGACCCAATAAGTGTCGATTTTCAAAAGTAATAAAATTTGAGAATATCTCGGGATCGGTTAGAGCTGGCAAATAATTTTTTATTCTGTCGCTTTACTTGAGAAAATTTGGCTAAAAAGAGTATAAAATTTATGGGCCGATTTTTGAAAACACAAATATTGGAGAATATTTCGAGAAAGAATGGCGTATAATTGGTAAAATATCGCCACAGGGCGACAAACTTGATTTGTCGATTTTTAAAAGTAACAGATTTTGAGAGTGTGCATCTCGAAAACGGTTGGAGCTGGAAAAAAACAACTCGGCCGTTTTACTTGAAAAAAAAAAAGCTGAAAACGAATGCAAATTTTGTGGCCAATTTTTAATACTTCTAAAGTTGGAGAACATCTCGGGAGTGGTTGGAGCTGCGAAAAAAATTATTCCGTCGTATTACTTGGACAAATTGCTCAGATCTGACCCCCTAAGTGTCGATTTTCAAAAGTAATAAAATTTGAGAATATCTCGATATCGGTTAGAGCTGGAAAATCATTTTTTTATTCTGTCGTTTGACTTGAGAAAATTTGGCTGAAAAGAGTATAAAGTTTATGGGCCGATTTTTGGAAGCAAAAATATTGGAGAATATTTCGAGAAAGAATCGCGTATATTTGGTAAAATATTGCAAGCACAAAGCGACAACCTTCATTTGCCGATTTTTAAAAGTAACAGATTTTGAGAGTATGTATCTCGAAAACGATTGGAGCTGGAAAAAAAAACTACTCGGTCGTTTTACTTGAAAAAATTAGCTGAAAACGAATACAAATTTTGTGGCCAATTTTTAATACTTCTAAAGTTGGAGAACATCTCGGGAGTGGTTGGAGCTGCGAAAAAAAATTTCCGTCGTATTACTTGGACAAATTGCTCAGATCTGACCCCCTAAGTGTCGATTTTCAAAAGTAATAAAATTTGAGAATATCTCGATATCGGTTAGAGCTGGAAAATCATTTTTTTATTCTGTCGTTTGACTTGAGAAAATTTGGCTGAAAAGAGTATAAAGTTTATGGGCCGATTTTTGAAAGCAAAAATATTGGAGAATATTTCGAGAAAGAATCGCGTATATTTGGTAAAATATTGCAAGCACAAAGCGACAACCTTCATTTGCCGATTTTTAAAAGTAACAGATTTTGAGAGTATGTATCTCGAAAACGATTGTAGCTGAAAAAAAAAACTACTCGGTCGTTTTACTTGAAAAAATTAGCTGAAAACGAATAAAAATCTTGTGGCCAATTTTCAATAATTTCAAAGTTGGAGAACATCTCGGGAGTGGTTGGAGCTGCGAAAAAAATTATTCCGTCGTATTACTTGGACAAATTGCTCAGATCTGACCCAATAAGTGTCGATTTTCAAAAGTAATAAAATTTGAGAATATCTCGGGATCGGTTAGAGCTGGCAAATAATTTTTTATTCTGTCGCTTTACTTGAGAAAATTTGGCTAAAAAGAGTATAAAATTTATGGGCCGATTTTTGAAAACACAAATATTGGAGAATATTTCGAGAAAGAATGGCGTATATTTGGTAAAATATCGCCACAGGGCGACAAACTTCATTTGTCGATTTTTAAAAGTAACAGATTTTGAGAGTGTGTATCTCGAAAACGGTTGGAGCTAGAAAAAAACAACTCGGCCGTTTTACTTGAAAAAAAAAAAGCTGAAAACGAATACAAATTTTGTGGCCAATTTTTAATACTTCTAAAGTTGGAGAACATCTCGGGAGTGGTTGGAGCTGCGAAAAAAATTATTCCGTCGTATTACTTGGACAAGTTGCTCAGATCTGACCCCCTAAGTGTCGATTTTCAAAAGTAATAATGTTTGAGAATATCTCGATATCGGTTAGAGCTGGAAAATCATTTTTTTATTCTGTCGTTTTCTTGAGAAAGTTTGGCTGAAAAGAGTATACAGTTTAAGGGCCGATTTTTGAAAACAAAAATATTGGAGATACTTCGAGAATGAATGACGTACAAAAGTAACAAATTTTGAGAGTATGTATCTTGAAAACGGTTGGAGCTGGAAAAAAAAACAACTCGATCGTTTTACTTGAAAAAAATTAGCTGAAAACGAATACAAATTTTGTGGCCAATTTTCAATACTTTGGTCTAAAGTTGGAGAATATCTCGGGAGTGGTTGAAACTGCGAAAAAATTATTCCGTCGTATTAGTTGGACAAATTGCTCAGATCTGACCCCCTAAGTGTCGATTTTCAAAAGTAATAATGTTTGAGAATATCTCGATATCGGTTAGAGCTGGAAAATCATTTTTTTATTCTGTCGTTTGACTTGAGAAAATTTGGCTGAAAAGAGTATAAAGTTTATGGGCCGATTTTTGAAAGCAAAAATATTGGAGAATATTTCGAGAAAGAATCGCGTATATTTGGTAAAATATTGCAAGCACAAAGCGACAACCTTCATTTGCCGATTTTTAAAAGTAACAGATTTTGAGAGTATGTATCTCGAAAACGATTGTAGCTGGAAAAAAAAACTACTCGGTCGTTTTACTTGAAAAAATTAGCTGAAAACGAATAAAAATCTTGTGGCCAATTTTCAATAATTTCAAAGTTGGAGAACATCTCGGGAGTGGTTGGAGCTGCGAAAAAAATTATTCCGTCGTATTACTTGGACAAATTGCTCAGATCTGACCCAATAAGTGTCGATTTTCAAAAGTAATAAAATTTGAGAATATCTCGGGATCGGTTAGAGCTGGCAAATAATTTTTTATTCTGTCGCTTTACTTGAGAAAATTTGGCTAAAAAGAGTATAAAATTTATGGGCCGATTTTTGAAAACACAAATATTGGAGAATATTTCGAGAAAGAATGGCGTATATTTGGTAAAATATCGCCACAGGGCGACAAACTTCATTTGTCGATTTTTAAAAGTAACAGATTTTGAGAGTGTGTATCTCGAAAACGGTTGGAGCTAGAAAAAAACAACTCGGCCGTTTTACTTGAAAAAAAAAGCTGAAAACGAATACAAATTTTGTGGCCAATTTTTAATACTTCTAAAGTTGGAGAACATCTCGGGAGTGGTTGGAGCTGCGAAAAAAATTATTCCGTCGTATTACTTGGACAAGTTGCTCAGATCTGACCCCCTAAGTGTCGATTTTCAAAAGTAATAATGTTTGAGAATATCTCGATATCGGTTAGAGCTGGAAAATCATTTTTTTATTCTGTCGTTTTCTTGAGAAAGTTTGGCTGAAAAGAGTATACAGTTTAAGGGCCGATTTTTGAAAACAAAAATATTGGAGATACTTCGAGAATGAATGACGTACAAAAGTAACAAATTTTGAGAGTATGTATCTTGAAAACGGTTGGAGCTGGAAAAAAAAACAACTCGATCGTTTTACTTGAAAAAAATTAGCTGAAAACGAATACAAATTTTGTGGCCAATTTTCAATACTTTGGTCTAAAGTTGGAGAATATCTCGGGAGTGGTTGAAACTGCGAAAAAATTATTCCGTCGTATTAGTTGGACAAATTGCTCAGATCTGACCCCCTAAGTGTCGATTTTCAAAAGTAATAATGTTTGAGAATATCTCGATATCGGTTAGAGCTGGAAAATCATTTTTTATTCTGTCATTTTACTTGAGAAAATTTGGCTGAAAAGAGTATAAAATTTATGGGCCGATTTTTGAAAACAAAAATATTGGAGACTATTTCGAGAATGAATGGCGTATAGTAAAATATTACAAGCACAAAGCGACAAACCTCATTCGTCGATATTTAAAGGTAACAAATTTTGAGTGTATGTATCTCGAAAAAGGTTAGAGCTGAAAAAAAACTACTCGGTCGTTTTACTTGAAAAAAAAAATAGCTGAAAACGAATACAAATTTTGTGGCCACTTTTCAATACTTCTAAAGTTGGAGAACATCTCGTGAGTGGTTGGAGCTGCGAAAAAAATAATTCCGTCGTATTACTTGGACAAATTGCTCAGATCTGACCCAATAAGTGTCGATTTTCAAAAGTAATAAAATTTGAGAATATCTCGGGATCGGTTAGAGCTGGAAAATCATTTTTTATTCTGTCGCTTTACTTGAGAAAATTTGGCTAAAAAGAGTAAAAAATTTATGGGCCAATTTTTGTAAACAAAAATATTGGAGAATATTTCGAGAAAGAATGGCGTATATTTGGTAAAATATCGCCACAGGGCGACAAACTTCATTTGTCGATTTTTAAAAATAACAGATTTTGAGAGTGTGTATCTCGAAAACGGTTGAAGCTAGAAAAAACAACTCGGTCGTTTTACTTGAAAAAAATTAGCTGAAAACGAATTCAAATTTTGTGGCCAATTTTCAATACTTCTAAAGTTGGAGAACATCTTGAGAGTGGTTGGAGCTGCGAAAAAAATATGGGGGTTTAAACAAAGTCACAAATTTTACACATTAGTGCGAAACAAAAACTTATACTTTCGGATTTTCATATTAATAATTGCACAAAGTGTAAATCTCAAAAACTTATCAGACTGTGAGGGCTTACACTATCGGTCCAGATCTATTTTTTAGGGCTTTCATTCCGTGCTTTAATGAAATTTCGTCCTAACTCTTGTCCACAACCGGGACGGACATTAACAAAGGGGAGAGAACAGCCAATGGACGACGAAGATCCGACCACTGAACGCTCTATTGTATTTGTACTTTCACTGCCACCCTGAAGGGCGAGAGGCTGAAGTGGAGTTGCTTGACAGAAAAACTTTGAAATGTGTTTAGTATCACGTAATCGTGATATTAAGAGAATTTCAACTTTCTTCTTGCGCAGCTTCTCCAGTTGGAAGATGTACTCACGTAAAGTATTATCAGTATATGAAAATACTTTCTAAAGTGGTTTTTTGGGTATTGAAGCCATATTCAAATGGAATTCCTTCCTGACGTTTCGTCCACAACTACAACGGACACTAACAAAGGCGATATAAACTGCCTTGCGATTATTGACCGCTGAACATTCTGTGATATTTTTACTCCCACTGCCCTATTGGAGTGGAGAGCCTGGGTTAGGGGTAAGGGGGGATTTGGGAATTCATGCCCCATATCGCAGAGCTCTATTCCAGTCCGAATTTAGGGTCGAAATTTTCTTCATATTTAGCAGTACACTTTCGCAGTTTCAACATGAAGATCAGATCATCATCACCTCTCAAAGGCTTTGAATACAATCGTAACTAATTCCTAGAGAAACTGAATGTCTAGAGTATATAAAGAATAAATGCATTCCTTATATATACTTAGCATTCGTGCAAAAAGTGCGATTGCAAATCAGTGTGCAAATGTTGTTGCAAATCAGTTGAATATATAACATATAACAAAATATAACATGTCTTTATGAGCCATCAACCTCTTCTTTCTATGGACTGTGCTCAATATCTGGATGGTTAGCTGGATGCTTAATTGCGTTGGGATTACCCAATGGACCAAAACATATGCAAGGTTTATTTAAAGGTAGTGGCCGTGATGTACTATTAAGCGAAACTTGCATTGTCATTATCGGAATCTTTGCTCGTTTTCAACTGACCTCTTTTTGCTGATTTGAAGGCCCCTAAGGCTAATCACAAGCTCCGGAGACTCGCCAACAAGTTCTCTAAGTAGGTTTCTCCTTCAAATCATCTAACCTTTGATTGGAAAAACTACCTCCTTTGTACAAAATTCTGAACAATTTGTTAGTATTCTTAAGGACTTATAATTGGATGATAGGAACACATTTGTGAGTTTCTATGTAGAAAGGCTTTACACCAACGTGCAACGTTGGAGGAGTCGTTGGATATCGTCGAGGTCAGGCTGAGGGTGGATGCATTTTTTAGTACTGCCTCAAAGGCTCATACTTTCAGATTAAATATCAGTTTTTTGAGCAGGAGAATGGGCTCACTAACACCGGTTATGGCAAACACATACAAGGAGTGGCTATACCTAAACCTAAAGTCTGGCTCCGGTATGTCGATCATCTTTATCAACATCTTTATTGTGTGGGACGGAAAAGACAGGCAGTTGCAAGAGTTCCTGAATCATGTAAATAGTGTAAGACCAAACATAAAATTCACAATGGACACTGAAAATAACTACTGCCTGCCATTTCTGGATGCACTGGTGAGAAAATCGAAGGGTCATGTAACAATAAGCCCACGCACATGGAACGCACAGTACTGTAACGAAGTTACTAATTTTCTTTACCGGTTCTAGGGGATGACAAATTAATTGTGAGTTAAAACTAAACGTGGACTGTATTTCGGAACGTAAATAATCCGGTCTCAAGTTAAAACATACGAGGTTAACAGTTTTTGGTTAATAGGAGATGCCAATATCTAACGTAAAGTATTTTCTGTGAACCTCGTATGAAACTAACACCTTTGTTACACCTTGGCGATATCTTTCAGCGCCATCTGTTAACAGGAAGGCATAGTTTTAGGAATCCTGGCGCATTCACCATTTTTTATTCCGCTTTTTGGAAGGCACCACATTATACAGGGTGTTTCAGAAAAAGATGCATGTGATGCAGTATGTTATTCTACATTTCATTCTAAGCAAAAAATGTTCCTTTATATACTTATATCGGCAGAGGCTTTATGTAGGATATACTCTAATTATATCCCAAGTTTATAGAAACATTTTTGCTTAAAAAATATATAGAATAAGATATTGAAGCACATATCTTCTTCCTGAAACCTGAAACAACCTGATGGTACTAAATAGATTGTGGTATTGTATTTATAGAGAACTACTTTAAAAACGTTTTTGATGTGAATAATCTTAAACAATTTATATTTAACAGCCTAATTACTATTAATAGTATTAATAGTTTACGGACTATTTAATACTTATATATTGTGATTGAAGTTAGCAGGATTAAGATAAAAGTGACACAGATATTCTTTTATCTGCTGTGAGTTCGAGTCTCTACCAGATTAAGCAAATAAATACTATAACCTGAATCCAGTTAACTTAAATTAGGATACAACTAAGTAGTGTTTTAAATAAAGTAGCTATTAATATTTCAGTATGTGGTAATTAAATTTAATTTTTTAAAACATTCTTGAAAATAACAAAATTATGTGGTATTCTATTTTATACAAAAACTACAAACTGTCTAACATATTATAAACTTATGTGCTCGAAACTTAAGGGTAGTAACTGAACATCCTATGTAGATTAAAAAAAACTATTGGAAATTAAAGCGTACAGCTGCAAAATAAATAATGGAAAAGCACTATGCATCTCTGTTTAAACTTAAAAAATCAAAAATGTTTCCATATATTTTTAAACTTGTCACGTATAAAGCAAAAATAAGTTTCTTTTTACTGCTTTTAGCTGGTAGAAATCATGTACCAGTTTCCATTTTCGGTTATAAGCTTATTTCAAGTTATACTTTTTAAACGAGAAGGATAAAGATAAAAACATAGAAATGTACCATTAGTAAAACCTCCACAAATCAGTCATAAACCAGAGAAAATATTCTTGTTTTTTGTTAATTATTTTTCGTCTATTTATGATTCATATCATAATGGCACCAAGGTTTCTTAACACCTAAAGTTAATAGGTTATAAGATTATAATTTTATGTGTTTTTAGGGTCCTCTCAAACAGTGTTTGATTTTGAAATCAATAGTGCAGCATTGTTTAAATTCTATGAAATTAAAAAAAAAGAAAATAAAAGTGCTGTAGCATTAGCTAAAATTAACTAAAATATAGATAATTCTTACAATTTAGGTATCTAAATATATACAGGTATGTATCTATACAGTATGTCTTGCAAGTCATTATTTTACCACAAGTTTAGAAAGGTCGTATTTTAATACTATTTTTCTAAACTTGTGTTTAGAGACATAAATTTAGTATATACAAAACAACATTTCAAAACAAAGAAAAGAGATAAATTCTAATGTGGTTTTTTTCACAAATATTGTTACACTTAGGGCCGGTAGTTTGAATTTTGATTACTATATTTGAACACTGATTATCTATGACTTATATTATTATGACTGTAACATTTGACCGATGATTACTTAACTTAATCAGGTTCTTGATCGGAATTCAAAATACCGGCCCTTAGTAGGTAGTATTTGATTAAATGGACAGAAAATCATCTACTCTGTCAACTTCATATGTATTTCCATGATTTTATAGAATCTCTTTATTTGATGATGCATAAATCCATGTTTTTCAAATGTACCATCAATGTTCTTCAGAGTTTTAATTTCTTTGATAATCGCTGCAAATATTGTTGATGTGAATATGTATTTTTTTTTGCTGAAATAACATGTGAACATTAGGAAACAATACTTTCTATCATACATGTGCAATTGTATAATAGATAGTATAAAATAGCAATTTCTAATATGTTTTAATAAAATTAACTTTTTACCCAAATATTTTATGCATTCCGTATCATGTTCAACAGGGTAATCTGCCTCATGTATACTGTTTCTTTTTTTGAATGCCATATTAATAAGAGAATTTTAGATAGTATATAAACTAGAATGATGATGGGCTGAATATGCAAACTTTCACAAAATCACCTTATCTTCAATTTTTTTATGAGATACTGTATGTCCAAACACATTCAAAACGAGAAAACTCCATAAAGTATATTTTACAAACGTATTCCTTATAAATTCGACAAATCTTACCTTGGGGTATACATAAAACAGGAAAAGCGCCTAGAGTAAGATTTCTACCATCCTCAAGTAACCACATATTTGCAATAATTAACTCTTTTGAACTAAATGATACACTCAATAAGTAGCAAGTCGAAATCATTGAAATTAAACGAAATTTGTGCCCAAATTTGAGTACTGCCAAGTTGAGAAGGACGTGAATTTTAAGTGTCCTGTCATTGTCACCTTCAACTTAACCCACTTTTTTGGTATTTTTTGAAGAAAACTGTAACCTTTGAAAATGGAGTACTAGTGGCGCTCTCACACAATAGGAGGGCAAACTTAAAACAGTTAACCGAGCCTTCCATTTGAGCTTTCCTTTCTATATGGGTATGTTTTGTGGTTCTGGCTCCGACTCTTAAAGGGTCAAGATCTAAATTTAAAAACCGTAGAAGGGATTCGATCGACAGCAGTCCTCGAATCAGAATCAACATCTGGAAAACTACCGAACCGATAACAAAAGACCCCAATTTGAGATCCGAAATTGTAAGCCAAATAATACTGTATACACTCACCTTCATTTACTACTATGTGCCTTGGTACTCACTGGGCCCCTTCATGTAACTTGGCTTTGGTGTTTACTGAGCCCCTTTTTCCCTTTCTGGCTTTGGTGTTTACTTAGCCCCTTTTTCTCTTTCTGGCTTTGGTGTTTACTGGACCCCTTTTGACTCTCTGGCTTTGGTGTTTACTGAGCCCCTTTTAGTTTCTTGGCTTTGGTGTTTATTGAGCCCCTTTGTGTTCTATGCCCTGGTGCTTACTGGCCTCTTTTATTCTTTGGTCTAGGTGTTTACTGGACCTCTTTCTATAAGTCTTTCCAGCCCTGGTGATTATCGAGCCCCATTTTTATACGAACATTAAACTCACAGAACACTTACCGACTGCTAAATATGTCATATTTTACTGAACCCCAAATCTGAACCTCTCGATAAACCATAGATATGCACGTTAATTTCGTTTCATGAACCGCCAGTAGTGGATCTATAAATTACTTCGCTGTTTTAAAAGTTTAGTTTCCTATTACCATACTTACTGTATTTCGTGATTTTTATTAAATTGGTATTTGTTACGTACAACTAGCTGCATTATTCTTTTGGGCTCTAGACTCAATAGCGGAACCCCGAATTCTGGACATTATTTCTCCACTGTCTAAAAGCATACCCGAAAGTCAGTTGTGTCCCCTCTACCACTTAAAACCTATAGGGGGTGGCGCCCGAGATATATTTGGAGATAGGATAAGACGTCAAAATATAACATCTCTAGAGTAACACGGTTACAAAAATTTGGCGCCCGAGCCTACATTCGTCTTTACAGAGTGAAAGTTTTGTCTACTAGAAAGCTTCCATCGTCCGCTGTTCCCATTCCTAAAATTTAGTTATTATTCCGTGTCCCTACCGTCTTTTTCTTGTTGTCCAAGGGCTTGTTTGTCAATTTCTGACCACATACCGTATATATTCTGTTTCTAGGGTACTTTATTCCGAAAAAGGGGGCCCCATTTCTGACATTCACCTTTCCAAACGTGACATCTTTCAGATTACATTTGAAGTCCGTTGTCAACAAGTTTTTTTTGAAGTATAATCTTTTACCGTGATGTTTAATCTCCTGTCAATTTTAAAGCTGTGGTTACACCGTCTTTTCTTTTTCTCCGTTTTGGAACCCTCACCATCTGGAAATCATTCCAACCCGAATGAAAGTCTGCCGTTGACCGAAGAAACCGATCTACATTTAGTAAATCAATTAAGCAAAGCTCAATTGATTCGTGAACTGCAGAAGTTTAATTTGGAGATAACCGGAACGGTTAGAGTTTTAAAAAAGCGATTGCTAAGATACTTGAGAAGTCGTAAAAGACAATCGACTGTTCCACCATGATACCGAAGAAGAATCAGAGTCCGAAACTGAACAAGTAGAGTTAACAACCCAAAACCTAAGGATCGACCACCCGCCTACTACTGTTACCGCACCATCACCGAATCTACATCCCGAAAAGAATTTTTGTCAACCGTTTACTATTACCGCACCGCTATTGAATGAAAATTCTGGAAGGGATGTCTGACCGTCTGCTACTTGTGCCGAACCGTGCTATTCCGAGATTCCAAATTCTTTCCAGGTACCAAATCAACCGACCGTGACATTTTCAAATGTTCAACCGATGTTACAACCACTAGTTAACGTGCATAAATGAAACTTATACTTTGATGGAAGTAACAATCCAATAGATTTCATGTAGCAAATACACGAGATATGTGTTGCTCAAAACGTCGATGTTACTCAGCTATTGGATCATATGCCGACATTGCTCCGGGGGCAAGCAGATTTATGGTTTCGAAACAATAGACGCTTTTGGCGGTCATGGCCTGAATTCCTTGTTGATTTTCGATCGTTCTTTTACCCGCTAAATTTTGAAGAAAACTTAAAAGCCGAAATCAGTCGACGTTTACAACGACCTGATGACCATACGTTACGTCACCGATCTCCAGACTCTAATTCGCAGACATGGTGGAATTAGTGCGACACAAGAGTTGCAGTGGCTCGGAACTTACTACCTGAATTTAGGCAGCAACTTCGGAAAAATTATTATTGCGATGTAGTCAGTTTTTCTAGAGCAATTAGAGAGATCGAAGTTTTGTTTGAGGAGCTAAGACATAGAGCACAACCGATCCAAACGAGACTTTCATTCCAATCCAAACCGCGAAACACTAGAGCTCCGTTAGTTGGTCCGAATACCAATGTTAACTATCAACGACGAATTTATGAAATAAACTATGGTAACCGACCTTCAACGTCCCAAGAAAACTGTACTAGCCCGAGAACCGATAGAAGAGTTATTTGCTGGAGATGTGGAGAGGCTGGCCACGTACGAACTGATTGCACTAACCCACCGAAGATGTTCTGTTCCAGGTGTGGAACTGAAGGCGTCATGACTAGAAATTGTCCTTGTCGTCTAAAGGAAAACTAAATAGGGATCGACAATCTCTGAGGTCCACTCGATCCCTGAATAACAGGACCTCCACCGTTAATCGATGTTCAAGAAGTAGTGTACCGATAACCGACTACCGATAACCGATAACCGACTACCGATATCCAATAACCGACTACCGATAACCGATAATCGACTACCGATATCCGATAACCGACTACCGATAACCGATAACCGACTACCGATATCCAATAACCGACTACCGATCACCGATAACCGACCGCATATCTCCGTTAATGTATATATAAAGGCATACACCGCCCTAGTCGATACTGGCTATGCTTGTTCCTATGTAAGAGACAAACTCGCTCATGTTTGTTTAGAGTTAGGAAGTTCCAAGGTTGGACCATCCATAGATACCGCTGTGGTGGCCAACCCGTCGAGATTAAAGAAGCATTTCTGGTACCGTTAAACTTAGGAAATGTTTCCATAACCGTAAACCTGGCCTACCTGCCTGAACTACGAAGCGAAATTCTAATAGGAATGGACATATTATCCCGTCATCCAATCACTATTGATCTACAAAATAGCCAGATCCGTTACCGTAACCGTCTACTACCGTCCGCTCAACCCATTTGTAGTCCTATTGAGGATATGGGAGCTGGAAATATTAAACCGTCACTAGAGTTAAGCCAAGATGAAAGGGCTCGACTCAAAGGGTTTAATCAGCTAAAGTCGAATCTTATCGAAGCTTCGGTGTTACAAATCAAGTACCGTAAAGGAGTTCCAAATAAAGTAGCGGATGCACTTTCAAGAGATCCTGTGAAAACTATTTTAACCGAGGTACATTTAGAAGAGTTGTGTTTGCTTTGTTGGAGAACACTAATCTATGTAACTGGTACCGAAATAAGAAGGCAGCCCTAGAGTCGAATCCCATGGCGTTTCCTGATTACTGTCTACGAGAAGAACAATTATACCGTCATTTTTGGGATCTTTCGAGGATGCCCGAAAAGTTGTTTTGGAGGAAAATCATGACAGAACAACCGCTGGACGTCTTGGAATAGCAAAGACTTCCGCTAGAATAGCATCTCGATATTACTGGCCTGGAATGCGTAGAGATATTGCCAGATATGTCCGAAATTGTAAGTCTTGTCAGAGATATAAAGCGCCACAACAAGCTTTACGTGGAAAAATGCAAACGTCTAAGAATAATCTACCTTGGGAAATTATAAGAACAGACATACATGGAGGTTCAGACGGAGAGTCTGAGGACGAAAAACCGAGATGCAGAATACCCGAGAAGCATATAATCATTGCCGTTAAACAGCATACAGCTGGAAAAAAATATGCTGGCGCTGTGGTAAACTTGGACACCAGAGGCAAACTTGTGTGGCTGAGAAAGCAATTTTGTTTTGTTCGCGAAGCGGAGGAGATGGAGTTCTATCCAGAGATTGTCCATGTGAAAGAGTCTTTCGGAAAAGGTACCGAAATCGAAGAGACGGTCCAGAAGCTCCCCGACAGGAGGAAAAACGCAAAAGATTGAAAATGCTGGAAACTAAAGTTCAATTTTGTGTTTAATGTTTAAATAGGTGTAGGAATAGGAAAGCTAAAGGCTGTAAAAATATTTGGTAGGAAAATATTTTTAAGAAAATATTTTATAAATATTTTCTTCCCGAAGAGAGAGGGGTGTGTAACGAAGTTACTAATTTTCTTTATCAGTTCTAGGGGATGACAAATTAATTGTGAGATAAAACTAAACGTGGACTGTATTTCGGAACGCAAATAATCCGGTCTCAAGTTAAACATACGAGGTTCACAGAAAATACTTTACGTTAGATATTGGCATTTCCTATTAACCAAAAACTGTCTAATCTTCCTCTCAAACCATATTAAACAGGATTTGATGCAAAATGGTTATAGGGGAAAGACTATCTTGAGGGCTTTTATGAAATGTAAAAGGCAAAGACCTCGGCAAAACAGCGAGGACCAACCTCAACTCCTTACTATACCATATATAAAAGAAACTTCAGAGAAACTTCAACGCATCGCGACGCAGTATAATATACGAGCGGTTTTCAAAACTGAAAATACATTAAGAAGCGTACGTCTCTTCGGTATGGCATCCGCTGATACGGCGGACGAGTCCTGTTCGCTTGACGCGCGACGTTGGCGATGATCCGGCCAATAGGAATGGTGGGCGTGGTTAGCTGTGTTGATACATAAGCAAGTGACCTCGAGCCTAATGCTCAGTTTGACTTGAAAACGAGCAGAGATTCTACTGCTCGAAACGTCGCATAAAAAAAGCTCATAAAGACAATGGAAGTCCAAGATGTTTCGGTTACCATATGCAAGGATTTTCGAACAGACTGTCGCATAAACATTTTCAAGCGAATTGCCAAAAAAGCTAAAAGTAAGCTAAAAACAAAGAAAGCTGCACCGTCAAATGCCTTTCCCTCTAACTTTAAAACATGAAGCGTTATACATTTTTAACGATAGTCTCAAATGACAGGTTCTGCTCAATTTCCTGGGCTCTAGGCAATTTCGCTTTTATATGAAGCAAAAATGAGCAAAATATACAGCGCGATGTTTAACCTTTCCATCCCGACAGCTATTTTCCCAAAGGCGGGATACATTTCAGCTGCCAACTATTCCCACAGGCCGCGACGCGTTCCAAATGTTAAGAATATCCATCTCAATCACTTTACGTTTACAGTGAAACCCTTATCACGTGGTTCGTATGTTTCCAATAAACCGACGACAAAATCACAATATAATAAAGTCGCAAAAAGACATTTCAATGCAAATACAACTCCGAACTCGTTTAACACCGCCCCATTGTTCCCGTGTAGTGCAAAACACTTTCTGCATTATGTGCAACATGCAGCCACGTTACCAACTCGTCAAGTGCAAGATTACCGAGAAAGTGAGTAATAATCAAAGGAACAATGCGCCCATTTCTTCCAAGATTAAATTTTTGATTAAAAATTTAAAATTCTTCGGGCTCGCAATTTCGCGGCGTGAAGGGTTCACTGCTGTATTAAAAACAAATTATTTAAATTTATTCCTGTTAAAGATTAAGCATTTTAATTTGTAATTGGGTCACGACAGGACAAAGCGGTCTCTAATTAATTTAGATTAAAGATTTGCCTTCGCTCCGAATTGCTCGCATCCGAAAGTCGACAAAATAAATCGGCATTTGTCCCGAAATTAACATACTTCAATTTAATTCCCGGGAAACAGGTTAATTTACATTTAGATTCGCTTAAAAACTAATACATATCTGGCCCGTGGAATTTGGGTAGCCTCAAAACAAAGTTCCAAAGGCTTATTGGGGAGAAAAGGCTGGATTCGTTAAATATACATAATGCTAGCGCCACTCTTATAAACCATTTTAATTTTTAATTAAGCTGCGAACGCCAAAAGGTAGACTGTTGAACGGTCGCTTTGACCCTATCCGACATGTTTTTCTTATGTTTATGTAGGTTTTTTTCGCATAAAAGTACACACTATACCACGAGCTAATTTTTCACTTTGTAACACCACCATTTTATTTTGCTACAATTTGTTCAGTATTGGATGACCTCGATTCGCCTACGACTACTAAAAATACATATAAAGATAAAAGGATATTGCCGGAAATCGATCAAAGTTGTTTTCTAGAACTCTCTTGTGCCTCTCGGTACATTATTATACGGATACATATTCGAAAGGAGGTTTTCGATATTCCTAACCCAATCCCCGGGGAAATCAAATAGCGATCAATCAGAATTAGAGGCCGAAGAATTTGTAAGAACCGAATCTAACAAATAAGCGAAATACTAAAAGGTAAATTTTGTAACTTATCCATATTTGTTTCAGTAAAACACTGAACTTCGGTAAAACTTTAATATAGAAAGAGATTGACAATTACTATGTAGGAAATGCATTTAAAATAACAAGTTGGTCAGCAGAAATATTAAGTTGGTTTGTTTATTGTGTGCTTCTGTCACACTATTAAGACAGAAAAGTTATTGCCATTATATTCATGAAGATCAATAGATACGGTCATTCCAAACTCAAAACATTTTGAAATACTGGCCATATTTGATTTAAAAACTCGTGATTTCCATTCACAGAGAAATAGTATTGCCATTATATGCATGAAGATAAGTGGATACGGTAATTCCAAACTGATTATAGGGCTATAGTCTTCCTAAATAGCAAAAGTCGGGTACCAAAAACTATTACCCGTTACATGTCTAATATCCACCAAGTAGTTCAGGTTAGTTCAGTTACGTTCTGTAGTATTGAGACTCCAAGACTAACAAAAGTTTGAAATTGGTTAAAAAACTAAACGAATTCTAATTTGCTGACTTTTTAACCTGAAAGAGGAAAATTTAACTAATCGCTGGTAAAAATCCTTTTTCATCTCTTTTTTTTTCTAATAAATTATCAAGACACTGTCTTCCAGACTTAAAAACCTGCAGGACTAAGAGAGACTGCAAGACTAACAAAGGTTGAAATTTGGTTAAAAACTTGGCGAATTTTAGTTTACCTACTTTTTAACATGAAAGGAGAAAATCTTACTAACAGCTGATAAAAAATCTTGTGTGATCTCGTTTTTACTTACAGTTGTTGAAAAACTCTTCCAGCCTTAAAAGCATGCAGGACTAAGAGAGATTAACAAAGATTTAAATTAGGTTAAAAACTCGATGAATTCTAGTCTGCCTACTTTTTAACCCGAAAGAGCAATCTAACTAACAGTTAGAAAAATATCCTTAAAGATCTTTTTTTACTTATAATTTATGGAAAAACTGTCTTCCAGGCTATAAAAACCTGTGGGTCTAGGAGAGAAACTAAGACTAACAAAGATTAAAATTTGGTTAAAATCTAGACGAATTTTAGTTTGCCGACTTTTTAATCTGAAAAAGGAAAATCTAAACAGCTGGAAAAAAATTCTTAATAATATTTTTACTTATAAATTATCGAGAAACCTTCCACGCTTACAAACCTGCAGGACTAAGAGAGACTGCAAGACTAGGAAAGGTTGAAATTTGGTTAAAACTTAGACGAATTTTAGTTCAGGTTAGTTCAGGTTTGAACCAACCTGAACTAACCTGAACTAAAATTCGTCTGTCTTCCAGGCTAAAAAAACCTGTGGGATTATGAGAGACATCAAGGCTAACAAAGGTTGAACTTTGGTTAGAAACTAGACGAATTTTAGTTTGCCGACTTTTTAATCTGAAAAGGCAAAATCTAACTAACAGCTGGAAAATTTTTTTAATAATCTTTTTACTTATAAATTATCGAGAAAATCTCTTCCAGGCTTAAAAACCTGCACGACTAAGAGAGTTTGCAAGACCAACAAAGGTTGAAATTTGGTTAAAAATTAGACGAATTTTAGTTCAGGTTAGTTCAGCTTAGTTTAGGCCGATTTTTCAACCTTAAAGAAAAATCTAACTCTAACTAACTGCTAGAAAAAAGTCCTTAATGATCTCTTTTTTACTTATAAATTACCGAAAAACTGTCTTCCAGGCTTAAAAACCTGCAGGACTAAGAGAAAGTGCAAGATTAACAAAGGTTGAAATTTGGTTAAAAACTAGACGTATTTTAGTTTCCCAATTTTTTAACCTGAAAAAGGAAGATCTCACTAACAGCTGCAAAAAAAATCTTTAATTTTTTTTAGCTACAAATTTTCGAATTTGCTAAAAAAACCTGTGGGACTATGAAAGACATCAAGGCTAACAAAGGTTGAAATTTGGTTAGAAGCTAGACGAATTTTAGTTTGCCAACTTTTTAATCTGAAAATGCAAAATCTAACTAACAGCCGGAAAAAAATTGTTAATAATCTTTTTACTTATAAACCTATAAATTATCGTGAAACTCACTTCCAGACTTAAAAACTTGCAGGACTAAAAGAGACTGCAAGACCAACAAAGGTTCAAATTTGGTTTAAAATTAGACGAATTTTAGTTCAGGTTAGTTCGGGTCAATTTTTCAACACGAAAGGAAAATCTAACGTTAACTAACTGCTAGAAAAAAATCCTTAATGATTCCATTTTTACTTATAAATTACCGAAAAACTGTTTTCCAGACTAAAAAAGCCTGTGGGATTATGAGAGACATTAAGACCAACAAAGGTTGAAATTTGGTTAAAAACTAGACGAATTTTAGTTTTCCGACTTTTTAATCTGAAAAAGCAAAATCTAAAATCTAACTAACAGCCGGAAAAAAATTCTTAATAATCTTTTTACTTATAAACCTATAATTTATCGTAAAACTTACTTCCAAACTTAAAAACTTGCAGGACTAAAAGAGACTGCAAGACCAACAAAGGTTCAAATTTGGTTTAAAATTAGACGAATTTTAGTTCAGGTTAGTTCGGGTCGATTTTTCAACCTGAAAGGAAAATCTAATGTTAACTAACTGCTAGAAAAAAATCCTTGATGATCCCTTTTTTATTTATAAATTACCGAAAAATTGTCTTCCAGGCTTAAAAACCTGCAGGACTAAGAGCGATTGCAAGATTAACAATGGTTGAAATTTGGTTAAAAACTAGACGAATTTTAGTTTTCCGATTTTTTAACCTGCGAAAGGAAGATTTCACTGACAGCTACAAATTAATCGTTAATTTTTTTAGCTATAAGTTTTCCAAAAACTGTCATCCAGGCCTAAAAACCTGCAGTACCAAAAGATACTCCAAAACTAACAAAGGTTGAAATTTGGTTAAAAACCCGACGAATTCTAGTTTGAACTTTTTAACCTGAAAGAGGAAAATCTAACTAACAGCTGGAAAAAACCCTTAAAGACCTTTTTTTGTTATTTTAACTTATAGAAAATCTGTCTTCCAGGCTAAAAAAACCTGTGGGATTATAAGAGACATCAAGGCTAACAAAGGTTGAACTTTGGTTAGAAACTAGACGAATTTTAGTTTGCCGACTTTTTAATCTGAAAAGGCAAAATCTAACTAACAGCTGGAAAATTTTTTTAATAATCTTTTTACTTATAAATTATCGTGAAACTCACTTCCAGGCTTAAAAACTTGCAGGACTAAAAGAGACTGCAAGACCAAATAAGGTTGAAATTTGGTTAAAAATTAGACGAATTTTAGTTCAGGTTAGTTCAGCTTAGTTTAAGAAGATTTTTCAATCTTAAAGAAAAATCTAACGCTAACTAACTGCTAGAAAAAAATCCTTAATGATCCCTTTTTTATTTATAAATTACCGAAAAACTGTCTTCCAGGCTTAAAAACCTGCAGGACTAAGAGCGATTGCAAGATTAACAAAAGTTGAAATTTGGTTAAAAACTAGACGAATTTTTGTTTCCCAATTTTTTAACCTGAAAAAGAAGATCTCACTAACAGCTACAAAATAATCTTTAATTTTTTTTTAGCTATAAGTTTTCGAATTTGCTAAAAAAACCTGTGGGACTATGAGAGACATCAGGGCTAACAAAGGTTGAAATTTGGTTAGAAATTAGACGAATTTTAGTTTGCCGATTTTTCAATCTGAAAAGAAAATCTAACGTCAACTAACTGCTAGAAAAAAATCCTTAATGATTCCTTTTTACTTATAAATTACCGAAAAACGGTCTTCCAGGCTAAAAAAGCCTGTGGGAATATGAGAGACATTAGGACTAACAAAGGTTAAAATTTGGTTAAAAACTAGACGAATTTTTGTTTGCCGACATTTTAATCTGAAAAAGCAAAATCTAAACAGCTGGAAAAAAATTCTTAATAATATTTTTACTTATAAATTATCGAGAAGCTCTCTTCCAGCCTTAAAAACCTGCAGGACTAAGAGAGACCAAGCCTAACAAGGGTTGAAATATGGTTAAAACTTAGACCAATTTCAGTTCAGGTTAGTTCAGGCCGATTTTTCAACCTGAAAGGAAAATCTAATGTTAACTAACTGCTAGAAAAAATCCTTAATGATCCCTTTTTAATTTATAAATTACTGAAAAACTGTCTTCCAGGCTTAAAAACCTGCAGGACTAAGAGAGATTGCAAGATAAACAATGATTAAAATTTGGTTAAAAACGAGACAAATTTTAGTTTTCCGATTTTTTAACCTGAGAAAGGAAGATTTCACTAACAGCTACAAGTTAATCGTTAATTTTTTAGCTATTAATTTTCGGATTCGCTAAAAAAACCTGTGGCACTATGAGAGATATCAAGGCTAACAAAAGTTGAAATTTAGTTAAAAACTCGACGAATTCTAGTTTGCCGACTTTTTAACCTGAAAGAGGAAAATCTAACTAAGAGCTGGAAAAAATCCTTAAAGATCTTTTTTTTTTAATTATGAATGTCGGAAAACTGTCTTCCAGGTTAAAAAACCTGTGGAATTATGAGAGACATCAAGGCTAACAAAGGTTGAAATTTGGTTAGAAACTAGACGAATTGTAGTTTGCCGACTTTTTAATCTGAAAAGGCAAAATCTAACTAACAGCCGGAAAAAAATTCTTAATAATCTATTTACTTATAAATTATCGTAAAACTCACTTCCAGGCTTAAAAACTTGCAGGACTAAAAGAGACTGGAAGACCAACAAAGATTGAAATTTGGTTAAAAATTAGACGAATTTTAGTTCAGGTTAGTTCAGGCCGATTTTTCAACCTGAAAGGAAAATCTAACGTTAACTAACTGCTAGAAAAAAACCCTTAATGATTCCTTTTTTATTTATAAATTACCGACAAACTGTCTTCCAGGCTTAAAAACCTGCAGGACTAAGAGAGATTGCAAGATTAACAAAGGTTGAAATTTGGTTAAAAACTAGACGAATTTTAGTTTTCCGACTTTTTAATCTGAAAAAGCAAAATCTAAAATCTAACTAACAGCTGGAAAAAATTCTTAATAATATTTTTACTTATAAATTATCGAGAAACTCTCTTCCAGGCTTAACAACCTGCAGGACTAAGAGAGACTGCAAGACCAACAAAGGTTGAAATTTGGTTAAAAATTAGACGAATTTTAGTTCAGGTTAGTTCAGCTTAGTTTAGGCCGATTTTTCAACTTTAAAGAAAAACCTAACGCTAACTGACTGCTAGAAAAAAATCCTCAATGATCCCTTTTTTACTTATAAATTACCGAAAAACTGTCTTCCTGGCTTAAAAACCTGCAGGACTAACAGAAATTGCAAGATTTACAAAGGTTGAAATTTGGTTAAAAACTAGATGTATTTTAGTTTCCCAATTTTTTAACCTGAAAAAGAAGAACTCACTAACAGCTGCAAAAAAATCTTTAATTTTTTTTAGCTATAAATTTTCAAATTCGCTAAAAAAACTTGTGGGACTATGAAAGACATAAAGGCTAACAAAGGTTGAAATTTGGTTAGAAACTAGACGAATTTTAGTTTGCCAACTTTTTAATCAAAAAATGCAAAATCTAACTAACAGCCGGAAAAAAATTCTTAATAATCTATTTACTTATAAATTATCGTAAAACTCACTTCCAGGCTTAAAAACTTGCAGGACTAAAAGAGACTGGAAGACCAACAAAGATTGAAATTTGGTTAAAAATTAGACGAATTTTAGTTCAGGTTAGTTCAGGCCGATTTTTCAAAATGAAAGGAAAATCTAACGTTAACTAACTGCTAGAAAAAAATCCTTAATGATTCCTTTTTTACTTATAAATTACCGACAAACTGTCTTCCAGGCTTAAAAACCTGCAGGACTAAGAGAGATTGCAAGATTAACAAAGGTTGAAATTTGGCTAAAAACTAGACGAATTTTAGTTCAGGTTAGTTCAGCTTAGTTTAGGCAGATTTTTCAACCTTAAAGAAAAAAATAACGCTAACTAATTGCTAGAAAAAAATTCTTAATGAGCTTTTTTTTTTTTTAGCTATGAATTTTCGAATTTGCTAAAAAAAACATGTGGGACTATGAGAGACATCAAGGCTAACAAAGGTTGAAATTTGGTTAGAAACTAGACGAATTTTAGTTTGCCGACTTTTTAATCTGAAAAGGCAAAATCTAACTAACAGCTGGAAAAAAATTGTTAATAATATTTTTACTTATAAATTATCGAGAAACTCTCTTCCAGGCTAAAAACCTGCAGGACTAAGAGAAAGTGCAAGATTTACAAAGGTTGAAATTTGGTTAAAAACTAGACGAATTCTAGTTCCCCAATTTTTTAACCTGAAAAAGAAAATCTCACTAACAGCTACTTTATTTTTTTTTAGCTATGAATTTTCGAATTTGCTAAAAAAAACATGTGGGACTATGAGAGACATCAAGGCTAACAAAGGTTGAAATTTGGTTAGAAACTAGACGAATTTTAGTTTGCCGACTTTTTAATCTGAAAAGGCAAAATCTAACTAACAGCTGGAAAAAAATTGTTAATAATATTTTTACTTATAAATTATCGAGAAACTCTCTTCCAGGCTTAAAAACCTGCACGACTAAGAGAGATTGCAAGACCAACAAAGGTTGATATTTGGTTAAAAATTAGACGAATAGTGCAGGTTAGTTCAGCTTAGTTTAGGCCGATTTTCAACCTTAAAGAAAAATCTAACGCTAACTAACTGCTAGAAAAAAGTCCGTAATGATCTCTCTTTTACTTATAAATTACCGAAAAACTGTCTTCCAGGCTTAAAAACCTGCAGGACTAAGAGAAAGTGCAAGATTAACAAAGATTGAAATTTGGTTAAAAACTAGACGAATTTTAGTTTGCCGACTTTTTAATCTGAAAATGAGCTATTATTTACTTATAAATTACAGAAAAACTGTCTTTCAGGCTTAAAAACCTGCAGGACTAAGAGAGATTGCAAGATTAAAAAAGGTTGAAATTTGGTTAAAAACTAGACGCATTTTAGTTTCCCAATTTTTTAACCTGAAAATGAAGATCTCACTAACAGCTGCAAAATAATCTTTAATTTTTTTTAGCTATAAATTTTTGAATTCGCGAAAAAAACCTGTGGGACTATGAGAGACATCAAGGCTAACAAAGGTTGAAATTTAGTTAGAAACTAGACGTATTTTAGTTTGCCGACTTTTTAATCTGAAAAGGCAAAATCTAACTAACAGCTGAAAAAAAAGTTAATAATGCTTTTACTTATAAATTATCGAGAAACTCTCTTCCAGGCTTAAAAACCTGCACGACTAAGAGAGATTGCAAGACCAACAAAGGTTGAAATTTGGTTAAAAATTAGACGAATTTTAGTTCAGGTTAGTTCAGCTTAGTTTAGGCCGATTTTTCAACCTTAAAGAAAAATCTAACGCTAACTAACTGCTAGAAAAAAGTCCTTAATGATCTCTTTTTACTTATAAATTACCGAAAAACTGTCTTCCAGGCTTAAAAACCTGCAGGACTAAGAAAAGTGCAAGATTAACAAAGATTGAAATTTTTTTAAAAACTAGACGTATTTCAGTTTCCCAATTTTTTAACCTGAAAAAGGAAGATCTCACTAACAGCTGCAAAATAATCTTTAATTTTTTTTAGCTATAAATTTTCGAATTCGCTAAAAAAACCTGTGGGACTATGAAAGACATCAAGGCTAACAAAGGGTGAAATTTGATTAGAAACTAGACGAATTTTAGTTTGCCGACTTTTTAATCTGAAAAGGCAAAATCTAACTAACAGCTGGAAAAAAATTGTTAATAATATTTTTACTTATAAATTATCGAGAAACTCTCTTCCAGGCTTAAAAACCTGCAGGACTAAGAGAGATTGCAAGATTAAAAAAGGTTGAAATTTGGTTAAAAACTAGACGCATTTTAGTTTCCCAATTTTTTAACCTGAAAAAGAAGATCTCACTAACAGCTGCAAAATAATCTTTAATTTTTTTTAGCTATAAATTTTTGAATTTGCTAAAAAAACCTGTGGGACTATGAGAGACATCAAGGCTAACAAAGGTTGAAATTTAGTTAGAAACTAGACGAATTTTAGTTTGCCGACTTTTTAATCTGAAAAGGCAAAATCTAACTAACAGCTGAAAAAAAAGTTAATAATATTTTTACTTATAAATTATCGAGAAACACTCTTCCAGGCTTAAAAACCTGCACGACTAAGAGAGATTGCAAGACCAACAAAGGTTGAAATTTGGTTAAAAATTAGACGAATTTTAGTTCAGGTTAGTTCAGCTTAGTTTAGGCCGATTTTTCAACCTTAAAGAAAAATCTAACGCTAACTAACTGCTAGAAAAAAGTCCTTAATGATCTCTTTTTTACTTATAAATTACCGAAAAACTGTCTTCCAGGCTTAAAAACCTGCAGGACTAAGAGAAAGTGCAAGATTAACAAAGGTTGAAATTTGGTTAAAAACTAGACGTATTTTAGTTTCCCAATTTTTTAACCTGAAAAAGGAAGATCTCACTAACAGCTGCAAAAAAATCTTTAATTTTTTTTAGCTATAAGTTTTCGAATTCGCTAAAAAAACTTGTGGGACTATGAAAGACATAAAGGCTAACAAAGGTTAAAATTTGGTTAGAAACTAGACGAATTTTAGTTTGCCAACTTTTTAATCAGAAAATGCAAAATCTAACTAACAGCCGGAAAAAAATTCTTAATAATCTATTTACTTATAAATTATTGTAAAACTCACTTCCAGGCTTAAAAACTTGCAGGACTAAAAGAGACTGGAAGACCAACAAAGATTGAAATTTGGTTAAAAATTAGACGAATTTTAGTTCAGGTTAGTTCAGGCCGATTTTTCAACCTGAAAGGAAAATCTAACGTTAACTAACTGCTAGAAAAAAAATCCTTAATGATTCCTTTTTTACTTATAAATTACCGACAAACTGTCTTCCAGGCTTAAAAACCTGCAGGACTAAGAGAGATTGCAAGATTAACAAAGGTTGAAATTTGGCTAAAAACTAGACGAATTTTAGTTCAGGTTAGGTCAGCTTAGTTTAGGCAGATTTTTCAACCTTAAAGAAAAAAATAACGCTAACTAATTGCTAGAAAAAAATTCTTAATGAGCTCTTTTTTGCTTATAAATTACAGAAAAACTGTCTTCCAGGCTTAAAAACCTGCAGGACTAAGAAAGATTGCAAGATTAACAATGGTTGAAATTTGGTTAAAAACTAGACGAATTCTAGTTCCCCAATTTTTTAACCTGAAAAAGAAAATCTCACTCACAGCTGCTTTATTTTTTTTTTAGCTATGAATTTTCGAATTTGTTAAAAAAAACATGTGGGACTATGAGAGACATCAAGGCTAACAAAGGTTGAAATTTGGTTAGAAACTAGACGAATTTTAGTTTGCCGACTTTTTAATCTGAAAATGAGCTATTTTTTACTTATAAATTACAGAAAAACTGTCTTTCAGGCTTAAAAACCTGCAGGACTAAGAGAGATTGCAAGATTAAAAAAGGTTGAAATTTGGTTAAAAACTAGACGCATTTTAGTTTCCCAATTTTTTAACCTGAAAAAGAAGATCTCACTAACAGCTGCAAAATAATCTTTAATTTTTTTTAGCTATAAATTTTTGAATTCGCGAAAAAAACCTGTGGGACTATGAGAGACATCAAGGCTAACAAAGGTTGAAATTTAGTTAGAAACTAGACGTATTTTAGTTTGCCGACTTTTTAATCTGAAAAGGCAAAATCTAACTAACAGCTGAAAAAAAAGTTAATAATACTTTTACTTATAAATTATCGAGAAACTCTCTTCCAGGCTTAAAAACCTGCACGACTAAGAGAGATTGCAAGACCAACAAAGGTTGAAATTTGGTTAAAAATTAGACGAATTTTAGTTCAGGTTAGTTCAGCTTAGTTTAGGCCGATTTTTCAACTTTAAAGAAAAACCTAACGCTAACTCACTGCTAGAAAAAAATCCTCAATGATCCCTTTTTTACTTATAAAATACCGAAAAACCGTCTTCCAGGCTTAAAAACCTGCAGGACTAAGAGAAATTGCAAGATTAACAAAGGTTGAAATTTGGTTAAAAACTAGACGTATTTTAGTTTCCCAATTTTTTAACCTGAAAAAGGAAGATCTCACTAACAGCTGCAAAAAAATCTTTAATTTTTTTTAGCTATAAATTTTCGAATTCGCTAAAAAAACTTGTGGGACTATGAAAGACATAAAGGCTAACAAAGGTTGAAATTTGGTTAGAAACTAGACGAATTTTAGTTTGCCAACTTTTTAATCAGAAAATGCAAAATCTAACTAACAGCCGGAAAAAAATTCTTAATAATCTATTTACTTATAAATTATCGTAAAACTCACTTCCAGGCTTAAAAACTTGCAGGACTAAAAGAGACCAACAAAGATTGAAATTTGGTTAAAAATTAGACGAATTTTAGTTCAGGTTAGTTCAGGCCGATTTTTCAACCTGAAAGGAAAATCTAACGTTAACTAACTGCTAGAAAAAAATCCTTAATGATTCCTTTTTTACTTATAAATTACCGACAAACTGTCTTCCAGGCTTAAAAACCTGCAGGACCAAGAGAGATTGCAAGATTAACAAAGGTTGAAATTTGGCTAAAAACTAGACGAATTTTAGTTCAGGTTAGGTCAGCTTAGTTTAGGCAGATTTTTCAACCTTAAAGAAAAAAATAACGCTAACTAATTGCTAGAAAAAAATTCTTAATGAGCTCTTTTTTGCTTATAAATTACAGAAAAACTGTCTTCCAGGCTTAAAAACCTGCAGGACTAAGAAAGATTGCAAGATTAACAATGGTTGAAATTTGGTTAAAAACTAGACGAATTCTAGTTCCCCAATTTTTTAACCTGAAAAAGAAAATCTCACTAACAGCTGCTTTATTTTTTTTTAGCTATAAATTTTCGAATTTGCTAAAAAAAACATGTGGGACTATGAGAGACATCAAGGCTAACAAAGGTTGAAATTTGGTTAGAAACTAGACGAATTTTAGTTTGCCGACTTTTTAATCTGAAAAGGCAAAATCTAACTAACAGCTGGAAAAAAATTGTTAATAATATTTTTACTTATAAATTATCGAGAAACTCTCTTCCAGGCTAAAAACCTGCAGGACTAAGAGAAAGTGCAAGATTTACAAAGGTTGAAATTTGGTTAAAAACTAGACGTATTTTAGTTTCCCAATTTTTTAACCTGAAAAAGAAGAACTCACTAACAGCTTCAAAAAAATCTTTAATTTTTTTTAGCTATAAATTTTCGAATTCGCTGAAAAAACCTGTGGGACTATGAAAGACATCAAGGCTAACAAAGGGTAAAATTTGATTAGAAACTAGACGAATTTTAGTTTGCCGACTTTTTAATCTGAAAATGAGCTATTTTTTACTTATAAATTACAGAAAAACTGTCTTTCAGGCTTAAAAACCTGCAGGACTAAGAGAGATTGCAAGATTAAAAAAGGTTGAAATTTGGTTAAAAACTAGACGCATTTTAGTTTCCCAATTTTTTAACCTGAAAAAGAAGATCTCACTAACAGCTGCAAAATAATCTTTAATTTTTTTTAGCTATAAATTTTTGAATTTGCTAAAAAAACCTGTGGGACTATGAGAGACATCAAGGCTAACAAAGGTTGAAATTTAGTTAGAAACTAGACGAATTTTAGTTTGCCGACTTTTTAATCTGAAAAGGCAAAATCTAACTAACAGCTGAAAAAAAAGTTAATAATATTTTTACTTATAAATTATCGAGAAACACTCTTCCAGGCTTAAAAACCTGCACGACTAAGAGAGATTGCAAGACCAACAAAGGTTGAAATTTGGTTAAAAATTAGACGAATTTTAGTTCAGGTTAGTTCAGCTTAGTTTAGGCCGATTTTTCAACCTTAAAGAAAAATCTAACGCTAACTAACTGCTAGAAAAAAGTCCTTAATGATCTCTTTTTTACTTATAAATTACCGAAAAACTGTCTTCCAGGCTTAAAAACCTGCAGGACTAAGAGAAAGTGCAAGATTAACAAAGGTTGAAATTTGGTTAAAAACTAGACGTATTTTAGTTTCCCAATTTTTTAACCTGAAAAAGGAAGATCTCACTAACAGCTGCAAAAAAAATCTTTAATTTTTTTTAGCTATAAATTTTCGAATTTGCTAAAAAAACCTGTGGGACTATGAAAGACATCAAGGCTAACAAAGGTTGAAATTTGGTTAGAAGCTAGACGAATTTTAGTTTGCCAACTTTTTAATCTGAAAATGCAAAATCTAACTAACAGCCGGAAAAAAATTGTTAATAATCTTTTTACTTATAAACCTATAAATTATCGTGAAACTCACTTCCAGACTTAAAAACTTGCAGGACTAAAAGAGACTGCAAGACCAACAAAGGTTCAAATTTGGTTTAAAATTAGACGAATTTCAGTTCAGGTTAGTTCGGGTCAATTTTTCAACACGAAAGGAAAATCTAACGTTAACTAACTGCTAGAAAAAAATCCTTAATGATTCCATTTTTACTTATAAATTACCGAAAAACTGTTTTCCAGACTAAAAAAGCCTGTGGGATTATGAGAGACATTAAGACCAACAAAGGTTGAAATTTGGTTAAAAACTAGACGAATTTTAGTTTTCCGACTTTTTAATCTGAAAAAGCAAAATCTAAAATCTAACTAACAGCCGGAAAAAAATTCTTAATAATCTTTTTACTTATAAACCTATAATTTATCGTGAAACTCACTTCCAAACTTAAAAACTTGCAGGACTAAAAGAGACTGCAAGACCAACAAAGGTTCAAATTTGGTTTAAAATTAGACGAATTTTAGTTCAGGTTAGTTCGGGTCGATTTTTCAACACGAAAGGAAAATCTAACGTTAACTAACTGCTAGTAAAAAATTCTTAATGATTCCATTTTTACTTATAAATTACCGAAAAACTATCTTTCAGGCTTAAAAACCTGCAGGACTAAGAGAGATTGCAAGATTAACAATGGTTGAAATTTGGTCAAAAACTAGTCGAATTTTAGTTTTCCGATTTTTTAACCTGAGAAAGGAAGATTTCATTAACAGCTACAAATTAATCGTTAATTTTTTTAGCTATAGATTTTCGAAAAACTGTCATCCAAGCCTAAAAACCTGCAGGACTAAAAGATACTTCAAAACTAACTAAATCTCTCGTCCAGGCTTAAAAACTTGCAGGACTAAAAGAGACTGCAAGACTAACAAAGGTTGAAATTTGGTTAAAAATTCGACGAATTCTGGTTTGCCGACTTTTTAACCTGAAAGAAGAAATTCTAACTAGCAGCTAAAAAAAAATCCTTAATAATATTTTTACTTATAAATTATCGAGAAACTGTCTTCCAGGCTTAAAAACCTGCAGGACTAAGAGTGACTGTAAGACTAACAAAGGTTGAAATTTGGCTAAAAATTAAACGTATTTTAGTTCAGGTTAGTTCAGGTCGATTTTTAAACCTGAAAGGAAAATCTAACTCAAAGCTAGAAAAAAAATTGTAATGATCTTTTTTTTATAGTTTAAACGCTGTGGGCAAACTGATATTTGTAGTGACAGCTCATAGTTTATGTTATTTCAGGTTAGTTGTAAATGATTAATGTTTGTTGTTGGTAATATAAATGGTACAGTTTGAATTGATAAAATGATTTTGATGTGTCAATGTTTCAGATCTAAAACAGAGTCATCCTCAAGAGACTAAATGTTTTTAAAAAACATGTCATTAGAAAGTCAAAGATGTCCATTAGAAAGCGTCACCTAGAAGGCTATACATTTTTGACAGAAAAGGACTAAATGAACTTTCGTTCTTTCATCTTTTCTTTTCGATATTTAACAGCGAACTTGACGACTTTTTCAATGAAACACCCCCTATACTAAGCAACAAAACGGTATTAACACATTTGCTGCTATAAATACATTATCAATCCTAGATAGCTGGGCTCCCAAGAGAAGCAGAAATTAAGACTTAAAGGAAAATTGTATCTTTCTATTGGTTGGTGATTTTCGTAGTTCAGGTTAGTTCAGGTACAATTAAATCACTTTGCTCATAGTAGGTGTTTTAGGGAATTATTCGGCAAGCTTTCCCCTTTCTTCCGAGATCATCCGGACCAATCAGGAAAGTCCTACCTTTATGCTTTTACCTCTAATTCTCAGCTCGAATCAGAGTTGTTGTCTTCTTTAGAACTGAGAGGTGATCAACCAGTGGAGCCCTAAACCCAATTAGATTATTAAAATTTGTTTTTGATAGAATGAATTGTACATTTTGGATTAATAAAACGATATGTCTTTTCAGCATTGAAACAGAACCAGATTCAGGAAACTAAATGTTGTCATTAATATAAATACTTTATTAATCCTTGATAGCGGGACCTTGCAGAGGGATGGAGCTTAAAACTGAAAGGAAAACTGTGTTCTACTTGGTACACTGGTCGTTGATTTTTGTAGTTGGGATGCTTCAGATTGGTCAGCCGTATTGAAAGGAGTACGATTCTGATTGTTTGGGGATGGAGTTTAACAAGGAAACCCTACTAAACCATGATAAATATAAAAGAGTTTGTTAATTTTGGGGCAGAAGTACTCTATATAAACCGTACGATTTTTATTAATAAATCCACTTTTTCTCAGCTTCTCAGCTCTTTTTTGGTTGCTATCTGATATCTAAACTTAGCTTTATCGATAGTTAAGGTGAATAGATACATATCAAGAGTTCTGGCCCACTTTCAGTCATTTTCTCATGTAGATTTCCACAGGAAATTTTCAATTCCATTTTGCAAAAAAAAAACTACTAAAATGTCATAACGAAAAGAATTTTTTTTTTGTTTTGAAGTAGAAATAGTTCAAGTCAATCCTACTATTTTAAGTAATTTCAGTTTAACTCACCTTTTTTTGGTTGCTGTCTGATATCTAAACTTAGCTTCAGAGATAGTTAAGGTGAGTAGATACATAGAAAGAGTTCTGGCCCCCTTTCAGTTATTTCCTTATGTAGATTTCCATAGGAAATTCTCAATTCTATTTTGCCGAAAAACCTACTAAAATGTCATTACGAAAAGAAGTTTTTTAGTGTTGGAGCAGAAGTAGTCAAGGTAAACTCTACTACTATTTTTTTTAAATACATTTTAACTCAGTGTTTTCTTGGTTGCTATCTGACATATACACTTAGCTTCACCAATACTTATACTCTTAGTCGTCAATTTTCAGGTAACTTCAAAGTGACGCTTCAAAGCAGAGTGTTAAGAGCCTTACACTTGCGAACTTCGCATACAAGTCTACACTAATGACTGCAGCTTCTAGGAAACTTTGGTTAAACATTTTAGAAACACAATTTCTTGCATCACTTTAAAGAAACCATAGTCTTATTACATATAAGAGTGAGTGTTAATTTGAAAACGTTATCTATTTAGTTGACTGAAAAGGAAATATCAAAAGAGGATGAAAGAACAATAGTAGCATTTACTAATGCATTTCAAAGATTTATAGCATTCTATATGACCTTTTGTAATAAGGTGCGAAACAATTTTACCCTCAATTGAAAGATCGAACGTCAGCTATTAATCCTATTCCATGGCACAGATAATGAGTCTTGAACTTTCCATATTCGTCAAAGCTTTACCACCCTCTGGGCGTGCATTCATACATATATTTGGCAGGCTTTGGCGTCGCATAAGCTCCCGCTGCAACTATCGGAAACTGAATTTAACTTTTCAAAGTTGAGCGATCTGAACTCCCGGAAACTTCCCCGTAATTTGTTTACCAGTTGTATGAGCAACTTGGAAATATCGAAAAAGTTTCCAGTTTGCCCCCCCCGTGTTAATGACTAAGTTGGTTATTTTGCGAAACTCGAATGGTTTATTACGGGAACAGCTGCCCCCGGAGATGTTTCCGAGGTCGCAGAGGGGCTTGAAGGATGATTTCGATTTATGTTCGCGATATGGGGTTTCATGTAGGTACGAGGAAGTTGTAAATATGGGGTTGTCATGGGCTGTCTAAACATCTGAAGCAGCTCACCATTTGAGATGTAAAACTGGAGAAGTTTCCTCTCTACAAGAAGTTTCCCCTCCAAGAATTATTGCCAAACAGGTAGGCCATAAATTTGCGATAATTACTCCATTTTAATAAACATCACGTGTGGAAAAAAGTGGAGGATAATTTATGGGCGACGTCCCGGCTTTGCTTTACCGCCAGAGTTGTTTCAGACTGCCTAATTTTATCTTTCCCCATATTTATGGTTCCCGCCGTTCTGGAGGACTTCTTCGAAGATTATAACCATCTTTCTGGTCTGGTGATTTGTGGCTTTCGTAATTGCTGGGGAAAAATAAAAGAAACAGGCCTGATCTAATATAGAACCAACTGAACTAACAAAATCATTTAAATCTGTCTTTTTTTTGGATTTTGAAAAATAAAGTACAGTTATTCCATGTTTGGGAATTTAACTCGTTTTACACAAGTCTAGTGTAAATTCAAACTGAATCACGTAATTTTACAGGGTGGTCCGTCTAAGCAGGATTATCCTTTATCTCCCTCACTGCAATGTTTCTGAAAAGATTGTGTTGTGTGAAAGAATTTGATAGATGTCAAACTACAATATTTCAATTCATCTTGAAAAGTTTTGATAGGAATGTGAAAATCATTTCCATCTACGTTGAACCGTTTGGAAGTTAGAGCTCTTTAAAAAGTAAAAATTGTCATTTTTTAGCCGTAATTGTTTTGGAAACGGTTAAAAATCCGCCTAGATAGAGCAATCCATATTTTTAGCAGCTTTCGAATGACTTAGGAAACTTTTAAAATTAGTTTTAAGAATTCACTTAAAATTTGCACATTATTTGTTAAAAGCATAGACATTTATAAATGAAGCACCCATTATATGGTCAAGCCGGGCAATTACTGTATCATTGAAGATTTTATACCTACCTATAGGAATTCTTTAGATATTTAAAATTTACCTTAATAGGACACTGAAAATTGAAACTTTGGTATTACATTCATACAAAAAATAGAAACTAGTAAATGGATATTCTTGTTTTTGTAAAATCTGATAATCATGAGAAACAATAGAAATTTTTGACTTATTTAAGATTTTTTTAAAATCAGGAAAAAAAGTAACAATTCTGAATTTAATCATCTATATCTGTTTTTACCAGTTTCTAAGCGATTTAAAAATCTTCTAAAATATACATTGAAAAGTAACTACTCAGGTTTTAGCACCGACTTTGTAAAACCATAATTATATGCAAAAAAATTTTTTTTTAGTTTTAATCTCTCGATGAAATGGAATAATTTCTGAATTGAATATCCCATACTTATTTGATTAGCGGTATTCGAGGGATGTAAAGATAATCTTAAAATCTTGAAAAATACCCAAAATTTGGCATCATATTTCTCCAAAAAGAAATATCCTGATTTTCCGGACATCGAGATATAAAATTTTTTTGGCAAATGGCAAAATTGTCTACCGTAAGGGGCTGAGACTTTAAAGCAAATTATTATTTTTTTTAAAATCCAAGGACGTCTCACAGCCTTGCCCATGGAAGATTCTATAGAGAAAGGATCTGTCAATATCCGTTAGAAGTTTGAGAGCCATAGAACCAGGAATAACCAGGCATATTTTTGACCATTTGCCAAACATAGGCAAATTTTGGTCAAAAATAGCCAAAATCTCATATTTTTCCATACATAGTATGCAAAATTCATAGAAAAATTTAAATCTTAAATTTTGTTGAAAATTTGCTTGTATGCTAAATAGTTCAAGGTAGTTTAAAACGAATATTCCATCAGTTTTCACCTGGGACCTCGTAATTTAGAAGTTTTTCCAATTTTTTCCGAGTTGCCAAATAGCCAGCTGTACAACTTCGGGAAAAAACTTGCAAAAGAATCCAGGGGCATCTCACAGCTTTTTCCATTGAGAGAAAGCATCTGTGAACATCTTTTAAAATTTTGAAAGCCTTAGGTACTCAGGGAAATTTTTAACCGTTTGCCAAACATAAGCAAATTTTGGTAAAAAATGGCCAAAATCTCGTATTTTTCCACACATAGTATGCAAACTTCATAAAAAAATTTAAATCTTAGATTTTGTTGAAAATTTGATTGTATACTAAATAGCTTGAGGTAGTTGAAAACGAATCTTCTATCAGTGTTCACCTCGTAATATATGAGTTTTTCCGACTTTCCAAATAGCCAATTGTACATTTTCTGGAAAAAAATTGCAAAAAATCTATGGGAATCTCACAGCTTTTCCCATTGAGGGATTTATAGAGAAAGCATCCACGGACATCTGTTAACCGTTTGTCAAACATAGGCAAATTTTTTAACATAAATGGCCAAAGTCCCATATTTTTCCATACATAATATGCAAAATTCATTAAAAATTTTAAATCGAAGATGTTGTTGAAAACGTGGTTTTATACTAGTTTGAGGTAGTTGAAAACGTATCTTCCATCAGGTTTCACCTGGGACCTCGTAATATACAATTTTTTCCAATTTTTTCCGATTTCAAAAATTGCAATCGGGCGAAAAATTGCAAAAGAACCCAGAGGCATCTCACAGCTTTTTCCATTGAATGATTTGTAGAGAAATAATCCATGAACATCCCTTAAAATTTTGAAAGTCTTAGGGCATCAGGAAAATTTTTGACCGTTTGCCAAACATAGGCAAATTTTCATCAAAATCGCCAAAATCTCATATTTTTCCATACATAGTATGCAAACTCCATAAAAAAATGTAAATCTTAGATTATGTTGAAAATATAGTGTAAATACTAATTCGAGGTAGCTAATAACGAATCTTCCATAAATTTTCATCTGGGACCTCGTAATATACGAGTTTTTCCAATTTTTTCCAGTGTTGCCATCTAGCCAACTGTACAATTTCGGGAAAAAAACTAACAAAATAGTCCAGGGGCATCCCACAGCTTTTTTCATTGAGGAATCTATAGAGAAATAATCCATGAACATCCTTTAAAATTTTGAAAGTCTTAGGGGATCAGGAAAATTTTTGACCGTTTGTCAAACATAGGCAAATTTTCGTCAAAAATAGCCAAAATCTCATATTTTTCCATACATAGTATGCAAAATTCATAAAGAAAATTTTAATCTTAAATTTTGTTACAAATTTGCTTCTATACTAAATAGTTCGAAGTAGTTCAAAACGAATATTCCATCAGTTTTCACCTGGGACATAACATAACTAACCTGTACATCTTCTGGAAAAAAATTGCAAAAGAATCCAGGGGCATCTCACAGCTTTTTCCATTGAGGGATCTGTAGAGAAAGCATCTGTGAACATCATCTAAAATTTTGAAAGCCTTAAGTACTCAGGGAAATTTTTGACCGCTTGCCAAATATTGGCAAATTTTGGTCAAAAATGGCTAAAATCTCATATTTTTCCATACATAATATGCATATAATATGCAAAATCCATAAAAAAATGTAAATCTTAGATTTTGTTGAAAATGTAGTGTAAATACTAATTCGAGGTAGCTAATAACGAATCTTCCATCAGTTTTCATCTGGGGCCTCGTAATATACGAGTTTGTCCAATTTTTTCCGAGTTGCCATCTAGCCAACTGTACAATTTCGGGAAAAAAACTTGGAAAAGAGTCCAGGGGCATCCCACAGCTTAAACATCCCTTAAAATGTTGAAAGTCTTAGGGGTTCAGGAAAATTTTTGACCGTTTGCCAAACATAGGCAAATTTTCATAAAAATGGCCAAAATCTCATATTTCTCCATATATAGTATGCAAAATTCATAAAAAATTTTAAATCTTAGATTTTGTTGAAAATTTGCTTGTATACTAAATAGTTCGAAGTAGTTGAAAACAAATATTCCATCAGTTTTCACCTGGAACCTCGTAATATACAATTTTTTCCAATTTTAATAAATAAATAGTTCGAAGTAGTTGAAAACGAATATTCCATCAGTTTTCACTTGGGACCTCGTAATATACGAGTATTTCCAATTTTTTCCGAGTTTCCAAATAGCCAACTGTACATCTTTTGGAAAAGTTGCAAAAAAATCCAGGAGCATCTCTCAGCTTTTTCCTTTGAAGCATCTATAGAGAATACATAGTATGCAAAATTCATAAAAAATCGGGGGCACCTCTCAGCTTTTTCCATCGAGGCATCTATAGAGAAAGCATCCCTAAACATCCCTTAAAATTTTTAAAGCCTTAGGTACTCAGGGAAATTTTTGATCGTTTGCCACACATAGGCAAATTTTGTTAAAAAATTGCCAAAATCTCAAATTTTTCCATACATAGTAGGTATGCAAACTCCATAAAAAATGTAAATCTTAGATTTTGTTGAAAATGTAGTTGTATACTAATTCCAGGTAGCTAATAACCAATCTTCCATCAGTTTTCATCTGGGGCCTCGTAATATACGAGTTTTTCCATTTTTTTCCGAATTGCCATCTAACCAACTGTACAATTTCGGGATAAAAACTTGCAAAAGAGTCCAGGGGCATCCCACAGCGTTTTCCATTGAGTGATCTGTAGAGAAATGATCCATGAACATCCCTTAAAATTTTGAAAGTCTTAGAGGATCAGGAAAATTTTTGACCGTTTGTCAAACATAGTTAAATTTTCGTCAAAAATAGCCAAAATCTCATATTTTTCCATACATAGTATGCAAAATTCATAAACAAATTTCAATCTTAAATTTTGTTGCAAATTTGCTTGTATGCTAAAAAACGTAGTTCAAAACGAATATTCCATCAGTTTTCACCTGGGACCTCGTAATATACGAGTTTTTCCGAGTTTCCAAATAGCCAACTGTACATCTTCTGGAAAAAAATTGCAAACGAATCCAGGGGCATCTCACAGCTTTTTCCAATGAGGGATCTGTAGATAAAGCATCTATGCACATCATTTAAAATTTTGAAAGCCTTAGGTACTCAGGGAAATTTTTTACCGTTTGCGAAACAGGCAAATTTTCGTCAAATATGGCCAAAATCTTTCTTTACATGATTCATCGAAACATTTTGGATCTTAGATTTTGTTAAAAATATGGTTACAAACTAGTTAGGGATAGCTGAAAAAGACTCTTCTATCAGTGTTCACCTATGATCTCGTATTATACGTTTTATTTAGGTTCGCATTTGTCAAAAATAATGAAACATACACTTTTTTTTTAATCTGGCGGCAAATGGATGTATGTCTTAATAAACTACCCTCAGTTTTCGAGTGATTTAAAACTGTTCTAAAATAAATCTTTAAAAAATATTTAAGAATTTGGCACACTATTTCTCATCTCAAAAACAAATAAATTTGTTAATGGACCTCATTGTATATTTTTGTTATGTTTTTTTTGGAATTTGGGGATCGAGTTGTACACATTTTCAAATGAAACCCCTGTTTACTTTTATTTTCTTAAAATCTGGAGGGCATGAGGAACGAATTTTTTTAATTGAACATGCTATACATATCCTTGGCAGATTTTAAGAGATTTAAGAGCATTTTAGAATGAGTCTTAAAACAATACTCAAATTTTTTCAGTGATATTCTTTAAAACCTAAAAATTTGGAAATAAAACCGGTGTATATTGTGATTTTGTTCAAATCTGGAGGTAAAAAGGAACAACTTCTAAATGGGCAACCATATTGTCAAATATCAACAAATTTTAGTATCTTACGGTCAAGTATAACAACTTCGCAATTAAACATCCTACTTAGCAATTTTCGAGTGATTTGCAAATATTTTGCTTTTTCAAATTTGAAGGTCAAGAGGAACAAATTTCTTGAACGGAATATATACATATCTTTAGCAGTTTTTGAACTGAACTGTGAAAAAAAACTCAAAATATTTCAGTGCATTTCTCAAAAACATAAAAACTTCCCAGCATATTCGTATTTTCTTAAAATCTGAAGATAAAAAGGAACAAATTCTGGATAAACATACCTATCTTTAGCAGTTTTTGGGTGAAGATAGGAATCTGTCGAAACTAGTCTTAAAAGAGTACTCAAAATTTGGCTCCTTGTTTCTCAAATACAAAGAATTTTGCCAATAAAACACCCTGTATATTGTTGCTTTCTCAGGATCTGGAAGTTAAGAACAATTTTTCAATTAAATATTCTGCACCGGTCTTTAGCCATTTTCGAATGATTTACAAATCTTCTAAAGTGACTCTTGAAAGAATACTCAAACTTGGTACCGTACTCCCAAAAACAGAAATTTCTTAAAACCTGGAGCTCAAGAGAAACAAATTCTTTTAAATAAATATGCTAGATATATCCATACCAGTTTTCTAGTGATTTAAAATCTTTTAAAATGAATCTTGAAAGAATCCTCAAAACTTTGTGGATTTCTCAAAAACATAAAAATTTGCAGATAGCGCACCCTGTGTATATTCTTATTTTCTTAAAGAGTTTCTGAAGAAATCTTCATGAATATCCTATGTGGGGTATTTATTTATTGCTAATATGAGTAATTTATACCATCTATTTAAAGTCTTTTGTTCATTGGAAATTTTAACAATAATTACTAACACCTCGATACAGTATGTTGTTGCGTTTACGTACAATATTACTATGTATTAAGCTGTGGCATAATGAAACCAATTACTAATACAACACCAATTAATACATTTGCTCATTCAGCTGCATATCTGCGCCTGAGGCTCTAATTGTTATGCACTAATCCAAATAACATTGCGTACATATTAATTTATTCAATTAGACCAAAATATGTTTTGTTCTGCCAAGAACTATTAAAACTACAATTCTAAAACTCTATATGGATCACATTTCTTAGACACAAACAAAATGCTGACTTTATTTATGGTTTTTTGAATTGGTCATGCAGCACCCTGTTTCTTAGTACCTAAAACAATCGCAATATTAAAAAAAAAGAGATGATAATTACGAGAATCCGGTGCCAACCGGGATAATATATCCGAAACTAAAAACAAGAGAGTATCTGCGAGAACAATGGCCGGTGTGTAGCAGCCTTTTGTTCGCTGCCTAGCAGAGCAGCCTACTTAGATGCTCCGCTTTTTCTGGCGCTCACACACAGGGCCCGTCTTTGTGACGGGCCCATTGTGCTCCGCTCTTGGCTCTTTATTTATATCGCCCACTAGTGCCTAGAGTGTCTGTTCAGATCCGTTGATAAACCACCGCCACTGAATAATACGGTTTAAAAAGGAAAGTTTAACTTTGTTTTGAGGGTCGTTCACAGTTCAGTCAATTTTATTTTTTTTAATTATGTCTTAGACCATTGAGATTGAGATTTACTATATTAAAATGTCGGCTCGAAGGACCAAGAAAACTGTAGTTGCAAGAAAAGTTGCAGTAGTAGGCTAGTAGATATGAAAGGCTGGTTCTGGCACATTTTTTTATGCAAATTTCCATAAAATAATCTAAGGTTTTTTTTGCAAAAAAAAACCATACCGGTTGCACATGCTCGGTAACAAGGAGACTTCTGGTGGGGAAGAGGTCAAAGTCGCATTTGCAAGCCACTGGGGTAGGATCTATTGAAAATTGGTCCTTAGATTTTCTTATGGGAAATTGCGGGCAAAAATTACTCAAATTTTGCCAGAACCAGTATTGCGTATCTACTTACACAGATATATTTTTTACTGCCCTGAAGATCACCCACCAGAGTCAATAACTATTCAATCAATATTCCATTTTCTGAATGAGAGAAAGACTGATGAGCCAATTAAACTTTAAGGATATTACTAGGTGGGAACTTTTGAACTTGAGTGTGGGGGTATTCCATCTTTGCTCATTTTGTTTGTGGTACTTTCTTCCCTCCTTCTAGCTAAAAAATTAAAAATAGTTTTATAAGCCCCGAGAAATACAAAAACACCCAATTGGGCTGTATCAGGAATTTAGTAAAAGTATCGTTACAAATAAATAGTTGGAAATCATGAACAGCGCAGTTATGAAAAAAATAAATGTTGGGCTTTAAAAATCTCAAATTTTTTGTTGCACTTAGTGGTTGTTAGCTTTAAATTGCTTTGTTTTAAAAGTTCTTTTCGCTAAAGAAATGGCTAGTAATAGTTCCGAGAGTTCCTAAACTTTATTGAAAATAAATAGAGCAAGAAAATGTTCTAGCCTCGCGGTGAGACTGGTTGGAACACCATCATGCCTTCGACGGTGTGCCCCATTAAGTGCAATTGCAAACGTGGCACCATTATAACTTTCATGTCGCCAATGTTCTAGTGATTTCAGACTGTCTGAGTTAAATTGGAAACTATAAATCATGATTCTTCTCACTTCTGTCTAGTTTTATATCGAATGAATAGACACTAAATATTAAAAGAAAAGTTCCTTGTTTTTCTCCCTTCACTCTTTTATATGAATTATCGATATTCTCTTTCAGCCGTATTGTCTCTTGCTGAAGAAAAAAACATTATTCTTCATCAAAGTTAGAAAATAATGGGAATAACTCAATAATCTTTTCTTCACATCCAAAGCCCAACATCTGTATCTATCTTTCAGAAAATAGCACATATTCCTCATTATCCTTAATGGCTTGTTCCTTCAATACATTCAATTTAACTCTACCATACTGCGAAGTTGTGCTTAATGTTTCAGTTTTCTAGACATGATCAACATTAATTGCCTTCAAGTTCTTTGACTGGCTAGGACTTCAAATGACCAATCGCGAATAATCTCTCAATCTAATTTTTAAATAGAATAATCGTCAAAGACAAATATTTAAGGCAAACCAGATGCTATAATTTTGTGAATAGCTAATATTTATAAACACTGCAAGTATATGTATAATAGTGTTCAGTTACTGAAATCATGCCCAGACCATGGGAGTATCGGGTTTAACCTCAGCGAGGAAAGTTGTTACTGTAGGAGAACTTCAAAACTCAGTTTTGAGTCTCAATTTGTTTCTTGGTCGCACATGACTTGGATAGACTAGACTTCATTGAGGATTTGGAGTAGTCAGTCACTTTAAAGAGAAAAATTATTTTCTTTACAAACACCGCAAGTAAGAACTCGAAAAAAATACAAACACACTGTATGTATCTTTGGAGCTGAACAACAGTGTTCACTTACTGAAATCATGCCCCACCAGATGGTGGGAGAATCGGGTTTAATCCCAGCGACAAAAGTTGTTTGTGTAGGAAAATTTCAAAACTCAGTTTTGAGTCTCATTCTGTTTCTTGGTCTCACGTGACTTTGATAGACTAGACTTCACTGAGGACCTGAAGTAGTCAGTCCCTTTGAACAGAATAATTATTTGCCATTCAGGATTTTTTCGCATCTTAGCTGCCTTCAAATATTGATTTTTTTTCTACTATCTCCCTTTCGTTCATTTTGGAAAATGGAAAAAATGGGGAAAAATAGAGTATATGGGAAAACAATTTTGTTTTCCCCCTTTCCTCTAAACACATTCCATTACGATCAACCTCAAGGAAGATACCAAATATATCCTCTAAACATCTCCGGTTCATTTCGATCTCTAAAGCTATCACTAATCATCAATTAGTTCTTCAGAAAACTCCCATCAACTTTCCTGGTCTGATTCCTCTTCTATCAAAAAATGAACCTTTGTTTTCACTGAAATAATCGATTACGGCTCTAAAACTGTTCAGCTTTTCCTTTAACTACTCAATCTCCTCATTCCATAATTTCTTCGCCCAATCTCAGGACGGGAGGTGGCAGTTTTTTTCCTCCTCTCTATTTCCACAAATATTACCTTTCTCTTTTCTGGATTAGAAATGGGCTAGTAAGGTATTCCTGCACATTTTCTAAGCTCTCTTCCACATTCTTTTCATTTTCCTCATAGACCACACCAATATTATAAATTATAAATATAATATTATAAATATATTATGTATATGAGTAATTTTTCTCACAATTCTAACTATTTTTCTTTTCTAAGTTCTCCAACCACATTTCCATGAAGCTTCAAGGAAGATTCCGGATCTAATATCTGAAGACCTTTCCATTTCGATCTCGTCGTTCGATTACGTCCCTCATCATCATTCTGACCCTCAGAAAATTTGTTGGTCTGGCCCCACTTCTGACACAAAATTATCCATTGATCCACCATTCCACTAAAATAACCAATTCTAGCTCCAAAACTGTCCAGAGTTTTCTTCAGCTCTTCAATCTTTGCATTCCACCCTACCCTCGTTCAATTTGACCGTTGGAGGTGGCGGTTTTATCATTCTTATCTCAGCATACATTATTGTTTGGTCCCATTTCTGACACAAATTGAACCATTTTTCCCACTCAAAGAACCAATTTTGGATCCATTTCTGGTCAGAATTTCCGTCAACTCTTCAATCTCTGCATTCCATAGTTTCCACATTCAATCTTTTCCACATATACTACCTCTTTTTTTCCTGGGTTAGTAAGAAATTCCTACTTGGCTCCCACGCTTTCTCCCACCTTTTTTCCATCTAACTCACTGGCTACACCATTACTATAAACACCGGATCATCTGCGCATACCATTGCCTCAATTCATCCCCACAAATATAAATATTTTGTTTTTCCATTTTCTCCAATCACCCTTCTATTACCACCAACTAAGGTTGGTGGAAGATCCCAAACTTAAACTTCGATCTCCATGCTACAACTCATCATCATTCTGTTCCTTATAAAACTTGAATCAACCTTGTTTTTTGGTCCCATTTCTGACACAAATCGAATCGTTTTTCCCACTAAAAGAAACAATTTTAGCTCTAATTCTGTTCAGATTTTCCTTCAGCTTTTCAATCTCCGTAATTTCCTCACTCAATATGACTAGGTACTGAAGATTTTATAGATAGGACTTTTCCCCTCTTTCCACAAATATTACCTCCTCTTTTCTTAGGTTAGGCGTGGGTTAGTAAAAGTTTCTTGCCCTCTTCTAGCTCCTTTCCATCCACTTCAGCCCCGTACTATTAACATCTAGTCGTCTGCATATACCATTGTCCTGATTCCTTCCTCCAAAAGACATAGTACTATAGGATAAATTCAAGGCTCAGTTTTGTTTTGAGTCCCATTTTATTGAATTTGACAGATTGGACAACCCTGAAGATCTGAAGCGGTCAGTCACAGTGTACAGAACAATTATTGGCCTTTCAGGAATTTTTGGCATCTTAGTAACCATAGAATGTTAATTCTTTTCTCTATAGACCCTTTCGGAGGTCGATTTTTGGGCACTTTTAGAATCGCGTTTTTGGACCATTTTTAAAAAAAAGTTCTTTAGAGGTTAATTTCATTCCAATTGAGTTTGATATGTTCCCAGGGGATTGCATACGTGCCATTCTCAATTCTCAATTTTGACCGCCTGTAACCTGAGAACGTCTGGATCGATTAGAGTGAATCCAAATGTGTTGTCCTCTTCCTGATGTCCTCTTTCACCTCCCGCCATCGGAAGTTCGGTAGGTGCAATATTTCCAGAGATAGACCCCTTCGGAGGTCGATTCTTAGGCACTTTAAGATCGCGTTTTTGGACCATTTATAAAAAACCTCTTTAGAGGTTAATTCCAGTCGAATTGAGTTTGTTATGTTCTCAGGGGATTGCAAACGTGCCATTCCTATCAAAAACAGCAAAACAAAAAATTCCGAATTTTTTTTTAAAATCTTCAAGGGTGGGGGGTATTACGACTTTTTTCTCAATTCTCAATGTTGACCGCCTGTAACTTGAGAACACCTGGACCGATTAGAGTCAATCCAACTGTGTTGTCCTCTTCTTGATGTCCTATTTCACCTCCCACCATCGGAAGTTCCGTAGGTGCAATATTTCCGGAGATAGACCCCTTCGGGGGCCGATTTTTAGGCAATTTTAGAAACGCGTTTTTGGACCATTTGTAAAAAAAACTCTTTAGAGGTTAATTCCATTCAAATTGAGTTTGTTATGTTCTCAGGGGATTGCCAACGTGCCATTCCTATCAAAAACAGCAAAAAAAAATCCGATTTTTTTTTTTAATTTCCAAAGGGTGGGGGTATTACGACTTTTTTCTCAATTCTCAATTTTGACCGCCTGTAACTTGAGAACGCCTAGACCGATTAGAGTGAATCCAACTGTGTTGTCCTCCTCTTGATGTCCTCTTTCACCTCCCACCATCGGAAGTTCCGTAGGTGCAATATTTCCGGAGATAGACCATTTCGGAGGTCGATTTTTAGGCCCTTTTAGAATCGCGGTTTTAGACCTTTTGTAAAAAAAACCTCTTTAGAGGTTAATTCCATTCAAATTGAATTTGTTATGTTCTCAGGGGATTGCCAACGTGCCATTCCTATCAAAAACAGCAAAAGAAAATTCCGAAATTTTTTTGAAAATCTCCAAAGGGGGGGGGGGGTATTACGACTTTTTTCTCAATTCTCAATTTTGACCGCCTGTAACTTGAGAACGCCTAGACCGATTAGAGTGAATCCAACTGTGTTGTCCTCCTCTTGATGTCCTCTTTCACCTCCCACCATCGGAAGTTCCGTAGGTGCAATATTTCCGGAGATAGACCCTTTCGGAGGTCGATTTTTAGGCCCTTTTAGAATCGCGGTTTTAGACCTTTTGTAAAAAAAACCTCTTTAGAGGTTAATTCCATTCAAATTGAATTTGTTATGTTCTCAGGGGATTGCCAACGTGCCATTCCTATCAAAAACAGCAAAAAAAAATTCCGATTTTTTTTTTTTTATTTCCAAAGGAGGGGGAGGTATTACGACTTTTTTCTCAATTCTCAATTTTGACCGCCTGTAACTTGAGAACGCCTGGACCGATTAGAGTGAATCCAACTGTGTTGTCCTCTTCTTGATGTCCTCTTTCACCTCCCACCATTGGAAGTTCCGTAGGTGCAAAATTTCCGGAGATAGACCCCTTCGGAAGTCGATTTTTAGGCACTTTTAGAATCGGCTTTTGGACCATTTTAAAAAAAAAACCTCTTTAGAGGTTAATTTCATTCCAATTGAGTTTGTTATGTACTCAGGGGATTGCCATCGTAGGCCATTCCTATCAAAAACAGCAAAAAAAAATGCGAATTTTTTTTGAAAATCTCTAAAGTGGGGGGTATTATGACTTTTTTCTCAATTCTCACTTTTGACCGCCTGTAACTTGAGAACGCCTGGACCGATTAGAGTGAATCCAACTGTGTTGTCCTCTTCTTGATCCCACCAACGGAAGTTCCGTAGGTGCAATATTTCCGGAGATAGACCCCTTCGGAAGTCGATTTTTAGGCACTTTTAGAATCGCGTTTTTGGACCATTTGTAGAAAAAACCTCTTTAGAGGTTAATTCCATTCTCATTGAGTTTGTTATGTTCTCAGGGGATTGCCAACGTGCCATTCCTATCAAAAATACCAAAAAAAAAATCCGAAATTTTTTTGAATATCTCCAATGGGGGGGGGGTATAACGACTTTTTTCTCAATTCTCAATTTTGACCGCCTGTAACTTGAGAAGCCTGGACCGATTAGAGTGAATCCAAATGTGTTGTCCTCTTCCTGATGTCCTCTTTCACCTCCCGCCATCGGAAGTTCGGTAGGTGCAATATTTCCGCAGATAGACCCCTTCGGAGGTCGATTTTTAGGCACTATTAGAATCGCGTTTTTGGACCATTTGTAAAAAGAACCTCTTTAGAGGTTAATTCCATTCAAATTGAGTTTGTTATGTTCTCAGGGGATTGCCAACGTGCCATTCCTATCAAAAACAGCAAAAAAAATTCCGACATTTTTTTGATAATCTCCAAAGGGGAGGGGGGTGTGTATTACGACTTTTTTTCTCAATTCTCAATTTTGACCGCCTGTAACTTGAGAACGCCTGGACCGATTGAAATAAATTCAACTGTTTTGTCCTCTTCTTGATGTCCTCCTTCACCTCCCACAATCGGAATTTCCGTAGGTGCAATATTTCCGGAGATAGACCCATTCGGAAATCGATTTTTAGGCACTTTTAGAATCGCGTTTTTGGACCATTTGAAAAAAAACCTCTTTAGAGGTTAATTCCATTCAAATTGAGTTTGTTATGTTCTCAGGGGATTACCAACGTGCCATTCCTGACAAAAACAGCAAAAAAAAATTCCGATTTTTTTTTTTTAAATCTCCAAAGGGTTGTCCTATTCTTGATGTCCTCAACTTTGACCTGCTGCAACTTGAAAACTCCTTGACCAACTGGAGTGAATCCAATCGTCTCCCCTTTGTTCACGTCAACAAAAACAACGTTAAAGTCAAATTTTTTAATGCAAATGGGATGCCATACTTTTGTGAATAGCTAATATTTGCAAACATAGAAATTAGGAACTTGGAGATAATGGATACGTCTTTGGGCATGATCAATAGTGTTCAGATACTGAAACCCACCAAATGATGGGAGTATTCGGTTTGACCTCTGTAATCAGAGATGAGTACCGTAGGAGAACTTCATGGCTCAATCTTTAGTTCCATTCTGTTTCTGGGACGCATGTGATATTGATAGACTCAAGAACTGGACTTCACTGAGGACCTGAAATGGTCAATCATTTTGACGAGAAAAATTCTCTAAAGACACTGCAGGTAGAGGCTCGGAAAAAAATCTAAAGCTAGTAGATGCAACTTTTGATAACGTCAACAAGCAAGTGAGTTTTGTGTTTGACAGCAAGAAAAAAAACTTCAAGGCTGAGTTTTGAGAACAATTATAAACAAACACTGTAAGTAGCGTCTATGAAAAAAATACACTAAAATTGAACAACAGTGTTCAAATACTAAAATCATACCCCACTAGATGGTGTGAGTATCGGGCTTAACATCAGCGAGGATAGATATTGAGATCATTTAGCGAGGATAGATATTAATATTTTGTTTCTCAGTCAGACAAGGTTTTAATAGACTGGATTTCATTGAAGATCTGGAATAGTCAGTCATTTTGAACAGAACAGTTATTTACAAATTTTGCAAGTAGCTGCTCTAAAAAAATACAGACACATAGGATGCCTATTTAGCTCTGTACAGCAGAGTTCAGTTGGACAGAGACGTTTGTTAAAATAAGGTTTAATGGAGTGTTTAATGGAATTCTCGGAGTGAGACGTTTATGAATCATTTAGTAATTATTAAGTTTTTTTTTTCAGGAAATGGTATAATGCTTACGCTTTACTTCTCTCACACACAGACAAAAATTGAAAATAATTTGCAAGCCGATTAACCCTCGCCTTGTCGTCGCTCCATTACACACCGACCCTCGATCAGAGCTTACTCGAACGTCTTTTTCCAATCGGGCTGCTTTCTTTTTCTCATTGATTTAATCTGCTGTAGATTCGAAGAGTACGCCCGATTTCATTTCCTTTTCATCGCATCATTTTCATTCGCTCTGTAGGTACAAACGTCAAGTTTCTTGGCATCGATAATTAGATTTTAAAGGACTGCTTTGAATATATTCCCGCTTTCGTTCGCCATGCATGAGTGTTCGTCAAGTCTAGAATCGAAAATCGTTGGTAATTGGATATTTTCTGTTTCAGAGGGGTCAAGGTGAAAGAGGGGGCTATTCGGGCAGAGAACGGACAAGCAAGGTACGTACTTTAGATTTTTTTTTCTACAGCTAAATGGCGACAATAAGAACCTCTTTGTTACGAAATCTCACTTCAGCATGTCCCCAAAGGAGGCCCACTAACGCTGATTAAGCTCGAAAGTAGAAGACACACAAGTCGCTCGATATATCGATGAGCTTGCACCGGCCTTATTCATCTTAATATACCCATTAAAGGGCAAATTCTATCGGAGGATGTAGGCTGATAAAGCCCTATCTTGTTCTCGCCTAGTTAAGGGATTTTCTTTGACGCGTCGAACCTATTAGTTATTCTATTTACCATCTAACTTAGTTTGGCTGCTAATTAGTCCCTTGACAGGTGAGATGCCTTGAAGATCCAATTCTCTTCTAGATAAAATTTTGTTTTATTTTACGTGAGACCCCAGCGTTTTCGAAAATCTAAAACAAAAATCTACTTGTACAATTCAATAAACATTTTCCACGTACCCCATGGGGGGTGTTTCCTCCTGGATTTCAGATCAGGTCATAGGTAGCTAAGTTCTGAAAGCTTAGTTGACTTAGTTGGTTCAAGGCAGCTGAAAATGAGTTGTTACTTGGCGGGGTTATCTTTAAAACGAAAAAAGTTTTTTCAGCAAAAAGATACAAAAGACAGAATTTTGAAGAACAGAAGTTTTCGAAGAGCTGAAACAAAAATCTACTTGTACAATTCAATAAAACTTTTCCAAGTACCCCATGGGGTGTGTTTCCTCCTGGATTTCAAATCAGGTAACAGGTAGCTAAGTTCTGATTGTTTAGTTGACTTAGTTGGTTCGAGGCAGCTGCAAATGAGTTGTTGCTCAGCAGGGTTATCTTTAACAGGAACAAATTTTTTTCAGCAAAAATATAGGCAAAACAGAACTTTGAAAATTCCTAATGCTAACTGCAAATTTTAATCAATAAGTCAATCTTTAATCAAAGCGCATTAAATTGATATTTTACAGGTATTTTAAGGAGAAAACTTGCCTTTCAGGCTAGGTTAAAGTTAGGTGATTTATGATGTCTTGATTGACTTAGTTGGTTTAAGGCTGCTGAAAATGAGTTGTTACTCGGCAGGGTTATCTTTAAAACTAAAAAAGTTTTCCAGCAAAAAGATAGGAAAAAACAGAACTATGGAAATTTTTGCAAGTCAATAATTAGAAAGTTTAATCACGTTGCGTAACAAATTAAAAAATTGTCTTTATTTTAGAGGTATTTTCAAGGAAAAAAAACATAAAAGAATTTAAATAATTAAAATATTCGTCAAAAAATAGAGTAGCCTTCTTATTTTGCAGGTATTTTTAGAGCAAAAAGGAAAGAAATATTGGCAAATAAATATCGATATTAGTCAATACTTCAGGCCAGATTTAAGATCGGTAATTTATGATAGCTTGGTTGACGGCATTGTTATCTTCAAAACTAAAAAAGTTTTTTCAGCAAAAAGATAGGAAAAACAACTTAATGAATATTCGCATGTCAACAACTATTAAAACTAACAACAATCTTATTTTAGACGTATTTTTAGGGTGAAAAAAACGGTGGAAATTTGGAAAAAAAAATATTTGTTTTGAAAATGCCCAAAGTTTATTTATTTACTACAACTTTTTTCTCAATTCTCAAATTTGACCGCCTATAACTTCAGAACGCCTAGACCGATTTGACTGAATTCAACGATTTCTTCCTCCTTTTGATGTCCTCTTCCACCTCCCACCAGGAAGTTCCGTAGGTGCAATATTTCCGGCGATACACCCCTTCGGAGGTCGATTTTTAGGCACTTTTAGAATCGCGTTTTGGACCATTTTAGAAAAAACCTCTTCAGAGGTTAATTCCATTCGAATTAAGTTTGTTACGTTCTCAGGGGATCGCAAACTTGCCCTTCCAATCAATAACAACAAAAAAAATTCCGATTTTTTTTTAAATCTCCAAAGGGAGAGGGGGGCTTTACGACTTTGTTCTCAATTCTCAACTTTGACCGAATGTAACTTGAGAACGCCTGGACAGATTGAACTGAATCCAACTGTTTTGTCCCCTTCTTGATGTCCTCCACCACCCACAATCGGAAATTCCGTAGGTACAATATTTCCGGAGATAGACCCCTTCGAAGGTCGATTTTTAGGTACTTTTAGAATCGCGTTTTTGGACCATTTTAAAAAAAACTTCTTCGGAGGTTAATTCCATTCGAATTGAGTTTGTTACGTTCTCAGGGGATTGCAAACTTGCCATTCCAATCAAAAACAGCAAAAAAAAATCCGTTCTCTTTTAAATCTCCAAAGAGGGGGGGGGGGGTATTAAGACTTTTTTCTCAATTCTCAAATTTGACCGAATGTAACTTGAGAACGCCTGGTCCGATTGAAATAAATTCAACTGTTTTGTCCTCGTCTTGATGCCCTCCTTCACCTCCCACAATCGGCATTTCCATAGGTGCAATATTTCCGGAGATAGATCCCTTCGAAGGTCGATTTTTAGGCACTTTTAGAATCGCGTTTTTGGACCATTTTTAAAAAAAACTCTTCACACTTTAATTTCATTAGAATTAAGTGTGTTGCGTTCTCAAGGGATTGCCAACTTGCCATTCCAATCAATAACAGCAAAAAAAAAATCCGAATAATTTTTTTTAAATCTCCAAAGGGGGGGGGGTATTACGACTTTTTTCTCAATTCTCAAATTTGACCGTCTGTAACTTGAGAACGTCTGGACCAATGAGAGTGAATCCAACTGTGTTGTCCTCTTCTTGATGTCCTCTTTCACCTCCCATCATCGGAAGTTCCGTGGGTTCAATATTTCCGGAGATAGACCCCTTCGAAGGTCGATTTTTAGGCACCTTTAAAATCGCGTTTTTGGACCATTTTTAAAAAAAACCTTCAGACTTTAATTTCATTCGAATGAAGTTTGTTACATTCTCAAGGGATTGCAAACTTGCCATTCCAATCAATAACAGCAAAAAAAAATACGAATTATTTTTTTTTAAATCTCCAAGGGGGGGGGGGGGTATTACGACTTTTTTCTCAATTCTCAAATTTGACGGAATGTAACTTGAGAACGCCCCGACCGAATGAAATAAATTCAACTGTTTTGTCCTCTTCTTGATGTCCTCCTTCACCTCCCACAATCGGCATTTCCGTAGGTGCAATATTTCCGGAGATAGGCCCCTCCGGAGGTCGATTTTTAGGTACTTTTAGAATCGCGTTTTTGGACCATTTAAAAAAATACCTCATTCGAGTTGAGTTTGTTACGTTCTCAGGGGATTGCAAACTTGCCGTTCCGATCAAAAACGGGAGGTAGAAAAGGAGAAGGGGGTATTACGCCTTTTTTCTCAATTCTCAATTTTGGCCGCCTGTCACCTGAGAACGCCTAGACCGATTCAAATAAATCTAACTGTTTTGTACTCTTCTTGATGTCCTCTTTCACCTCCCATCATCAGAAGTTACGTAGGTGCACCATTTTTGGAGATAGACCCTTTCGGTTGTCGATTTTTATGAACTTTTAGAATCGCGTTTCTTTGACCGATTTAAAAAAAAAACACTTTAATTTCATTGCAAACGTACCATTCCGATCAAAAATAGCAAAAAAAATCCCGAATTTTTTTTGAAAATATCCAAGGGGGGGGGGGTATTACGTCTTTTTTCTCAACTCGCAATTTTGACCGCGTGTAACTGGAGAACGCCTCGATCGATTGGAGTGAATTCGACTGTTCTATCCTCTTCTTAATCTTCTCTTTCACCTTCCATTTTGTGAATATTTCAGACCAGGCTGAAGTTAAGTAACTTGTGATATCGTTGTTCGTTAAAAAAATTACTCCACTGAGTATTACTAAACACTACACTTATTTTAGTTTTGTTCAATATTCATGCGATTTTGCCAGGCTTATTAACATGCAGTTTTGCCTCGTTAATTACAGGGCACGTATATTAAATTACGGTATAATTATGACGTAATTTATTAACTTATTAAGCGCATATTTGCAGTGGTCCAATGAATTGTTTGGCTCAAAATTTTAAACTCCTCGAAGCATTCCTAGTGTTAATTCAGTTTAAAACCGGGCTAATAAAATAGTTGTTGGCGACGGGACTTCGAGGGGAATTCTGGGCATGCAGGTAAGAATTTAATGATTTAACGAGGCGAATTTGAGGTGGCAGCCTAGGAAACGAGGAAGGTTTCTTTGATTCGAAAATAATGATGGGTGCTCATTATGTTTTAGAGGATTGAAAAAATCATCCCAAAAAAAAAATTTTTTTACATGTATTTTCTTATAGGAATTTATTTACATGGGAAAATGACAGAAATTGTGCCAGAAGCCCTGCTGCATATCTACTAATTTGAGATGTGACACCATTACAGCTCAGCCACCAATACTAAATTTTTTTCTATGGCGATCCTGGGGGCGTTTAAGTTAAACCATACGACATAAGCCATTAAACTTGACGTCATTATCTATTCCAACGCGCCAAGGAATATTTGCAAAGTTATTATTATTATGACAGTGTAAAGATTCGCACTAAACAAGCCCTTCGAACGTTTACCGTCGACACATTCTCATTACTTCCTTCCTGCCTTGTCAAAATAATTGGGCCTATCAAGGGAAAGAGGATAAGGGGAAAAACGTCATTATGTTAAAAATCTTCGACGTCGCAGCGTTTGATCAAGATCCAATTTCCGAAACAGGCGTTTATTTCCTCTCCGTATAAAGCGAATTTCCTGCCATATTGTTTTTATTATTCCTGCTGCTCCCTACCTTCCGAAGCAGCAACCTCACCAACTTTCTGGTTTCGACTTCGCTGAAGTCTGAGTGAAGTTATTATAATTTTAGAAGCGTCGTCAAATTTGTCACTTTCTAGCATATAAATTGCCTCATATAATACGCATACTTTGCGACGAAGTTTTACACATGTTTGTTGATCTTTGAAATTGAACGCTATTTAATGGCTTTCGATGGCTCGGCTCGGCTTTAGCGAGCAGAAAACGAAGAAAAACCGAAACGATTTTCTAAATAAAGACTCGACAACAAGAACATTGCAATAAAGAGCTTTAACGACCGAGTGAAAAAGCAACGAAACTATCCGACTACCAAATAACTTTGTTCTTTTTCGGCGACATCTTGGAAGCAAGTCGCGATATCCCGAAAGTGTTTTATCGTGTTTTTAAAATCGCTAACCTTCGCAAAAATCGCGAACTTGCGAGAACGTGAATCACGTACCAAGTTTTAAATTCCTCGTAAGAGAAAACCGTGAAATTTTAAGTATTTTTTTATGCATAGATTAATGTATTCTTTAAATTTATTGTCAAGCAGGACAATTGTCTTTATGTTTATTTTTTTTTAATAATGTGGGAAAATGCACTATCTTGAACCCATTTTTATGTAGAAACTTACGTAATTTTTCTTCGTTTCTCTAACCACATTACCAGATTCTCCCAACCATAACCAACAACATGTTAGTTCAGTTCAGTCTCGATTAATTCCTCCACGAATAAACTGAACCAATCTCTACCAGACCAACACATTCTATTGTTCAAATATTCAGAAGAAATTTTCTTGCATTGAAACAAAAAATAGTTTATCTCGTTTTAGAAAAGAAATTAGTTTTTAACATTGGAAAGCCAACTGCAAGAACACAGAATAAAAGCATTTTTTGATCGAATCTTAGTTTCCTCTGCTAGTGCATTGCACAGCAAGCTTAGAAACTTGATACTGAACACATAATTTGGTTTATTTAATTATTTATAATTATTATTTGATGTGCTTGCACCTGAAGGTGGTGTAATATAAAATAAAGCGTTTCGTAAATAAAAAATATGTAAAGATTTTCTTATGGGAATTTACATAAGAATTGAGCGAAATTGTGCCAGAAGCCCTGCTGCTTATCTACTTACGGCTGACCTGACCGTGATTTGAAAAGGGATAGCATTACTACTCAGCTACCAAAACTCAGTTTTCCTATATCTCTGTACACAATAAGAGAGAGTAATCATAAAACATAAAGCTACATACAGGGCGATCCGTATTGAACAGGTCATAGAGTAATTATTGCAGATTTTGCATATCTCTTTCAGAATCTGTAGTTACATGCACCCTGTATGTACGTTATGTTTCATTATTCATTAATTTTTTCTCATTGGGTACCTCGTTTGAGGAGTAGCTGAATGGTAGGTAGCTGTAATGCTGTCTCTGTCTAACTCAGGGCAAGCAATAAGTAGATATGCGGCGGGGCTTCTGGCATAATATCGTTCATTTGTTGTAAATTCCCATAAGAAAATCTAAAAATAGTTTTTTTTTTTGGGGAGACGTTCTGGCTTGTTTAGTTACTTGCCACTAGGGGTCACTTTATGTACAATGGGAATTGTTGTTTATCAAATTTCCTTCGCCCTTTTATTTTAATAAATTTTAACATGTTTTGTGGCAGGCCTAAAATCGTTAAAAATTATCGAAATTAGGGTAAAAAAGCGAACTACATCAAAAACAAGAAATTAGTCAAAATTTTCAAAATTATTGGAACTTTTTAGAGACACCCCAAAAAAATACGCAACTCGCGTGGGAAAATAATGAGTAGAAAATAGTTAAAAATGGCCAAGAAAAGAAGACGGAAAAAAGCAATAAATACAAAAGAATAAAATATAATGGAATAAGAAGCAAAGATAAAGTGAAAAATAAACAAAAATTATACAAATTGATGGGAGATAAAAATGAGCCAAAAATGAGCCAAAAATAATTAAAATGGTCAGATAGAACAAAGGATGAAGAAAAAATGACAAATGAAAAAAAAAACTCTACAAAGACGGCACTTGCAGGGTACAATTACGAAATTAAATAAAATGGTTAAAGATGGAGAAAATTGTTAAAACTGATGTTAAGTAAGGCGAGGAAAGGTACAAACAAACATACACAAGTCAAAAACCACTGAAATTATCAAACATGATGGAAATAAGAATGAAGTTAGTTACAAAATGTTAAAAACTAATGGAAATAATTTAAGGCTCATGAGAAAAGCCGAGACAAATACGGTTAAAATGGTCAAAAATGTTGGAAATGAGAACGAAAAAATAGCAGAATACACTAAAAACATTATATTAAATCAGCAAATCGACGAATTTAAAAAATAAAAAATGGCAAGAAAACTAATGAAAGGAAAAACTGAGGAAAAGTGACGGAGGTAACACGAGATACAGACTTCTTTCATGGAAAAAAATTAGTAAAACAAGTTAAAATGGTCAGGTGATACGAAGGACGAATTACTACTCAGCTACCAAAACTCAGTTTTCCTATATCGCGGTACACAATAAGAAAGAATAATAATAAAACATAAAGCTACAAACAAGGTGATCCGTATTGAACAGGTCATAGAGTACTTAATGCAGATTTTGCATATCTCTTTCAGAATCTGTAGTTACAACCAACCTATATCTACGTTATGTTTTATTATTCCTAAATTCTTTCTCATTGAGTACCGCGTTTGAAAAATAGCTGAATGGTAGGTAGCTGTAATGCTGTCTCTGTCTAACTCAGGGCAAGCAATAAGTAGATATGCAGCGGGGCTTCTGGTATAATATCGTTCATTTGTTGTAAATTCCCATAAGAAAATCTAAAAATAGTTATGTTTTTTGGGGAGCCGTTCTGGCTTGTTTAGTTACTTGCGACTAGGGGTCACTTTATGTACAATGGGAATTGTTGCTTGTAAATTTCCTTCGCCCTTTTATTTTAATAAATTTTAACATGTTTTGTGGCAGGCCTAAAATCGTTAAAAATTATGGAAATTAGGGTAAAAAAGCGAACTACATCAAAAACAAGAAATTAGTCAAAATGTTCAAAATTATTGGAACTTTTTAGAGACACCCCAAAAAAATCGACCCCCGAAAATACGCAACTCGCGCGGGATAATAATGAGTAGAAAATAGTTAAAAATGGCCAAGAAAAAAAGACGGAAAAAAGCAATAAATACAAAAGAATAAAAGATAATGGAATAAGAAGCAAAAATAAAGTGAAAAATAAACAAAAATTATACAAATTGATGGGAGATAAAAATTAGCAAAAAATGAGCCAAAAAATAATTAAAATGGTCAGATAGAACAAAGGATGAAGAAAAAATGACAAATGAAAAAAAACTCTAGATAGCACTTGCAGGGTACAAATACGAAATTAAGTAAAATGGTTAAAGATGGAGAATTAATTGAATGGAGAATTAATTGTTAAAACTGATGTTAAGTAAGGCGAGGAAAGGTACAAACACACATACAAGAAATAGGCAATTTTTGTGGGAAAAACTGAGTCAAAAACCACTGAAATAATCAAACATGATGGAAATAAGAATGAAGTTAGTTAAAAACTAATGGAAATAATTTAAGGCTCAAGAGAAAAGCCGAGACAAATACGGTTAAAATGGTCAAAAATGTTGGAAATGACAACGAAAAAAAGCAGAAAACACTAAAAACATTATATTATATGAGCAAACCGACGAATGTAAAAAATAAAAAATGGTAAGAAAACTAATGAAAGGAAAAACTGAGAAAAAAGTAACGGACGTAACACGGGATACAGATATCTTTCATGGAAAAAAATAAGTAAAACAAGTTAAAATGGTCACTATACGAAGGACGAAGAAAAATAGAAGTATGTACTAGAAACCGACAAAGAAAAAGACGAAGAAAAAGTGTAAAAAGTAAACACGCCAGAAACAGGCAGCTTTTACGAGAAAATAATGAATTAAGGAAATAGTGAAAAGTAATGGAAATAAGAACTAGGAAAAAGTGAAAAACACGAAAAACATCAGATATAAATATAATGAGAATGGGAAATAAAAAAAAAATAGTCAAAATTAATGGTAAGAAATGCTAAGAAAACGTGACGGGTATAACCTGAAAACCGGCAAACCCAAGAAATAGCGGAAAATGAGAAAACATTAATGGAAGAAAACGGAAAAAGTTGAGAAAAAAAAAGTGAATTGGTAAAAAAAATTTGGAAATGAGAATGAAGAACAAAGCTAGTAAGAAATATTAAAAACTAATGGAAAGAGTGCACCGCTTACGAGAAAAGCTGAGTCAAAAACGGTTAAAGAGATGAAACATTTTGGGAAAAATACGAACAAAAAAAAGCGGAACACACTAAAAATATTACATTATATTACATATACGAACAGACGAAAGTAAAAAATTAAAAATGGTAAGAAAACTAATGAAAGCGTGAAACAGGCATCTTTCAGGGGAAAAAATGAGACAAAATGGTCAGATGATACGAAGGACGAATAAAAGAATTTATAAGTACTAGAAACTTACAAAGAAAATGATAAAAAAAAAATTAAAACGATTGAAATGATAAAAATTTTTGGAAATGAGAAGAACGAAGAATAAGAAAAAAACATTTAAAACATTACATACAAGCAAACAAAAATAAAAAATGAAATTTGGTAAGAAACTAATGAAAAAAAGACTAAGAAAAAAGAAGTTGCGGACGGGAAGCAGGCAACTTTCATGGGAAAAAAATGAGTAAAATGTGTTAAAATGCTCGAACAAAAAGAGTAGTATACACTGGAAACAGACGATGATAAGGACAAAAAAAATGTTAAAATAAACACAAACCGGCAGTTTCACGAAAAAAAAACGGGAGTCAAAAATGGTAAAAAGTGATGGAATTAAGAACTAAGAAAAAGCGAAAAATGTGAAAAAAATCAGATATAGGCGGAACGGAAAAACGAACAAAAAATTGTCAAAATTAATTGAAAGACATACTAAGAAAACGTGACGGGTGTAACCCGGCAACTCATATTTTGACGGAAAAAAATTAATCGAAAATGGTGAAACATTAAAACTATTGAAATTGTCAAACATGATGGAAATAAGAACGAAGAAAAAGCTTTTTCAAAGTTAGTTGAAAATATTAAAAACTAATGGAAAAAATTGAACTCTTATGGGAAAATTTGTGTAAAAATAAAAGTAGGAATGGTAAAAAATATTGGGAATGAGAACGAAAAACAGTAAAAACATCATATACAAGCAAATGTACAAAACTAAAAAATTAAGTATGGCAAAAAAATAATGAAAAGAAATGCTAAAGAAGTGTTGCAGATGTAACATGGAAAACAGCAAATTCTCATGGAAAAAAATAGGTAAAATTAGTTATGATAGGAAGTTTTAAAAAAAAGAGACATATACACTAGAAACAAGTGAAGAAGAGACGAAGAAAAAGTACTAAAAGTAAACGCAAAAGAAACAGGGACCTTTGACGGGGAAATAGAAAATCAATATTGTTGAACTGGCAAAGAAAAAGCGGGAAACACGAAAAACATCAGATATTGGCAGGACGGAACAAATAAGATTAAATGGTCCAAAGTAATGGAAAGAAATACTAAGAAAACGTGACGGACGGGCATAACACGGAAACAGGCAACACCCTTGGGAGAAAATTAAACAATAGTTAAATTGGCCAGATTGAACAAACAACTAAGAAATAGCGACAAATACAAATAACACTACAGAACCGGCAATTCTTGCAAGAAAAAAATGGCTCAATAATGGTAAAAAATGATCGAAATAAGTACGAAATAAATGTGCCAAATATGATACAACGAACAAATGGCTGAAACAGTAAAAAATAGTCGAAATACAAACGAAGGGAAAACGGAAAACATAAAAATTACAGATATAAAGAAAAAAAAATTAAATTATTCAAAACCAATGGAAAATAAAAAATTGGTCAAAACCGATGGAAGAAGAAGTGAAGGAAACTTTCATGTGAAAAATCAGATAGAACAAAGGATGAAGACAAAGCGAGAAATAAAAAAAGCGAGCAATAAAATGGAGGACTTGCAGATCAAAAAACCCTACATGGTTATTCTTCTCTGAAACTATTTCTTTTTAATCTACATGATTTCAGTTTTCTATTATTCGGTTTTTTAAGTTACTAATACTAAAAATTCACGTTCGATTGAAAACTGATTTTTCCAACTGAATTACGACGAGGTAATCTGTAGGATTCAACTGCAACTGCAGGGTCGTCATAAAATGAGACCTGCTTTTGTATTTTTGACAATAAATAATTATCATAAAATTATAGACTTAGTACTATTTTTTTTTTCAATTGTATATTTCATACTATTTCATTTTCTAAAAATTGTTTTCTCAACGACACAATGAAGGTTTGAAAAAATCGTAATAACTAGACACATTCACAAGGGGGCGAGGGTTTTCACTTTATAATATATGTGCTGGTGCACTAACGTGGCTTTATTTTTACACAGGAGGCTGTTTTTGTTTTCATCCTATACCCTGAAACCTAACAATCAAAAGATAAACGCTAACAACAACCAACTATTTTATTACTTTTGTTACCTGACGACAGGTGGGCTGGAGTTTAAAAAGTAGTAATTATTAAAAATCTTCTTTCTTTTATTACTTAAACTTTTGGTACTTAAGTTGGCATCGAAGCCTTTTAGCGCATCTACTAGAGGCAAAGCAAAAAAAAATTTATCCGTATTCCCTACCGCCTCATTCTTCTTGTCAATTTTATTTGACACTCAACTTTCCATGATCTTCTGCTAGCTCCTTAGCAAAAAAAATGTGATACGCACATTTACTATTTTCTTTTGATTAATGCCCTTTCCTACGAAGTCTTCAGTAACCCACTCGAATCCCTTTCATTATCAGGCTATAGCTGCACTAGTTATGCATTCGATTATGAATATCCTGAAAGCAGTATTTGCATGCTTACCTACCAGCCGAACTCGAGATTCGACTCGTTTCGATTTGTATAAAATAGTTATCAGGTTGCAGGAATTCAGCATAATGCGGTGCCAGAATGCAAAATCGGTAATTCGCGTTAGCATGCAAATCGAGCTTATTGAATAGTGATTAGGGAATATGGCGTTTCGTGTTCGAATAATCCCCGCTTAACATGCGTCTTTACTTTTGGCACTAGAAACTTGGCAAATAGTTTTTCGTCCATGAACTGCACTTGAAATCCCTTTACATCCAAAAATAATTCAATTCAGTTAAACTTTTACTAGCCGCGGGGCTTTATACTTTTCCATTATGACAAACAACTTTCCAGCCTAAGCCTCGAGCATTATAATTTGAAAAAGAAAACATGCAACGGGCCCAAAACAAACTTTCAAAGCTTAAGCAGCTTAAACGTGTAGGCCCCTATCAGTTTCCCGACAGAATCGAAAACCAATTAAGGAAGATCTCCATGAGAACAACAGCCAATTATTTTCAGGTGATCGATACCTGAAATGACGCTCCAGCTGGGCGTGAAATTGATCCTGTAACTAAACTCAGACTTTTCTGTTCATTTCTTTTTAATTTGTTTTTTTGTAGCGAGGAAAAATACTCTTAATCGTGTCGAGGTTTGCATGATAGTTCCCTAATGCTAAGTTCTAAAGTCCCATTACCTGATTGCTCAAAGTATCTTTCTAAGCCGACCGTTTGGACCCTAAGCTGCACTAATGGGGCTCGAAAAGTCACGAAAGGGCGGCAAATTCTTGACCTTTATCCATTGTTGTTAATTAATCGTCGTCCTTGGTTAATAGGCAGATAACTTCATGGCTTTCGGCTTCCCAAAGCTTGTATGATCAAACACAAAACCAAAATTCCCACATAACCCACAATAACGTCTTGAATAATTTCATTACCACATCATCCTGGGGGCTTTATTTCCAGCAACAAAGTAAAACTTAATGCAGACTTTGCCCGAAAGTAAAATTGTTATGAGTGAAAACAGGTGTGAATATTCATGGCCAGCTGCTAACTAACTGGGGCTTATGTTAGAGCAATACTAAATTAAAGTAAACACCCTGTATTTACTTTAGTGCTTTGTTTGTAAATTTCGGCCCTTGTGCATACTAGACGCAACTGGGCTGGTATTGGGATATTTAGATGGGGACTAGTTACTCAAATAGTTGTCAATATTTAGATATATGCAGACAATAGTATATGTAGTATTTTAACAAAACATTTAATAAGACTGTGGAGGCTTTCACGGCCCGTCAAAATATTTTCTAAAGTGTTTTTCGGGCTTATATACTTTGTATCAAGATAAATGATCAGATAAATATTAAGAAAACAGATAAAACCTGTGAGGCTCAAGGAGACGATCTTAACCACCCCGGACTCTGCCCAAGGGCAAATTGACCCAGAGCCCCGCCTCTTCAGCTACTGACGCGCTGGCCGTAGCACAGGATGTCCCCCGTTTTTTGGGCCTTGACCAATGATCTAGGAGGCATAGAGAGCGCCAACAAATGCCGATATTTCCCTAAAAATGGTCCCGTTTTTTGGACGTAATTTTTAAGGTTTCTATGACGTAATTTCGTCGCCAGGGCACACAACTTGAAATTATTTGACGTAAGTCATCAATTTAAGCAAATTTTGCAGCCATTTTTAACATCAAACTGTTGATTTTTACAAACAACTCCTAGAGGCATTTTCAGATCTGTCGGGTGCAGATAGTGCAGAGTAATTTCTCAATAAAATTCGATATTAGTAAATATCGCAAACCTGGAATTCTCAATGTAATGAGGCCTGGTTTAAGGTTTGCTCTTTCCGCACTGTGTAACATGTTTTTGATCGGAATGGCACGTTTGCAATACCCTAAGGAAAATAATTGAGAAAAAAATAGTAATACCTCCCACTTTAGCCATTTTCAAAAAATTTTGGAAACTCTTCTTGCTGCCTTTGATGGGAATGGCACGTTTGCAATCCTCTAAGAACATAACAAACTCACTTCGAATGAAGTTCACCTCTGTGTGATTTTTTGAAATAAAGAAAAAAAGAAAAACGCACCGTTACCCTCTTTTTTCTTAATTTCCAACTTTGACCGCTTGTAACTTTAAAAGGAGTGGATCTATTGAAGTAAATCCAACGGTTTTTTTGTTTTTTTTTTTAAGTCCTTTTTTCCCTCTCACCAAAACAGGCCCCGAATTGTGGCGCTACATATTGCAAGAAAAGTAATAAAAGAGACGTGCGTGACCGGTGTGACGTCACATAGGGTAAACAGTTTTTTTTTTACCGTCTGTAACTTTTTAACGAGTGGAGCGATTAGAGTGAATCCGACGGTTTTTTGTTCCTTATGATGTTCTCTTTCACCTCCCGTGAAATAAAGTCCCGTAAGTTCAATAGTTTGGAACATAGACCTTTTCGCCGGTCGATTTGTAGGTATCTTTAAAAGGCGCCTGGGCAGCATTTAGAAAAAAGTTCCATTTTGAGACTAATTTCACTCTAATTACGTTTGTTACGTTCACACGGGATTGAAATCGCCTTAATCCCATCAAAAACAGCAAAAAAATTTCCAATGTTTTTTCGAAATTGAGGGTTATACCAAGGGTTATACCCTTTTTTTTCTTAATTTCCAACTTTGACCGCCCGTAACTTTAGAAGTAGTGGACGATTGAAGTGAATCCAAGGGTTTTCTTGTTCTTTTTGATGTCCTTTTAAACCTCCCACCAAAGAATCTCCCGTAAGTTGTCGCTACATCTTGCAAGAAAATTGATAAGAAAAACGTGCGTGACCAGTGTGACGTCACATAGAATAAACAATTTTTTTTGACCGCCTGTAACTTTCGAAAGAGTGGAGCGATTGGAGTGAATCCAACGGTTTTTTGTTCTTTATGATGTTCTCTTTCACCTTCCGTGAAACAAAATCCCGTAAGTTCAATGGTTTTGGCCATAGACCTTTTCGCCGGTCGATTTTCAGGTACCTTTAAAACGCACTTGGGAAGCATTTAGAAAAGAGTTCAATTTTGAGACTATTTTCTCTCTAATTACGTTTGTTACGTTCATACGGGATTGAAATCGCTTCATTTCCATAAAAAACAGCAAAAAGAAATTTCCAATTTTTTTCGAAATTGGGGGTCTACCCTCTTATTTTTAATTTCCAACTTAGACCGCTTGTAACTTTAGAACGAGTGGACCTATTGAAGTGAATCCAACGGTTTTTTTGTTCTTTTTGAAGTCCTTTTTTTCCCTCTCACCAAAGAAAGCCCCGAAGGGTGGCGCTACATATTGCAAGAAAAGTAATAAAAAAGACGTGCGTGACCGGTGTGACGTCACATAGGGTAAACAATTTTTTTTGACCGCCTGTAACTTTAGAACGAGTGAAGCGATTAGAGTGAATCCGACGGTTTTTTGTTCCTTATGATGTTCTCTTTCACCTCCCGTGAAATAAAGTCCCGTAAGTTCAATAGTTTGGAACATAGACCTTTTCGCCGGTCGATTTTTAGGTATCTTTAAAAGGCGCCTGGGCAGCATTTAGAAAAAAGTTCAATTTTGAGACTAATTTCACTCTAATTACGTTTGTTACGTTCACACGGGATTGAAATCGCCTTAATCCCATCAAAAACAGCAAAAAAATATCCAATGTTTTTTCGAAATTGAGGGTTATACCAAGGGTTATGCCTTTTTTTTTCTTAATTTCCAACTTTGACCGCCCGTAACTTTAGAAGGAGTGGACGATTGAAGTGAATCCAGGGGTTTTCTTGTTCTCTTTGATGTCCTTTTAAACCTCCCACCAAAGAAACTTCCGTAAGTTGTCGCTACATCTTGCAAGAAAGTTGATAAGAAAACCGTGCGTGACCGGTGTGACGTCACATAGAGTAAACAATTTTTTTTGACCGCCTGTAACTTTCGAAAGAGTGGCGCGATTAGAGTGAATCCGACGGTTTTTTGTTCCTTATGATGTTCTCTTTCACCTTCCGTGAAACAAAATCCCGTAGGTTCAATAGTTTTGGCCATAGACCTTTTCGCCGGTCGATTTTCAGGTACCTTTAAAACGCACTTGGGAAGCATTTAGAAAAGAGTTCAATTTTGAGACTAATTTCTCTCTAATTACGTTTGTTACGTTCATACGGGATTGAAATCGCTTCATTTTCATCAAAAGCAGCAAAAAGAAATTCCCAATTTTTTTCCAAATTGGGGGTATACCCTCTTATTTTTAATTTCCAAGTTTGACCGCTTGTAACTTTAGAACGAGTGGACCTATTGAAGTGAATCCAACGGTTTTTTTGTTCTTTTTGAAGTCCTTTTTTTCCCTCTCACCAAAGAAAGCCCCGAAGGGTGGCGCTACATATTGCAAGAAAAGTAATAAAAAAGACGTGCGTGACCGGTGTGACGTCACATAGTGTAAACAATTTTTTTTTACCGTCTGTAACTTTAGAACGAGTGGAGCGATTAGAGTGAATCCGACGGTTTTTTGTTCCTTATGATGTTCTCTTTCACCTCCCGTGAAATAAAGTCCCGTAAGTTCAATAGTTTGGGGCATAGACCTTTTCGCCGGTCGATTTTTAGGTATCTTTAAAAGGCGCCTGGGGAGCATTTAGAAAAAAGTTCAATTTTGAGACTAATTTCACTCTAATTACGTTTGTTACGTTCACACGAGTAAACAATTTTTTTTGACCGCCTGTAACTTTCGAAAGAGTGGAGCGATTGGAGTGAATCCGACGGTTTTTTGTTCCTTATGATGTTCTCTTTCACCTTCCGTGAAACAAAATCCCGTAAGTTCAATAGCTTTGGCCATAGACCTTTTCGCCGGTCGATTTTCAGGTACCTTTAAAACACACTTGGGAAGCATTTAGAAAAGAGTTCAATTTTGAGACTAATTTCTCTCTAATTACGTTTGTTACGTTCATACGGGATTGAAATCGCTTCATTTCCATCAAAAGCAGCAAAAAGAAATTCCCAATTTTTATCTTTAAATTTAATTGTTACCCAAATTTGGTTTTAAATTATCTGTGCATAATTCTGTTAAATAACAAATGCTGAAATTACATAATATTTACCAACATTATTGCAAGTATTTTATGTTACACCAGAAAATTCACCCTATGCATAACATCGTACTTTACGGCTCATTTCCACACAATTATAGAAACAACCTTGGAAACACAATCTAAAATGTTTTCCTGTCTTTAAAATCGTGATCCAATGGAATTACTTCTTGACGTTTCGTCTACAGCTGCGGCAGATGTTATCAAAGGCGATGAGGCAATGGGCGAAGTGATCTCCCATGCTACCCGACGTTGACTGATTAGACAGTGGTGAGACTGGGATGGGGGTAGTGGTAGGGCGGGGTTTCTGAAGTCTGCATTAACAAAACATTTAATGGTAGATAATCGGTAAGGAGCGGTAGATATTAAAGGATCCATGGAAATATAAATAATGATAACGTATTACAGTGATCTAAACTTTTTTCACATTTCACCCTGTAGATTACACATTTCTGCAGTAAAAAATCTGAAATAATTCAGAGAGGTAGTACACATATGGGCCCTACTACGGACCTAACCAAAAATCAAGGGCCTAGCTTTGAACTTGAAATTTTGACGAATATTTAAACTTTAAAATTCAAACTGCCACTTTGAGTATTATGTCTGTGCCGAGACCGTGCATCTCTCCCAAGGGATGCCTTGGAATGTTTTCTTGTTGGGACTTCGAAACCACTTTTTCGTTGAGACGTCGCAAAATGGTCTTTATTGAATGTCCAAGCGAAAGATGCAAGAATGGTTCCAAAGTTCGCCCCTTACGGGAACTTGGTTTCTGCTACTGATAGATGGGACTTTCCTAAATGTAAACATTAACTTTAAAGGCTTAGACCAAGGAAAATCGGCCAAATAGCCAACATGCAAATAGCGTGGAAAACTATATGGCAGGAGAAAATTTGGACATTTTTATAAAGATGGTGTGATTATTGGCAAAATGCCCAGTTCTTAAAAAAGTTTTCGTAAAGGGTGCTTGATTTGAAAATTTCGTGTCGGGGTTCATAATGGCTGATGACGTCGAGGCCCGACCACGCCAAGACAGTGGCGGTTACAGATTCGGGCAAAAATATATTTTTTCGATTTTTCGGCACACATGGGCGGAGTTAATATTTTATTTTTGAATTTTTCCTTTCTAATGTCGTCCTCCGACTAGCCCCAACGCGGTTTCCCGTACCGACTCCTCGTGATTCCCGCCACAAATCCGGTTTTGGCGGGACACTTTAGAGTGTGTTTCCAAAGTTGTTTGTATAATTGTGTGGAAATGGAGCAAAAAAACTTAAACCCTTTTCTAGAAATTACTCTGCAGTACCTGCCAAAATGAGTAAAAATTAAACTCCAAAAAAAATATTTTTCTCTTTTGGGCTTTTTGCAAAAGTTTCTAAACCTAAAAAAAATAAAAAATAATAGTTATATTTGGTTTGTAAAAATGTCAAGTCAACGAGCTAGCATATAACACCTCCTAAGAAATCCTCCGGTTTTCAAGTTTTGGCCCACTTTTTAACAGTGGGTATCTTAAAAATGGAGGCAGTATCCGCTTGAATTGAAGTCTTATGTCAAATAATTTGACGTTGTGATTTGCTATTTGAAGTACCTTAAAAATGGCGGATTTACAACCAAAAAAAACCAGACCATTTTTAGGGAAATATCGACATTTGTTGGCTCTGCCTATATCTCCCAGGTCACTGATCAAGGCCCAAAAAAACGGGACATTTTGTGCTACGGCCAACTTATCAGTAGCTAAAGAGGCGGGGTTCTGGGTCAATTTGGGTGTCAATGCGGGGTGGTTGAGATTGTTTCCTTTGGCCTCAAAGGCTTTATCTGTTTTCTCATTATTTATCTGGTCATTTATCTTCATACAAAGTGTTTTGCATCAATAAAATGTTTTAGTTGAACGTTAACTTTAATGATGGATACAATTACAAAACTTGAATTAGTTGAGAGTAAAAAATTATTTCTTTTTCTTATTGTCGCCGTGACGTAGTCTACCTCTTCTCCGTTCTGGTTATAGACCATTGTTGTTGTCACACGGTGTTATCGGTTCCAACACAAAGTATTATAAAAAATATCGGATATTGAATACTCTTGAAAGAAAACGGAGAAATGAATTTATCCCAGTTTCTTTTTCCCCATCCACATCTCCTTTAATTCCAGTTTTTTTGTAATTACACGTAGAAGTGCTTGTAATTACCGAACACAAAAGGGTCCTATTTGCAGCAAGAAGGTACATAAAAGGAGAACGAAATTGTATGCCGCATTTCCACGCACACACATAAGGGCCTAGAACAGGGCCGGACCACCCTAATGCCTCGAAAACTACACCATTTCCTATATTATTTGTAGCGATAAGAAAATGCTAATTCGCACTTTTGTTTCTGAAAACAACGTGTTTTGCATTTTCATTTGTTCAATTGTGTTAGGCCAAAAATCATTGCCTTTGTTTACTAGCCAGCCTCCGGGGCCTCAAATTTTGCAAGTCATGAGCAGTTCCATTCATCACTTGTCTGATTTCTTGCGCAAGAATAAGAGAGTGGCAACCAGTAATTAATCAGCTTCGGTCACAGCCGCGATTCTTTCCTCGAGTAGCGATTTTATACTTTTAAATATCTTGGAGGAAATCTATAGGAAACTCGACGTTTCAGTTTCGCTTTTTTTAAGAAAAACTCGGTCGATTGGTCGTCCCTGAGGCAAAAAAACTTCCTTATTGTCAATTTCGGATTTCAAATTTTTATTCCAGAATGTATTCTACTTGAAATATTTATTGCGGCAATAGACGTGCGTGTATGCTGGGATTAAATATTTACGGCTCAATGGGGGTTAGGGACGTGGCGGTTTTCTCTCGGAACAACCCTCAAATGTGTCATTTGAAGCTGGATCTGGGGGAAAAGCTAAAAGTTTGGCAATTGGAAAAAATTGTTTATCCAATTTCCAAACTAGAAACATGTCCCTCGATGTGATATTTCTTCAAAATTCTTTATCTAGCCATGACGAACAGCCCCAAACAAAAACTTAGCACCGAACAAAATAGTCTCCCTTATTGCATACCATACATTGTTTACCCAGTGGCAAAAAAGTGGACCAAATTGCCGGCGGAGCTGTGGGGGATAAAATGATAAAACCACGATATTAAAAAGGGTTGCGGATTGATTAATATGTGTCGGACTTGAAGCAGACAAGAGATTTTATATCAATAAAAGATAGATTAGGCCGAGCTTTTTCGGCCGCTTTTGTTTCGCTTTCTGGTTTAATTGCCGTTCAATTTGTCTTGCTCCCAATTAATGGCGACGGTTCCCGTTCAAATTTGAATAATGTATGCTGCTTGAACGATAAATAAGTATTTTCCATGCCGGAGACGCACAAACCGCGATGATTTATATTTTTTCCCGGGGAACTCGAGGGCTATGGAATGCGAAAGAAACGCGTAAGCCCGATAAAGCGGCAACATGCTAATATTTCAGAAAAATGCGAACTTGTTTCGAAATAAACTCGTTAAAATCACATTTATTTATGCGAAGCCTTTCCGTTACTCTTCACTCGATGTAGCGCAAATAGTTTAAATAACCGTCTTCGTCTTGTTGCAAAAAGGTCTTCATAAGCAACCAATCGCCTCGAGGAAAACGTTTACGGTCTGATTGATTTGCTTAAAACAGTTCTCAGCCTATAGCAGCAAGTCTCCTGAATACATTTTTTTATAGTTGAATCAAAATAAAAGGAAACTAATAAAACAATGTTCAACAGTGCATAGTTATTTTAGATTAGCTTAGGTGGATTCTGGTTAGGTTTGCGCCCTAATATATAACAGGGTGATTCACGTTACCCGACACGGAAGATTATGGCTAAACTTTTAGATTTTAAAAAAGTTTTGTATATGGAATGGATGGGAGCCTATTGGAAGTACATTTTAAAATTATTGTCATTGTATACAGGTGGTCCCAAAAGTATAAAATTGATTAAAGTTTTATTTTTTTAAATGAGACACCTAGTATATTAACGTATTTTCGGTACCTACGGACAAAAGTAAAAGTAGTTTTATTAAGGTTTATGGCATCCAAACCGTACCGTTCTTCAGATATTCGTGATTTTGTGAAAATGCAGCATCACATTAAATGTTTAAAATCTCAGCACTTAGTTTCTTTTCAACCACCAAAATTGGCTGGTGGGCTAATAGTAAGTTGTTATTAATATTTTAATAATTAATTATTAATTTAATTAATTATTTATTATTAATAATTAATTATTAATTACATTCTGATTTTTTGCGGTGTGTATTAAATATTAACTACTGCGCACCAAATGTCAATAAATGAACACCAAATTATTGTAAACTTCAAACAGTACTAAATCGTTTAATTTAAATTAGACACCCTGTATTTTATAGTATCATTAGATGCAGAATTTAGTTTCCTATTAAAACTATTAAACATTCCTATAGCTTGGTCTTTGCGTTTTCTTGGAAAATTGATTTTTTTCTGAATTTGCGCTGACATAAACGAGTTAAGTAATCTACTTTACCTGTTACAATACCTGATTTTGAGAAAGCAAAATTTATTATCATTAGTACTGGGTGTTCACTAGAAAACTTCATTTAGGAGGCTATAAAATTTTGACAGAAAAGGATTGCATAATGAAAGTCAATGGACTTTTGTTTCTCCATTCTTTTCCTTTGACATTTCATAAACTTTTGAATAATTTCGTAAGCTTTTGAATTTATACCTAAAAGTAAAACTAAAATGTCGAAACGTTTGAAATACTTTACTTCATATTCGCAATCATAACAGCTTTTGAAAAATGATAAAAAACGTGCTAAAATTCATAAAAAGATATAAAATGGTACCACGAGTACCCATATCAAGGTTCCCATTTATGACATATTGCTTGTGAGTATGAAACGAATCTACAATTGAAATTTCACTTTTCTAGCTTTGATTGTTCGTAAAAATGTAATATTTGCCAATTTTTAGCTCACTCTATAATATCTAAATCAGAAATCAATGCAGTGTTTACAATAAGGTAATAAAATTTAGCATTAGCACTTAGCATTATTTTGGACACCGTATACTATTTAAAACAGAAATCAACGCTCTATTTATCATAAAACTACTCGAATTAACGCAATAAATTAATTGATATCGATCTACATGCAAAAATCCTAAAATTCCAGGTTACAACATTTTTTTGGGACACTTTATACTATCTAAAACGTAAACATATGCCCTATTTGCCACAAAACTACTGGAACCAACGAATAAAATCGATCACTATTGATTTATGTGGGAAAAGTAGTTATTTCTTTGTTAAGCTCTCAAACCGACCCGAAAACCGAATTTTAGGGATCAAAATCGTGCATTTCAGCCTTCAACAGTTTATATCGCGTTTTATTTAAGATTTATCCGAAAAGCGATATGAGGAGCCAAAAAACTGTAGTAGTTTTAGTGTTTTTTAACAATTTGTGGATAAAATGGCGAAGGAACTGGTCTGCAGTAAATATTACTAATATCTGACAACACCAGACCCCTTGAATAATTAAAATTGCTTTCATTACTAAGTTTTAATAACTCTTTCATCGCCTATACCTAACATTTTATTTTGGCTTGTCTGCGTACTAAATAATCCACCCTTTCTATGTAAAATACACACTGCTTATGGACCTTTTCTGCATTATTAGCATATATTAGCTTCCTGCATCATTTTTTGAGCCACCCTATACTATCTAAACAGAAATCAACGTCCTATTCATTATAAAACGACTCGAAGTAACAAATAAAATCGATTACTATAGGTTTAAATGAAACATATAGAAAATTCTATGTTAAACATATGGGGCTCTCAAACCGGCCCAAAAAACTAAATTTTGAGATAAAAATCGTGCATTGCTGCCTTTAAAAGCTAATATCTCGTCTCGATGAAGATTTATCAAAAAATGTATAAAAACAGCTAAGGAAGTAGAGGAATAGAGCTAGACGCAGAGCCCATTTTCGAAGCTCTGACTAGAACAGTAACCGAGCACGGGTGGCCCAAAAATAAGGTACAATTTTTGCATTTTTTTTTTAATTTTCTTAAAAACCGTGAAAGCTAGCTTCTTTCTGATACATGCATCTGATAGCCCTTCATGACCTCTTCATACATCATATTAACCGGCATATCGAAAAACCTTACCGTTTCCAAGATAAACAGAAAAATGTAAAAATTTCAAAATTTTCAAAGGGGGTAAGGTCGTGAAAATTTTCAGCCAAAATCGATTGTCATAGATTTTGTCAAAAATAGTCTCATATGAAAGAGAAGACAAAAATATGTAAAAAATGTACAATTTTGAAATTTTCAGTAATGTCCTTCCCCTTCAAAATGGCGCCAAACACGTAATTTTTCCACTTTTTATCGACATTTTAATACTTATATCTATATAATTCAAAAACCAAACATGGTATAACGATGCTATTGACACCCATGAATAGAGCATTCTCGACCACAAAATACCTGCTTAATTTGTCATTCGAGGTTTTTAATTTTGTTGACGTAATGTTCGATCAAATAAAAACATTAGGTATTTTCTGCAAAATTTTAACAGTTTTTCACTTCCTATAAGACTGTTATGAAACTAAGCAAAATTTTAATTAACGTTTTGAGCAGTATTTGAGACGGCTCATACTTAATTGAGACACTGTTGTGCAATTGTCATAAATGGCTTTGCTATAAAATGGCAAAATTCACTCTACCCCTATCAATGAAAAATTTAATCAGTTAAATCTCGGAACCTAGAAACGGTAAAATCGAACAGTTAGTACCAGTCGAATGGGCTTCGTGAAAGCTATTTTGTCAGTCATATACGAAAAGCTGATTGTTTGGGCGTGGCACATTTATAAAGCAATATTTGTAATAAAAGGGAATACCCTGATGATGGCGTATAGTAGGCGTAAAGTCGAAACGTCGGATATATTTGGTTTCAGCGCCCTTTAGCAACAGTGAGTAAGTTGGAGCAAAAAAGTGTCATTTTAATAAAAAAAGTTTTCAAAATAGAACCTTGGGTACCCGCGGCAAGGTTCTGGACATTAGAGGCCTCTAGCCCGTCCCATAAGGTAGCCACATGCCAAATTTCAGCTTTCTAGCTCAAACCGTTTCAGAGATATCGGCTTTAAACCAAACGTTTTCAGGCGGCCATCTTGGATTTTTAAAAATGTAATTTTTAGCGAATTTTACATAAGGGAAACCTACCATTCGATTTTCAAGTCGATATCACCATCGGTTCATAAAACAGCTATAACCTAGGTACAGTCAGCTACGTAGCTATGTGAGCTATATTACCATTCATGGTACTCCCATGGGCACCCAGCATCCAAAGTTGAACCATGTATCATTACCAGTTCTTTAAATACTAACGTTACTCAACTATTGTAGCTATGATAGCTGAGTCATCTATATCACAAATTATGGCACCCCCATAGGTACCCACCATCCAAATTTGGACCATGTACCATCAATGGTACCCCAAATATGACGTAATCTACATTCCACCCATATAATACGCATTGCCCAACGTTTTTCTTATGGGAAATACACGTGCAAAAGCGTGAAAACTTATATGCAAAATTTCGTTAATGGTACCCATGGGTTTGGTACCGTAAATAAGGTTTCGACCCATGGCAACTTACAGTGCATTCCCTAATGAACCATGGTACCAAATTTCAGCTCTCTAACTTTATTCGTTTCAAAAATATCCCCATTTTTAAATTACCCTGTCTACGGCGGCCATTTTTTTTCGCCTCCATCTTTTATTTATGACGAAATCAATATTGTCCCATTTAAAAAGCATTGCACAATGTATTTCTTATGGAAAAGCAGATGAAATAGCAAAAAAAAATAACTACGCCCATGTCTGCCGAAGAATCGAAAAAATACATTTTTGCCCGAATTTGTAACCGCCACTGTCCGGGCGAAAACCGCGTGGTCTGGTTTCGACGTCATCAGCCAAAAATGAATACCGACATGAAATTTTCAAATCGACCAGTCTTTGTGAAAACGACTTCGAGGACTGGGCATTTTGCCAATAATCTTCCTAGAAATGTTCAAATTTTCCCCGGCCAGACAGTTTTCCCCGCTTTTCGGCCGATTTTCCTTAGTCTGAGGCTTTAAAGTTAATGTTTACATTTCGGAAATCTCAGCTGTCAGTTGCGGATGGGCGCGGCCGCCGAATGCTTCCGATTAGTAGTTAGTGGCTGGCGAATCGGAACCATTCGGGATTTTCGGTCAAAATTTGAAAAATTTTCCATCGTTCGTTTCGAAATTCAATTAAGACCATTTCGCGACGTCCCTGCTAAAAGTGGTTCCTAAGTCACAAAAAGAAAACATTCCAACGTATCCCCTGGGATAGAAAACCATTCGATTAGATGCGCGGCCTCCGGACAAATATACCTCAAAGTGGCAATTTGAAATTTAAAGTTCAAAAATTCGTCAAAATTTCAAATTCAAATCTAGGTCCTTGATTTTTGCACAATCAAGGGCCCACGTGTCTACTACCTCCCTGAATTATTTGAGATTTTTTGCTGCGAAAATGTCGAATCTACAGGGTGAAATGTGAGAAAAGTACACCAAAATTGGCAAAAAATGCGGCACAGAAAAACTTTTGTAGCTCACCCGGTATAAGAGCTAGACCAAAACTAACAACTGATTTTTTTTTCTCTCCACGTCTTCTAGTTGCCCAGATACCACCGAAGCCGGACCGTTCCATAGTTTTCGTAAAAATCGCAAAAAACTACCTTCTCCTTAATTGTCTTTGGACATTTTTTTGACCACTCTGTATTAAAGTGACGCCTTTGGCGAGATAGGGTTAAAAGTAGCCAAGGATATGCCCTTTCCCCTGGTACCATCGTTATTGGGCAAGTCGTCTAACTAAAGGGGTCCAGAAGGCCGAAAAGTTGACCATTGCAAAAAATTTTTAGAAAAACCGTCCCAAATTTGCGAATTTTTATACATTTTTCTATTTAACTTATCGGGATTAGACTTCAAAATTTATCGTCTACACATATGAGAAAATCGACCCAGGGGGAGGCCTATACCCCACATGGTCCCGGAGTTACGGTAAAGACGCTAGACTTTTGTGTTGTGAAAAAAACGCATTTTTGACTTTGGTACGCCACTGGTCAGCCCCCCCCCCCCTACCCCGCACGTGCAACAAAATCGACCACATTTTTGGAAAGCCCGTTCATTTCTGTACCTACGCGCCATACTTCAAAATCCCGTCAAATGAGCAGTTTCAGAGTTATAAGCGATAGAACCAAAAAAATAGCAAATATCTACAACCAAAATGTCTCCGTTGGCTCGCCTTTATAATCCTCACTGCGTTCGGATAAAAATTGTGTCGGTTAAAAGAACCATCGTAATGATAAGTACACTCATCACTAAATAAAACTGATTCAAAAAAATCTTCTTGTTCTCCAACTTTTTCTAACACCCATATACAAAAGTCCACTCGTTGGCCAAAATCGTTATCGGAGAGTTCTTGATGTAGTTGAATCATACAATCGTGATATTTATGTTTTTGAAGAATCCTTAATCCGCTTGCTTGGCTAATATTTTAGTTTTGTGCAATTTCTCGTTGTCCGACATGGGAATTTTCAACTACAGAGCCAATAACGGCTAATTCAGTTTCTGTAACTGGTCTCGTTTTGGCAGTCGTTTCATACTGAACACTACCAGTTTTCCTAAATTGAACCAACAGTCTTTCAAAAACGGCTCTATTCGGTCGTGTTCGATTAGGAAACCTTTCAGCATAAACCTTTGATGCTAAAAGACAATTTTGCAAGCATTCTCCTAGAATGAAGATCATATCGACTCGTTTTTCTGTTGTGTAAACCAGCATTTTGATTAAATAAAAAACTCCCTGTTAACCACCAATTATAACAGTAAAAAAATATTTATTTTCAAACGTCATATAACCACAACTTTAGTGACTGTTTTATGAAGGTATAATGCCCGTTCTCACCAATATTATCTTAAGCTCCGAATAGGTAAGGGCCGCATAAAAGTTAAGTGACACTTATGTCAATCTGTATTGCACCATTCCTTTCATTGAATTAAAAGATAACAGGAAGGAGCACTAAATGACATTTCCATTTAATTTGCACTAATATGACATACGACGGAAGTTCCGCCATCATGAAAAACCTACTTCAGGTAAAATTACCTTTTTAAGTTTTCATACCTGACCTGTAATATGACAATTCTGTCAGCAAAGAGACGCGCCTTTCCACATACACAACAAAAACATCATTATCTTAATCGATTTTAAATAATTTGTATTACTTATTCCTGAAAAATCATGGTTAGTTGTACGGCATGCCATCGAACAAAATCACCTGCCGCTAAATTGCAGGAAGCCACTTTCCATCGGTAAGTATATTATTTGAAATTTTTTTTCAAAGTACCACGTAAGTAGTTAAAAAAATTGCGGAGTATAGTCAGCAGAATTGCGATCATGTTTTACCAATAGTCCCTATATTATTATAGATTTCCACTAGAGAAAGCTATAAGACGAATTTGGATTCAGTTTCTGAACAAGACAGATGTAACCGGAGACGTTGAAAATAGTTTCCTTTGCAGCCAACATTTCGAACAAAGATGCTTTGACCGAAGCTCGCCGGTAGTACCACGATTAACTGTTACTGTTAGGGGCAATATGTTACTGTTACCCACAATAAAAATTACCCGAACTAAATATGTAAGTGAATGGTCACAGTTTAAGTAAAATATTCTCTCTGTAAGCAAAAAAATCAAAATATGTGAAAATGGTTTGATTTTCACCTCCGATATCGATACATAAATCCGAGTTGCAAATTTATAAGTACGCTAAATAAGTAAGTAGGTATAGTTCGATTTTCAGTTTTCCTTTGTAAACGAGGCATGTACCCCCAAAGAAGGGTGATTTTTATCATGTAAACCACCATATTTCTAAAATCCGCGCTCTGAAGCCTACATATTATATCTGTATTTCCTTTGCATTTGCGTGAAGAGCAACTTGTGTATTATTAATAAAATTCCAGAACAATTTCAGTTCTTCTGCAAAAATATACGGGGTCTCTGAAAAAAAAATCCTACATTTCTATTTGATTCCTCTTTGCATTTTGGAGCAATCATCCGTTGTTTTACTATTGGTCCACTCTTATATTTAGTGAATCAACAGGCAATAGGTAACTATTTTTATTTTTAAGGCATGCAAAGGCAATGATCAAATGCACAATCTTGAAATGGTGATGAAAACTAGGGGCAAGGAGGTTCTAGAAAGTGGAGAAGATGTCATCAAGGAGTATCCGAGCAGTTCGTCGATGACTTCACCTAATCATATATCTCACAATCAACTCATAAGAACTTAAAAAGAAAATTGACTGATATGTCAAATGTTATAATGGTAAAAGATAAAAAAATACGATATCTAGGAAGATCTAGTAAACTCAATACAGAGCTAAAAGTTTGTAGTTCATGTTTGTGGTCAGTTTGTAGTGGTCTGAAGAAGTCCTCGCACACTCCACAAACTTTACTATTAACTACTAACGATTCACGGATGATATAGGTATTGTAACTACTACATAAAGGCTAGAGCAGGACCAATAAGCCTGTGAAGCTTTGTCCTTTATTGTAAGTTTAATAGTTATAAGTAATTACTTTTTTTACTAATTTTAGATAATTTAGAAATGCATGGATATCTATCTGACTTAATAAACTATTTGTAATATATAATGCATTTATTACTCTCACTACCACTATAATTATTCTCGCTACACACAATTATATACAAACCCATATTATGTTTATTTCTAAACAAAATCAAGACACCTATTCCTAATACCTAAGCAAGCCCACATTATTTATTTCAATGTACAAAACATAATATAAAAAGAATTATCAAGCAACAACGAAAAATATACAATCAAAACCATTTATAATTTTTACAAGTAGGTACGCCAATGACTATTGGAAATGTTTATCCGCCATCTTGAAAGACCGTTCCCAAATACTTTTTACAAGCACGCCAATGACTAGCGGAAATGCAACCAACTTGAAGAACCTAGCTTATAAATTCAACCTAAAAATCAAATTTTGACAGAAAAGCACAATTTTCCTTCCTTACTCTTTTAATTCATTGATTCCTTTTAAATAAAACCTTAAGCAAGTGTCGGATAAATTTGGCAATGTTGTATCTCCCCGACGAATTCTAGGGATTTTTCATTTTCACTAATAACAGAACCTATAATAATTTTAAGATTAAACGAACTTACCTGAAGTGAAGTTCAATCTAAATTATATGAACGCCTTGCTCGAAGTGATCAATGATGTATATACTTTCGTCCAATAGGTGTCGCCACGAATACAAAGCCAAACTTATTACCACCCCGCATCATCCATCCTGCCTCCATGTTATCAGTTTTTTATTTCGAACTGCAAAGTGTAGCTCTCAAATAATTAGGGGTTACAAAAGGGTGGGTAAGGGATTGATCACTTCGAGCAAGGCGTTCATATAATCTAGATTGAACTTCACTTCAGGTAAGTTCGATTAATCTTAAAATTATATTCCCGCCTTGCTCTCGTGATCAATGATGTAGATGTTTAAAGCACTTTGAGAGCGATACCAAACACAAGAAATCGACAATAATTAATACACATTCTGCAAGAACAAATAATTTACTTAATAAACATAAGTAACAAAATATATTAGGTACAGGAGTTATTTCACAGTCATAACTCTAAGTGATCACCTTAAAGACTATTACGTCGATAATACTGATCTAGCAACACTATGCCTATCCCGAATAGGACTATCATAAAATCTCGCAAAAGTACTAGAATTTTCCGACCATCCAGCGGTACTCCGAATTATATCAAGACTTACTCCCTTATTCTTCGCCAACGAAGTTGAAGCGTGTCTTGTGCTATGAGCACTAAACATTGATATATCAATACCACTATTACCTAAGGTGGTCTTAATCCATCTACTGAGCGTCTGAGGTGACGTTGGTTTATAAGGGTCTTTAAGGGTTATAAAAAGGTGAATTATAGAACCTCTTAAACTAGAAGTCCTCTTTAAATAACTAACTAAGGCTGACGCCGCACATATCTTCTTATCTGTATCAAAAAAAGGGATACGAAGTACAGGTTTTATCTTGCTGAATCTAGAAGTTTTTATATTATCTTGAATCAAAATTTCGAATCCCTCTTGTTTTCTGTATATGTTAGGAAGTTTAATTAATGAAAACGTCTGCACTCTATGAGCTGTTATGAGGGCTAATCAGGTTATTATTAATTTAAATGACAATTCCTTAAGTGGTAAATTCTCATTCGGATACAAGGTACTCAAATAATGCAAAACCACTGCTGGGTCCCAAGTGACATCGTATCTTGGTCTACCTGGTCTCAAATTTCTAATACCTTTAAAAAACCTTTTTATTTTAACATCAGAGCCCAAATTAGGAGACAAAAGAAGTGACAACGCAGACCGCGCACAGTTAATAGCTCCATAAGACGCTCCTTTCCCAAATAACTCTGTCAAGAATTTTAATACAAAATCAAGTGCACAAACATAAATACTAATATTATGCCTAAGACAAAACACCCACCAATAATGTAAGTATACGTCATATTGTTTAATAGTACTATGACTAATAGAGGCCATGACCATATTCAATGTTTCTTCTGGGAAGCCTCTCAGTCGAAATCCTTCTTCCAGAACACTCCGGCCACCAGGGAAAGTTTTTTCCATAATGGGTGGGGGTTCCTATCAACAGATAATAACAAGTGTTCATCTGGCTCAAATATTAAAGGATCTGTAGTTAAGTATTTGCAGAAAACCGGAAACCAGGGCTGTGCTGGCCAATAAGGCACAACTAAAATTAATTTTGCCTGCTCTATCAGAGCTTTATTTAATATCTTTGGAAGTAAAGAGAATGGGGGAAAAACATATGAAAATTCGTGTTTCCACGATATAGTGAAAGCATCTATGGTTAATGCCTCAGGATCTCGTTGCCATGAAACAAACCTTTCGCATTTTTTATTATGCCTGCTAGCAAATAGGTCAATGGTGAGTGAACCAAATAATTTAACAATTAACTCAAATTTAGATTGATCCAACTCATATTCGATTTCGGACACAACCTTCCGTGATTCACAATCTGCCTCAATATTATCTTTTGATCTAATATATGAAGCAAAAACAAATATCTTACGTTCCTCACACCATAACCAAATTAACCTAGCTACTTTGTTTAAAGTTAAAAACTTAACTCCCCCCATGCGATTAATATAACATACGGCTGTTGCATTTTCAATGCGTAAAATAATATCACAGCCCTGAAGGTTACCTGAAAAACATTTAAGTGCAAAATAAGCCGCCAAAAGTTCTAAAGTGTTAATATGATAGGCACTCTCTGTTGGATTCCAGTGACCCCCAGCCTTATTCCCATTACAGTAAGCCCCCCAGCCGTGCAGTGACGCATCTGAGAATATTTCTAAGATAAACTCCCTGTTATCTAAAATGCTATTACCAGAAGAGAATACATGGCTTTTCCACCAACTCACATCCTCAGAAATAAAGTTGGGAATTTTCATTATGTTATTATAAGACCCTTTAGCCTTAAGCAGCGCCAAATACTTGGCACGTTCAAAGGTTTTTAAGTGTACCCACCCATACTTAAAAGCAGGGCACACTGCAGTGATTTTTGTCACAAATTGTGAGAAATAACTAATAGAACAGGAAGTTAATGTAGAGATCTTACACAACCATTTATAAATATTAGTTTGTTTTTCTGGAGGTAACCTTAAGGACATAGACCTTGTGTCATAAAGAAACCCCAAAAAAATACATTGTTTGCTGGGTGTTAGAGCACTCTTATCAAAATTTATAATAAACCCAAGTTTTGATAAGGTTTCTAAAATGGCACACTTATTATTCTGGCACTCCTCATAGGAGCTGCCCAGTAACAAAAAATCATCTAAATAGGCTACAGATAAAAACCCTTTAGACCGTAAATTGCTTAAAACTGGCTTAAGTATTTTAGTGAACACCATAGGAGCTGAACACAACCCAAAAGGTAAACAAGTATACTCATAAAGGACATTATTAAATTTAAACCGTAAATATTTACGATGCGATTTATGAACCCTAACAAGGTGATACGCATGCTTAAGGTCAAGGGTGGCCATATAGGCATCAGCAGACAACAACTTTGAAACAACCTTTCTATCTTCCATTTTGAAATGTTCAACAGTTAGGAATGTATTTAATGACTTTAAATTTAGTATTAACCTTCTCTTTCCATCTGGTTTTGATAAGAGAAAAATTGGTGAAATAAATTGGCCCTTAACAGGTTTACAACCTCTAATGGCGCCAAATTCCAAAAGATCTAAGATCTCATCCTGAATAAGCTTATTGTCTTCCTGACACCATTTTTTGCAATGCGGGATATATTTTTGCTTTACTTGCTTAACTATGGGCAGTTTATAACCTCTAATCCAATTTAGAATAATTTTATCAGAAGTAATTTTTGCCCACTGAGCTCTGAAACGAGAAAGATTTCCTGCCTTAAAACGTACTTGCACATAAGTTCCCTTGCTTAATAATGATGACGAGGACACCTGGTGTTTTTGTAGGTGGAGTGCTTCCCTATCTTGAATGTTGGACGAGCTTTCCAAGTTGTTCGAGGTGGTTTCTTGCTCCCCAAGGTCCTCTGACCCACTGCGGCCTTGAGGGGACTCTTCACGTTTTTTGAATTTTGACCTTGCTTATTAGAAGGCTTATAAGACTTGGGTTGTTGCTTAAGCTCCCTGCCTGACCTCTCCACTGCCTTCACCGCCTTCAACCTGTCCGCCAAATTGTCCCCAAACAACCAGCCATCGATAACCACACCTTCTCTAATATCCTTAATTGTTTTATCTAAATTGTAAGAAACAATTTTCTGTCTAGCCAGAGATTGCTCATGATGAACATCAGACAGCAGTCTAGCACCATCATTCAGCGCTTCAATAACTGGTGCTAAAACTTCTCCTCCATCTTCTTTTTGTAGACCTAATAACAAGGTAAGTGCCCTACCTAAAGCTGCCAAGCTAATCCCTAGATGGGCCTGAGACTGTGCTAAGCGTGAGTCTCGGGTCAATGCTATCTCATCCACCGCTGCCTTGATCTCTGGGTTGAGTTTTGGTGGCTTAATTGATGGCAAATTTTCAGGAACACCTTATTTTTTATGTAAACCTTCCTTCACTTCTATATTAAGACCCTTTGCTATATCTTCCTCCCATTGTGTGGCCAGATCCTTTTGAATGGGCAATGCCAACTCACTTGGCACCGTTTTCTTGCCCAGAAGTGACAAGGTAGTTTCATCCAGGGCATCCACGTCCACAAACTCAACACTGAGTGGATCTTTACTGTTCAACTTACGTGTCTCACCTAAAAACGAAATTTACCTGTGTATTTGTTGTACAAACTAACATCACCCACAAATCATATCTACAATATTATTTTAGGTGCCAGTACATGGCCCCCCTCTATGACTATACAAGCCCTTGAGGATTTGTTAACATGTGTCCCACACTTACTGTATGGAGGAATTTTTCCATTTCGAGCAGACACACTGCTATCCCTGCTAGCAATACTACTGCCAGAAGTACTGGGCCTAGATATACCAGGCGCAGGAGAATAATGGCGGCCTGAACGGCGTTGACGGCGTTTTCCATATTTACGTGATGAACGTCTCAATTTCTGCTTCAAGCGGTACATTTCTTCCTCCATACTATCTTCCAATGATGAAGACGTACTCCCACTTGATGAAGATTACTGCCTCTTCCTAGATTTGCCCATATTTCTTGAAATATTAATTATTAGTGATGTTGACTTTCAATTCACGACATGCACCGTTTGCACGAAAGAAAAAAACTGATAACATGGAGGCAGGATGGATGATGCGGGGTGGTAATAAGTTTGGCTTTGTATTCGTGGCGACACCTATTGGATGAAAGTATATACATCATTGATCACGAGAGCAAGGCGGGAATATAATCATTTTGGCATTTGTCAACCGGAGCATTAAAATTGCACAGATAATATAAATTTGCCCAGCTCAGAGACCAAGAGATCCTGCACAAATCTCCTGAAGAGGTAGTATTACTGAAGTGGTCTTGTTATTGTTGTTTTAAGACAATATGATGCTAGTTACGTCCATGGGCCAAGGTTAAACAGTGCGCCAAGTGTTTGGAACTCTTTTTAAAACCAAGAGCCAGAAATTCCATATTAAGGCCATTTATAAACAGATTAAGCTATATATTTGTAACATTTGTGGCCGCTAGAGTTCTGCTAGAGGTGCGTTACTATCCAAGAAGTTTAAAAGTGAATTTTGATTGTGATGGTTTAGAGCCTCACAAGTGCGATCATTGTCAGTTCTGAAAGGGAGACCAGAGCAGTCTTCACCAGTATCATCAGTCCATCAGTATGTGATATATGTGAACACAAAAAGGAAATGATAACCGAATTGCAAAACTGCAAAACAATAAAAATTCTTTACTTTTTTTAGATTCAGTTGTAATTTTTGTTTGACAGTTTGACTTCCTTTCCAGCTTGCACCTGCGAACAATTCTCACTTAAAGTTAAGGGCGAAATAAGCCGCGGAATTTCTAGGCTTAGACAAGCCACCCTTAAAATGATGCTTATTATGTGGTGCAAAGGTATTGTTTGTTTATGCGCCATTTAACCTTAAGTATAATTAAATTTTCCTTGGTGCGAACGGACATAAGTGTCACTTTTTTGACGCCCATTTTGAGCGGCGTATAAGTCTTATAATCCGGCGGCGTATAACACTTATACGCCGCACAAGGGAAAATAATACACGTTCACATAGTATTTGTCTACCTATACTAACTTTATAATTCTATTCATTAGTTCAAACAAAACAGTTTCAACACAAGAATTTAAGCTAAGCATTATATGTACTACTTCATGTTAAAATTAAATACATAATTATTTAAAGTGGCATTTCGTAGAATTGTGTTTGAATTAGATTATGAAGTTCTGCTAAACTCCACACTAAACGATTGAACAATGTTTTGAATGAAGTCTTTCTCCTTAAATTGACCCTTATCCTTATAATTAAATTCAATTACATTACTATCATTAGTAATAACTTCATCAGCTGATGTTGTGGTATGGCTGCTTGTAGGCCCAGTCATGGGGAAATCGTTATTACTGTCATGTAAAAGAATCTTTGTTGCAATTTCTTTTTTGTTCTGCAAAGATTCCTCAATGTACCCTGCAGCAACTGTACCCCCCATGTCGCTTCAAACAGTTAATGTCTCCTCCGCAATCTGCCAAAACAGTCGCCGAAGTCCTCCTCAAACAATGGCCAGTATATTCTTTCCAATTGGACAACTTGAAATATAAGGCAACCTCTTTTGCCACACTTCCAATCTTAAGGATTCCCATAACGTTTCTGGTGCATCTACCACGCGCATATTTTATAAAAAAACGATTTTCTTGAAACTTGACAGGGCGCAGAGCTCTGTATTTCCTGTATAAATTTATCCAATCGTCCCCAACTACACTAAATGACCATTTTTAATGGGTTTTTCCATCAGGTATCGTTACGTGAATAAACGAGCCATGATCCGTAGTATCTTCTCACTACATTTTTAGTAACTCGTCGCATCTGCAGGCTCCATCTACTCCAAATAACAAGACAACCTACAAATTGAAGAAAATTTTATGAATTTTTAATCAAATTAATCCAGAATTACTTACTTTGATTTCCAAGTATTTTTCATCTGGCGCGCAAAGTAGAAACTTAACAAACTGATCTTTGGTTAAAACTGCCGATTTTTTAACCTGGTAGTCTTCCCTCTGGTACTTTTTTAAAAACGCACGCAGGTCAAGGAATTTTGAAATATCTATTTTGTGCTTGATATGTAACACAGATCTGATCATTGAATAGAGACTCCACATGGAGGAGCTCTTCATGTTGTGAATATCCTTCAGTTCGATAAAGTACCCCAATAAAGCATTTTCGGAGTACTTTTTTATATTTTGATGTTCACAATATTTTAAAAATCTGATACGATGCCTCGTACGCAGCTCTGGATTTTGACGGCAATAATTGTTCTACTGCTAATTTTGCCGCTGCAGCTACTCTCGGTGGCGTAGTTGGTAAACTTGTTTCTTCTATATTTGACATATTAATCGGCTTCGAACTTAATTTAAAACACCTTTAGAAAAACGAATATCGGACAAACATATCTTGTCATCAAATTTACTTTAGAGGCATCATTGTCAACTGGTGTTACACGGTAGTTATGGATAAAAAGCGAACTAAAATTAGAAGGTGTTGTTTTCTAATGGGATTGAGTGGAATTAGCAGTTACATTTCCTGTATTATATGCAATAATTCTTTGAAAATAAAATATTGTATTTTATTCGGAGTATAAGCTACTTTATGTGACGCGTGTGAATTTAATTCGCCTCGCTACGCTCGGCGTTTAAACTTTCACAGTCCGTCACATAAAGTATAACTTATACTCCTAATAAAATAATTATCTATTAACTTTAAATTAATATATGACAACTAGAAATGACAATAAATTTTGCTTTGTCAAAATCAGGTAACACCTGAACAGGTATTACAAAAATCAATTTTCCAAGAAAATGCAACGACCAAGCTATAGGAATGTTTAATAGTTTTTGATAGGAAACTAAATTCTGCACCTAATGATACTATAAAATATGGGGTGTCTAATTTAAATTAAACGAGTTATTACTGTTTGAAGTTTTCAATAATTTAGTGTTCATTTCTTTACATTTGGTACACAGTAGTTAATATTTAATACATACCGCAAGAAGCTCAATGTACTAGTAGCCCACCAGCCAATTTCGGTGGTGGAAAAGAAACCAAGTGCTGAAATTTTAAACATTAAATTTGATGCTGCATTTTCACAAAATCACGAATATCTGAAGAATGGTACGGTTTAGATGCCATAAACCTTAATAAAACTACCTTTCCTTTTGTCTGTAGATACCGAAAATACATTAATATACTAGGTGTTTCATTTAAAAAAATAAAACTTTAATCACTTTTATACTTTTGGGATCACCTGTATACAATTACAATAATTTTAAAATGTACTGCCAATAGACCCTCATCTATTCCGTATGCAAAACTTTTTTAAAATCTAAAAGTTTAGCCATAATCTTCCGTGTCGAATAACGTGAATCACCCTGTATAGTCGGCGAATTTTTTATACAAAAGTGGCAGTCAGTGAAATAACTAGGATGTTGCTGCGACGGCCATGGCGTTAGTAGTAGAAGAGGCGGGGTTCTGGGACAATTTGACCTTGGGTACAGTGAGGGTATTTATTTGATAGTTTGATCGCAGATAATTGGTAGTTTGAAGCAATTTTAACAGTTTTATTCCATAGAGTATCTCTGTATGGCACGTAGAGTCAAAAAAAATAGTCTTTCTAAAAATATACAGTGTGAGTTTTTAAAATGGAACAAATTCTGTAAAACAAAAAAACATTTATTTTTTGGAAAAACGCTCGGACCCGTCGATTTATATTTTAGATTGCCGCCTTTTTTGTAAAATAAACTATTATACAGGTTGTCCCAAATTCAAAATATGACGTCATTAATCGTTTTTTTTTAATGACAATTGCAGTTTTGCGTTAGCTATTTTCGTAGTGTACATCAAGTTATATATAGTTGTCAATTGTCAAATTTGTATAAACTGCCAGTCGCAAAATAATTAACAAAATTTATTTTGTTTCAAACATCATTTCATATTAATAAATATTCTATAATAAATGCTCAAAATGTTGTCCATTCACTAGTTGGCAATACCTTAAACGTAACTGAAACTCGTTTTGCACGTTTGCAATTACTTTGGGGGAAATTAGTCTTCCTGTCAGTTTCGTGCTTTGAACTCCTGAACATTTTCAGGTTTCGTTTGGTAAACTTTGCCTTTCAAGTAACCCCACAAAAAAAAATCCAATGGAGTCAGGTCTGGTGACCTGGGTTGCCTTTCAATGGGGCCTCTTCTACCAATCCATCGGTCCGGAAATACTTCATCCAGATATTGGCGGACAGGTCTGGCAAAATGGGGAGGAGCACCACCTTGTTGAAACCAGATATTTCTGTTGAGGACATCTTCTTCTATAGGACAAGGAAATAAAGTAACCAAATTTTGGAATTAGTTCCTCTTCCAAAAATTCTAAATATCTCGCTCCGTTGAGATTTTCTTCAAAAAAGATTGGTCCTATAACTCGATTATCGACAATTCCTGCCCAAACATTGACTTTTTCTGGGCGTTGACTGTGACCTTCTCTCATCCAGTGGGAATTCTCGTCTGCCCAATAACGAACATTTTATCGGTTTACCTCACCATTTAGCGTAAACGTCGATTCGTCATAGAACACAATGTTGTTTGTGTTCACAACGTTTCTGTTCAGGAGATCCATCATTTGCTCGCAAAACTGAAGTATTCTATTACAATCATCTTCGGTCAATTCCTGGATAACTTTTAGTTTGTAAGGATGCAACTTTTGGGCTTTGAGAATTTTTACTGCTGAAGTTTGGCTAATTTCCTGTTCATTAGCTAGCTGCCTGGTGAAAATATTAGGGTTTTGTTGAACAGTTAATGGTATTAATTAATGTTTTACATGTCCGTTTTCCCGAAACCGTTTTTCTATCTTACTTACAGTACTTCCAGATGAGTGGCAAGTCACGATGCTTGTCTCTGAATAATTGAACTACTTCATTTTGTGTTCGTGTTCTATCTCCGTATCCAATCATCATTAAAATTTCATTCTCGTGACTTTTTTAAGTAAGACATTACGTTGAACGGGTTATTAAGTTATTATTATCAAGTATTTAAGCAAAGATATTTAAGAAAAGTAAAACGCTATCAATTGTACATTTGATATTGACATTAATGAAACGCACCTAATGCTGGTAGTAATTATCGTTACCAGAATCAGTCAAAGGTAATATTTGAAAGGGTAGCTTGGGGTAAATTCAGTAGGTAAATGACTAATATGAATTGATGAATGAAATAAAATAATTTTTTTTAATTATCTTGCGATTGGCACTTCATAAAAACTTGAAAATTGGCTACTGTGTATAACTTGTGTACACTATGAAAATAGCTGACACAAAATAGCAGTTGTCATTTAAAAAAACAATTCATGACGTCATATCTCCAAATTGGGACTGTATAATGGTTTATTTTACAAAAAAGGGAAAGGAAGAAAAAACTGCATCAAGCTAAAGAGGTAAATCAAATATGGCGAGTTTGAAGCTGCTTACGTCATCTTTACGTGATATTTTTTCACCTTTTATCAATGTCATACAGTAGATGGCAGGGTAATAATGACAATTTGTCAAATCATATCTCACCCTTCATTGGGAAAAAAATAATAGCGGGGAATGAAAGAAAAGATAAACTAGCACTAATGCATTCCTCAAAAGTCATTTTTCGCTTCGTTTTTATTGCTGTCTGTTAAAAATTAATTAAAAACCCGTAAACTTGAAACAATTTAAAGCAGCATTACATAAGTGTGGGTCGCTTAAAGGGTAATTTTGAGCTGATTTCGAAATTGAAAAAAAGGTATAGGTTAACACTTAAAAGTCAAAAGATGGTAGCAATTGCGGCAAATCCTAAGGTGACCTTAGAATTTTAGTTTCAAGGAGTTATATCGATTTTCCAAATTTCAAACTTCTGTCTAAAACACAAACTGAATTGGTTGGCACGTAGACGTCTAGATTCTTGGACCCTTGTGGTTATATTGGCTGGTTGTTGTCTTGGGATGTGGTCCTTTTTTTTAATTAAATAAGGTACAACGTGTGCTTCAAACTTCGTTGTTTATTGACGGTTCGGCACAAATTGCTGCCTTCATCAGGGTTTTGTACTACAACATGCGGAATACTTAATTTAAAGTTATATTTGTACACTAGCAGGAAGAAACGGTGGAGTAACAAGTAGGCACATTATACTAAACTATAATAAACTACTGAACATGAAAAAAAAATAAGATTACTACAAGTAAACAAAATAAAATACTGAACATAAAAATATTGAGAGATGATTAACGTAAACGAGTGAAGTTGGTATTTCAAAGCAAAAGACCGTCAAAAGTGAAACCTATATGGTGTTAGGTTAAGTCGCTACTGTTGCTATTATTGCTTTGTACATGCTGCTCGCCCTGTCGAAACTCTGAGGCTAACCGTCAGAGATATCATACGGCACGCAGCATGTACGATGGAGAATTGAAGTAATTTTTAAAGTTTTGGATAAGGATGCCTATCTATGAAGAAGGACGCAAAGGCTATTAAATTGGTCAAGGTGGTGTTTAGTATATACATACATCGCCAGGTTAATTGTTTTTAAATAAAAACCAGTCACAAACTGATTTGAGTCATCTTGTATACGATAAGTTCTGAAGTCTAAGTCCATTTAATCCAATAGTAAAGCTCGAGAAATTGGGAAGACTTTTTATTATTCATTTTGTAATGGTTCACTTCTTGGCCTCCTAGACCGCCTTAGTCAGATTATGCACAATAAGAGTGGTACCAGCGAGAAGGTTGGACGCTTTTGATCATATCCCCTCAAAACTGTGGCCTGTATTTTACAGAATATCAAAAATTGCTGAAAAAAATGACGAAAAAGTGACAAAAATTTAACGCAATTTTTTGGTACTTTTACGAAAAGAAAAGTTTAGGGCCACAAAAGTTGACAGTGCACTCGTCACAGTGGAATCAGTCAACGTCGGGAAGCACGGGAGATCACTTCGTCCATTGCCTGATCGCCTTTGATAATGTTTTTTGGACCAAGGCTTCAAAGCCCGAAAACCACTTTAGATAGTATTTGCTTTTGATTAAGGTATTGCATGCACTTGACTATTTCAAGCAGCCTGCTTTTGCTGTATAAGAACAAAACTTTTAATAACGGTTTTTCGAGGGCCCGAAACGCGGATTGCTCCTAATATTTCCCAAGCGTTTTCGTTTAAGGTATAAAAATGAAAACACCGGCTCTGCGAGCAATATTTCCGACGGAGGGATAAAAAAGAAAATGTTCTCCGACTCCCACCGGACCTTAATACTTTATGTGATCTAGATTTAAATCGAAATATTTGTTGCCGCCGGGACTTTAGATCGTCTAGTCGAGGACGTGCAGCCGCTCCCCGGGGAGTTGTTGAAAGACTTTCTATCTGATTGACCACCGCAAAACAGATCTTTTGTTTCTTTTCGGTATCGTTAATAATTTAGTAGGTACTGCTAGTAGATAGGGAGTTCCAGCACTATGTCGAAGTCTAGAGTCTCCATAATTATTATTGTTAAATTTGTAGGAAAACTACGCTAATAACAAACACCATTTCCTACAAATTAGACGTTCTATCTATATAGGTTCGGGTAATAATGTACTTAACTTCTGACTAAGAAAGAAATGGGGAGGAAACCATGATGTCATCAGTTATCCATCATATCTATAATAATTTTTGCCAGATTGATTCTTTTTATATAAACAAATCGTAGAACAACAATTTTGTAAGAAAATACTCACCATGTACAATACACCATACACCTTATACCATACACCATACATCAAACACCATACACCTTACACAATACACCATACACCATACACAATTCACTATACACCATACACGAACACAATACAATTCAAAGATGCCATGCTGAAATTGTAAGGGGGAGTATATAGGTCAAACCATTAGTTAGTTGCTTTAAAATAGTCTTAAGCCAACCTTAAGCTCGGCTCATAAAATTTTCTTCAACCTACAAAGAACCTTTTACAGATCTCTACTTTAATGTTCCCATTTTCCAGCTTCCAGTTTTTCTTAATTTTCCAACTAAATAATTTTTTTAGGCTCTTTAAAATTTATTTGTTCCTTTCAATGAGCTTCCCGTGTAATAATTTTTACATCCCTTTGTGTGAACATCCGGTAACTAGCGCACACACATGACATTTACAATGCAAAAACGCTATAATAATCGCGCCAGGCGGGAAGGATAATTCAATTTTCGAATCGAATTAGCGTGCGCCATAAACAACTCGTCCGTAATTTACTGCTCATTTGTGTTTGGAACTTTGTTGCATTATTTAATAACTCCCCTGGATAGTTTATAATCTAAGCTTTCCTCTTTACAACTTCGAATAGGGTTAATTCACGGTAATTAGTTCTATAGTTTAACTCCGGCTCATCCCGAACGAGAGCTATTCAAACATAGTTTTGTAATATACACCATTTTAGGAGATTGAGCTGGGGGCGATGCTTGATTGCTGTTTAACAAACAGAGACAAAAGGGACGTTAAGTTAAAAATTGCACTCGGAGACAGGAAAATCCGGTAATTGGAGTGTTAACTTCACGAGCTCCGTCTCCCTTTTGCTTAAGCTCACAGCAAAGGAGAAAATTTTAAATTGGGAAAATATCTATAATCAATTCAAGCCAAAGATGCAGAAACAAAATATCAAAGCATTCCATTTGACAAAATATTCTACTTTGTTTCCAACCGTAATTCAGACAGTATCAAGTGTAATTTAAAATAGTCAAGTGTAATTGAGAAACGATGAAATGTAATTCAGAAATCTTTAAGTATAATTCAGAACAGTAAAGCAGGCAAGTGTAATTTAGAAATAACCAAGTGCATTTCAGAACAGTCAACTGTAATTCAGAAAACATCAAGTGTAATTCAGAATAGTCAACTGTAATTCAGAAATTACCAAGTGTATAGTTGACTTTTCTGAATAAAAATTTTTAAACTCACTTAATGATTTCAAAATTAGAATTGACTATAATGACTTACATGCGACGGTTTCTGAATTACACTTGACTGTTCTCAATTACACTTGACTATTCTGAATTACGCTTGATGATTTCTGAATTGCATTTGATGTTTTCTCAATTACATTTGACTATTCCGAGTCACACTTGATGATTTCCGAATTACAGTTGACGATTCTGAATTACACTCGACAATTCTGAATTACACTTAATACTTTCTGAATTATATTTGATGTTTTCTTATTTACACTTGACTATTCTGAATTACGCTTGATGTTTTCTGAATTACATTTGATGTTTTCTGAAATACACTTGACTATTCCGAATTACACTTGATGCTTTCCGAATTATGGGTGACTATTCTGAATTACAAGTGATGGTTTCTGAATTACACTTGGATATTCTAATTTATACTTAATATTTTCTGAGTTACAATTAACTATTCTGAATTACATGTGACGGTTTCTAAATCACACTTAATACTTTCTCAATTATAATTGACTATTCTGAATTATATGTGCCGGATTCTGAATTACACTTGACTATTCCAAATTACAATTGATATTTCTAAATTACATTTGATGTTTTCTGAATTACACTTGATAATTCTGAATTATACTTGATGCCTTATGACTTACATGTTTGGCTGTTTCGAATTACACTTGATGAATAGTCAAGTGTAATTCAGAAAACATCAAATGTAATTCAGAAAACATCAAATGTAATTCAGAAAGTATTAAATGTAATTTAGAACTGTTAAGCGAAATTCGGAATTGTCAACTGTAATTCTGAAAGCATCAATGCAATTCGGAAGTATCAAGTGTAATTCAGAAAACATCAATTGTAATTCAGAAAGTATTAAAAGTAATTCAGAATAGTCAAGTGTAATTCAGAAACCGTCACTTGTAATTCGGAATAATCAATTATAATTCAGAAAGTGTTAAGTGTAATTCAGAAACCGTCACTTGTAATTTACAATAGTCAACAGTAATTCGGGAGGCATCAAGTGTAATTCGGAACAGTCAAGTGTAATTCAGAAACAAACACATGTAAGTTATCAAGCATCAAGTGTAATTCAAAATACTCAAGTGTAATTCAGGAAACATCAAATGTAATTTAGAAATATCAAATGTAATTTGGAATAGTCTAGTCTAATTCAGAAACCGTCACATGTAATTCAGAATAGTTAATTGTAATTTAGAAAGTATTAAGTATAATTTAGAATATTAAAATTTAATTCAGAAACCGTCACTTGTCATTCAGAATAGTCAACCATAATTCGGAAAGCATCAAGTGTAATTCAGAAAACATCAAATGTAATTCAGAAAGCATCAAGCATAATTCAGAATAGTCAAGTGTAATTCAGAAAACATCAAATGTAATTCAGAAAGTATTAAATGTAATTCAGAATTGCTAAGTGAAATTCAGAATTGTCAACTGTAATACGGAAAGCATCAATGTAACTCGGAATTATCAAGTGTAATTCGGAATAGTCAAGTGTAGTTCAAAAAACATCAAATGTAGTTCAGAAAGGATTAAGTGTAGTTTGGAATAGTAAAGTGTAATCAGAGACCGTCACATGTAATTCAGAAAGTATTAAGTGCATTTCAGAATAGTAAAATGTAATTCAGAAACTGTCACTTATAATTCAGAATAGCCAACTGTAATTCGGAAGGCATCAAGTGTAATTCGAAACAGCCAAGTGTAATTCAGAAACAAACACATGTAAGTCATAAAGCATCAAGTATAATTTAGAATTATCAAGTGTAATTCAGAAAACATCAAATGCAATGTAGAAATATCAAATGTAATTTGGAATAGTCAAGTGTAATTCAGAATCCGGCACATGTAATTCAGAATAGTCAATAATAATTCAGAAAGTATTAAGTGTAATTTAGAAACCGTCGCATGTAATTCAGAATAGTTAGTTGTAATTCAGAAAATATTATGTATAAATTAGAATATTCAAGCGTATTTCAGAAACCATCACTTGTAATTCAGAATAGTCAACCATAATTCGGAAAGCATCAAGTGTAATTCGGACTAGTCAAGTGTATTTCAGAAAACATCAAATGTAGTTCAGAAAGCATCAAGCGTAATTCAGAATAGTCAAGTGTAAATAAGAAAACATCAAATATAATTCAGAAAGGATTAAGTGTAATTCAGAATTGTCGAGTGTAATTCAGAATCGTCAACTGTAATTCGGAAATCATTAAGTGTAATTCGGAATAATCAAGTGTAATTAAGAAAACATCAAATGCTATTCAGAATAGTCAACTGTAATTCAGAAATTACCAAGTGTATAGTTGACTTTTCTGAATAAAAGTTTCTAAACTCACTTAATGATTTCTAAATTAGAATTGACTATTCTGACTTACATGTGACGGTTTCTAAATTACACCTGACTATTCTCACTTACACTTGACTATTCTGAATTACGCATGATGATTTCTGAATCGGATTTGATGTTTTCTCAATTACACTTTACTATTCCGAATTACACTTGATGATTTCCGAATTACAGTTGACGATTCTGAATTACACTCGACAACTCTGAATTACACTTAATACTTTCTCAATTATATTTGATGTTTTCTTATTTACACTTGACTATTCCGAATTACACTTGATGCTTTCCGAATTATTGTTGACTATTCTGAATTACAAGTGATGGTTTCTGAATTACACTTGAATATTCTAAATTATACTTAATATTTTCTGAATTACAATTAACTATTCTGAATTACATGTGACGGTTTCTAAATTACACTTAATACTTTCTGAATTATAATTGACTATTCTGAATTACATGTGCCGGATTCTGAATTACACTTGACTATTCCAAATTACATTTGATATTTCTAAATTACATTTGATGTTTTCTGAATTACACTTGATAATTCTGAATTATACTTGATGCTTTATGACTTACATGTGTTTGTTTCTGAATTACACGTGGCTGTTCCGAATTACACTTGATGCCTTCCGAATTACAGTTGACTATTCTGAATTACAAGTGACGGTCTCTGAATTACTCTTTACTATTCCAAACTACACTTAATCCTTTCTGAACTAAATTTGATGTTTTCTGAATTACACTTGACTATTCCGAATTGCACTTGATAATTCCGAATTACATTGATGCTTTCCGAATTACAGTTGAAAATTTTGAATTTCACTTAACAATTCTGAATTACATTTAAAATTTTCTGAATTACATTTGATGTTATCTGAATTACACTTGACTATTCTGAATTACGCTTGATGCTTTCCGAATTACATTTGATGTTTTCTGAATTACACTTGACTATTCCGAATTACACTTGATGCTTTCCGAATTATGGTTGACTATTCTGAATGACAAGTGACGGTTTCTAAATTACACTTTAATATTCTAAATTATACGTAATACTTTCTGTATTACAATTAACTATTCTTAATTACATGTGACGGTTTCTAAATTACACTTAATATTTTCGGAATTATAATTGACTATTCCGAATTACATGCGACGGTTTCTGAATTACACTTGACTAATCCAAATTACATTTGATATTTCTAAATTACATTTGGTGTTTCCTGAATTACACTTGAGTATTCTGAATTACACTTGATGCTTGATGACTTACATGTGTTTGTTTCTGAATTTCACATGACTGTTCCGAATTACACGTGATGCCTTCTGAATTACAGTTGACTATTCTAAATTACAAGTGACGGTTTCTGAATTACACTTTACTTTTCTGAATTACACTTAATACTTTCTGAATTACAATTGATTATTCCGAATTACAAGTGACTGTTTCTGAATTACACTTGACTATTCTGAATTACTTTTAATACTTTCTGAGTTAAAATTGACTATTCTAAATTACATGGGACGGTCTCTGAATTACACTTCATTCCAAATCACACTTAAGCCTTTCTGAACTACATTTGATGCTTTCTGAATTACACTTGACTATTCCGAATTACATTGATGCTTTCCTTGACAAATCTGAATTACAATTAATACTTTCTTAATTACAATTGACTATTCTGAATTACATGTGACGGTTTCTGAATTAAACTTGACTATTCCAAATTACAATTGATTCTTTCTGAATCACGTTTGATGTTTTCTGAATTATATTTGATTTTTTTTTTCTGAATTACACTTGAGTTTCCGAATTACACTTTACGCTTTCCGAATTACAGTTGCCTTATCTGAATTACATGTGGCAGTTACTGAATTACACCTGACTGTTCTGAATTACAATTGACTATCCTGAATTACATGTCACGGTTTTTGAATTACACTTGATTTGTTCTGAATTACAGTTGGAAACGGAGTAGATCGAATTGCTAGTTATATAAACTGCAAAAAATACATATAAGTGTAGATAAAACATGTTTCTAAAGACACCTTGCAGATACATAAAAACGCTATTCAAGTTCTTTCTTCGTTCTCAGCTCTTGTGTGAAGACTTTCACGAAATTAACTAACAAAAGTAGGCCTATCGGCTGGTGGAAGCTTAAGCTTTCCCTAGCTCCTCAAAATCATCCTCAGGCCTCAGATTGTCTCCCTGCTTGATTGGAGAACTTTTTTCTACCCGAACCTGTTTTAGTTGAATGAGGCATTTCAAAATCTACCTTAGGCCTCAAATTTTCAAACTTACTTTCTGAGTGGAGATATACGTTTCAAAGAAATCAGTAATCAAGAAGCGAGTAAAGCAAAAAAGAAAAGTGGTATAGAAGAAAACACTTTATAAAATCTAAAAAAAAGCCCAGACCACAGTTTTATTACCTTATAAGGGGGGCGTAGTTATGCGCTTGCTTATTTCCCCATTGGCTGTGCAACGTCGCGACGGATTAATGGTACGAATCGCTCTATATGATTGGCTGGTGTCTGCATAAATGCATTCGTTCACACGGATGAAACGGATTTCAAGTTCAGTTTTTCTAGGTAAAACATCGCTCTTCGATTAAAAAGTAGGTCAACTAGTTTTCTGGAAGTTCAATAAAGTAATAGTTTGGTATCCATTGGGGCTTAATTGCAGTGTCATGTACTGGATTGAGTATGTTTCTGCATCTGCTGATTGATTGTGTGCTTTTAAATCAGTTTCTCTGTTTCTGCCCATAAATCTGAGATATGTGTGGAGAGCTCCTTTATCTTGTTGTGCATTATTCGTGTTTATTTCTCCATGTATCCCTGTAGAGGGTTATTGTTGTCGAACAACTGCGCTATTCTCTGTCCTGCACTGATCAAAGTTCAGAATAATTAATCCAAAAAGACTTTTTCACGTAAGTTGTGCGTTCCTCAGTTCTTAATCAGACAATCACCCTCTTGTTATTGATTTACTGAATCAATAAGTAATGAAGTAGCTTAGCTCTTGCATCTTATAAGTTTGCGAATTAAAAATTATATTTGGGCATCCACCTTGTGAGTAAAGGTGATGAAAAGTTGAGATGTGGGTTTTTTGGCCTCTCAGAGTCACATCCAAGATTCAGATTGCCTCCATATTTGACTGAAGGAGACTTCTTTTAGGCTGGCATACTTTTTGCTAGGGGTTATTGAAAGGAATTTTTAAAGTAAAACTGCTCACTTAACAATTTAAACGATAAAGCGTGAATAAAACTCTGCATTAAAATATTAAACCGGTGAAACAGAGACGTTTAATTGGGAGGGGAGTTTTAGAAGCAGCACATTTCATTAGTATATTTGGACAATGTCCACTGCCAATTTAGGTATCCTCGACATATATAATACAGCTGCAGGAATTCTCCCAGTAATTTTATCCACTTTGTCAACAATTCTCGTCCGTAAGTCCTGCTCTTTAGAAAACGTCCGCAGCGAATTTTCAAACGTAATTTGATTTTTAGAGCCGCACATTGAATCGTCCTCGTCGTCGTCGACGTAGTTGCGCTTTTGAGGTTTTGTTTCTTTTTTTCCAGGCAGCTCCTCCTGCGAAATTCGGGAAATTCTCCGGGAATTGAATAAAAGGTCTTTATGAGTTAAGTGGTTCGTAATGAATGTAAATCGATATAAATCAAGTTCTTTCCGATTGGCGTTACTACTGAATTAATGAGCCCTTAAGCTCGGCTGTCAAATCGACTGCAGCATGACGAAAGAGCGACTTTGTGGGCGCAGCTTCGCATCTAATGACTTTCATAGCATATTGACGAAGTTAATATTAAGATACCTGTATATTGCCGCTCTGACACGGGCTTTGAAATTGCCTAGACGATAGCTCGTGCAGTTCCACATATACATAACACCCCTTTACAATGATAAGTACGTGAAAGGAGTATTGGTTTGATACACGTTACACAGGGCTATGATTTAATTCATCTTATTCACTGCTGAGGGTGTTCAACCTGAATGCACATAAATTGGCTTACATCTAAACATAAAACTTAAACGCTTTTTACTTAAACATATCTAGTTTGGAATCATAGTCCGCAGTGTTATGATATAACTGCCTCATGCCTCTCATTCTAACCACACTGTAGTTGCACCTCAAACTTACCAGCAACAAAAGGACAACATTGTTTTCCTTTTGTTGCTTTATTTTATTTTTTTGTAATTTAATGTAGTCCTCAATCGCCAATATTAGGAAAAACTGGCACATTAAGTCCAAAGACAAGCATTCTATCTGGTTTCCAGAGTGTGTCAGTGGTTTCTCAGAGAAATGCGAGAGGGAGGAAAATTTGCCTCTTGTCCCGCTCCAACTAATAAATTTCCTAAAGATTGTTCTTAATCTTCCAAAGAGAAACGAGTTCATCTAATCCGATAGTTCAATACAATTGCCTATTCCCAGCACCGAGTGATGTATTCCCCATTCCTTCCTCTCCGCTTTGAGAGGGGCCCTCAGCAATAAATTGGGTCTCGGCTTCTCAATTTGAGCTGAATAGGCCTTAGCCTACAGGATGTTTGATAAATTGCACCCCATATTGATGAGCTTGAATTAATCTTAATGGCCGGCGCTATATCGTCTAAATGGAAGTTCTAGTTATATTATTATCAAAAGGGTTTTGCCCCTTGAGAGCAATTTATACTTCTGGTCGTAGTTTCGAGTTTAAATTAGGTGAGTTCTTAACTTTTCGGCCTGAGCGTCGTTGCAAAGGATCTTTTATCTCGGAATAAAATATCGCCTCGGAAAGGAGATGACAGACAACCGCCGGCATGAAATTAACTAAATTCGAGCTTTTCCGCAGTCTTAAACAATTTAGGACGATCTTGCCTCGTAAGTTTTTCGCTAAATAAACTACAAAGTCCTTTCTGCGACCGAGACGTTTCAACTTTAAAATTTTAAACAGCGAACTAAACGGGTCATTTATCAAAGGTTGCTCAACTATTAATCGTAATTACGTTATTAATAGGAAGCGGCGTATAACACTGACAAATTTCGTAATTTTCTCGGAAGAATTTTAGATGGTAGCAAAGGGCGGTTAATCTTTTCCCGCAACTTGAAACAGGTAGTTGATAGGTTTCCAAATACTTCGCCACGAATTCCCTTAAAGTTCCTTGGTTTAATAACCGCCAGTTAAGGACTTAAATGAGGCCACGTGAACTCCTAACCTGCTTAAAGAGTAACTTTCAGTGTCACAACTTACTAATTCGTTAACTCGATAGAACAAACTGCGGCAAAGTTTATGAAACGCCCCCGAAAACGGGGCCATTCGGGGGATTAGCGCGTGACGAAGTTTATAAATGCTACTGAACGAGAAAGCAATCCACGTCTAAGACTAAATACGCCTGGGTCTCTATCCTTGTACTTATACCGTCTCTCCCGAGGGAATCCCCAACTTAAAGCCACGTCATATAAGGCATTAGACCTCGTCGAGTGGGAAACATGTTTTTCTTTTTCCGCGTTCGAAACGAAGAAAATATTGAAGGTTTCTGGAATATTTTTTCTTGTTTTTTAATATATTATGAAGCCTGCGAATTAACGTTTTTTTGTATATTTGGGGTGGATTATTCAGTTTCTCGTCCAAGCCCTTTTGAGGCTAAATTAGTATGTTCAGAAATTTTACTGGGAATAGTCAGAAATTCGATTTCCAATATCAAAGGAAACGATCGAAAAATTGTTTCGGGGCGAGAAATATCTATGAGTAAGTACATTTTTTTGCCCTTCTTCATAAACCGCAGAAAGGAAACCTTACCAACGATTTTATTGTCTATCATAATGTTATTTTAACTCACAGAATAAAGGAGATTCTCACCAGAGTCAATAATTGTGGTACAGAACCGAACAATTTCTACTGAACACTGTGTAAGTGACTTCAAAGTAGCTGAAAGTACTAATTAAAACCCTCGTTCTGAGTCCCCTACCTGCGTTTCTTCCTTAGTTTTTTCATACTAAGGCGTGATGAGTGGAATAAGAGGGCATGAAGGAGGAAGAGGATGTTTGTAATATAAAATAAAAGCTACATGAATGTAGGTAACTCTCTATGTTATGACGATACTCAATAAATGCTGATAGGATAAAATTCCAGTTCATGTGAGATCATGTGACCTCTAAAGTAAAAACTTCTATTCGCTCCCTCCTAAATTGCTTTACAGAAGCAACAGATCCAATATGTGAGGCAGATTTACCAACTCCTCCCTGCGGCCTTGAATTCACCCATCATCGAACTAAATTATTCTCTACACCCCACTCTCTCGTTACCCTTTCTGCTCTCTCAAGAGCCCAGTCATCCCCTCTCTTTTCATATTTGTTCATCTTTGCTCCCCACAAACTTTGCTCCACTTTTTAGGCAAATTATCCTAGTTATGTTTTTACTTCTCCGTTTGTATTGTGTACACACCGGGCACCACTCACAATCGCCATAAAATCGCTTCTACTACAGTATTCTTAGTCTCATATATCAGCAATGCTTGAGAAATCTACTTCGTAGGCTCTTTATGAATCTTTCACCATTTGAGCCAACGATTCCCCAGCCCTCTTTTTCAGCCCTTCCAACGGTTTATTGAAATTCTTTGGGTTGTCGATAAATTGTCCACAGGAGTTTGTTTCACTCACTCTTCTCATTCCATAATTCCCCCAACCAATGTGAAGATTGGAGATCATATCCTCCCTTCCCTTTCCACATATATCATTTTCGTCTCTTCTGGGTTAGGTGTTGGCTAGTGAAGATTCCTGCACGGCTTCTATTCCCTCTTCCACCTCCTTTCCATCTTCCTCAGCGGCCACACAGATACTATAAACCACCTTCCATTAATCCTACATATTTACTCTCACATACTGCCCTTAAGGAAGATCCGAAACTTGCACCCTGAAAGTATCTCTTTTCTATTTCGGTATTTACGCTAATAACGACTCGAGTCAATCTTCTTGGTTTGATTGCACTCCTAGCAACAAGTGAACGTATGGGAAAAGGCCGTTTTTGCATGTGTTATGATACTATTGAAAATTTTTCTATTAAATGAAAGATGATGAAAGAACAAGCAGCTAAAGCCCCAAAGTTCTTGAGTCAATTGTTATAAACCTCTCAACCCTCATCAATTTTATTAATATTGCAATATTTTATGTCTCATATCGAATGTGGTCGACTTTGGATATTTTATAATACTATTAATAATATCTCCATTAAATGGAAATTATTATGGATAAAACAAGCAGCTAGAGCCCCAGAATTCTCAAGTCAAAATTATGAGTTTTTGAGCTTAATATTTATAAAACTCTCAGCCCTCGTCAGTTTAGTTGATAATACACAATACTTTCTATATCATATGAAAAAAGGCCGATTTTGCATATATTATAATACTACTAAACATTACTCCACTAAATGGAAGATAAGGAAAAAACAACCAGCTCAAACGCCAGATATCTCGAGTCAATTCTTATAAAATTATACAATTATATATTAAAAATTGCAACGTTTTCTATCTCATATGGAAAATGGGAACTTTGCACTATTTCCCGTCTCATTTGGAATATTGTTGATTTTGGATACTTTATAATAGTATTCACAATTTATCCATTAAACGGAAGAAATGGAAAAAACAAGCAGCTAGACTACCAGTATTTTTAAGTCAAAATTATGAGTTTTCGAGTTTATTTACATCGAATTAACTCTCCGCCCTTGTCAATTCAGTTAATAATGCAACATTTTCTACATCATATGGAAAAAGGCCGTTTCTGCATATGTTGCAATACTATTAAACCTTTCTCCAGTAAATGGAATATGAGGAAGAAACAAGCAGCTCAAGCGCCAGACTTCTTGAGTCAATTGTTACAAAACTCTCAACCCTCATCAATCTCATTGATATTGCAATATTTTCTATCTCATAGGAAAAATGGCCGGCTTTGGATATTTTATAATACTATTCGTAATTTCTCCATTACATAGAAGATACAGATAAAGCCAGCAGCGAGAGCACCAGTATTCCCAAATCAAAATTATAAGTTTTGGCGTTTAATATTTATAAAACTCTCAGCCCTCGTCAATTTAGGTAATAATGTAATATTTTCTATATCATATGGAAAAAGCCGTTTCGCATTTGTTATAATACTATTGAACATTTCTCCACTAAATGGAAGATGAGAAAAAAACAATCAGCTCAAGCGCCAGACTTCTTGAGTCAATTGTTACAAAACTCTCAACCCTCATCAATCTCATTGATAGTTCAATATTTTCTATCTCATAGGGAAAATGGCCGACTTTGGATATTTTATAATACTATTCGTAATTTTTCCATTTCATAGAAGATACAGATAAAACCAGCAGCGAGAGCACCAGTATTTCCAAGTCAGAATTATAAGTTTTCGCGTTTAATATTTATAAAACTCTCAGCCCTCGTCCATTTATGTAATAATGTAATATTTTCTATATCATATGGAAAAAGCCGTTTTGCATTTGTAATAATACTATTGAACATTTCTCCACTAAATGGAAAATGAGGAAAAAACAAGCAGCTCAAGCGCCAGACTTCTTGAGTCAATTGTTATAAAACTCTCAACCCTCATCAATCTAATTAAAATTGCAATATTTTCAACCTCATATGGAAAATGGGCGACTTTGGATATTTTATAATACTATTCATAATTTCTCCATTAAATGGAAGATATTATGGATAAAACAACTCGCTGGAGCAACAGTATTCTTAAGTCAAATTTTTTAATTTTCGAGTTTAGTATTTATAATACTCTCAGCCCTCGTCAATATATTAGTAATGCAATATTTTCTATATCATATGGGAAAAGGTCGTTTTTTAATATGTTATAACTTCATTGAAAATGTCTCCCTTAAATGGAAGATGAGGAACAAACAAGCAGCTCAAGCGGTGGACTTTTTGAGTCAGTTGTTAGAAAACTCTCAATCCTTATAAATCTAATCAATGTAATTAATATTGCATTAAGCCATTTGTATGCGGAGACGACCAGGGGTTATCTGCGTATACAAATGGTTTAATTCCTTCCTCTAACACTAACTCTTTTCCACTTTCTCCAATCACACTTTCGTTACCACCAGCCAAAAGGAAAATTCCAAACTTGACCCCTAAAGACATCCATTTCCTTCCGTACTCTTATCCAGTGTAACCTTTCTGGCCACCACTCTATAAACCATATCTATCACAGTTCACATGAATATGCTGCAAGGTTTTCATCATCCCTTCACGCTCTGAAGATTAACGCTTCCTGCATGTAACTAAACTCTTCAAGTGTAGTTAAACTTCATAGTTCTAGTTTTAAATTCTATTAAGAGTTCTCTAAAGATTGCTCATTTTCAAGTGATTTAACGGCAAAAAAAGGTCTACAGTACAGATTTAGCATGTCTATTGAAGAAACAATTAAAAATAAAAGTTTTATAACTAATAAAAAAAAAATGTTGCAATTAGAAAACTCTTGTCCCTAATCGCCTTTATTTTTCACTACAAATTTTATAATATTTTTAATTAACATGTTATTTAAGGGTAGAATAAAGTTTAAAGCATCACATGAGTGCAGTTGTCTAAAAAGTAATGTAGCAAATTGCATAAATAACGAAAAAGAGGCTGAAATAAAAAAAAAAAATCACTCTCTTTTCTGCAATTACTCTATTTTTTAGAGCATTCTAAAAAAACATTATTTAGTCAGCTAAGGATAGAAGAAAATTTATAGCATCGATTTAGTGCGACAATTTAAGAAAAAAAGTAAAAATAACAAGTTTTATAACTAAAGAAAAAACCAGGTTCAAATTAGAAAACTCTTATCCTTAATCACTTTAAATTCGACCACAAATTTGGTAATATTTTTAGTTTGCTTAGAGTATCTTGTATAAACCATTTAATCTCAGGTAAGTTAAGGGTAGAAGAGAGTACACAGCATCGAATGAACGTGTTTATTTAAGAAACAAAATAAAACACATTTTTTTAAGAAATCAAAAAAGTGCCGGAAATTAGAAAATTCTTATCCCTTATCACTTTATTCTACTACTCTTTCCTGGTTAGTCATTTTCTTAAAATCCATGCTATTTTTACTTTGAACATGACTCAAATGTAAAATAATAAGATATCAGATCAGGTTTTGCAACAATTCGAATTTTGGAGCATCAGCTCAAAGAAATGTCGACTTGAAACTTTCACAAGGGGCATATTGATGTCGATTACATTTAAAATGGGGTTGCACTTTAGTTTGTTCTGTAGGGCTTTATTCCGAACTTTACCTACATGACTTCAGCCAAAACTCTTCAAAATCATCCATTCAATTAGTAATTTTAGAATACGTACCTGGAAGTAAAAGGAAACTACTGGATGACTTATTTTATAGCAACTAGCATTCCATAATTTACGCATTTACTGTTAACTCATAGTAAAACCAATATATACCTAACTAACACGTGGCAATCAACGTCTACACGGTGGCAATTGGACGATTGCAATGATAATTGAAATCCGGTTAGCGGGAGAGACGCAGAGCCGCCTTCATGGAGGAAAACTTTATTTACACGAGAAAATGAGGGGGAAAAAAGTTGCAGCAATCTCCTCAAGGCAGCCGGTTAACATCAAAACGCCAGATAATGAAATTGGGCCATCGGCAATGTCGGTTCGACTTCCAAATACGAATAAGACGGAGGAGAGGAAGCAGCGACAAATAAATCTGATCAAGGAGCTAGTTTAATCTTGTAGCAAATTGACGCCTGTCGGTGGCCTGCATCCTGCTAACGAGATTTAAATTTAAAGCAGCAAGTCAAGTGGTGCGGTCAACAGCTATTTTAAAATGCATTATCGGCGAACTAATGTCGTCATAACGATGTCCGTTGTGTGTTTCCGGGGGCATATGTTGACGATTCATTATCTACGGAGTAATGTACGTTTTCCTTTGAACGTCCGGGCAAATATTTTCGGGCTCTGATGTTTGTACAGTTGATTCTAATCCGATTTCACACATAAATCGAAAAACAAAGCGTTGAAAACTAACAATTTTCTTTCGCTTTCCCTCCCAAACGTCATTATGAATACGCACGCAGAAACAATATTCGTCGAGGATCCTCTTCCCAAATCATATCCAATTTGCAGGGGTACGTACGGCCTAACAAGTCGTGGTCAAAGGACTAACAATGCTCGAGCAGGAATTAAAGTGGCAGGACCTCGATGATAATTAAACCTATACAAATATCTGGGCGTCTGAAGCTTAATTGGATAACACCCTTTAGCGCTTGCAGGCAAGGAATTGAATATGGTCGCCATAACTCCGACAAATGGAAAACGACGAATATGACGTGAATGGTTGTTTACGTTCCTATTAGTAGTTAAAAAGACACTACTCGTATAGCATTAATAACTATGTGGAAATAATCAAATCTCATTTATTGAATCAAAGATTTTACATGGATACTAGGGAGCCTTCGACATTCAGTCCAATGTTCATTTGTAATTTGGCAAAGAATTAGTTTCAATTGTTTGCTCTTCAGGCATTAGAAGGTCTGTTCGCGCAACAAACAGATATTTCAATATTAAAGGTTTTCAATATTAAAAACCAAACACTGAAAGTAGTTACACAACAAGAGATCTGGCCCAATTTCAGTCATTTTCCTATGGTAAATTCCGATGAGGAGACTCATCCTTTATTTTGCAGAAAACCATAACAAAATATATTTTTTTTTAATGTTTTTTTGTTAAAAGCTGCTACTCTATAGAGATACTTTCGTGCTGCTTTCTCTACTAATCCACATTTCATCCCTGCTGCCTAATTCCTGCTAAAGTCACAATGCTATCTCTACTGGTCCATGGTACATCCTGGCTGTGTTATCTCTTCTCCGGAGACCGGTTTCGGCTACCATTAGGACTAGACCGTAAATATAGAAATAAATTTGAAAACGTTAGAAGAATAGCACAAACTACATTGAGCCATGAGAATTGAATATACAGGCTTGACTAGTTTCTACAAGGGAATGGTACTCTGTGTGAATTTGTCTTCAAGTATGCCATTGCGTAGTATGAGGAAATAGACTGGAAATTGGTAAAACTGCACAGAAATGTGGCTTCAGAATGGAAAATTTTATCGGATACAAACAACGCTAAAAGATTAAAAAATCGACAGGAGCAATAGAAGATAAACCCACAAAAATTGTAGACAAACTTGAAATATCCTGAGAAAGCGTTGCGGTTTATTTTGTGATTAATAGTGATTAAGAGGATATATAAGAAGATGAAGATGTTGATAGAAGTGAAAAGTAGGGATTATTCACTCTAGTAAAAGGTAGAATGTTATTTTCAGCACATAAATGAGAGCAGGACAGGAGAAGAAAAATATAGAGCTTGAACTAATCTTGAATAAAATAACGGCTTTAGAGGATGGTAACCTGTAACTTGAGAACGCCTGGACCGATTAGAGGGAATCTAACTATATTATCCTCTTCTTGATGTCCTCTTTCACCATCGGAAGTTCCGTAGGTTTAACATTTCCGGAGATAGACCCCTTCGGAAGTCGATTTTTCGCCACTTTTAGAATCGCGATTTGGGAACATTTTTAAAAAAAAAACCTCTATAGAGGTTAATTCCCTTCGAATTGAGTTTGTTAGTTTCTCAGGGGATTGCAATCGTGCCATTCCGATCAAAAACGGAAAAAAAAAATCCGAAATTTTTTTGAAAATCTTCAAAGGGGGGAGTATTACGACTTCTTTCTCAATTTCCAAATTTGACCGCCTGTAACTTGAGAACGCCTGGACCGATTAGAGTGAATCCAACTGTGTTGTCCTCTTATTGATGTCCTCTTTTACCTCCCACTTTTGGGAGTTCCGTCGGTTCAATATTTCCGGAGATAGACCCCTACGGAGGTCGATTTTTAGGCACGTTTAGAATCGCGATTTGGGACCCTTTTTAAAAAAACCTCTTTAGAGATTAATTCCTTTCGAATTGAGTTTGTTAGTTTTTCAGGGGATTGCAAACATGCCATTCCGATCAGAAACAGCAAAAAAACATTCCAAAATTTTTTTGAAAATCTCCAAAAGGGAGAGTATTACGACTTTTTTCTCAACTCTCAAATTTGACCGCCTGTAACTTGAGAACGCCTGGACCGATTAGAGTGAATCCAACTGTGTTGTCCTCTTATTGATGTCCTCTTTCACCTCCCACTATCGGTAGTTCCGTCGGTTCAATATTTCCGGAGATAGAGCCCTACGGAGGTCGATTTTTAGGCACTTTTAGAATCGCGATTTGGAACCAATTTTAAAAAAACCTCTTTAGAGGTTAATTCCTTTCGAATTGAATTTGTTAGTTTCTCAGGGGATTGCAAACGTGCCATTCCGATCAGAAACAGCAAAAAGAACATTCCGAAATTTTTTTGAAAATCTCCAAAGGGGGGAGTATTACGACTTTTTTCTCAATTCGCAACTTTGACCGCCTGTAACTTGAGAACGCCTGGACCGATTAGAGTGAATCCAACTGTGTTGTCCTCTTATTGATGTCTTATTTCACCTCCCACTATCGGAAGTTCCGTCGGTTCAATATTTCCGGAGATAGACCCCTATGGAGGTCGATTTTTAGGCACTTTTAGAATCGCGATTTGGGACCCTTTTTAAAAAAACCTCTTTAGAGGTTAATTCCTTTCGAATTGAGTTTGTTAGTTTCTCAGGGGATTGCAAACATGCCATTCCGATCAGAAACAGCAAAAAAAAACATTCCGAAATTTTTTTTAAAATCTCCAAAGGGGGGAGTATTACGACTTTTTTCTCAACTCTCAAATTTGACCGCCTGTAACTTGAGAACGCCTGGACCGATTAGAGTGAATCCAACTGTGTTGTCCTCTTATTGATGTCCTATTTCACCTCCCACTTTTGGAAGTTCCGTCGGTTCAATATTTCCGGAGATAGACCCCTACGGAGGTCGATTTGTAGGCACGTTTAGAATCGCGATTTGGGACCCTTTTTAAAAAAACCTCTTTAGAGGTTAATTCCTTTCGAATTGAGTTTGTTGGTTTCTCAGGGGATTGCAAACATGCCATTCCGATCAGAAACAGCAAAAAAAAACATTCCGAAATTTTTTTTAAAATCTCCAAAGGGGGGAGTATTACGACTTTTTTCTCAACTCTCAACTTTGACCGCCTGTAACTTGAGAACGCCTGGACCGATTAGAGTGAATCCAACTGTGTTGTCCTCTTATTGATGTCCTCTTTCACCTCCCACTATCGGTAGTTCCGTCGGTTCAATATTTCCGGAGATAGAGCCCTTCGGATATCGATTTTTAGGAACTTAATGAATTGCGATTTGAGACCATTTTTAAACAAACCTCTTTAGAGGTTAATTCCTTTCGAATTGAATTTGTTAGTTGCTCAGGGAATTGCAAACGTGCCATTCCGATCAGAAACAGCAAAAAGAACATTCCGAAATTTTTTTGAAAATCTCCAAAGGGGGGAGTATTACGACTTTTTTCTCAACTCTCAACTTTGACCGCCTGTAACTTGAGAACGCCTGGACCGATTAGAGTGAATCCAACTGTGTTGTCCTCTTATTCATGTCCTCTTTCACCTCCCACTATCGGAAGTTCCGTCGGTTCAATATTTCCGGAGATAGACCCCTACGGAAGTCGATTTTTAGGCACGTTTAGAATCGCGATTTGGGACCCTTTTAAAAAAACCTCTTTAGAGGTTAATTCCTTTCGAATTGAGTTTGTTAGTTTTTCAGGGGATTGCAAACATGCCATTCCGATCAGAAACAGCAAAAAAAACATTCCAAAATTTTTTTGAAAATCTCCAAAGGGGGGAGTATTACGACTTTTTTCTCAACTCTCAAATTTGACCGCCTGTAACTTGAGAACGCCTGGACCGATTAGAGCGAATCCAACTGTGTTGTCCTCTTATTGATGTCCTCTTTCACCTCCCACTATCGGTAGTTCCGTCGGTTCAATATTTCCGGAGATAGACCCCTACGGAGGTCGATTTTTAGGCACTTTTAGAATCGCGACTTGGAACCAATTTTAAAAAAACCTCTTTAGAGGTGAATTCCTTTCGAATTGAATTTGTTAGTTTCTCAGGGGATTGCAAACGTGCCATTCCGATCAGAAACAGCAAAAAGAACATTCCGAAATTTTTTTGAAAATCTCCAAAGGGGGGAGTATTACGACTTTTTTCTCAATTCGCAACTTTGACCGCCTGTAACTTGAGAACGCCTGGACCGATTAGAGTGAATCCAACTGTGTCGTCCTCTTATTGATGTCCTCTTTCACCTCCCACTATCGGAAGTTCCGTCGGGTCAATATTTCCGGAGATAGACCCCTACGGAGGTCGATTTTTAGGCACTTTTAGAATCGCGATTTGGGACCCTTTTTAAAAAAACCTCTTTAGAGGTTAATTCCTTTCGAATTGAGTTTGTTAGTTTCTCAGGGGATTGCAAACATGCCATTCCGATCAGAAACAGCAAAAAAAACATTCCGAAATTTTTTTTAAAATCGCAACTTTGACCGCCTGTAACTTGAGAACGCCTGGACCGATTAGAGTGAATCCAACTGTGTTGTCCTCTTATTGATGTCCTCTTTCACCACCCACTATCGGAAGTTCCGTCGGTTCAATATTTCCGGAGATAGACCCCTATGGAGGTCGATTTTTAGGCACTTTTAGAATCGCGATTTGGGACCCTTTTTAAAAAAACCTCTTTAGAGGTTAATTCCTTTCGAATTGAGTTTGTTAGTTTCTCAGGGGATTGCAAACATGCCATTCCGATCAGAAACAGCAAAAAAAAACATTCCGAATTTTTTTTTAAAATCTCCAAAAAGAACATTCCGAAATTTTTTTGAAAATCTCCAAAGGGGGGAGTATTACGACTTTTTTCTCAACTCTCAACTTTGACCGCCTGTAACTTGAGAACGCCTGGACCGATTAGAGTGAATCCAACTGTGTTGTCCTCTTATTGATGTCCTCTTTCACCTCCCACTATCGGTAGTTCCGTCGGTTCAATATTTCCGGAGATAGACCCCTACGGAGGTCGATTTTTAGGCACTTTTAGAATCGCGATTTGGAACCAATTTTAAAAAAACCTCTTTAGAGGTTAATTCCTTTCGAATTGAATTTGTTAGTTTCTCAGGGAATTGCAAACGTGCCATTCCGATCAGAAACAGCAAAAAGAACATTCCGAAATTTTTTTGAAAATCTCCAAAGGGGGGAGTATTACGACTTTTTTCTCAACTCTCAACTTTGACCGCCTGTAACTTGAGAACGCCTGGACCGATTAGAGTGAATCCAACTGTGTTGTCCTCTTATTCATGTCCTCTTTCACCTCCCACTATCGGAAGTTCCGTCGGTTCAATATTTCCGGAGATAGACCCCTACGGAGGTCGATTTTTAGGCACGTTCAGAATCGCGATTTGGGACCCTTTTAAAAAAACCTCTTTAGAGGTTAATTCCTTTCGAATTGAGTTTGTTAGTTTTTCAGGGGATTGCAAACATGCCATTCCGATCAGAAACAGCAAAAAAAACATTCCAAAATTTTTTTGAAAATCTCCAAAGGGGGGAGTATTACGACTTTTTTCTCAACTCTCAAATTTGACCGCCTGTAACTTGAGAACGCCTGGACCGATTAGAGTGAATCCAACTGTGTTGTCCTCTTATTGATGTCCTCTTTCACCTCCCACTATCGGAAGTTCCGTCGGGTCAATATTTCCGGAGATAGACCCCTACGGAGGTCGATTTTTAGGCACGTTTAGAATCGCGATTTGGAACCAATTTTAAAAAAACCTCTTTAGAGGTGAATTCCTTTCGAATTGAATTTGTTAGTTTCTCAGGGGATTGCAAACGTGCCATTCCGATCAGAAACAGCAAAAAGAACATTCCTAAATTTTTTTGAAAATCTCCAAAGGGGGGAGTATTACGACTTTTTTCTCAATTCGCAACTTTCACCGCCTGTAACTTGAGAACGCCTGGACCGATTAGAGTGAATCCAACTGCGTTGTCCTCTTATTGATGTCCTCTTTCACTTCCCACTATCGGAAGTTCCGTCGGTTCAATATTTCCGGAGATAGACCCCTACGGAGGTCGATTTTTAGGCACTTTTAGAATCGCGATTTGGGACCCTTTTTAAAAAAACCTCTTTAGAGTTTAATTCTTTTCGAATTGAGTTTGTTAGTTTCTCAGGGGATTGCAAACATGCCATTCCGATCAGAAACAGCAAAAAAAACATTCCGAATTTTTTTTTTAAATCTCCAAAGGGGGGAGTATTACGACTTTTTTCTCAATTCGCAACTTTGACCGCCTGTAACTTGAGAACGCCTGGACCGATTAGAGTGAATCCAACTGTGTTGTCCTCTTATTGATGTCCTCTTTCACCTCCCACTATCGGAAGTTCCGTCGGGTCAATATTTCCGGAGATAGACCCCTACGGAGCTCGATTTTTAGGCACGTTTAAAATCGCGATTTGGGACCCTTTTTAAAAAAACCTCTTTAGAGGTTAATTCCTTTCGAATTGAGTTTGTTAGTTTTTCAGGGGATTGCAAACATGCCATTCCGATCAGAAACAGCAAAAAAAACATTCCAAAATTTTTTTGAAAATCTCCAAAGGGGGGAGTATTACGACTTTTTCTCAACTCTCAAATTTGACCGCCTGTAACTTGAGAACGCCTGGACCGATTAGAGTGAATCCAACTGTGTTGTCCTCTTATTGATGTCCTCTTTCACCTCCCACTATCGGTAGTTCCGTCGGTTCAATATTTCCGGAGATAGACCCCTACGGAGGTCGATTTTTAGGCACTTTTAGAATCGCGATTTGGAACCAATTTTAAAAAAACCTCTTTAGAGGTTAATTCCTTTCGAATTGAATTTGTTAGTTTCTCGGGGAATTGCAAACGTGCCATTCCGATCAGAAACAGCAAAAAGAACATTCCGAAATTTTTTTGAAAATCTCCAAAGGGGGGAGTATTACGACTTTTTTCTCAACTCTCAATTTTGACCGCCTGTAACTTGAGAACGCCTGGACCGATTAGAGTGAATCCAACTGTGTTGTCCTCTTCTTGATGTCCTCTTTCACCTCCCACTATCAGAAGTTCCGTTGGTTCAATATTTCCAGAGATAGAGCCCTTCGGATATCGATTTTTAGGCACTTTTAGAATCGCAGATTTGGAACCAATTTTAAAAAAACCTCTTTAGAGGTTAATTCCTTTCGAATTGAGTTTGTTAGTTTTTCAGGGGATTGCAAACATGCCATTCCGATCAGAAACAGCAAAAAGAACATTCCGAAATTTTTTTGAAAATCTCCAAAGGGGGGAGTATTACGACTTTTTTCTCAACTCTCAACTTTGACCGCCTGTAACTTGAGAACGCCTGGACCGATTAGAGTGAATCCAACTGTATTGTCCTCTTATTGATGTCCTCTTTCACCTCCCACTATCGGTAGTTCCGTCGGTTCAATATTTCCGGAGATAGACCCCTTCGGAGGTCGATTTTTAGGCACTTTTAGAATCGCGATTTGGGACCCTTTTTAAAAATTAGTAGATTATGTCACTAGGAGTAAAAGTGGGTCTTTTCGTGCTGAGCCCACAGATTGACGGCCGAAGCGAAGCTGAGGCCTGCAACTGGGCGAAAAACAAAAAGACCTTTTACTCCGAGTAACATATACTATTTTTTTTTCAAGCATGCAAGAAATAAGAAATCTATTTCAAAGTGGTTCAGTTTTGCAATTTACTCTCATCCTCTTTAAGCGGGTCTAGGTACTTACCCAATTGTGTATATTATTTGTAAAATACACAGAATATGTTAGAATGGTGGTTTTCAATGTTCATGGTTTTAATGTATTAATTAATAACCAATGATTATGGTAAACTAAGAATTTGTAGCATTACTTTCAATACTAAATTAATAAATGTCACATTGACAGATAAATATGATGACGCGCATGACATTTAACAGACGAATTCAGAATTCGAGAACCTATGCGATTTCGACTAATAACGGTTTCAGATGGTGCTCTTGAGTGCTCTAAGAGTATTTCTGTCCTTTGTTTTTTCAACAAGAATGTAAAGATGGCAATACACTCAGATCGGTTTATTTGGTGTCATCTATTATTAAAATAATTTTGGTGAATGAAAATCGTTTATATATGCGCCACCATGACACTAGCGGTGACTTTTGACTTTACTTTTACTGCCTAGGACTTTTTTGCTACTTTTTTGGTCTCAGGATTTGAAAGCCCACTTTAGGTGTGCGTATGGAGAAAACAAATGACGTACTTTTAGTCCGCTTGAAAAAAAACCTCTTTAGAGGTTAATTCCCTTCGAATTGAGTTTGTTAGTTTCTCAGGGGATTGCAAACGTGCCATTCCGATCAGAAACAGCAAAAAAAACATTCCAAAATTTTTTTGAAAATCTCCAAAGCGGGGAGTATTACGACTTTTTTTTCAACTCTCAATTTTGACCGCCTGTAACTTTAGAACGCCTGGACCGATTAGAGTGAATCCAACTGTGTTGTCCTCTTCTTGATGTCCTCTTTCACCTCCCACTATCGGAAGTTCCGTAGGTTCAATATTTCCGGAGATAGACCCCTTCGGATATCGATTTTTAGGAACTTTTAGTATCGCGATTGAGACCATTTTTAAAAAAACCTCTTTAGAGGTTAATTTTCTTCGAAATGGAGTTTGTTAGTTTCTCAGGGTAGTGCAAACGTGTCATTCCGATCAAAAACAGCAAAAAAATAAAATTCCGATTTTTTTTTCGAAAATCTTCAAAGGGGGGATTACAACTTTTTTCTCAATTCTCAACTTTGACCGCCTGTAATTTGAGAACGCCTCGACCGATTAGAGTGAATCCAACTTCGTTGTCCTCTTATTGATGTCGTCTTTCCTCTCCCACTATCGGAAGTTCCGTAGGTTCAATATTTCCGGAGATAGACCCCTTCGGAAGTCGATTTTTAGGCACTTTTAGAATCGCGATTTGGGACCATTTTTAAAAAAACCTCTTTAGAGGTTAATTCCCTTCGAATTGAGTTTGTTAGTTTCTCAGAGGATTGCAAACGTGCCATTCCGATCAGAAACAGCAAAAAAAAAATTCCGAAATTTTTTTGAAAATCTCCAAAGGGGGGAGTATTACGACTTTTTTCTCAATTTTCAACTTTGACCGCCTGTAACTTGAGAACACCTGGATCGATTAGAGTGAATTCAACTGTGTTGTCCTCTTCTTGATGTCCTCTTTCACCTCCCACTATCGGAAGTTCGGTAAGTTCAATATTTCCGGAGATAGACCCCTTCGGAGGTCGATTTGTAGGCACTTTTAGAATCGCGATTTGGGACCATTTTTAAAAAAACCTCTTTAGAGGTTAATTCCCTTCGAATCAGTTTCTCAGGGGATTGCAAACGTGCCATTCCGATCAAAATCAGCAAAAAAAAATTCCGAAATTTTTTGGAAAATCTCCAAAGGGGGGAGTATTACGACTTTTTTCTCAATTCTCAACTTTGACCGCCCGTAACTTGAGAACGCCTGGACCGATTAGTGTGAATTCAACTGTGTTGTCCTCTTCTTGATGTCCTCTTTCACCTCCCACAATCGGTTAGAGTTTAATTCGCTTCGAAGTGAGCGTGCCATTCCGTTCAAATTTTTTTTAAGTGCTTCTTTTTTCATTCTCAAAACCTTTTAGACACTTTTTCTCCTTCTTCGACATTGTTTGTTTTTCATCATTTTTCTTCCAGTTTCTTTGCTTTCTTTGTACACTGTCCGTTTTTACCGCTAATGCTGTTTAATTAGATTTTTCAGGCTTAATTTTCCATTTATGACAAGTCATTTCAACTATCAATATTGACAATTTCTTTTAGTTTTTTTTATCTTACACTCTATAAAATGTGTACATCCTGCCTTCAACACAACTACTCCACTCGACGGAGATTTTATCAATATTAATCGGCCAAGACACTGGACGTTTCTTTAAAATACTCCTGTGAAACTTCTCTAGTCTCTCGTTACATATCCGGCAAAGCCTTAAACTTCGTAGCTTCATTAATGTGATCGAACGAGAGCATCCGGAGCGATTTTTCGAGATATAAACTGCACCGGGCCGATATTGCAATATAACTCCCCGGAGAAACCTAAAGCGTCCTCAAAACGTATGGCACAAGTCCAATTTTAGAAACAATTTCACGAGAAGTTGGAGAGCCATGAGTTATATCGATTTCCTCAAGATAATTGAGTACTGATTCCATCAACAGCGACTTTAATTGGTTCTCCGTCGCTCTTCGGGCACGATAATCGATGTTGTTTGACCGCGATGTTCAGAAATATCGTCTCGTCTGCATATCGTTGGCAAACTAATTTTCCCTCAGAGTAGATGTTTTGGCGTTCGGAGCCGTGTACTTCACGGGGACAAAAGGGCTCAGTAATTGCGACTGACGCAATACTGCTGAAGGATTAGAGCCTCAATTAGTTCGACGATTGCTGCGTTGTCTGAGCCGGAAATGAGTTCATTCAATAGTCAGATATTTCTGTTTTTGCAAAAGGTTTTACTAAAAGTTTTATCAATTTTCAAAGTTATGAGAAATTCGTTTTTGGCAATCGGCTTGTTTTAATCATAGCAAAAAACAAGTTGATAATTCTGCCTGTTGGAAACCGTTCACGTTTTCGATTTAGCTACCAGATAATTAACAGCCTGCTGAATCAGAATTAAATTAGTTTTCGATACTCCGTTTCTCGTAGCCGGATTATCGATATTGTTTACACGTCGGAAGCTTACTGATATATCTTTGTGTAACACTTCGGCTCGGGTTACTTAGTGGACTTGTTGCACTTCAGTCGATCGCCTGTTTATCTAAACTTGAAAAAAAAATTGTTATAAATTCAGTTTACAAACTCTATTGCCAGTTAAATAACAGTAAATGTAAATTTTCTTAAGAACTTCTAAGCTTCGCATTGGTTAAAGCTCAGGGTAGTAGATAAGAAGGAACGCTTCTGGCCTAGTTTCGGCCATTTTCTTCATGTTAATTTTCAAAACAAATTTATACCGGTCGAAGATCCAGTTAGTAGATAAGCTGGAACACTTCTGGCACAGTGTCGGATGTTTCTATATGTTAATTTTCACATGAATTTCTAACATTCCTTGTCGTCAAAACCGTGCTCTTTGCAGCTTCTTAAGTTCGCAGGTAAGAAGGAACTCTTATGAAAATATTTTTATTTGTTTCAGACCGGAAAGCACTATCACCGGACATCTCTTCTCATAAAGGCCTTCAATCACAAGTTCCGTCTAGACCTTGAGCTCAACACGTAAGTACACAACGCTTAATTGAAAACAAACAAGTTCTCTTAGTTATTAATAAGTATTATATCTTCTGGAAAGTGAGAAAATACATGGAGCAGTATTAAAAAAAAATCATTTTGTTGACGATTGACGTTTCGGCATGCAGCCGTCATCAGCGCTAAAAATCTGCTGACGACTAATTATGGCTGTAGTGAAGGGCCACAAGTTGTAGTATTCATAATTAAATAAAAATACTCGTCGGAGACAGGTAAAAAAGGAACCATGGACTTGGGCGTTCATGGTTCCCTGATGAAGATAAAATGGGTATGGTATGCCAAGTTAAAAACAGTTGTAGATATCAAAAATTGGACTAAAACATCGATTTGATCAAAAAAATTTTGCTGAAAATGGGTACGTACCCACTAAAGATCTCTAAAAATTTTCCAAAATTAGAGAATTATCTCCAGAATTGTTAGAATTGTATTAAAGCGTCCTCTGTATTAGAGAAATTTAACTGAAAATGAGGAACTTTGAAAATAACAAACATGCAAATATCTCGACAACGGTTAGAAGCATTGAAAATTGGAACAAAGCGTCCCCTTTATAAGAAAAGTTTTGAAAATAATGAAATTAGCAAATATCCCAAGAACGGTTTTAGATATCGAAAACTAGACTAAAACATCGCCGAAAATGACTTGATTAGGAAAATACCTCTAGAACGGTTAGAAGTTAGAAAGTTGGATTAAAAAGTTCTCTCAATAAGAAAAATTTAACTGAAAACTGGTGCTCAATAAAGGGTTTGAACTTTTGAAAATATCAAATATTGCAAATATTATGCAGATTACTGTAAAATACAGAAATCAATTTTTAGCCGTCGGTACTATGAAAACGCTGTTTTCGATCTTTTAAATGACTGATGAACCATTATTTCGCAAGCTCTGTGCCCATCCCCCGACTAGTTTCGCCGTTTACGGCTCGTCAATGAGGTTTTGACACAATCAGAACCTGCGAAATTTTCGGTACTAAAGAAACGTTTCATAGCAGCACCGGAAAAAGTCTCCTGGTGGCGCCATCCTTGTACAGTAAATTGCATCATTTTTCTTTAGACCAGACAATGATGTTGACACTGGACGAGTGCAATCTCGTAGTTGAACAAACGGACACGGATGGCGCCACCGGGAGACATTTCAAAGCCTTACTGACGAGCCGTATACGGTAAAACTAGTCTGGGGATGGGCACAGTTAGAGCTTACGAAATGACGTTTCATCAGTCGTTTAAAAGGTCGAAAACAGCGTTTTTATGGTACCGACATCTGAAAATTGATTTTTGTCTTTTACACTAATCTGCATCATTTTTCCTTAGACCGAGAAATGACGTTGATACTGGACGAGTGCGATCTCGTTAGTAAAACAAACGAACACGGATGGCGCCACCGGCAGACTTTTCTCGGTACTGCTATGAAACGTGTCTTAAGTACCGAAAATTTCCGATTGTGTCAAAGCCTCATTGGTGAGCCGTATACGGTGAAACTAGTCTGGGGATGGGCACAGTTAGAGCTTGCGGAATGACGATTTATCAGTCGTTTACAAGGTCTAAAACAACGTTTTCATTGCAAATATCTCTAGAATGGTTTGAAGCAATGAAAGTTAATACTAATATCCACTACTTGGCAAATATTTAAAAATACTGGATAACGGTTTGAAGATATAAGAATAACTTACTTCAAAATGAGTACCCACTACAGGGAAATAATTTTGAAAGTAATAAAATTAGCGAATAACTTAAAAAGGGTTTAAAAATCGAAAATTAGACTAAAGCGAAAAAAAAACTTTATGAATACTAAAAATTAGCAAATATATTGAGAACGGTTAGAGACATCGAAAATTGGAATAAAACGTCGTCTCAATTAGAAAAAATTAACTGAAAATGAGGACAGAATACAGGAGTGATTTTTCAATAACATCAAACATTTCCAAATATCTCGAGAATTAGATACTATGTTCCGAAATTTCGATTACACCCTTTTCTGAGTTAGAAAAAAATACAGACAATTGAGCATCCACTTCAAGAATATCTCTTTAAATATTAAGACACATATCTCGAGAACAGCTTGAAGTATCGAAAGCTGAAATAAAGCGTCGACTTAGTTGGGAAAATGTAATTGATAATAAATACCCAAGACACCATTTTTGAAAATAAAACACTTAGCAATAATGAAATTACATTGTCATCCTTCTTTGTTGAATTTTAAGATTCTCTGCACCCTACACTACTGTTCTAAGAAAATATTTAACATACAGTCACTCAAAAGTTTGCAAAAGGTGTCAGTTATGTAATTAAAGGGGTTTATGGGTTTACTGAATGATGGTAGTTAAGAAGGTGTATTGTATTTGGGTTAAAAGCGATGAATAGTAGACCAAGTGGAAGAGGAAAAAAGATTTTTATGTTTTGATTTTTAGGAAATATTAGAGTACAGAAATGGCAATGTTTCACACTGAATGTACTAAAAGTTCACATGCTTTTTTTCAATACACTCAGGGTTAGCCAGTGAAAAAATGTTGGGGTATTTTAAGGTCCTCCAAGTGCGTTGTAGTTTATAGAATCGATGTGTGTAGTAGTATTCAGAGACATGTTACTCTTTGTGTCATTCAAATCTAAGCAAAAGATTGCTGTATTGCTTTTTTGAAATAATGGAAACTGAGAATTACTGAACATAAAAAATCTGACGTTAAAAACTCTATAGAACATTGAATTCCTGAAAAGCAACCCAAATTCAATCGAGTATAACTCCCAGTGCCGGACACAACAGGGAAAGCATGTTCGACTTAATTGGCTATTATGACTCCCCCGAAATGCCAGCACCGTAGACCGAGTTAATTGTCTTCTTGCGTTAGGAGGAAACCAAAGCTAGTGAAGTCGCTTTCATTGTATCAAAACGTAATACGGGTACATTAGCAGTCACTCGAGATAAACTTTCGACCTCCGGATATTACAAAACTACCGGCCGGGTCCCGGATTAGACGCGACCACCGGCGATTTGATTTGGAAATTGTTATGGGAGTTGCCATGGGAGGATTAACGGCCTCTTTGGCCCCCGACGATATGTATAGTCTATAGGTGTTGTCGACGCATAATATACGAAATCTGGCCCTTAGCATGTAAATAAACACAGCTTTGATACAGCCTGAAGCTGGACTGCTATTATGTAGTCGCAATAACGGTACGTGTTACGAGACCATTACTACCTGATATGCATCAGATGCATTATGGGAGTGGTTATTACCGAAAGCGATAGATTGTGGCTGAAATTGATTGCGAGGCGCTTTCAGAGTCGATTGATTTCACAATCAACTGGCTCTTATGTATTGTTGGCTTCTATGAAGAAAGATTTATCTTATAACATAAAATCATTCTATTGGGGTTACAAACTCTCCTGATAAACCTCTGTTTACTTTTACTTAGCGTATGTTAATATGGACGTAACAAAGTGAGTTAACTTGAAATTTATTGACCAAATTCATGTTTCGTGTAAATCCGGTTTTAGTTCCGCAACGGTACCCATAAATTACACAAATCGATCGTTTGAGCCTATAAGCACACCTAATCTATCAGAGTAATAGAGAAATGAGAAAATCAGTCAGCAATTTATTACCGATCATTAGGCAAAAAGCCGCCGAAACATAAAATGTGGCGAATTTCGAATCTATCGGGACCATTTTACATGTTGTCAAATAAAAGTTGCAAAAGCGGAAATTTCAGTTTGCCTGTCAGTGTTGGTAATTTAGTTAAAAAACGACGGATAATTTGATGATTTCGTTCGGATGCACATATGTGTGTGTGTATATATATATAGACGAATCGACGTGATCGACTAATTTGTTCGATTTAATTAATTGCGCTTGTTCCGAGCAAACAAGGGATTTGCGAACAGCCTACACTCATGTAAATAATTTACGTCAATCCTTTATTTGTGTTAAACAATTACAATCAATAGTTACAAATTCTTCTTTCCATTCACTGGGTGGAGTTATATCCTTCTAGAGGAAACTTCAATAAATCATGGCTAAAGAAGTTCAAAGTCGTGAATCAGATTTTCTAATAACGAATTCTTTAATAAAAAAAGCGTTTTTGAAAAACGTTGATTTTGTCTTACACAATGTTTTAGACTTTGAAAAATATTTGACAACCAACAATTAACTCAACAAAAGAGCAAACACACTTTTGCAGGTTTACTGTAATAAGATCATAAGCGACATTATTCAGTCGTATACAACATAGTAGAACCTTAGGCTTGATATAAATTTTCTTATGTAGAAATACGGTTCATTATAAAATTTCATCTAGTTGGCTGTGAAATGTGAAAAGAAAAGGTTGAAGAAACAAAAGTCCATTTATTTTGATTATGTCATCCTTTTCTGTCAAAATTTCATAGCCTGCTAGATGAAGTTTTATAACGAACACCCCGTACATGTAAAAATGAGCGAAAGGGTCCTCGCTCCCTTGCAGCTTATCTACTAACTTCCTGACTGCTCTCAACGTTCTCTTTAAAGTCTAAAAGTAATGTGGTAATATAAGTGATAAATGCAAAGACATAATGAGTTTCCTTAAGATAGTTTCGATTTTCTTCTTTTTGTCACTCTTCTTCTATTTAGTAATTACTTTCCTCTTCACAACCTTGTTCTTAAGTACTTTGTGTATAAAAAACTGTTTTTCTGGTACATCTTCGAGTATAAGACTGTGAAAATTTTCACGACCGGTCAAAATACAATCTAAAGTGTCCTTCTGACATTTCGGCTACAGCTGCGGCAGATACTAGTTCTATAGGGCCGTCGGTCCAAGGAATGTAGAGCGCCAGGAAGGAACGTGAGAAGAGTGCGAATGAACTACTCTACCATACATCCACAAAATAACGGACAGGATCGGCAGGCTACTGGAAAAGCACACAGTCTTTAAACCCACTCCTATAATACAACAGAGCTTGAGAACGGCCAAATACCGCATAGATCCTCTATCTACACCCGGGTTTTACCAAGTTCCATGCAGCTGTGGCTCGGTATACAAAAACGCAGTGTCAACACGAGAACTACGGAACACAAGAGAACTTGCAGGCTGGGGCAAACACAAAGTCAGCAGTAGCAGAGCACGCTCTCTCCGAAGGTCACGACATCCTTTTTAACGAGGTGGATATCTTGTGTTGAATCAATGGCAGCGTTTCTATCCGAGATTCACGAGAGGGGCCATCGAGATCTTTACAATAATTTTAACAGGAAGGAGGCAAATACGTTTTGAAAGGCAGGCTAGAAGCGAGTTCCGCGACATATTGCAAGTGCGCCGAAACCTCGCGCCATCACTACTCCCACCTCAGTCCCTCCACTGGAGCGTGACGGCGGGGGAATAAATACCACGGAGCTCACCACAGTCGAATCAGTCAACGTCGGGAAGCACAGGAGATCACTTCGCCCATCGCCGTTGATAATATCTGCCGCAGCTGTAGACGAAACGTCGGCAAGAAATTTCATTGGACCATGGCTTTAAAGTGTTCTCCGGGCTTTGGCCGCAGCATTTTCGAGTAGTTCCTGAATTGGTTATTCCGATTCTTCAGGTGTTTCTTCAAAGACAACTGTCTTGAGGGGTCCTTTTCGAGCCTCCTCTACTATAACAACTTGCTCTCGTTCTTCTTTGACATATTTTTTTTTCTTTTTTTTTCTTTTTAATTACAAACCACCATCTTGTAATTACCTAGGCATTTCCTTAGGAACATATTATAATGTCATGAAAACTTTTTCAGCTGTAACTGTTCTTTAAGGCTTTTTAATTTTTCTTATATAGTAACATTTTTTTTCTTTACCTCCTTTGCATTTCTTTGTTTATAGTTTTTGACAAATTTCTTTTTAGGTAATTATTTTCTTATTGCAATAATCCTTACCTCTGTTTGCTGTGGCAGTTCCCCAACATGACATTCCGGCGTTTCTGGTATTTATCGCTCCTCTAAGTACCAAAAAAAAAACTTTTGTTTCTTGTTCTGTGACTACTTCTGCTGTGACTATTTCTGTATTCTCGTCCTTTTTTGTTCAAGTTTATCGTCTTCCTTGTTTACTTTTTATATCTTTCTCTTATTATTAGTCATGTTTCTTTCAACTTTTTGCTCTTTCAAATTCTTTCAGTTTGGTCTTCATCCTCTTGAGGTAATTTTGACCTACAGTTCAACATTTCCAATGGCTGAACCTGATTTTTCAATACTGTTTCGACTCGAAATAGAACTTTTAAACAACTAGTCAGAAGCGGAGTTTTATTGAAAGAGTTTTGATGCCAAAAAGGCAAATTTTCACACGATTCTGATTTAAAATTAAAAACACCTTAAATTTGTGCTTCTAACTATCTACCAGTTTTGGACATATATTTTTTGTCTATTCCAGATTTTTTTCGTTTTCTATTTAAAATTTATATTTTTTTGTTCCAGGTATTTATAGTCAATGAATTAATGTGGATTAGTAGAAGTGTGACAAATCAACAACTTTAGTTTGTTGCGAAATCGCCGACGTTTCGACCATATATTCCGGTCTTTGTCAAGGACTTTAATGAAGAAACGACCATATTACGTCAATGCAGCTGTGGTTTTTTTAGGTCCATTATTTATCTATGGGGCCAAGAGTTTACTACACAAAGCAAAAGAAACATAAAGAAACAGTTAACGTATACAATTGAAGAAGGAATGTGGACTTTTGTCGCACTGACATCATTGTCTTTATTAAAAACTTTGATAAAACTGGAAAAACAGTCGAAACGTCGGCGATTTGTTAACATAGTGAAGTTCCCAATCCTGCTAATTTACACTAATTTTCGTTATTAATTACTCTCTTATTGTTCGAAATTGTTTATTTTTATTTTTTGCCTCATTTCTGCCTCATTAAATCTTCCTGCCTTTTTACATTTTCTCTATTGTTTTGGCCTAAAATAAAAATTTGGTGTGAAAAAGAATTTCTTTTAGAAAATATTTTCGACGATTTTGATCCAAAATTAGAAATATTTTAAATTTGTGCCTCCTACTTAATTCTTTTGAAATATTTTTTTTGTAATTTTAAAATTTTTCTAAATTTTTGTAACTATTAACTTGTGATTTGCAGTTTATATTTTTTTTATTTTTTCGTCCTTTTATTCTTCATATTCCTCTACACATTCTTATAAATCGTCGTGTTTTGTTAAATTCTTGTTCTTTACTTATTATATTTTATCGATTTAAATTGCACTTTGTATTGTTTTCATGTTCCGAGGTAGTTTTGAACCAAAATTCAACTTTTCCAATAAATATACTGTCATTGCAATGTAAATTAATTTGCACTGAAACTGTGTTTTTTTAAATTTATGCTTCCTAATTTTTTGTGTACTGTTTTGACCCGAAATGAAACTTTTTTCAACGAGTCAAATATCAATTTTTATTAAGAAAACTCTGAGGTGTAAAAACAAAATTTCTTTTAACTAATTTTGACCTAAAATTATAGATATTTTCAACGTGGGCCTCTTACTTACTTATTTTGGAATTATTTTTTATAATTTTAACAATTTTATATTTTTCAAAAGTTTTGTAACTTTTGATTTGAGCTTTTGTAGTTTTATTTTCTTCCTTTATTGTTTTCCTAGTCTTCATATTTCTCTGCATATTTTTATTAATTGTTGTGTGTCGTTATTTTTTTTATATTTTACTTTATCGATCTAAATTGTACTTTCATTATACATTGTTTTTTTGTATTCTTTTAAGGTAATTTTGATCCAATATTGAACTTTCAAAAAAGTTTAAACTGTTATTTTTATGTAAATTGGGTTTTGGCCTTATTTCGGGCCGGTTCAGTTAAAAAAAATTGTTCCTTTAGAATAAATTTTTGTACGCAAACCGGGACCTACTCGTAAAAAGGAAGAGTTGATAAAATCGATCAAAGAGAACGGATCAAAAGAGGCAGGCCGCGTGGACGAAATTTGGAAAACCCTGTATGAATTCTGTGGAATAGCCATAATCCAATACCGAAGAAACGAAAGCGAAATTTACTTTATCGGAAAGCTAATCAAACTAATGTTACTCCAATGTGGTAAGAAATTTATTAATCTCCCAAAAGGGCCTGGTGGCGAAAAGTTTTTGCTCCCGAGGGAGGCAAAAAGCAACCGGTGAATCAATCTAATTTTGCCGAATTCGAACAGGACGCGGGGAAGTTTTTGCGCGGCCAACGTGGGAAAGCTTAAGGCTGAGATGGTCGGTCCTCTGGGGTCGGAAAAGTTTTTTTTTTGTTTTTGGTTTTGTTTTTACTTAAATTAACAAATTACACCAATTTGCTTTAATAATTTTGAGCAAAACTATTGTTAAAAGAAACAACTCGCACGTGTACTGTTGGAACAACTCACTTTTAGCAAAAACTGTTGGGGGAAACTCAACCTACAAGGGAAATAATAAACACATTTTAGAACGATTTCCAACAGTAAACGTCCCAAATAAACCCTCTGTTTCTATGCAGGCAACAAGGCAATAGATTGTGCTGAATGTATTCATATTCAATGAAATCAGTTTTAATAAAATCTAAAAATAGCTCAGCAAACAGTATTATTACTGTAGATAACGAGGACGTCAGTAAAAGTCGCGACGGCTTTATGGTATGAATCGCTCTATATGATTGGTTGATGTCTGCATAAATGCATTCGTTCACCGGGGGTGAATGCAACTTCAAGTTCAGTTATCGTAGGAAAAACATCTCCTTGGAAATATATAGTTCGAAAAGTAGGGCTTAAAGTTCGATAAAGTAATCGTTTAGTGTTCGTTCAGGCTTAGTTGCAGTCTCGTGTACTAGATTAAGTGTGTTTCTGTTACCTTCTCTTTCTCGATAATGTGCATATTTTCTTTTCGTGTTTTGCAATTGATAAACGTGTTTGTGATTGTAAAAATTTTTTGTTTTTCTCATCCGTTTCTAAATCAGTGTGTCTCTGTCTCAGTATGTGTGCAGAGCCCTTTTATGGTGTTGTGGCACTCACTTGATGATTCTAATGAAATTCTGATAGGATAAACAAAATTTTAAGCTACTGCTACTTATAAGTTGGCTAAATTTATCCCTCTACGTTTTGGGCGAAACATCTGACTCTTGAATCACATTTCGCGCCAACATCTATTGTGCCCGGTCCTTTGTTCGGCTCTACCTTCCCATGATAATTCATTGTTTTCCCACAAATAACGACTCATTCATCAATTGATTGATTCAACTGTCAAAATGCTATTAACTTTCGACAATGCGTGTGCTGCGTCGCGCCCACAGCCCCGTAATCCGTAAGCAACCCGGAAAACGCCATTATATTTAATACTAATTATTCAAGTCGACCCATTTTCGCACGTTTTCACCCCCATCCCGTTTTCTGTACCGAAATTTATTAATTTATCTAATTAGAACTGATGATACGGCTGTCTCTCAATGTGGTTACAAAGTGTCTGTAAATTATTCAGCTGTTTCTGTTAATTTAATAAGAAACACTGAAGCTAATGTATGTATTGCTCCATTCATAGCCAAATTATTAACACAATATATATAAGGCACAGCTCGACTTTTAAAATTTTTCCAACTAGGACAATGTCAAAAGAGAAATTTCGTTACCCATTATCTAACCGTTGTCAAAATATTTGCAAAAAGATATACCTCTGTTAAGTAAGTAAAATGTGCGTTTTTCACATTCTGAATGACTGGGCATGGTAGAGTATAAGGATAAACTGGACACAGTCAGGAATATGTAGACAGACCAAGGAAATCTACCCTAATCCGGATAGATTTAAGGCCTCGTGGCTTCATGAGAGAAGGCCTGGGAGACCTTATAAGAATGGAGTGTAGGTGGTAACCAATTTGTCGATCAACCCATTTGTATACTAGTTTCGGGGCCCACCCCTCATCAGTACAGCTTTGGCTGATCGACAAATTAGGCACCGTGAATTGGCTATTTGAAGCCGGTAACGTACAGAACCGAAGCAGGCGACATCCAACAGCGTATTTTAAATCCAATAGTTGCTATATTGCGCTGTACCTCGCTGGTTATCGGAACCAGAACGAATTAGAAAGAGTATAGTCAATGGAGACCACCACACCAAGCTGCTCTGATGAGGGTTAGACTCCGAAACTAGTATGCAGATGGGTTGATCGACAAATTGGTGACCACCCACACTCTTTTAACTTCGTTTTGGTTCGGATAACTAGCGAGGTATAGAGCAATATGGGCTGTTTCTCGAACCGAGAGCCATCTGCCATGCAGTATTGGATCTAAAATACGCTGGTGGAAGTCGCCTGCTTCTCCTCTGTACAACATCTCGCCTTATAGGAATCCTTCTTGATCACTGCAGACTAAACAGGCGGATGCACCTCCTAGGAATGGCTGACAGTCCCGTCTCCACCCTCTGTGGGGCACGGGAAGAGTCGTCATACCACTTTCTGTAGGATGGCGCTACTGCGCCATGAAGCCGCTTTTCTTCACCGAGAGGAACTTGCGACTCTGAAATGGGACGGGATACTCTTCTTCATTAAAAGGGCGGGTCGACTCGTGGAGGGATTGAGGACCCTGATGGAGTAGGGATGGGTGGACCGGGGGACTGTGAAAAGGGCCTCTAAGGCCTAGTCGCAAAACTTTGGCCCCCCTATTGTTTGCTACTACTATATCTCTTAGTAGTGGATACTAACTTTCAGCAAAATTTTTCCAATTAAGATGTCGAGCTAGTCCATTTTTCGATACTTTCAACATTTCTCCACAAATTAACAAAATGTTTGTTCACTTATCAGAACTCTAACCAACCGATCGCAAAACTCGTTGAAAAATTACATTTGCGCTACAAAAACAAAGGATGAAAAGAAGTACTACAAATATATGAAAATGGCCACGTTTCAACTTTGGTTTCGGAACAGGAAAACATAGACATATAGTACCTAGTTCTAAAACATGGGTTATTATTTATACTGCCTTAAAAAATATATGTGAAATGGACATATTAGTGACTAACTGAACTACCATCAATTCTCTCCCAGTTTATTTCATGTAATTTCTTTGGAAGCGGCAGTAAAAAAACATTGAAATATTTTATTGGAACATCGGAACGGTAGTCCATGGACATAAATTAGCTTAAATTCGGCCTAATGGGCATCGTCAAGTCCTGGCGTGCCTCCACCCTTTCATCTTATAAAACTCCCATTACTGGGCGGTTTTACCATATAAATCATGCAAACTCTGGGACGAAGTTATGGCCGCAAAGTTACACGGAACTTACACTAAAACTGGATTATTGGATTCTGGCAAATTTACCGTCAACATGTGTGTGCGCCACAAACTTGTTACAACATCTGATATTATTTCGGATTATTCTGACGGCTTTTCAATGCGTCCCGTTCAGATGAGTTTCTTGGCGGTTCAGAAAACTTGATGTTAATCGCATATTCCGGAGTTGCATATTGACTGGTGAGAGCAAAGTGATTACTTTTCAGCTGGTTTGAGCGACAAGATGCTAATGGGTTTTTTTTTTTGTTTCAGACAACTTATTGCACCAAACATTGTGCAGAAGCACTATCTGAACAATGGCGCTGAACAGGTTTCGAAACAGGTAAGAAAATGCCATGAATTATCGGTCAAATGAGTACATACGATTCGAGTCCCCAATCCGGGACATACGTTCCCGGCAGTGTAATGCACTTAATCCCCGTTGCCCCTAAATCTCGATAAGTAAGAGTTTAAAGGGTATTTTTGCAGAACAAGCGTCGCCGTCGTCAGTTTTCCAGAGGCGCGTAAGCTGCTGCAGCCAGTTCCGGGCCGTAAATAACCGGAAGTGGCCATAAATTACGGGCGACGTCCTCTTCTTTTCCCTAAACACTCCGCGATAATAAATACTTAAATCGCTGCGAACGATCGGGATCCCAAATTGACGATGACGTGATTGAGAATCGATCGCTCTATCGCTCTATCTCTGGACGGGGTTGGCGAGAATTACGGCCGACACCTCTCATGCTATTAGGTCCTGCGGTTATGTCTTTGACCTACTAAGTAACAGCTTAATCGAAAATATTGCCCACTAAATAATATCATAAAGAACTGCAAAATGTTCAATATCTTTTTTATAAAATGCCCAGCGATATTGTGTAAATGATTATTTGATTGATAGTGCCGATAAACCGAACTGACGAGAGCTAGCAGCCTCGAAACCGGTCGTCTGGGGCACAAACATGGCAAATTCCCTTCACGGGTTTTAGGTTCTGTTCGAGGGGTAAACCGCAGGCCGAAATCTTGTACACTAGTGCCGATTAATGCCAAATAAATGCCTACTAATTCCTACTAATGCCACTAATTCCTCGACCAATGCCTACTAATTCCCCGTAATGCTCACTAATTCTTACTAATTCCCACTAATTTCTACTAATTCCTATTATGTTTTTACCTCCGTTTTTTCTTAAAACTCTGTTATTTCTTAACCCGGTTATTTCTTAAAATCGTTAGGATTAGGGCCAAAAATCACACAAAGCTTTAACAAAAATTCAGGTTATGATTGCGGCCCAAATCGGTTAAAAAATGAATAAAAGCGTCTCAAAATGCAAAAATTGGTTAAAAATAACCCAGATCTTTTAAAAATGCAAATTTTGATATTTTTGTAGAGACTTAATTTTAGAACAAAATAAAGCAAAACTGATTTAATCTTCTGATTTATTCTTATCGGTAATTTACTTTTGGACTAATATAATTTAAATTTGGCTCCAAAACACCTCAAAATTCAAATTTGGTATTTTTTGAGAAAGTCCGGTCAAAATACAATAAAAATACGAATTTGGAGTGTTTGGAAAAACTCTCTTTGTGATTAATGCTAAAATCGAATCAAAATGACTTAAAGTATTTAAGAAAGCAAATTAAAAAATTTTGAAAAAACTCTGGTTACGATAAGGGCCAAATTCGTTTAAAAAATCATTAAAGCGTCACAACGAAAACACAAATTTGAAATTTTTGGAAAGAATTCTGCTTAAGAATGCGACCAAAATCGACAAAAAATGGCTCAAAAGCCTCTCAAAATGCAAATTATTTTTTTTTATCAGGATTAATGTCAAAATCGATTAAGAACGACTTAATTCATGTAAAAATTAAAGTTTTTGAAAAAGCCTAGATAAAAATTGTTGTAAAATAACTTAAAGTCTTGAAAAATGTAAATTTAGAGTTTGTAAAAAATGAAGGTTAGGATGACGTGTTTGATCCAAAATAAATTTGAACTCAAAGTACCTGCAAAATCAAAATTTGGTGTTTTTAAATAGCTAGGCTAGGATCAGGGCTAAAGTCGGTGAAAAGTTTTTAAAAATAAAAATTTGAAGTGTTTGGAAAAGTTCAGCTTAAATGCCTAATTATCTGGCTAGGTGCGGTTAGGAATGATTCAAGGCGTCTAAAAATGCAAATTAAAAGTTTTCCGGAAAGATTTAGGTCAGGAATAGAGTCAAAATTAATGAAAAGAAACTCAAAACGTCTAAAAAGGCAAATTTGTAATTTTTGGAATAATGGAAGGTAAGATCAAAGCTAAAATTAGTTAAACATGATTCGAAGCGTTTGAAAAAAACAAATTTGGAGTTTGTGGAAAAATTCACTTAAGAATTAGGGGCAAAACCGTTTAAAAATTTCACAAAGGACCAAAATTGCAAAAATAAAGCCTTTGAAAAAGTTGAAGTTAGAATTAAAACTAAAACGTTGTCACAACAAATTGGCTTTAAAAACGGAAATTATTTATGTGTTTGCAGAAACTTTTGCTTTAGAACAAAATCAGACACAATTGATTCAATTATTCTAATTTAATGTGTTCAATAAAGATCATTTTTGGTTAAAAAAAAGTACAATTTAACTAAAAATACCGCAAAATGACAATTTGATGTTTTTCGAGAATGTCAGGTTAGGATTAAGGCCAAAAATCACACAAAGCTTTCACAAAAATTCAGTTTATGATTGAGGCCAAAATCGGTTTAAAAATGAATAAAAGCGTCTAAAAATGCAATTTTGAAACTTGGCAAAAAACTTGTGTCTTTAGAACTGTCGGCTCCAAAATCGAATGTTGGAGAAAGATGAAAACAAATTAGTAAACACAGCTCCCGTTATATATTAAAAGAATTGCAACATAAACATATACATATGTATGAAGGTCTAGTTTAATTGTGGCTGGGGTATCAGGGTATATACAGGGTATCTCAATCTTATATACAGGATAAGAGACAAGAATGCTTCCAAATGAAGCCAGATATATGGAGAAACTTGTTTATAATGAATATATTCACTCGACTGAAAATTATATATAGTTTCTTTTGAGCAGGTTTTTTTTTCTGTTTGTCGTTTTCCAAAGAATTACTCTTTGCCACCATAAAACGTTATTTGACCATCTTAGGCCACCATATAATAACATGTATTAATCAAACGTTCTCGATAAACTAAAAAAAAATATTACATAATCTTTGACCGCTTCTTTCGGCCAGAGGAAGCAACTTTGGATATATGTGAATTTGGTTAAGTCGACCTAATTTGGCCTCAGCAATATCTCGTCAAGTGTTGTACACGTTGAATTGGGACAGGCTGTTTAATCAAAGCAAAATAAAAGGCCTCCTACGTAGTAGGTATTAAGTTCATAATTGTACGGCGTGTTCATTATAAAATTTCATCTAGCCAGCTATGATTTTTTGACAGAAAGAAAGAGAGTTATAAAAGTATGTCGTAACTTGACTCGCCATCAAAACAGATTTGTCATTGCCATTGTCCAATCAGCGTCAGTGCTTCAAGGTTATTAGCGGCCATCTTGTCTTGTCTTTATCAAATATCCTTGTTGGTAAACTGTCCCGTTTCCCACATTTTTGTTGTTGTTTTCCAGTTTTACCATGAAAATGTTTGCTAAAAAGGGTAATTTTTATTGCCATAAAATCTTTTTTTTTGTGTTTGGACAACCTGGCTTTCGCCTTAGAACATAAAGTTTTTATGTTGAAGAGCTGCTATCGAACTGGAATCAAAGTGGATGGCGAATGAGTTTATTCCATTCGAAACTAGGATTTCCAGGCCGGATTTCCAAACTTTGCTGTGGTCTATATGCAGTTCAAGAAAACTTTGGAACATGTTCTAGAATTGCTTACAGAAGCAAGTAATCTACAAAGGAGACCAGGTAGAGTGGATCTGACAAGAAACATACCGATGAAGTAGTTACAGAGGCGCAATGGAAATAATGCAAAATACACCTGGTACTTCTATTCGACAGTTAAACCATCAAATAGGCCTTTCTGTAGGTGCCACCCATGCATTTTTACATCAAGGTGTGCGAGTGTACCCATATTGCTTCACAGAAGTGCAAGAATTGTATGAAGATGACTTTCCCCAAAGACTGCAATTTTGCAATTGGTGTATTGATAGGGATAATAACAAGAACCTTTTTTAAAAATCCATATTTAGTGATGAGGCATGGTTTGAGTTGATGAACTTGCAAAACATGAGAACTTGGAGTAGTGAAAACACCCCCATGAAATAATTGAAAATAGACTACACCCTGAAAAAATTGAGAGTTTGGGTAGGACACTTCAAGCATTACCAATTGGCAAGCTCTCGGAGAAAATAATTTTGCATAAAATTCTTCATTAATTTCATTTCATTTTTTTTAATTTAATTGTCATTATATCAATATATACATCAAGTATTTATTCAACTTACTTTTATTTTTACACACTTATAAGATATGTTTAATAACTAAGATCAATTTTTTTGTTAAACAGTTGGTAAGTGAATAGAAACATGACTTCCCAAAACTCAATAAAGATGTCAAAATAAATTAACGAAATATGATTAGCTTTATTACAGATCTTAGCGAACACATTAAACTCACATACCATTGAACCTATATGTCAATTTTCCATATAGCAATAGGAGACACACCTTTTTCAAAAACTGCAATTCGGATCAGGTTGATAAATATCAGCTGAGTTTCTACCATTTGTATCGAGTGGAAATCAGATTCAAATTGTCATCAATCTGGTTTCCTGAAAATCACCTATAAGGATCAGTCTGATCCAGGATCAATATTTCTGATAAGTCCTATTGTGACAAAGTGTGTGACTCAAATTTTATCATTCATATTCCTATTAGTATAGACACAGTAGGGCTTTTTGGAAATGGTAAACCTGGATCAGATTGATCTCTACAGCTGATTTTCATCCAACCAGATTGATAACCGATAACAGGACAGCCAATCAGGTTGATTGAAAATAAGCTTATAGTAATAATCAACTCAATCTGGATTGCAATGTCTGAAAAGGACTTTTATGATCATAGAAATTGCGCACTGTCGCTTTTGAATAAACAGGTTTTAACCAGCCAATTTGTAAATTGTTGATTTGAAACATGGTGGACAGCAACCATTTAAAGTACAGATCTGATCATTGATCAAGATTATCCAGTCTAACACTATTAATTACTTATCATTTTAAACTTTGTTTCTGTCTATAACTTTTTTAAACAAATTCAGTTTATAATTATAAATTAGGAATATGAAGCTGGATGATCCTGCATTATTTAATAGCACTTGATGCAATTTAACACACATTAAACTCTTTTGTCATTATAAAAAAAAAACGTTAGCATTTATTATTGAACATGAAAATACCATATACCAATACCAATAACCAATAGGAATGTTTTCCCTACCTTCTTGCTCCTAAACTAAAATCCATACTGATCTGTTCCAAGATTTCTGGAATTGCCTCAAGATTCAAGCCTATAATAGGTACTATTATAAAGTAATTTTTGTCTATACCGCTAATATTTTAATTATTAATTACTTTTAAAATCAACACAACATAATTTCTGACTTCATAGTGATGCTGACAAACATCTCAGCGGTTGATACATTTCAATCACATTAAAACTGGCTATCAGACCCAAAATGGTTGATGCATGTGCACATGTGCCTTACAAACTACTAATAGTATGGTTGCATATAGTTTTTCCAAGCTGGAGAGGGAAGAGTACTATTACACTCGTACACAAATCTAAGCCTCGAGAGTATCTACTGACACATACATTTTTGGAAACATCTTTTCTTCTAGGTCCCAATGGTTGCAGTCCATACCGATTTTTGTGCAAAATTTCCAGGTTTTGCTTCAGGAATTGAACCTACAATATGTTTATAAACTTATTTTCATCTTCAGAGCTAATGTTTTAATTTTACGTACCTTTGGACATCCACACCATTTCCGATTCTACAGCGATAAAACATTAGAATCATACACTTGCTTTAATGATTTGAAAACTAGTTTTCAGTTTTTCAAACAAAATGGTTTGTAGGTACTTTGGTTGCAGTTGCAGTTAGTAGGGCTAAGCCTTAAAAACTCCTCTCCCCAAAGGCTACACCGTACAAAGGCTGGTGGTTGGGGTGCTTTGTCGTCGTCAGCAGTCAAAGGATCAATATGAAAATCGCCACTTCTAAGGGCGAAAGGCCTGTTCAGGTGATCAGTGTTGCAAAATTTTAGTTTATCTCACCTCCCAAGGTCCACTATCTCCGCCTACGTACCCATAATTTGGCATAAAGAGTGGGGTGTCTTTCTAACTTCTCTATGGAAAATGTTAGCTCGGGAATACCTCAAGTAAATTTTAAAGCCTATAGAATCTTAAAAATCATGAAATAATTAAAAAATCAAACAAATTAATGCAGACTGATTTATTAATAAACATTCTGGATTGTTCGAAATGTCAATGTCAATTGCCATTCATTATTAATTCGTTAATTTTATTTGAGTATTCCCGTCCTTAGATTCTTATTGAGGGAAGAAAAGGATGGAAACATTGTCGGAGTGCGTAAGAGTATGCAACCACTAAAACGTTCGCAAAGTGTGAACGTGCCTAAATTTGAAATTTTGACGGAAAAATAAAGAACGAAGTAATTCACGACGTGCATAAAAATAGCAAATGAATTTCATAGGTGGCTAGATGAAATTTTATAATGAACACCCCGTATATTATACAACAAGCATTTAATGGGAGTCGTTATTCTCGAGGGTAACTTTGAGCCCACGAGCGAAGTGAGTGGCACAAGTTGCCCGAGAGAATAACGCTCATTAAATGCGAGTTGAATACCATACTTTATCCACGACCAAGATTCCGGGTTTTCTCAAAATATGATAGGTAATAAATAGCTGGAGTTATAGGTGCCACAAAGATAATTCACAATTTTAAAACCACGACTGGTTTCGCTAATCGACGGCGCGACGTTTGGTGCGTCAGATAGATGACGGTCTATTCGCCCGTGCATGTTCTACGAGGGTGGAGGGTAAATTACTTCATTTTATGGCCTATTTTAAATATTTTTTAGTGAAAAGTACTTTTTTTAGTGAAAAAGAGACACTGCAACCTACATTTGTCTCAGTACATCCTAATAGAAGGATAATTATTTGAATGAACGAGTGGTAACTACCGATTTCATGTTTAGGATAGTTTACTTTTTAAATTGCCAGTTGTCTACGACATGTTTCGTTTCCATGACAACTCGTTATTTACTTGTGAATAATGTTCGTTATTCACAAGTGAATAAAGATTAGCGTTAATCTTGAGAATGTGCAAGAAAAATGTGATTATTATAGCATGGTCGTGGATAAAACATATATTTATTGCAGAAATTGATACCTACTTTTAGAAAACTTAACATTAGGAATGCAAGTTCTTAAATTTTTACCGCTGTTTTACCCCCAGATTTGTGTAAATAGGAATTTCGGTACAAGAATCCAAATAGGTAAGTACAAAATACATTATCTTGGAAAATACTTATCAAAAACTATTTCAAATATTGAAAATCTCGTTGAAATCAGAGAAAATGGATATCTACATGGAAGTACTACATCTTTATGTAGTACGCAGATATCCTCCAATTGGGCGGACGGGGGGGGGGGTGCTCAATAAAAAGGGATGGCTAAACTTGTCTTTGGCTTGAAGCATATCGCTAAACATGTCGTGGATTACTGCGCCTGATATCACGTAATTATTTTTGGACAAGTATACCTACCGAGCTCTGCCTGAGCATGATTGTTTTTGTTAATTTATATAAGTTTTCGATCTTGCTTAGATCTTGTTTTTTAAATTAAACGGTTCACATCCGACGAGTTCAATTGGTCCATACAATAAATGTTTTTTTTTTAACAATGTCAGTATCTTCCTGGTCGGGCCAAACAAATTGATTAAGATTAGCTTTTAAGAACTTTACCTTAAATTAGTTATCTTCCATACATGACATGACGCTTCCTATATACCATTGCTTTTGGCACAATTTGATTTTCTTAAAACGTGGTAAACGTTTTATATAACTTGATAAAATTGTATACGTTCAATAAAATTTTTAAGAAAAGGCGAAAAATTTCAACCAAATTCAGAAACCCAGATTAGAAGGGTGTTAACCATGACTGGCTTAGAGCACTTTTAGCCCTAACTTTTCTTATTATTAACTTTTTCAGGAGTCTGTACACAGGAGCTGAAAAACCATTGTTTTTTTACATTAAAAAGATGCTCTTGGACGAATTCTAAAAAATTTACCATTTTCGAGTAAAATAGGTTTTAAATACCGAGTGCACGCAAATTTAAGTGCAGTTATTATGATATTTTTTTGCTTATAGTCTTTTGATTGTAAAAGGCTACTTTGGAGTTTTCTCTATTGAGGTTATTTGATAAACCTAGAATATACGGCAGCTTGAAAAACTGCAATCCATTTGGACCCGGTCCAATGGGCAGTGGTTTCGGAAATATTCCCAAAAAATTCAAATGTCTAAAAACTTTGTTATTCCTTATAGTCTTAATTTGAAGAGGTACCTAATTAAAAACTAATTGACAGTTCCTCATAGCCACTTTTTGCTCCTTTTAACCATCAACGTAGCATTTTCGTATTTAAAATCCGACATTTCGTTTTCAAGCAACGATCATTAACTTAATTGTTTTAAAGACGGTTTTGAATTCTACTTTATACATATCGAATTCTGGATCTCTTTACGATAATGCTTTCGGTGATATGTGACAACTAATAATTCTATTAAGGTTAGATTTTGGTGATTTTGTGATGTGATTGTTCGAATTTGTTAATTCGGCCCTGTTTTTATTTTCACATCACATGAAAGCTTAATAATTAAAGCCTTTGAAATAACTACTAACCAACATTCTACCCCACAACCTAATTTTCTCTTTAAATTAAGACTAGAAAATTGAACTTAAAAATCCAGGTAACCAGGTCTTTACAATAAAATTTCCTCATAAGTGCCTACTAAATGATCACTAATGCCTACTAATTTCTACTAATTCCTTGACTAATGCCACTAATTCCTCGACTAATGCCTTCTAATGCCACTAATTCCTCGATTAATGGCTACTAATTCCTACTAATTCCCAGTAATCTCAACTAATTCCTCGAGTAATTCCCACTAATTCCTCTATGCTGTACACCACATTTCCTTTGCGGTTTACCCCTCGGTTCTATTAATTCTGCAGTTATATTAAGTAACAGCTTAATAGAAAATATTAATAATATCATACACAACTTTGTTTCTATAGGTACACTTTCATTAGATAAATGTAAGTGAAAGACTGCAAAGAGCGCAATATTCTTGTTGGGAATAATGATGTTCCTGGTTGATGAATGAAAAGCTCAGGTACACGGTACCGAAACGAATTTATTGTACAGGTGCGAAAGGATTCTACAGAGCATGTAATGATTCTATTAAATAGTAGATTATGTCACTAGGAGTAAAAGTTGGTCTTTTCTTTGGGTTCGTGGCACAAAAAGACCTTTTACTCCTAGTGACATATACTATTCTTTTTAAGCATGCAGGAAATAAGAAGTCTATTTCAGGGTGATTGAGTTTTGCAATTTTCTCTTTTTGCGTTAGAACCGTGGTTTTCAATGTTCATTGGCTTTTATGGTATTAAATCACAACCAATGATTTAGATGGTTTAGGTAAATTATGGGAAACTAAAAATTTGTAGCATTATTATCAATACTAAAGTAATGAAAATCACATTGACAGATAAATGTGATGACGCGCATGACATCTAACAACCAATAGTGTCATCTAGTGTTCAAATAATTTTGGTGAATGAAAATCGTTTATATATGCGCCACCATGACAGTAGCGGTGACTTTTGACTTTACTTTTACTGCGTAGGACTTTTTGCTACTTTTTTGGTTTCAAGATTAGAAAGCCCACTTTGGATGTGCATATGCAAAATTATATATTGTTGCAGAGAGATTAACCTGAACTGCTGAAACGATTTTGATGGATGAAAAAATTAATTGTTATTCTGACGTTTTTAGCAGATCAGCTGGTGACGACCTTCTGTCTCCCTGACCGAACTGCAACAATTTTCGTACCTAAATAGTATGTTTCTAATTAAAGCTATAACATACCGCCCCCTTTGAAAGGGTAAGCTATCAAAAAAAAATAAAACAGTAAAGAGTAACAATGAATGTTTGATTATAACTAAATAAAGTCTTTGAGGTTAAAATACTTAAAACAGTGACTTCCATGGCTTTAAGATTGAACGGAATCTAACGGTAGTACACACAATTTTGTCACTGGACGTTTCAATATTCCATTCGATGTTTTTACACTCACCACACGTACTATATTGTCTTGTTTTTGATGAAGTTTGCAAGCACGGCCAATTTTCCTGGTAAGTTTTCTTTTTTAATTAAAACTAAAATTCCCTCTTTTAAGCAAGGAAAAGTTTTACACCATTTGGCACGTTCTTGTAAGGTACATACTTAAGTACTAATTAGACCAACGCTGCCAAACATGTTGTAGTTGCTGCTTAAGGCGTTTATAATGTGATAAGCGATTTTCCTTAATGTTCCTAACATCAGCTTGAGGCAACATATTTAAAATATCACCAATTAGGAAAGGCGCTGGTGTTAGCACTAACAAGTCATTTGGATCATTTGATAATGGACATATTGGTTTCGAGTTTAATACTGATTCGACCTGGACCATTACAGTATAGAAAGATTTATTCAAGTTCAATTTAATTTAAAAATTAAATTTGAATTTCCAATGATTCTTTTAAAATGAAATTTAGCAGACTTTACAAGAGCCTCCCATAAGCCACCAAAATTCGGAGCAGAGGGTGGAGAGAAATGCCACTTTATGCTATTAGACAGTAGATACTCTGAAAGATTTGGATCACCTTTCAACTGTTTTATTATATTTCAAAATTCGCACTCAGCACCAACGAAATTTGTTACTACAAATCCATCTACGAGCCACAAATCGTTTTAGACAATATCTTCAGAGACGTGTGAAGAACAGTGTGAAAAACTTTCTGATTGGTCAGCTTTAGCGTCATTTCTGGATCTTTCCTCATAGCACGACTGTCAAGTACTCATAATTGGATTGACATCTCTTCCGAAAAAGCTGAAGAACAGCGTAAAGACAATTTTCTATTACTGCCTCGAAAATGAACAAATGCGCACTACTATTGTTATTTACCTAACAAGTGCGGAAAGTGATACTTTTCCGCACGAGGCTGTCGTTGGCGGAAAAGACACTTTACGCATGTGTTAGGAACCAAATTTACAAAAAAAATAAAGTTTTAATTTTAGTAGTCTGATCTGACGTGCATTTTTAATCAGGAAACTAAATATAAACTTATCATTTTTTGACCTGAGTGGAATTTGTTTGTTTATTTTAATGAGTGCGGAAAAGTAACATTACCGCACTCAGCGTGGAAAAGTAACTTTACCGCATTCAGTGTAGAAAAGTTTCTGGGTAACGACTTGTGTGTTTTAAATATAGAGAAATCTCATTAGGAATAGCTCATCGTTTGTCAGCAATCTTAGTACGTTAAACCATAAACAAAACTTCAAAAATTTAAATTGATTTAAAATAGTAACATTATTAAACGCAAAACAATTAGCACTACACATTAATTATCAACAATTAGCACTGAACACTACTAGGGAGATTATGACCGATAAATATTGAAATTAAAAGTACAATTCGTAGCGCATTGTAGCTTTACTACGGAATCCATCTCTGAGTGTGATAAAGTAAAGAACCGCACTTGGTGCGGAAAAGTGCTCCCTCCCACACGCAAGTGAGTGCGGTAAAGTGTACTTTAGCGCACGCGAGTAGTAAAACTACCATTCAAAATCGGATATTGCAAACAGAAGCGTGTGCATCTCTTATACAGAAGCGTGTACAAAGTCCACTTTGCACACGCTTCTGATTGCTTTGCACATTCCTTGCATATATTTTATAATGCGAATGGTCATTTATGAAGCAAAATCGCAGTAGTAGAAAAAATGTAGTGTGCAACACGTACGTAAATCTCTCTTCACACTCTTGTGACGTATCACTCGCCTAGCGCTCGTGTCAAAACCGTCACACTCGTGTGAAAAGTGCAATTTTCAACACTAGTTGCACAATATACTATTCTGGTTAGTAAGCTTCAGCAGGCCCAGTACCTTAGCACTAAACATTAATTATCAACAATAAGCACTGAACACTATTAGGGAGATTATGACCGATAAATATTGAAATTAAAAGTACAATTCGTATCGCATTGTAGCTTTACTACGGAATCTATCTCTGAGTGTGATAAAGTAAAGAACCGCACTTGGTGCGGAAAAGTGCTCCCTCCCACAGGCAAGTGAGTGCGGTAAAGCATACTTTAGCGCACGCGAGTAGGAAAACTACCATTCAAAATCGCATATTGCAAACAGAAGCGTGTGCATCTCTTATACAGAAGCGCGTACAAAGTCCACTTTGCACACGCTTCTGATTGCTTTGCACATTCCTTGAATATATTTTATAATGCGAATGATGATTTATGAAGCAAAATCGCAGTAGTAGAAAAAGTGTAGTGTGCAACGCGTAAGTAAATCCCTCTTCACACTCATGTGACGTATCACTCGCCCACCGCTCGTGTCCAAACCGTCACACTCGTGTGAAAAGTGCAATTTTCAACACTAGTTACACAATATACTATTCTGGTTAGTAAGCTTCAGCAATCCCAGTAGCTTAGCACTAAACATTAATTATCAACAATTAGCACTGAACACTATTAGGGAGATTATGACCGATAAATATTGAAATTAAAAGTACAATTCGTAGCGCATTGTAGCTTTACTACGGAATCCATCTTTGAGTGTGATAAAGTAAAGAACCGCACTTGGTGCGGAAAAGTGCTCCCTCCCACAGGCAAGTGAGTGCGGTAAAGCATACTTTAGCGCACGCGAGCAGTAAAACTACTATTCAAAATCGCATATTGCAAACAGAAGCGTGTACAAAGTCCACTTTGCACACGCTTCTGATTGCTTTGCACATTCCTTGCATATATTTTATAATGCGAATGATCATTTATGAAGCAAAATCGCAGTAGTAGAAAAAGTGTAGTGTGCAACACGTACGTAAATCTCTCTTCACACTCTTGTGACGTATCACTCGCCTACCGCTCGTGTCCAAACCGTCACCCTCGTGTGAAAAGTGCAATTTTCAACACTAGTTGCACAATATACTATTGTGGTTAGTAAGCTTCAGCAATCCCAGTAGCTTAGCACTAAACATTAATTATCAACAATTAGCACTGAACACTATTAGGGAGATTATAACCGATAAATCTTAAAATTAAAAGTACAATTCGTAGCGCATTGTAGCTTTACTATGGAATCTATCTCTGAGTGTGATAAAGTAAAGTACCGCATTCGGTGCGGAAAAGTGCTCTCTCCCACACGCAAATGAGTGCGGTAGAGTGTACTTTACCGCACGCGAGTAGGAAAACTACCATTCAAAATCGCATATTGCAAACAGGAGCGTGTGCATCTCTTATACAGAAGCGTGTGTAAAGTCCACTTTGCACACGCTTCTGATAACTTTGCACATTCCTTGCATATATTTTATGATGCGAATGATCATTTATGAAGCAAAATCGCAGTAGTAGAAAAAGTGTAGTGTGCAACACGTACGTAAATCTCTCTTCACCCTCTTGTGACGTATCACTCGCCTACCGCTCGTGTCCAAACCGTCACCCTCGTGTAAAAAGTGCAATCTTCAACACTAGTTGCACAATATACTATTCTGGTTAGTAAGCTTCAGCACTCCCAGTAGCTTAGCACTAAACATTAATTATCAACAATTAGCACTGAACACTATTAGGGAGATTATGACCGATAAATATTGAAATTAAAAGTACAATTCGTAGCGCATTGTAGCTTTACTACGGAATCCATCTCTGAGTGTGATAAAATAAAGTACCGTACTCGGTGCGGTAAAGTGCTCTCTCCCACATGCAAATGAAAACGCGAGTAGAAAAACTACCATTCAAAATCGTATATTGCAAACAGAAGCGTGTGCATTTCTTATACAGAAGCGTGTGCAAAGTCCACTTTGTACACGCTTCTGATTACTTTGCACATTCCTTGCATATATTTTATAATGCGAATGATCATTTATGAAGCAAAATCGCAGTAGTAGAAAAAGTGTAGTGTACAACACGTAAGTGAATCTCTCTTCACACTCTTGTGACGTATCACTCGCCTACCGCTCGTGTCCAAACCGTCACACTCGTGTGAAAAGTTGCAATTTTCAACACTAGTTGCACAATATACTATTCTGGTTAGTAAGCTTCAGCAATCCCAGCAGCTTAGCACTAAACATTAATTATTAACAATTAGCACTGAACACTATTAGGGAGATTATGACCGATAAATCTTAAAATTAAAAGTACAATTCGTAGCGAGTTGTAGCTTTACCACGGAATCCATCTCTGAGTGTGATAAAGTAAAGTACCGCACTCGGTGCGTTAAAGTGCTCTATCCCACACGCAAATGAATGCGATAAAGTGTACTTTAGCGCACGCGAGTAGGAAAACTACCATTCAAAATCGCATATTGCAAACAGAAGCGTGTGCATTTCTTATACAGAAGCGTGTACAAAGTCCAATTTGCACACGCTTCTGATTACTTTGCACATTCCTTGCATATATTTTATAATGCGAATGATCATTTATGAAGCAAAGTCGCAGCAGTAGAAAAAGTGTAGTGTGCAACACGTACGTAAATCTCTCTTCACACTCTTGTGAAGTATTACTCGCCTACCGCTCGTCTCCAAACGATTACACTGGTGTGAAAAGTGCAATTTTCAACACTAGGTGCCCAATATACTATTCTGGTTAGTAAGCTTCAGCAATCCCAGTAGCTTAGCACTAAACATAAATTATCAACAATTAGCACTGAACACTATTAGGGAGATTATGACCGATAAATATTGAAATTAAAAGTACAATTCGTAGCGCATTGTAGCTTTACTACGGAATCCATCTCTGAGTGTGATAAAGTAAAGTACCGCACTTGGTGCGGAAAAGTGCTCCCTCCCACACGCAAGTGAGTGCGGTAAAGTGTACTTTATTGCACGCGAGAAGGAAAACTACCATTCAAAGAAGCGTGTGCATCTCTTATTCAGAAGCGTGTACAAAGTCCACTTTGCACACGCTTCTGATTGCTTTGTACATTCCTTGCATATATCTTATGATGCGAATGATCATTTATGAAGCAAAATCGCAGTACTGTTGTGACGTATCACTCGCCTACCTCTCGTGTTCAAACCGTCACACTCGTGTGAAAAGTGCAATTTTCAACACTAGTTGCTCAATATACTATTCTGGTTGGTAAGCTTCAGTAAGCCCAGTAACTAAACCACCATCAAGACTGAACTTTTCAAGAAAAGAAATGTGACAAGTCTTCAAATTTCTTTGTCTTTGTCGTCTCTTGGGATCTTCCCAAATCTTTGTACTGCTGATTGGATGGTTTAGGCAGCTGGTTGGCGTGTAATCAGAGAAATCTGAAGAACAGCGTCAAGAACTGTCTGGTTGGTCAGCTTCAGCATCATTATTGAACATACCTTCCCCCACATTAACCGAATCAGTGAATTACCGCCCCTGAACGTTTTTTTGAGAGAACAAATATGTGACAAAGTTCTCTAATTACTAACGCCCTTTTGAAAGATTTTGGATTTTTTGTTTTCCGGAATAATCTCTTCTTGTTCTTCCTTGGGTTATACGCTAAGTTTTACTTCAACTACTTCGGCTTTCTTAGGTTTGGTATCTTTCTTCAATAAAACTGAAATTCCTTCTGGCTACATTTAATTCTGTAACTTCTTCTTTCTGAATTTTCTTCTTTCCAAAAAATTTTGGAATTTCTTAGTGATGACTCTTAGTTTTAGTTTCAGCAATAACATCCTTTTCTTCTTTTTTTGGTTGAGCCGTAAGTTTTACTTCAGCCATTTCCGCTACCTCATGTTTAGCCATCAAAGGACGGCTGTCTTTGAGATCTTTTCAAATCTCTGTAGTTCGGACAGCTCCACTTCACATCAGACGTTGGTATTGGAAAATATAGTTTTTATTTGACTAAGGGCAGCTTGCACTTCTTTCCCATAAAGTTAAGCTGATGAAGTAGATTTTAAAATTTAAAAAATAACAAAAAAGCTTTATAAAGAGGTTGCACAAATGACCTTTAACACCAAAACTAGTGCACAGCGTGGTATAATCAAAAAAATGAGATCTTAGAGACTCCAAATTAAGTACCTACCGAGTTCGAACGAAACGAATTAAAGGCTAAAGCTGATTTTTTTTGCAGGACATCGAGCATTGCTACTACCATGGAAAAGTGCAGGACTATCCGGGAGCTACTGCGGCCTTCCACACGTGCAACGGGGTCAGCGGGGTCATCCACGTTGGCAACGAGACCTTCGTCATTCACCCCTTTTACGGGGGTGATCTTTCGGTCAGTACACCCAAATACATACCTTACTATTTCACCATCTTCTACTCTTATACCTCAAAAAGTGGCGACAAAATAAGACACTTTTGCAGCTAGGCGTTCAATAGAAAAAATCAGCAAATTGTCATGGGCTTTTTCCCAGAAAAAGACAGATGTGCTAGTCTATCCATTTCTCTTCAAAGCCAACTTCTATTGAACACACTTTAATCAAAAATTCCTTGTGTACCCTTAATGGAGACTACCTATATTTAATATTAAAATCGTAGCCCTAATGGTAAATTGCGGTTAGTTCGGCCAGGGGAAGCAGTTCGGTTATTGTAGCCAGCCATCGGAAATTGTCCTTGGGGCCTGATGGAAGGGGACCAAAACATAATCTAATTATGGAAATTCAAACTTCCGGTGCCTTAAAGTTAATTTTCAGTCCTCATAACAAAATCCTCAATATTGTACATGTTAGGGGTTGAGAAGACACATTTGAGGTCAAATTTTGCTTTTATATAGGAGAATTACACTGTTCCTTCCTTATAATCTGGTAAACATTTCTTCACTATTGCACATTTGAAAGCGTCATCTAGTTGGCTTTAAAATGTCAAAAGCAAGAAAGAATGAAAGAACAAACGTCCATTTACTTTGAGTATCTCACCTTTTTTTGGTCTTCCAGATGACGTTTTCTAATGAACGTGGGGTATCAGCAGGACTCGAAAAGCTTCTTTTGAGGTCAAATTTTGCTTTTATATATAGGAGAATTACGCTGCTTCTTCCTGTAACAATATGGCGACCATTCCTTGGGCCAGGGCCAAGGGAAATTTCAAACCGGACCTAAGAGGTTTAAACGGTTGCAGAATTTTGGGGATGGATTAATTTGCGCCTTTTGTGCCCCCGAGGGGATTAAAGGGAATATTTAGTTGTACGGTTGGATTAATATTAGTTTCGAAGTTTGGACGTTGTCCGCAATTGAACCTTAAATTGAGACGTAATCGAAAAGCAGGCGAGACACTTTACCCCTTATAATTAAAACTACCAGTGTAACCGTGCAACTCGTAGATGTTGCTTGTTCTCTCTTGAAATCTCAGAAACGTTGTGGGTTAAATAGCGAAAGATTTGCAGTTCTAGATCAGTTCAAAACCATTTTCACAGTATTCAAAAATGTAAAAGGCGCCATCGGACGACGGCAGGTGCTTTCACTAGAGCATGCGAGATAAATCGTGAAGTGAACCAAAACCAGTTTTCCGCCGAAGTTGTCACTTCCCACAGACAGAGGGCCGAGGGTCGTACCTATATTGTCTGGGGGCGACGTTCAGCAGAGTATCAAACTCATCTCATTTCTCTATCAGGTAGAGGAACCATAGACCGGTTTCGCTCTTATTGGAGCTTCAAAAAATACTTGGTCTTTTGGTCTCTCGTCGCACATCAGAGTAACGCTAGTAAGCTGCTTGACTACCGGTCCTTTTAAATATTTTGTGGAGACGATTCTTTCTATTCAGATCATTTTTTTTTAGTTCAGGGCCGTACCATCCAGGATATTTTCCACCCGTAACCAATTTGGTTGGCACGAATTGATTGACCGCGGCTTGTATAACTCTATAGAACTGTCAATTAAACTTCAATCCTGCATTCTGAGGCATTCATTGATGCTCTCGTAGTCAGCCTGGTCGAACAAGAAGACCCTTATATCAGTTGTTGATGAGCGCAAGGTAACCAATACAAAACTGAATCTCTAATGCCGGGTGGAAAGCATCCAGCCTGTACAATTCAGGCGGATCTGATGAATATGTAAAAAACTACTCCATTTTTGCACGATTTAGTTCTATTTTTTTGGGTTTTAAACTCCTGTTTCCTGTATTTGCCACTCATTCAACAACAACCCGATTTGTGCTCAATTTTCAATAATTTTCCATATTAACATTAGACCATTTAAATTGACAAAGAAAATATTAATTGCAAATAATATCATTTCAATTTTGCCTGCGGGATGTCGGGAACGATCGCCAACATATATATACAAAACGATCCCTTTTTCCCGACGAGTTTTATTGATTTTCGGTTCGTAACTTTTGCGACCATAAATAATTTATAATTCCCAAACTGCCGTTTTTACTAAAATATGGGGCGCGTATTGTGCATTCGTGCATTCGGATTTCCAGCTAAATTAAGTCAAATTGTAAAACTCGCCTTTCGGCACCGGTTTGCACAGCGAAATCCAACTCACTTTTGCACTTATGCACGTCACGGCCTAATAATGATTCATGAGGATTTTACCCCGCTGGTCTGACCAAAGTTATTGTTTTCAACATGGATGAGAATCGAGTATAAGGTATATTTTTCCAAACATAGAGTAATTTGGCTGGCAGAAGTACGAAACACTTCCAGATATGTGTTAGGGGTGAGGGGGGGGGGGGCGAATTGGAAAAGGCAGGTGTTCAATCTAACTAGGTAAATGCGATAAGTTTGCGGCAGTAATGATTTTGTGTAAGTAAAAGTTGGTTGTAGCGAGAATAATAGTATATTACACAACAAGCATTTAATGAGAGACGTTATTTTCGAGGGTAGTTTGAGCCCACGAGCGAAGCGAGTGGCGCAAGTTGCCCGGGAGAATAACGCTTATTAAATGCACGACCAAGATTCCAGGTTTTCTCACATATGATAGGTTATAGGTGCCACAAAGATAAATCACAGTTATACAGTACAGTAGTAAAAAGTACATTTTTTAGTGAAAAAGAGACACTGTAACTTACAATTGTCTCAATACTTCCTGATAGAAGGATAATTATTTTAATGAACCAGTGGTAACTAACAATTTCATGTTTAGGGTAGTTTACTTTTTCAGTTGCCAGTTGCCTACGACATGTCAGCTCCCACGAGACTAGCACGGGACTAAATTTTCGTATAATCTCAGCTCACAGTGCAATTTGTTCTAAAAATCAACTAGTTGACAATTTTTTTCCTGCAGAGTGATGAGGCTCACCAGGTTCCTAATATCTCAATAACTAGTATCACTCAATGGCTGATTATTTATGGTCGGTGTTCATTAGAAAATGTCATCAAATTAGCTGCATCTCTAAGGCTCTCAGCAGTTTATTCACACAAGAATGAATTTTGGTTAAATCTTAGACTACAGTGCAGTTTTCTCTAAAAATCAACTGGTTGGTATTTTTTCCCTCCAGAGTGATGAGGGTGAAGAGTTTTCTAATATCTTAATAAATAGTTTTATTCAATTACTTCGGTTGTTTACATCAGGTGTCAATTGGAAAAATTCATCAAATAAGTTGCAACACGAGTGATTTCAGCAGTTTACTCGCACGAGATTACATTTTCGTTTACCCTCAGTTCAGAGTGCAGTTTGCCCTAAAAAATTAACTTGTTTGTAATTATTTTCCCTGCAGAATGATGAGGCTCAGGAGCTTCCTAATATCTCAATAAATAGTTTTAAAAAATGACTTCGGTTGCTCGTGGTAGGTGTTCATTAGAAGAAGTCGTCAACGAGCTGCAATATGAGTGACCTTAGCAGTTTACTCGCATCTCAGTTCACTGTGCAGTTTGTTCTAAAAGTTGTTCATGGTAAGTGTTCATTAGACAAGTTATCAAATTAGCGGCAGTACGAGAAGTCTCGGGAGTTTACTCGCACAAGACTGAGTTGTGGTATAAACTCAGCTCACAGTTCAATTTGCTCTAAAAATCAATTTGTTATTTTTTTCTGCAGAGTGATGAAGCTCAATAGGTCCCTAATATCACAATAACTGTTTTCATTCAATGGCTGATTATTTATGGTAGGTGTTCATTAGAAAAAGTCATCAAATTACTTGCACCTTGAGGGGTCTCAGCAGTTTGCCCACACCAGACTGAATTTTGCTAAAATTTCAAACTACGTTTCAGTGTACTCTAAATATCAACTTGTTGGTGTTTTTTCCATCAGAGTGATTAGGATCAGGAGTTTTCTAATATCTCAAAAACTAGTTTTATTCAATGACTTTGGATGTTCATGGCAGGTGTTCATTGGTAGAATGCATCAAATAAGCTGCAACGCGAGGGATTTCAGCAGTTTACTCGCAACATACTGAATTTTTGTATAATCTCTGTTCACAGTAAACCTTGGCCTCAAAATCAGTTGCTGCAGAGTGATGAGATCAGGGGTTTTATATTATAATATCTCAACAACTATTTTTATCGTTATATTTAAAAAGTCATCAAATTAGTTGCAACACAAGTGGCCTCAGCAACACACGAGACTGAATTTCGGTAAAATCTAAGATCACTGTGCAGTTTGTTCTAAAAATCAATTTTTTGGTATTTTTTTCTGCACAGTGATGAGGGTTAATAGTTTCCTAATAATTCAGTAACTAGTTTTATTCAATTTTTGATGGTTTATGGTAGGTTCATTATCAAAATCCATCAAATTAGCTACAATAAGCAGTTTACTCGAATAAGACTAAATTTTCGTATAACCTCAGTTCACAATGCAGTTTGCCCTAAAAATCAACTTATTGGTAACTGTTTTCCTGCAGAGCGATTAAGGTCAAGACTTTTCTAATAAACCAATAACTAGATTTATTTAATGACTTTGGTTGTTCGTGGTAGGAGTTCATTAGAAAAAGTCATCAAATTAGCTGAAATACTAGTGACTTCAGTAATTTCCTGGCTCGAAACTGAATTTTGGTAGAATCTCAGTTCAGAGAGCAATTTGCTCTAAAGTCAATTTATTGGTAGTTTTTCCTACAGAGCGGTAAGGGTCAGGATTTTCATAATATCTCAAAAATCAGTTTTATTCAATAACTTTTGTTGTTCATGACATGACTTCAGTTCATGACAAAAGTCATCAAATTAATTTCAATACGAGGGATTTTAGCAGTTTGCTTGCACTGGACTGAATTTTCACATAATCTCTGTTCAGATTGCAGCTTACTCTAAAAATCAAGAACCTGAAATTTGACTCTACATTTTTGCCAAATTATTACCATCAATTCTGATCTAATTCCGGCCCTAATCCCGTTGTTAGCTTATTCACAAACTGCAAATTAGCATTTTTAGTTGTTGCGAGTCAATTTTACCCCTTGTCCTAACCTAAAATTCTCCCAACAACTCTAAATTGGTATTTTTACATGCTTTGAGTTATGTTTTTCTCTTTAATCTTACCTGAGTTTTTCGAGAAACATGACATTGCTTTTGGAGTCGCTTTGAGTTAAATTTCAATTATTGAGTTTCAGTTATGAAAATGTTAATATACTGACAACCACAAGTTAGATTAGTTGAGTCAGCTTAGCCGATTTTTGTTGTCTACTTCTAATCAAAAACTTTTAAGGTTTTCATTTTTAGACCCTTTGGGTCTGAGTTTCTCCGGAAGCTACAAATTGACATTTTGTAAAGTCCGCGAGTCATTTTTAACTGACCTTGGTAATAATTCTAACCTGATTTTTTCGAAAAAACTTAAAATATGCATTTTTAGATGCTTTGAGGTATTTTTAACCGATTTCCGCATAGATCTTAAATAAAGTTTTTCAAAATATTGTACGTTTGTCTTTTGGGACTTTTTGAGTCATTTTGAAGTAATTTTAACGCAAATCCCAACCTGAGTTTCTACAGAAACTCAAAACATTTCTTTTGGTAACAAACTCCCTCTTTGCATTTTCAGAAGTTTTGAGTAATTTTCAATTTTGGTCACAATCCAAACTAACTAAGTTCCTCTTCAAAGTTTTCTTTCCTAGACGTCTTGAGTAATTTTGAAATTATATTGCTAAGTAAATAAAAAAAAATTAAATATACATTTGAGTCAATTTTAGCCGACCTTGACCCTAATCTTAGCCCCATATTGTCCAAACACTCCAAGTCTACATTTGTGTGCAAATTTTAGAACTTTATCGTAAAATGAATTTCTTCAAAAATGCGAAATTTTGAGGCGCTCTAAGGCTTTTTTGACCGATACGTTTTTTACCAAATTTTATTTAATATAAGAGGACAAATAATAACCAAATGCAGCACTTCTTATCACTTTGTGATAAACTGTTACTTGGGAATTTTTTGTCTAAAGACGTGGGCCAGATATCTCATAAACAACACATTAATTATTAATTTTACAACAAAAAGTTATATTATTTTCCGCATAGCATGGCAATCTGACAGGAAGTGCTAGTTTTAATTTAATATAGTATTAAACTGGGCCTTTGTCATTGCTTGTTCATACATAAACTAAAATGAAATCCAATTATTAATTATGATCTATATAAATTAATAAAAAAGACTTTTTGCACACACACCTTAATTTTCCTACATAAAGCCATTTGGGAGAATTTTCGACTGGGAAAATAAAATATTAATTTATCAAAATGGAATTTCTAACTGGCCGGATATTAAAAATAATAACCAGTTTGTTTGTTACTACTTATTTAAATTTCATTTGCAGTACGAGTGATTTCAGCAATTTACTCGCACGAGTGTGAATTTTGGTATTGGAATACAGTCCAATTTGTTTTAAAAATCAACTTGATGGGGGTCAGGTATTTCCTAATATATAAATTGCTAGTCTTATTCAATGACTTCTTGACGGTTCTTAATGGTAGAAGTTCATTAAAAGAAGTCATCAATTTTCCTACAATACGAGTGACCTCAGCAGTTCATTGACAGAAAACTGAATTTTAGAGAGTGCAGTTTGCTCTAAAATATCTCAATAAGTGGTTTATTCAATGAACAGTTGTTATGAAAGGTGCTCATTAGAAAAAGTAATGAAAGTAGGTGCAACACAAGGGATATCAGGAGTTTACTCGCACGAGATTGAATTGGTATAATCAGATTACAGTGCAGTTTGCTCTCAAAATCAACTTAGTTTTTGGTATAATTTTTCCTGCAAAGCGATGAGGGTTAGGAGTTTTATGACACCACAATAACTAATTTTAGTGAATGAATTTAGTTGTTTATGGTAGGTGTTTATTAGATTAGTTAGTGGCAATACAAGTGATCGCAGCAGTTCACATGCACGAGACTGAGTTTTGATACAACCTCAGATCACAGTGCAGTTTGCTCTAAAAATGAACTTGTTGGTTTTTTCCTTCATAGTGATGACGGTCAGGAGATTTATAATATCTCAATAAGTAATTTTATTCAATGACTTTGGTTGTTCAAGGCATTTGCTCATTGGATGGAGTGGAAAAACACGAGTAATTTCATCATTTTTTTTGCAATTCTGGAATAATGTCATTTAATAGTGCAGTTTGCCCTAAAAATTAACTTTTGGGTACTTTTTTCCTATAGAACAATGAGGGTCAGGAGTTTTCTAATATCTCAATAAGGAGTTTTATTCAAGGACTTTGGTTGTTCATGGCAAGTGTTTATTGGAAAAATTTATTAAATAATTTGCGATACGAGTGATTTCAATAGGTTACTCGCACAAGACTTAATTTACGAGTAATTTTAGTTCAGAATGCAGTATGCTCTTAAAATCAACTTGTTGGTAATTTTCTTCCTTCAGAGTGATGAGGGTCAGGAATTTTCTAATATCTCAATAAATAATTTTTTTCAATGACTTTGGTTGTTCATGGCAGGTGTTCATTGGAGCTAAAACACGAGCGATTTCATCAATTTACTCGCACGAGACTAAATTTTCGTATAGCCTTAGTAATAGTGAAGATTGCCCTTAAAATCAACTTGTTAATTTTCTTTTTACTGAGTAATGAGGGTCAGGAGTTTTCTAATATCTCAATAAGTAGTTTTATTCAATAACTTTGGTTGTTGAAGGCAGGTGTTCATTGGAAAAAAGTCATTAAATAAGCTAAAACACAAGAGATTTAATCGATTTACTCGAATGAATTTTCATAAAATCTTAGTTAATAGTGCAGATTACCCTAAAAATTGAAATGTTGGTAATTTTCTTCTTATAGAGTAATAATGGTCAGGAGTTTTCTAATATCTCAATAAATAGTTTTACTCGATAGCTTCGTTTATGGCAGATAATCATTGGAAGAAGTCATCAAATAAGCAATAAGTCTGAAACATGTAATTTCAGCAGTTTACTCGCATGAGACTACATTGTCGTATAATCATAGTGATGAGGGTAAGGAGTTTTCTAATATCTCAATAGGTAATTTTATTCATGGTCTGTGGTTTTTCTTAGCAGGTGTTCAGGTTACAAAAAGTAATCTAATGACCTGCAATATAAGTGATTTCAGCAGGTTACTCGAACGAGACTAAATTTTCCTATAATTTCAATTCATAGTGCAGTTTGTCCTAAAAATCAACTAGTAGGCAATTTTTTTCCTGCGGGAGTCTAGAGTTTCCTGATATATCAATAACTAGTTTTATTTAACGACTCGGGTTCTTTATGGTGTTAGTTTATTAGAAAAAGTCATAACATTAGCGGAAACACGAGGGATCTCCGCAGTTAATTCGCACGAGACTAGAAATCAACTTGTGGGTTTTTCAGAGCGCTGAGGGTGAGGACTTTTCTAATATCTCAATAAGTAGTTTTATTCAATATCTTTGTTTGTTCATGGCAGGTGTCCATTGGAAGAAGTCCTCAAATAAGCTATGGCACGAGTAATTTCAGCTTTACTCGCACGAGACAAGCACAAGACTAAATTTTCGCATAATCTCAGTTCACAGTGCAGTTTGCCCTAAAAATCACCTTGTTAGTAGTTTTTTTTCCTGCAGATTGATGAAGGTCAGGAGTTTTCTGATATGTCAGTAGCTAGTTTTATTTAATCACGGTTGTTCATGGCAGGGGTTCATCAGAAAAAGTCATCAAATTAGCTGAAAGTGCCTCTAGTAGAGCTTGTAGAGATCTAGTGACCTCAGTAATTTACCGGCTTAAAACGGAATTTTAGTAGAATCTCAGTTCAGAGAGCAGTTTGCTCTAAAATTCAACTTGTTGGTAATTATTCGTACAAAGCGACGAGGGTCATAATATCTTAAACATCAGTGTTTTTCAATCACTTTTGTTGTTTGATTAGAAAACAGAAAACATCTGTTGTATCCATTAGAAATAATCGTCAAATTAAATGCAGTGATATCAGCAGTTCGCTTGCACTAGACTGAATTTTGGTATAATCTCAGTTCAGAGTGCAATTTACTCTAAAAATCAACTTGTCGGTAATTTTTTCCTTTCCAGCGATGAGGATCAGGAGTTTCCTAATGTCTTAATACCTCAATAACTAGTTTTTTCAATGACATTGATTGTTTATGATATGTGTTCGTTAGAAAAAGTCATCAAATCAGCTGCAACACGATAATCAGTCTCACAAGACTGATTATTAGTATAATCTTAGCTCATAGTGCAAATTTTTCTAAAATCAACTTGTTGCTAATTTTTTCCTACAAGGCGATCAGGGTGAAGAGTTTCGTAATATCTCATTTAACTAGTTTTATTCAATGATATTGATTGTTTATGGTGGGTATTTATTTGAAAAAATCATCAAGTTAGTTATGAATTTTTGATAATAAATAGAATTTTGTTACTTCATTTAATTTCTTTAGTGTAATAGTATTTTAAATAGTCTCAATTTTAGAAACTGATGATGGTGTGAACTAGGTGCACATTTTTTTTTATAAAGTTTTCCAATATTTTTCTCTTACCCAATATACACCAAAGCTTTTCCTCTGTTTGTGCGTCAACTAATAAAAAAATGTCCCAATTATTTCCCCCCTCCAAAATTAAAGCAAAATAGTTGTTTAAAATATTCTCCGTCACGAATGAGAGTAATTCGAAAGCAAAATAAATGCGACCGTTAAAAACAACGACCTCAATTAAGTCTTAATAGAACTTTGATTATTCCGGTTCGGAGCTCGTAGCCGGTGCTCCGGGCAAATTTTATTTTAATTTCTAAATCTCGCTTCGTGACCGAGCATTCGCCATCACTGAGTGTAGTCGATGTCACAAAAACGACTCCAGCAAAACCGCATCTTCAAACAATCCGGGTAAATATTTAAATTGCTTGCAGGATGGAGCGAAAATCGTGGTGCCCTGCTGGGAGGGGGGGGGGCTGCGGGCTGCGGGCTACGGGGCGGGCGTAAAGTCCCGTTAAACGAACTACCCTTTAATTATGATGGCTTATGCCCTATTACGTGTCGCAAAAATAATTAACGTTTACAATTCCAGCTCATCGTGTTTTAAAGGGCCCAGATTAATTAAAATTAATTGAAATAAGTTTTAATGAACGCGTTGTTGGGGACCGTGGCGGTGTCACACGTCCGACAGCCAATTAAGACAATTTGTGTATGCTTCCTCTCGTTTAATTTTTTTTTTCCAATTTCAAACGAGAGTTGCACTCTAATTAGGTAGTTTGAGTCTATTGCTTGATGACGATGCTCTAGCAATTAATTTGCAACTCTCAACAATATCTATAGTTAGGAGTTTGTTGAATTAACTTTTCCAACTATCTTGTTGTGTCAAAGTTGCAACATCAAATTTAATATATATATAAGCGTTGTGTTTAACCCTTTTTTTTCATATCTGCAATGGGTCTCTCTTGGTCAAAGCTCTGCTTGGTCAAAGCTCACTTTCTGGCATAAAAATCCTTCTAAAAATGCATTGGAAATTATCAAAATATCTCTTCCTTGTAAGATTAAATATCCCTTTCTGTGAAAAATGGACTTTTCGAAATTTGGTATGGTAACCAAAACTATATAGTGCCTACGTGACTTCAGCCAGCACAACAAGAAAACAGTAATGAAAGACGTAGTGCTACCGGCTTTATTGCTAATAATTTAGAAGAGACTTTGCTACTAAATACATTTTCAGGGTCGACCTTTATACAACGATTATATTCTTACAGGTAAGAGCCCCTGTCAATAATGTTCCACAAGTAGTTTAACTGACACAATAATTGTCTTGATTTTTCAGAATTCCGATGCATATTTTAGTATAATTCGGGTAGAAACTGGGTCGCTGAAAAATGAAAACAGCAGCTCGAAATCTCTTTTGTCCAAAAACGTTTTCCAAAACACTAAAGCCGAAACCACAGTAAATCAGGCCCGGCAATCCCGACACATCGTTGTGTTTAATCTAATGTTAAGTCTGCGTTTGCTGGTCGAGTCGAATCGCGGAACTTCCGACACCGGAATTCGGTCTGAACTGGCAGTTTGGCTTTTTAAGGCGGCGCCCTATTGCACTTTCAGACACTTCCCAAGACCCTCGAAGGGCCATAATCATAACTCGAGCGGTAACGTTATGTGACGTAAGAAAATGCAACGCGAATAACGTTTTCACAAAATTGAATTTTATTTTTCATACAATAGCGCTTCAGATGAATAATGTGGATTTTTGAAAATATGTAGTTGTGGGGAGAGAGAGGTGGGTCCCAATCAAGAATAATTGTCAACTAGTGGATAATTTAGTCGAGGTTGGTTTTGCATTAAAATTAAATGGTCCCGTAATTTTGACGGGCAAAAACACCATTAAACTGCATTACCCCCTTGAAACTCAATTTTACGTTATTTGGTTCGTCATTTATAAATTTTATTGACATATTTTGCGAATTTGTTATTATAATTGGCACAAAAATGTATTTTAGTAGAGGGGTTGTTAATGTATATTTATATTCTACAAGGTAAATACTCATATAAATACGAGAAGCAAAGAGTAAAACCTCTAACTAACAGTGCAATATAACATTACATTTAAAAAATAAATAGACACGACATCATAGGGTCGGATACAGAATCGAGTCTTCACAAGTAGTAGTGTATTTGGAAAAATGTAAGTTAAGATGAGGGCTAATATCGGTTATAATTCATTCAAAGCAGCTTTAAAAAGCCACATTGGAGCTTTTGAAAAAATTTTTGGTCTGCAATGAATGGCTAAATCTAACTAGAATTGACTTAAAAAGTTTTAAAATGTCCTAAAGTAAGTTAACTAAAAATATTTTATGGAGTGTTATTAAACGTAAGGTGATAATTACAATCTTGTATTTTGATTACTTATAAAACTTGTCATTTTCAATTATTTCTTAAACGGATTCGCTCATTCGATGCTGCAAACCTTCTTCTAAACCTAAGTTACTTGTTTTTACCAAACACTCTGTGTAAGCTATTAATAGTTCAAAAATTGTAGTCAAATGTAAGGCGATTACGAACAAGAGTTTTCTGATTCTAAATTTATTTTTTTCGTTGCCTATAAGACTAGTTATTCATGGCTTCGTTGAATTGATACTTTCAACCTTCCTCTAGCCTCAACTTACATGGAGTTAAACGTTTTTTACAAGATTCTCTAAGCTTAATAAAAATATTGCATGGAGTGTAGTTACACATAATATGATTGGGGAGAGGAGTTTTCGAATTACAACCTTGTATTTTTATTACTTACAAAACTGGTTATTTTCAGTTATTTCTTTAACGGATGGGCTCATTAGATGCTGCGAACCTTCTCTTACCCCTAACTTACTTGAGATTGAAGAGTTTTTTCAAAATAATCTGTGTAAGCTATTAATAGTGCAAAAATTGCAGTCAAATGTAAGGCGATTACGGAAAAGAGTTTTCTAATTTTTAACTTCTTATTTCGCTGCCTATAAAAGTAGTTATTCGTGGATTCGTTGAATTGATATTCTCAACCTTTCTGTGACCTCAACCTATATGGAGTTAGACATTTTTTACAAGATGCTCTTAGAATATCAGAAATACTGCATAGAGTGTTGCTAAACGTAAGATGATTAGGGACGGGAGTTTTCTAACTATAATCTTGTATTTTTATGTCTAATAAAACTTGCTATTTTCAATTATTTCCTAACGGACGCGCTCAATCGATGCTGTAAGACTTCTTCTACCCCTAATTTATTTCATATTAATAGTTATTTACGTTATAAGTCCGGTAAATATAGTTTTATAGTAAGAGTAAGATGTTTCCGGACGAGGCCCTAGCCGAGTCTAGACTTTCGAAACGACTACTTTAACACGTTACCGGACATATGATGTATGACATTTTACTTCATACTTATTAAAAACAGGAAAAAAATAATTTTCTGCGCGGCGAATATATTTTTGATAAATCCGCCAATTTGACAAATAGTTTCACTACGGTATCCTGTACCGAAACCGGTTTCCAGGTTACCATCGATACAATGGATTTATTGAAGATGTGACGGCATTCAATACTGTATTATTTCTTTACGATATCCAATCCTGTAAAAAGCTATTTACCGGATTAAAATGAAGTATGTCAAAGTGTCCTAAATGATACAGTATGAAGTAAAAAGTTTTTAAAAAATACTCTGTGTAAGCTGTTAATAGTGCAAAAATTGTAGTCAAGCGTAAGGCGATTAGGGACAAGATTTTTCCAATTCTAAAGTTCTTTTTTTTGTTGCCTGTAAAACCGGTTATTAATGGATTTGTTGAATTGATACTCTTAACTTTCCTCTAGCATGAACCTACATGGAGTTAAACGATTTTTAGAAGATTTTCTAAGCATAATAAAAATACTGCATGGAGTGTAGTTAAACGTATAGTGATTGGGGAAAGGAGTTTCCTAATTACAACTTTGTGTTTTTCTTACTTATGAAACTTGTTACTTTCAGTTATTTCTTAAACGGATGAGCTCGTTCGATGCTGTGAACCTTCTTCTAACCCTAACTTACTTGAGATTAAAGAGTTTTTACAAAATACTTTGTGTAAGCTATTACTAGTGCAAAAATTGTAGTCAAATGTAAAGGCGATCACGGAAAAGAGTTTTCTAATTTTAATTTTTTTTCGTTGCCTATTAAACCAGTTATTTAGGTGTTCGTTGAATTGACACATTCAACTTCCTCTAGCCTCAAGCTACATGGAGTCAAACGTTTTTTTACATGATTCTCTAAGCGAATTTTTGGCGGAGTTTTCTAACTATAACCTTGTATTTTTATTACGAATAAAACTTGTTATTTTCAATTATTTCCTCACGGACGCTCTCATTCGATGCTGTAAGACTTCTTCTACCCCCAATTTACTTGATATTAAAGAGTTTTTACAAAACACTCTGTGTAAGCTGTTAATAGTGCAAAAAGTCTAGTCAAATGTAAGGCGATTAGGGACAAGACTTTTATAATTTTAAATTTATTTTTTTCGTTTCTTATAAACCTTCTTATTTTTTTCTTGCTTCTTAAATGGATTCGTTGATTTGAACCTCTAAACCTTCTTCTAGCCTAAACCTACCTGAGTTTAAACGTTTTTTACAGGATCCTTTAAATAAACCAAAAATATTGCATAGAGTTTTGCTAAATGTAAGGTGATTGCTGAAAGGAGTTTTCCAATTACAACCTCGTAATCTGTAATTTAGTAAATAGTTTTTTTGCAATTTTTATTAAAAAATAAGTGAATATTAAATAAAAATCTGCTGATTTAATTAAAAAACTAGTAAAGTAAAAAGTAACTGAACCTTTGTTTTGTTGGACAATGCAAATGGCCATAAGAGTAACAATTCCAATCGGTCGAGGTCACAGCAAGCCATTTTCAGCACTTTTCACGTTGTCAGTCTTCGGACCCATTTGGTAACTGCACGACTTTATTTTTTCAGCAGAAGCACCCTCACGTGATCTTCGAAGCGCGAACCAAGGCCAGCGCCGGGTGCGCCACCACCGACCAGATGAACTGGCGACTGACCACGCCCTCGTCCACGCTGCGGATGAAGAGAGATATCCGCGAAGTGACCAAATATATAGAGACGGCAATAATCATAGACAAGGCGATGTTCGACAAACGGAACGGCAGTACTCGGACAGAAGTGGTGCATGACTCGATACAAGTGGCGAATATCGCTGATCTGTATTTTCGGACGTTGAACACGCGGGTGTCGGTTGTGTATATAGAGACGTGGCAAGGTGAGTATTTGAGCTAATTGTGCGTCAACTTGAGGGGTGTAATAAGGGGTGACAAGAAGGCAGTGACAGATGTTGGTATTTGAAACTTCAATAGGCCACAGTAAAAAATTGCAAGTGCTCAAATCAAGTGAGCGTGCCGACCTTCTCACTTTCCCCCTCTCCTCCCATTGCTTCCTCTTTGAAACTCGAGAAATATGGGCCCCTAGTTTCCTAATCTAGTAAAAACCAAAAGATCTGCCAGATCTCTTACCTCTCTCAGTATTTCCAATTTAGGTTCAAAAATAATTTCTAACAAGAAAATTTTTAGTTTTTATGAGCGATGAGCGTTGCTAATCATGGTTCGTCTATCCTCCTCAAGCAAAGAAGTATTCTAATCCCCATAAATTTGGAATTCACAAACCAGTCATTTTTTTTGGGGGGGGGGAGGGGGAAGAAATTTCTTGTAACGTAGTCTTGGATCAGTTTCTAAATTTGCCGAATCAGAGATGGAGGCGGGCTTCGTCACTACTCTATTTTTAAAAAACCTTGAAGATTGGTCTTTATTAAATAATTTCTTTATTACTCATGAATTAAGTGAATTGAAAGAAGGAACAAAAATATATTCTCAACCCCATGTCGCCAACGTATTTTTTTTGTAAACTTGAAAACCTGAAAACATGTGAACCTGGAAGCTTGAAAATCAAAGGACAGTGTCTTCTTTATTGAGATTTAACTGCCTATCGGAAAGATGTGTTTGTCAACTGTCAATGCGCTGTTGTCAATTTTATTTTATAATTTATATGTTAAAAAAATGTATAAACAATTATTTTTTGTTGTGAACTTGAAAACCTGAAGACATGTGAATCTGTAACTTGAAAGACAAAGGACAGCCTCTTCTTCATTGAGATTCAGCTGTCAACAAACTGTCAATTTGCTGATAGCAATTTTCCTTTATTGTTTCTCTGTTTTAAAGAAAATTATATTTATTTTTTTGTTTTGAACTTGAAAACATGGAAAAATGTGACTCTCAACCCTGAAAAAAAAAACAGTCTTATCTTTATTGAGATTCAGCTGCCTATCAGAAACATGTTTTTCCACTCAAATTGTGAAGTTGCTGCTGTCAATTTTGCTTTATTGCTTATATGTAGAGAAAATTGATAAACAATTATTTTTTGTTGTAAACTTGAAAACCTGAACACATGTGAACCTGTAAACTTGAAAAACAAAGGACAGGCTTTTGTTAATTGCGATTCAACTACATATCAGAAAAATATGTTTTTCAACTGTCAAACTGTCAATTTGCTGCTCTCAATTTTCTTTTATGGCTTCTACGTTCAAAAGAAAATTACATTTATTTTTTGTTGTAAACTTGAAAACCTGAAAATATGTGACCTTTAAACCTGAAAACAAAAGAACAGTCTCATCCTCATTGAGGTTTAGCTGCCTATCAGAAACATATGTTTTCAACTGTCAAACTGTGAATTTGCTGCTAAGAATTTTGTTTTATTGCTTATGTGTTAGAAAAAATTGTTAAACAATTATTTTTTGATGTGAACTGGAAAATCTGAAAACATGTGAACCTGTAAACTTGAAAAACAAAAGACAGTATTTTCTTCATTGAGATTCAGCTGCCTATCCATTTTTTGTTGTAAACTTGAAACCTTGGAAACATGTAACCTTTAAAACTGAAAACAAAAAAACAGTCTCATTTTCATTGAGATTCAGCTGCTTATCAGAAACATATGTTCTTTGTTTTGCTGTTATTATTTTTTATTGCTTATATTTAAAAAATAAATGGATCGATAACTATTTTTTGTTGTGGTTTGAAAACCTGAAATCATATGAATCTATAAACTTGAAAAACAAGGGACAATTTTTCTTCATTGAGATTCAACTGCTTATCAGAAAGATATGTTTTTCAACTGTCAAATTGTCAACTTGCTGCTGACTGTTGTTTTCTTTTCTGTTGTCAAATGTTAAAAAGAGAATTACATTTACTTTTTGTTGTGAACTTGAAAACCTGAAATAATTGAACATTTGAAACAATTCAATTTGCTGTTCATCATATCGTCAATAACATCAATTTTGTTTTTTTGTTTGTATATTAAAAATAGCAGAATTAATTTTATTTTGTGAACTTGAAAACCTGAAAACATGTAAACCTGTTAAACTGAAAAACAAAGAACAGTCTCTTCTTCAGTGAGATCCGTCTGTCTAGGAAGAGCATGTGGAAAACTTGACAATTGTTAATACTTGCCTATATTTTTGACACCACTCAGTTTCTGTTTATATTGCCTGTATGTTGAAAATAAAAGAAAATCATGACATACCTAAAAATCAGTTAACCTGTGAACCTGAAAAACAAAAGACAAAAGGTCTTTCATCATTTAGATTCAGCTGCCTAGTAGAAACATAAAACAAACTTGACATTAATTGACAGTTGACTACATCGTTGAAACAACGAGTTTATTAATCCTGTAAAAACTGATGAATAATATATACGTTTTTGTTTTACTACTTAGGCCCGGAAGACAAAATCAAATTCGAACCGAACGATAACATAAATACCATATTGAACAAGTTCACCCGTTACACTACGAACGCCCTCTACGGCATCGAACGGGACACCACTCAACTCCTTACGGGGAGGGTCTTCGAGCATGGAGACGCGGGAATCGCCGTTCCAGGAACGGTCTGCACCATCAAATCAGTAGGAATAAGTGTAGATATTAATCCGTACGAGCCTCATTTATTAGCAGGTAAATATCACTTATTCTCCAAGACGTTTCGAAGGTATGGTTGTAGCCTTCATCAGAGCTCTGTCTTAACCATATCAGCGAATCGTTGTAATCTGCCAATAAATTCAATTTGAGAATTTTTTTCTGTAATGATAAGATTTAGCTGCATTCTTTATTGTATCAATAGCGACCTTCACCTATTCAACATCTTAACAGTCAAAGCCATTTAGCAGAAGAAACACCAGGCCGGTCGGTATGGAAAGAGGGGCAGGCATAATCGAGTTGTCGCTCTTCGAATTACAATTTTCAAATTAAAATAAAACATTATAAGTGCTAATTAATTTATTTAGCCAAACAAAAATTACATAATTCTATCGTCGAGCTCTTGAGGACATTTTAGTACATAATGCAAAGGGACATGTTCAAGAAATACTGATTCGCGCCCAAGTTGGCAACGCTGCTAAATGCTTTTGCCTGTAGATATAGTCAATTGACAAAATCAAGGCAGTGATTTTTTTAGGCACAATGGCTCACATGATTGGCCATAACATAGGCATGGCTCACGACGACGGTCGTCAGCAATGCTTCTGCAAAGACTGGCACGGCTGTATAATGGCCAAATCCATTGTGGGAAAAGACAACGTACAGCCTTATAAATTTAGTGACTGCAGCATGACTGATTACGTGGACAGAATGCGTGCGGGCTCCGGCCAATGTCTGATGAATAAACCAAACGAATTACAAGTAAGTTCGATGCATATTCAGCGCCTGCAATTACTTCTAATGAAGACTTGGAATTGAAAAAAATTGTTTTAAGTTGAATGTTTAAACACACGGGAAAACAGACGATGAGTTTCCGCTGAATGCGACGTGCATTCATTAAAAAACTTTATTAAAAAAACATCGTATATGCGCCGCCGGGCACAAGTACGAGGAACGTGTTCCAAAAGTTTTAAACTGCGGAAAATTATGGAAATGCTCCTTGTTTTGAAGAGCGGAAATGTGCCTCCGAACTAAACCAATTACTGTTTGTTAGGAGCGCCAACGAGGCACAGGAAACGATTTCTAGAAATTTCTTCTCCCGAACGAAATAATGGTAATGTGAGGGAGAATTGTTGAAATTACGCTTAATTTTAGGATAGGCACTTGTGCGGCAACGGAGAGGTAGACGAAGGCGAAGAATGTGATTGCGGAGGCGTCTCCAATTGTGATATCAAATTTTCGTGCTGTGACCCGGTCACCTGCAAGCTGAAGGCGGAGTCCAAGTGTGCGGCAGGACCTTGCTGCGACGATTGCAAGCTGAAGGTATGTAGATCGAAATTAGATCAATTATTATTAATCAAAACAATCGAAACTAGAAATTAATTAGGTTGCTTAAAATTAGTAGATATACTACAACGCTTCTTGCACTATTTCTGCAATTTTCCCACATAAATTCCCATAAGAAAATCTAAGGTCAAATTCGCTAATAAAAAACAGTAGACATACAACAACGCTTCTGGCAAAATATCAGTCATTTTCCATGTAAATCTTCATAACAAAATCTAGGATAAAATTCACAAATAATGTATCAGTAGATATACAACCGCGCTTCTGGCACAATTTCAGTAATTTTTCAACGCAAATTCCCGTAAGGAGATTAAAATCAAATTCGCGGATAATAAATCAGTAGATATACTACAACACTTCTGACGCAATGTGAGTTATTTCCCATGTAAATTTCCAAAAAAAAATCTAAAATAAAACTAATCAATAAGATATTAGTAGATACACAACCACGCTTTTGGCACAATTTCAGTAATTTTTCTATGTAAATTCCAATAAGGAGATTAAAGAGAAATTCACAAATAATATATAAGTAGATATACTACAGCTCTTCTGGCACAGTTTCATTAGTTTTCCCATTCAAATTTCCATACGGAAATATAAGTTCAAATTAACTAAAAACATACAATACACATACAACGCTTCTGGCGCAATGTCAGTCATTTTCCATATAAATTTCTATAACAAAATCTAGGATAAAATTCACTAATAATGTATCAGTAGTTATACAACCGCGCTTCTGGCACAGTTTCAGTAATTTTTCAACGCAAATTCCCGTAAGAGGATTAAAATCAAATTCACGAATAATAAATCAGTAGATATACTACAACACTTCTGACGCAATGTGAGTTATTTTCCATATAAATTTCCAAAAGAAAATCTAAAATAAAACTAATCAATAAGATATTAGTAGATACACAATCACGCTTTTGGCACAATTTCAGTAATTTTTCCATGCAAATTCCCATAAGGAGATTAAAGAGAAATTCACAAATAATATATAAGTAGATATAATACAGCGCTTCTGGCACAGTTTGAGTAATTTTCCCATTCAAATTCCCATACGGAGATATAAGTTCAAACTAAGTAAAAACATACAATAGACATACAACGCTTCTGGCGCAATGTCAGTCATTTTCCATACAAATTTCTATAACAAAATCTAGGATAAAATTCACTAATAATGTATCAGTAGATATACAACCACGCTTCTGGTACACTTTCGTTCATTTTTCCATGCAAATTTCCTTAATAAAATTAAAGTCAAATTCACTAATAATATATCAGTAGAATATTAGAACGCTTTTGTCACAAGTTCAGTAATTTTCCTATTTAAATTCCCATGAGGAAATCTAAGGTTAAATTCACTAATAACATACGGTAGACATACGACAAAGCTTCTGGCCCAATGTCAGTCATTTTCCATGTAAATTTCCATAAGGAAATCTAAAATAAAATGTACCAATAATATAGTTCAAATTCACTAATAACATACAAAGAAATACAACAACGTTTCTGGCGCAATGTCACTCATTTTTCAATGTAAAAAATTCATCATCAATATATCAGTAGATATACAACCACGCTTCTGGCACGATTTCTTTAATTTTTCAATGCAAACTTCCTTAATAAAATTAAAGTCAAATTCACTAATAATATATCAGTAGAATACTAGAATGCGAGAATACTAGAATTTTCCGATTTAAATTCCCATAAGGAAATCTAAGGTTAAATTCATTAATAACATACGGTAGACATACGACAAAGCTTCTGGCGCAATGTCAGTCATTTTCCATGTAAATTTTCATAAGAAAATCTAAAATAAAATTTATCAATAACATAGTTCAAATTCACTAATAACATGCAAAGACATACAACAACGCTTTTGGCGCAATTTCACTCATTTTCCAAGAAAATTTCCATAGGAAAATCTACCATAAAATTCACCATTAATATATGAGTAGATATACAACCACGCTTCTGGCACGATTTCAGTAATTTTTTCTGCAAATTCCCACAAGGAGATTATAGTCAAATTCACTGATGATATGAGTAGATATACTACAACGCTTCTGGCACAGTTCCAGTAATTTTTCCCATTCAAATTCTCATACGGAAATATACGGTCAAATTCACTAATAACATACAGTAGACATACAACAACGCTTCTGGCACAATGTCAGTCATTTTCCATGTAAGTTCAATAACATATCACTAGATATACAACCACGCTTCTGGCGCAATTTTAGTGATTTTTCCTTGCAAATTCACATAAAGAGATTGAAGTCAACTTCACTAGTAACATATCAGTAGATATACTACAACGTTTCTGGCACAATTTCAGTAAATTTTCATTAATAAAAATTTGGAGTGTTTGAAAGAAATAATTTTAATATTAAGGCTAAAAGCGGTTAAAAGTGATTTAATATCTTATATAATTTATAAATTCAAATTTTGAGTAAGGATTGACCCTAAGTCGATTCAAAATAGCTCAAAGAGCCTAAAAACGCAAATTCCAAATTTTTGAAAATATCCAGGTTAGGCACAGGAGCCCAAATTATTGAAAAATTTGCCAACAACGTCGTCAAATATAAACTTGGAGTTGTTGAAATAAGTAAGGTTAAGATTAAAGCCAAAATTATTAGAAAATAACATAAGGCGTCAAAAAACAAAAATTTTGAAAAAATCCTATGCCCAAAATCGGTCAAAAATGCATCAGAGCGCTTCAAGATGTAAATTTGAAATTCTTCAGAAGATAGCGGTAAAATAGACTATCACAATTGTTCAAAAGTGACTAAAAGCGGTGTAAATGCAAATAAAGAAATTTGGGGAAATCTATGTTAGAACTAAAGACAAAATCGATTAAAAATTTCTCCAAGTCTTCAAAAAAAAGTTGCTGTTTCAATAGAAACTAAATTTTAGAACAAAATTATATCAAAATGATTTGACTCAGAAAAACCTAAAATGCAAATTTGATTTACAGAATGTTAGATTTCAATCATTTATGTTTCTCAATCATGTTAAAAATTGCTCAGAAGGCTTCAAAATTTAAATTTGAAGTTTTTAGAGAATCTAAGGTTAGAATAAGGTGTCATAAGTGACTTAAAGCATTATAAATGCAAATAAAATATTTTTTGAAAAATTCATGTTAGAAGTAGGGCCAAAATCGGTTAAAAATTACTCCCTAAAAGACCCTAAAACTAAAAATTTTTGCTTTTGTATAGAAATTTAATTTTACCACAAAATGACGCCAAACTGATTTGATTCAGAACGATTAAAATGCAAATTTGACGCTTGTCGAGAACGTTAGGGCCACAAACATAACTCAAAGAGAGTAAAATACCAATTTGATGTTTTCACAAAAAAAATGTGTTAAGATTAGGGCCAAAAGCTGTTGAAATTGACTGAAAGCATTTAAAAATGCAAATTTGTACTTTCTGAAAAAAGTCGCAAAAGCATTAAGGCCAAAATCGTTAAACAAGTACCCAAAGCGTCTAAAAATGCAAACTTTTAGCTAAAATTATTGCCATATTGATTCAAAATGACTCAATGAGGCTAAAAATGCAAATCTCAAATTTTTGAAAAAAATGAAGGTTACGGTAAGAGTCTAAACAAATTAAAATTATCCCACAACGACGTTGAATGTAATTTTAAAGTGTTTGGAGAAAGTGGAAAAAAAACCCAGCATCGATTAAAACTGACTAAGATGTAAATTTGGATTTTTTTGAAAAATTTTGGTTAAGATTAGGGATTATTTTTTTTTAAAGAATACTCAAAAGTGTGGAAAATACAAATTTTGAAAAATTCTGGTTAAGATTAGGTTCAAAAAAGGGGTCAAATGCCTCAAGGCGTCTAAACATAAAAACTTTGCGAGATTTGGTTGAGAATTAACCAAAATCGGTCAAAAACGACTACAAACTTCATAAAATGCAAAGAGAGAGTTTTTGGAGAAACTCAGATTAGAATTAAAGCCAAAATTGTTTAAAACTGACTGAATGAGTCAATTTATCAATATAAATCAAATTTGATTGAAAATAAAAATTTGAGGTTTTTTCAGAAACTCAGGTCAGATTGACGCCAAACAGATAACTCAAAGCGTGTCAAAATGCAAATTTGGAGTTTTTCAAATAATTTCAACAAAAACAACTAAAAATAAACTGAAGAAATCATAACAAGATTAGGTTCGAAATCGATTAAAAATTATTCAAACCGGCTAAAAAAATCAAATTTTTTTGTTTTTCTTCTTAAAGCAAAACTGCTCCATAACATCAAGAATTTTAATATTCTGGACTAAAGGTGGAAAATGTCAGGTCATTATTAACGACAAAATATGTTAAAATTGACTCGAAACGTTTAAAAATGACCCAGAGAATTTAAAATTTCAATTGTGGTGGTTTTATAGAAATTCAGATTCGAACTAGGGTTCAAAATCTTGAAAAACAATTTTTTGAAAAATTTTGGTTAAGATTAAGGATTAAATTTATTAAAAAAATACTGAAAGTGTGGGAAATACAAATTTTGAGAAATTATGGTTAAGATTAGGTTCAAAAATGGTTTCAAAGGCCTCAAGGGGTCTTAAAATAAAAACTTTGCGAGATTTGGTTGAGAATTAACCAAAATCGGTCAAAAACGACTACAAACTTCATAAGATGCAAAGAGAGAGTTTTTGGAGAAACTCAGATTAGAATTAAAGCCAAAATTGGTTAAAACTGACTGAAAGAGTCAATTTATCAGTATAAATCAAATTGGATTGAAAATAAAAATTTGAGGTTTTTTCAGAAACTCAGGTCAGATTGACGCCAAACAGATAACTCAAAGCGTGTCAAAATGCAAATTTGGAGTTCTTCAAATAATTTCAACAAAAACAACTAAACACAAACTGAAGAATTTTTAACAAGATTAGGTTTGAAATCGATTAAAAATTATTCAAAGCGGCTAAAAAAGCAAATTTTTTGTTTTTCTTCTTAAAGCAAAACTGCTCCATAACATCAAGAATTTTAATATTCTGGACTAAAGGTGGAAAATGTCAGGTCATTATTAACGACAAAAAATGTTAAAACTGACTCAAAACGTTTAAAAATGTCCCAGAGAATTTAAAATCTCAATTGTGGTGGTTTTATAGAAATTCAGATTAGGACTAGGGCTCAAAATCTTGAAAAAAAATTTTTCGAAAAATTTTGGTTAAGATAAGGATTAAGTTTATTAAAAAAATACTCAAAGTGTGGGAAATACAAATTTTGAAAAATTCTGGTTAAGATTAGGTTCAAAAATGGTTTCAAAGGCCTCAAGGGGTCTAAAAATAAAAAACTTTGCGAGATTTGGTTGAGAATTAACCAAATCGGTCAAAAACGACTACAAACATCATAAAATGCAAAGAAAGAGTTTTTGGAGAAACTCAGATTAGAATTAACGCCAAAATTGGTTAAAACTGACTGAAAGAGTCAATTTATCAGTATAAATCAAATTGGATTCAAAATGAAAATTTGAGGTTTTTTGAGAAACTCAGGTCAGATTGACCCCAAACAGATAACTCAAACCATGTCAAAATGCAAATTTGGAGTTTTTCAATTAATTTCAACGAAAACAACTAAAAATAAACTGAAGAAATCATAACAAGATTAGGTTTGAAATCGATTAAAAATTATTCAAAGCGGCTAAAAAAGCTAATTTTTTGTTTTTCTTCTTAAAGCAAAACTGCTCCATAACATCAAGAATTTTAATATTCTGGACTAAAGGTGGAAAATGTCAGGTCATTATTAACGACAAAAAATGTTAAAATTGACTCAAAATGACCCAGAGGATTTAAAATTTCAAATATGGTTTTATAGAAATTCAGATTAGGACTAGGGTTCAAAATCAGTTAAAATTGACTCACAACGTCTAAAAATTCAGTAAAATATCTAAAATTGTTTAAAAATGCAATTTTTCGTTTTTTTTCGGGAAATTCAGGTTAGGATTGGAGTGAAATAAATGCCCTGAGGATGAAACAATAAGTGTCTGCGCTCGGCAATTTTAAATAATTAACTTTTCTTTGTTCATCATCCAATTCCCGAAATCAACCAAAACTAAAATACGAGATGAAACGTTAATAAACATACTGACAAGGGACGACACACCATAGGGACGAACGTGTAGGTTGCATAGAGACAAATTATGGGTTTTTATCTCCAAACAATCAGAACTGTTCCGATTGGTTGGAGCTTGGATTTAAGAGCCTGCACAAGTAACGGGGTGAGGGTAGGACGTTCCTGATTGGTCTGGAGTATCTCGGGAGGAGCTTGTCGCAGAATTCCCAAATTTCCACTACTAATATTCCTTGGTAGGGTTACAAAAATAATAGTTTATTATCCAACAAGCACATAAAGCAGGCCATTATCAGGGCGTTGATAATAATTTAAACTTTCATAATATTTCCAACATGGCGCTGTCTCATGGATTTTTAAAAGCCAAATGTGCAGCATGAATATTGAATATTATTCACGTTCTGGCACCTGCTTTAGTTCAAAGTTTCAGTTTACGCTTTATTATGAATTTATACCCTGACATTTGATGACCATATTATTGCACAGCGGTAGACGAACAACTTTTGCTGATACAACACCACCGTATAACCAATATTCCATCAAAGAAAAACCAATTAATAGACAAACCATATCAAATATTTCACGAATATAGGAATAATTTGAGCTTGGCGAGCAGGTAGTTGTAATTCAATAGCTTCCCTTTGAGACAAGTTTACACAGGGTTTTTATAAAATAGGTTATAATCCCCGGGATGAAGCGGATTATTTCATTAGTTGCCACTGTTATTCACTTTAAATATATTAAAAGGAAATATATATGTCCTTTGGTATAGGAAGATTCTTTTTGTATGCACCAATTTTCTTATTTTTTCTTCGTTTTAGCCGCAAGGGGTACTGTGTCGAAAATCGTCAAGCGAATGCGACCTACCAGAATATTGCTCTGGAGACTCCGGAGAGTGTCCTGAGGACGTTTACAAAAAGAACGGGAGCCCGTGCGGAGACGAAAAAGATCCAGGAAAGTGCTATAATGGGTTCTGTCCAACGCTCACTGCCCAATGCGAATACATCTGGAATTCAGGTAGTTTTCTCACCATCCCACCTCTAATCTAATAAATGAAAAAAAGCAATCAGACTAATTTTTAATCGATTTTAGGTAGTATAGGTTCGCACGATAAATGCTTCGAGATCATGAACACCAAAGGGTCGATCGATGGTAATTGTGGGATGGATCACAATAACAATTATATTAAATGTAAACCGGAGGACGCCAAGTGTGGAACGTTGCAGTGCCAACATGGAGGTCGAACACCTGTGATACCCAATATCGTCTTGAAGTTTAAGACTATTACTGGCAATAGTAATCAGGAGTTTGAATGCAAGTAAGTTCGCATATTTAATTTCCATAAACTTAATAACCTTCATATGAGGATTAAAAACCACTGACGACATTAAAACATTATCTTATGATGAGATACAGAGGTTATTCAAGCAAAGAACAAGACATCATCAGACCAAAAGAGTTAAACAAAAATTCAAAAAAACAAAACTCAGCGTCTAGTGTCTTTGTTTGCGATTTCAGGTCTACGGTTGTAGAAGGCACAGACGAAGACTTCAAACTTCCGGCTTTCGGCCTGGTGCACGATGGCACCCCCTGCGGGAAGAACAAACTTTGCATCAACCAAACCTGCTCGGTGTACCGTTACTCCCAAGAGGCTCCAGAAAGTTGCCCCACTAACGACCAGAATTACGAGTGCTCCGGGCACGGAGTAAGTTTTCTGTTCAACTTATTAATTATTAAATAATTAAATGTTAAATGCCTCCAAACGAGTGTTGTGGAAGGAAGATTGCTATCCTTTGTGTGTGTACTGCTTATAATTTTTTTTGGCGGCCCGGTCCATCCTCAGCGCCCCTTCAAAATTCATGTAGCCCTTTTTTTTGAGAATTTTGTTTATTAGGGCCACAGTTTGTTAAAATTAACACAAACTGTCTAAAAGTGCAAGATTGGAGTTTTTGTAGACATTCAGGTTGGGATTATTATCAAAATAGGTTAATTAAAAATGACTCAAGACCTCCAATAAGGCATTTTTCAAGTTTTTTGGAAAACTGGTAAGAAATGATTTAAATCGTCTAAAAATTGAAACTTGAAGTTTTTGAAGAAAGTCAAGTTAGAATTAGGGTAAAAATTACTCAAAGCGTCTAAAAATAGAATTTTGAAATTTTTTCAAAAAAATGTGTTAGAATTAGAGTACAAAAAAAGTTGAATCAAAGAAAATAACAATGCAAACTTTTGGACAATTGATTCATGAGGAAGCAGGCTTCCATATTATTCTCGAGAAATGCAAGTTACAAGTAGGGTGAAAACTGGTTGAAAATAAGTGACATAGTCTAAACATGCAAATTGTGGTGTTTTCGGAGAAATTTGATTTCAATAAATAAATCATGCAAAACTGATTCAAATCGTCTAATATGTTGTTTTTGCTAGAATTCAATTTTTGGACGAAAATGGGTTAAATTTGGTTCAAGACCCTTCAAAACGCAAATTTGGTGATTTTTTACAGTTTTTAAAGTCAGATTTAGATTAGAGTTAAAGTGGGTGAAGTGGATCTCAAAACGTATAAAAATTCAAATATAGTTGTTTTTGGAATTATTTTTAAATCACGGGGCAAAATCATTCAAATAGAAGAGGGCCTAAATCAGTTAAAACTTATTTAAAGTGTCACAAAAATTGAAATCTGAAGATTTTCAAGAAGCTCAAAATTAGTTAAAAATGTCTACCTAGTACGATTTAGAGTCTAGTACGTTTTTGCAAAAAAAAAATCAGGTTTGAATCAGGAACAAAAATCGGTTCAAAATCAACCACGTCGGCCAGAAGTGTGATTTTTTTCAAGAAATTAAGGCCACATCCGGTTAAAAGTTAAATAGTCCAAAAAGACAATTTTTTGAGAAAGTCCAGTTAGGATCAGGACATAAATTGGTAAAAAATGCAAGATTAAAAAATCGTCTAAAAATGCAACTTTAAAGTGTTTTGAAATGGGGCCAAGATTGAGCGTAAATTATGTTTTGAATTAGATAAAACCTCGAAAAAATGCAAATTTGGGACTTTTGGAGAAATCAAGGTTCAGGTGAAGGCCAAAATCTAATAAAACTGACTTAAGGGCACCTGAGTGAAAATTTAGATGTTCATCAGGAAACTGATAGATTAAGAGCACATTAAGCATCAGTCAGAATTGACTCAAATCGACTAAAAATGCAAATTTTAGAGTCTCTGAGAAAATCAGGTTAGTTCAGGTTAGTTTTGGAGTTTTTGAAAAAAATCAGGTTAGAATTAGTGCCAAAATCGCTTACAATTGGCCCCCATCATATAACAATGGCTATTTTGGAGTTTTTGGAGAAATTCAGGTGAGAATTAGGACCAAAATTGGTTAAAATTGACTCAAGGTAACTAAAATGCAAACTTGAAGGTTTTTCAAGAAACTAAAGTTATCATTAGAGCCACAATTGATAAAAAATCAGATCAAACTTTAAAAATGCGAATTTCGGAATTTTATAAAAAATTGAGTCAGAGTTACAGAATCGGTTATAATTGAAAGACACAAGCCATTTAAATAAACAGAAATTTGGAGATTTTGAAAACCTAAAATTAGTTAAAAAAATCTCATTTTATTTATTCAGAACCAAAAACCGGTTCAAAATCGCTCACGTCGTCTATAAATGCAAATGTAACGTTTTTCGAGAAATTCAGTTTAGGATTACGGTCAAAATTAAAGACTCAAAAAAAATTTAAATCTGAGATTTTCGTAGAAACTCAAGTTAGGATGCAGGCCAAAACGGGTTAAAACAAACTCAAGGTGATTGAAAAAGCAAATTTGGGTTTTTTTTTTCAAAAAAACTCAAAAAATGCAAATTTAGTGTTTTTTAACGAAGTCAGGTTTGGATTAGAACCAAAACTGGTGAAAAACGTGCGTAAAAGATATAAAAAATATTGTTTTTGGAGAAATTTTATTATTGAGCAAAATCATTGAAAACTCTAAATTTGAATTTTTTTGAAGATTTGAGATTAGTGCTTACTTAGAGAGTTTATATAGAGTTTTTGGAAAAAATATTTTAAAGAATATGGCCATAATTCCTTAAAAATCACTCAGAGCGTCTAAAAATGCAAATTTGGAGTTTAGAGTTTTTTAAGAAATCCATGTTTGGACTATTGTTTACAAAAATTTATTGAAAGCGAGAAATGCAAATTTGGTGTTTTTGGAGAAATTCAGATTAAGAATGGTGCCAAACTCAGTAAAAATTTACTCAAAGAATCTGAAAATGCAAATTTGGAGTTGGAGAAATCTAAGATAGAGCTAGGGCCAAAATTGTGTTGTTGAAATAAGTGAGGTTAAGATTAGAACAAAAATTTCGAAAAAATCTTATGCCCAAAATCGGCCAGAAATGCATCAGAACGCTTCAAAACGTACATTTGAAATTCTTCAGAAAATAGTGGTAAAATAGACTATCAAAATTGTTCAAAAGTGACTCAAAGCGGTGTAAATGCAAATAAAGAAATTTGGGGAAATCTATGTTAGAACTAAAGGCAAAATCGATTAAAAATTTCTTCAAGTCTTCAAAAAAAGTTGCTTTTTCAATAGAAATTAAATTTTAGAACAAAGTTATATCAAATTGATTTGACTCAGAACAACATAAAATGCAAATTTGATTTCCAGAGCGTTAGGTTTCAATCATTCATGTTTCTCAATCATTTAAAAATTGCTCAGAAGGCTTCAAAATTTAAATTTGAAGTTTGTAGAGACTCTAAGGTTGGAATAAGGTGACATAAATGACTCAAAGCATTATAAATGCAAATAAAATGTTTTTTTGAGAAATTCATGTTAGAAATAGGGCAAAAACCAGTTAAAAATTACTCCCTAAAAGACCCGAAAAAACAATTTTTGCTTTTGTATAGAAATTAAATTTTACCACAAAATGACGCCAAACTGATTTGATTCAGAACGATTAAAATGCAAATTTGATGCTTGTCGAGAACGTTAGGGCCAAAAACATAACTCAAAGAGAGTAAAATACCAATTTGAAGTTTTCGCAAAAAAAATCGTGTTAAAATTTGGGCCAAAAGCTGTTAAAATTGACCCAAAGTATTTAAAAATGCAAATTTGTAGTTTCTAAAAAAAAGTCGCAAAAGCATTAAGACCAAAATCTTTAAAAATGTACCCAACGCGTCTCAAAATGCAAACTCTTAGCTAAAATTATTGCCGAATTGATTCAAAATGACTCAAGGAGGCTAAAGATGCAAATCTCGAATTTTTGAAAAAATTAAGCTTAGGATAAGAGTCTAAACAAATTAAAATTATCCCACAACGACGTCGAATGTAATTTTAACGTTTTTGGAGGAAGTGGAAAAAGACCAGCATCGATTAAAACTGACTAAAATGTAAATGTGGAATTTTTCGAAAAATTTTGGTTAAGATTAAGGATTAAAGTTATTTAAAAAATACTCAAAGTGTGGGAAATACAAATTTTGAAAAATTCTGGTTAAGATTAGGTTCAAAAATAGTTAAAAAACTGACTGAAAGAGTCATTTTATCAATATAAATCAAATTTGATTCAAAATGAAAATTTTAGGTTTTTTGAGAAACTCAGGTTCAGATTGACGCCAAACAGATAACTCAAAGCGTGTCACAATGCAAATTTGGAGTTTTTGAAATAATTTCAACAAAAACAACTAAAAATAAACTGAAGAAGCTGAAGAAATCGTAAAAAGATTAGGTTTGAAATCGATTAAAAATTATTCAAAGCGGCTAGAAATGCTAATTTTTTCTTTTTCTTCTTAAAGCAAAACTGCTCCATTACATCAAGAATTTTAATATTCTGGACTAAAGGTGGAAAATGTCAGGTCATTATTAACGACAAAAAATCTTAAAATTGACCCAAACGTTTAAAAATGGCCCAGAGAACTTAAAATTTTAAATGTGGTTTTATAGAAATTCAGATTAGGACTAGGGTTCAAAATCAGTTAAAATTAACTCACAACGTCTAAGAATTCATTGGAATGTCTAAAATAGTTTAAAAATGCAATTTTTCGTTTTTTTTTTTTGGGAAATTCAGATTGGAGTGAAATAAATGCGCTGAGGATGAGACAATAAAAGTCAATCACGTCGGCCAGAAATGTGATTTTTTTCAAGAAATTAAGGCCACATCCGGTTAAAAGTTAAATAGTCCAAACGTCCATAAAGACAATTTTTTGAGAAAGTCCGGTTAGGATCAGGACATAAATCGGTAAAAAATGCAAGATTAAAAAATCGTCTAAAAATTTTTGAACTTTAAAGTGTTTTGAAAGAGGATCAAGATTGACCGTAAATTATGTTTTGGATTAGACAAAACCTCGAAAAAGTGCAAATTTTGGACTTTTGGAGAAATCAAGGTTCAGATGAAGGCCAAAATCTAATAAAACTGACTTAAGGGCACCTGAGTGAAAATTTAGATGTTCATCAGGAAACTGATAGATTAAGAGCACATTAAGCATCAGTCAGAATTGACTCAAATCGACTAAAAATGCAAATTTTAGAGTTTCTGAGAAAATCAGGTTAGTTCAGGTTAGTTTTGGAGTTTTTGAAAAAATCAGGTTAGAATTAGTGCCAAAATCGCTTAAGATTCGCCCCCATCACATAACAATGGCTATTTTTGAGTTTTTGGAGAAATTCAGGTGAGAATTAGGACCAAAATTGGTTAAAATTGACTCAAGGTAACTAAAATCCAAACTTGGAGGTTTTTCAAGAAACTAAAGTTATCATTAGAGCCACAATCGATCAAAAATCAGATCAAACTTTAAAAATGCAAATTTCGGAATTTTATAAAAAATTGGATCAGAGTTACAGAATCGGTTATAATTGAAAGACACAATCCATTTAAATAAATAGAAATTTGGAGATTTTGAAAACCCAAAATTAGTTAAAAATGTCTTATTTTATTTATTCAGAACCAAAAATCGGTTCAGAATCGCTCAAGTCGTCTATAAATGCAAATGTAACGTTTTTCGAGAAATTCAGTTTAGGATTACGGTCAAAATTAAAGATTCAAAAAAAAATGTAAATCTGAAATTTTCGTAGAAACTCAAGTTAGGATGCAGGCCAAAACGGGTTAAAACTTACTCAAGGTGATTGAAAAAGCAAGTTTGGGTTTTTTTTCAAAAAACTCAAAAAATGCAAATTTAATGTTTTTTAACAAAGTCAGGTTTGGATTCGAACCAAAACCGGTGAAAGATGTGCGTAAAAAATACAAATAATGTTGTTTTTGGAGAAATTTTATTATTGAGCAAAATCATTGAAAACTCTAAATTTGAATTTTTTTCAAGATTTGAGATTAGTGCTTACTTAGAGAGTTTATATAGAGTTTTTGGAAAAAGCTTTAAAAGAATATGGCCATAATTCCTTAAAAATCACTCAGAGCGTCTAAAAATGCAAATTTGGAGTTTAGAGTTTTTAAGAAATCCATGTTTGGACTATTGTTTACAAAAATTTGTTGAAAGCGAGAAATGCAAATTTGGTGTTTTTGGAGAAATTCAGATTAGGAATTGTGCCAAAATCAGTAAAAATTTTCTCAAAGAATCTGAAAATGCAAATTTGGAGTTGGAGAAATCTAAGATAGAGCTAGGGCAAAAATTGTGTTGTTGAAATAAGTGAGGTTAAGATTAGAACAAAAATTTTGAAAAAATCTTATGTCTAAAATCGGTCAAAAATGCATCAGAGCGCTTCAAAATGTAAATTTTAAATTCTTCAGAAAATAGTGGTAAAATAGACTATCAAAATTGTTCAAAAGTGACTCAAAGCGGTGTAAATACAAATAAAGAAATTTGGGGAAATCTATGTTAGAACTAAAGACAAAATCGATTAAAAATTTCTCCAAGTCTTCAAAAAAAAGTTGCTGTTTCCATGGAAATTAAAGTTTAGAACAAAATTATATCAAATTGATTTGACTCAGAACAACCTAAAATGCAAATTTGATTTCCAGAGCGTTAGGTTTCAATCATTCATGTTTCTCAATCATTTAAAAATTGCTCAGAAGGCTTCAAAATTTAAATTTGAAGTTTTTAGAGACTCTAAGGTTAGAATAAGGTGACATAAATGACTCAAAGCATTATAAATGCAAATAAAATGTTTTTTGAGAAATTCATGTTAGAAATAGGGCAAAAACCAGTTAAAAATTACTCCCTAAAAGACCCGAAAAAACAATTTTTGCTTTTGTATAGAAATTAAATTTTACCACAAAATGACGCCAAACTGATTTGATTCAGAACGATTAAAATGCAAATTTGACGCTTGTCGAGAACGTTAGGGCCAAAAACATAACTCAAAGAGAGTAAAATACCAATTTGAAGTTTTCGCAAAAAAAATTGTGTTAAGATTAGGGCCAAAAGCTGTTAAATTTGACCCAAAGTATTTAAAAATGCAAATTTGTAGTTTCTAAAAAAAGTCGCAGAAGCATTAAGGCCAAAATCTTTAAAAATGTACCCAACGCGTCTCAAAATGCAAACTTTTCGGTAAAATTATTGCCAAATTGATTCAAAATGACTCAAGGAGGCTAAAAATGCAAATCTTGAATTTTTGAAAAAATTAGGGTTAGTGTAAGAGTCTAAACAAATTAAAATTATCCCACAACGACGTCGAATGAAATTTTAAAGTTTTTGGAGAAAGTGGAAAAAGACCAGCATCGATTAAAACTGACTAAGATGTAAATGTGGAATTTTTCGAAAAATTTTGATTAAGATTAAGGATTAAAATTATTTAAAAAATACTCAAAGTGTGGGAAATACAAATTTTGAAAAATTCTGGTTAAGATTAAGTTCAAAAGTGGTTCAAAAACTGACTGAAAGAGTCACTTTATCAATATAAATCAAATTTGATTCAAAATTAAAATTTGAGGTTTTTTGAAAAACTCAGGTTCAGATTGACGCCAAACAGGTTACTCAAAGCGTGTCACAATGCAAATTTGGAGTTTTTGAAATAATTTCAACAAAAACAACTAAAAATAAACTGAAGAAGCTGAAGAAATCGTAAAAAGATTAGGTTTGAAATCGATTAAAAATTATTCAAAGCGACTAGAAATGCTAATTTTTTCTTTTTTTTCTTAAAGCAAAACTGCTCCATAACATCAAGAATTTTAATATTCTGGACTAAAGGTGGAAAATGTCAGGTCATTATTAACGACAAAAAATCTTAAAATTGACTCAAAACGTTTAAAAATGGCCCAGAGAACTTAAAATTTCAAATGTGGTTTTATAGAAATTCAGATTAGGACTAGGGTTCAAAATCAGTTAAAATTAACTCACAACGTCTAAGAATTCGGTAGAATGTGTAGAATGTCTGAAATAGTTTACAAATGCAATTTTTCGTTTTTTTTTCGGGAAATTCAAGTTAGGATTGGAGTGAAATAAATGCCCTGAGAATGAGACAAAAAAATCAATCGTGTCGGCCAGAAATGTGATTTTTTTCAAAAAATTAAGGCCACATCCGGTTAAAAGTTAAATAGTCCAAACGTCCAAAAAGACAATTTTTTGAGAAAGTCCGGTTAGGATCAGGACATAAATCGGTAAAAAATGCAAGATTAAAAAATCGTCTAAACATTTTTGAACTTTAAAGTGTTTTGAAATAGGATCAAGATTGACCGTAAATTATGTTTTGGATTAGATAAAACCTCGAAAAATGTAAATTTGGGACTTTTGCACAAATCAAGGTTCAGGTGAAGGCCAAAATCTATTAAAACTGAGGTTTTTCAAGAAACTAAAGTTAGCATTAAAGCCGCAATCGATTAAAAATCAGATCAAACCAAAAAAGTGCAAATTGCGGATTTTTAAAAAAAATTGGGTCAGTTACAGAATCGGTTATAATTGAAAGACACAAGCCATTTAAATAAACAGAAATTTGGAGAATTTGAAAACCCAAAATTGGTTCAAAATGTCTCATTTTAATTATTCAGAACTAAAAATCGGTTCAAAATCGCTCACGTCGTCTATAAATGCAAATGTAACGTTTTTCGAGAAATTCAGTTTAGGATTACGGTCAAAATTAAAGACTCAAAAAAAATTTAAATCTGAGATTTTCGTAGAAACTCAAGTTAGGATGCAGGCCAAAACGGGTTAAAACAAACTCAAGGTGATTGAAAAAGCAAATTTGGGTTTTTTTTTCAAAAAAAAATCAAAAAATGCAAATTTAGTGTTTTTTAACGAAGTCAGGTTTGGATTAGAACCAAAACTGGTGAAAAATGTGCGTAAAAGATACAAAAAATATTGTTTTTGGAGAAATTTTATTATTGAGCAAAATCATTGAAAACTCTAAATTTGAATTTGTTTGAAGATTTGAGATTAGTGCTTACTTAGAGAGTTTATATAGAGTTTTTGGAAAAAATCGTTTAAAGAATATGGCCATAATTCCTTAAAAATCACTCAGAGCGTCTAAAAATGCAAATTTGGAGTTTAGAGTTTTTTAAGAAATCCATGTTTGGACTATTGTTTACAAAAATTTGTTGAAAGCGAGAAATGCAAATTTGGTGTTTTTGGAGAAATTCAGATTAAGAATGGTGCCAAACTCAGTAAAAATTTACTCAAAGAATCTGAAAATGCAAATTTGGAGTTGGAGAAATCTAAGATAGAGCTAGGGCCAAAATTGTGTTGTTGAAATAAGTGAGGTTAAGATTAGAACAAAAATTTCGAAAAAATCTTATGCCCAAAATCGGTCAGAAATGCATCAGAGCGCTTCAAAATGTAAATTTGAAATTCTTCAGAAAATAGTGGTAAAATAGACTATCAAAATTGTTCAAAAGTGACTCAAAGCGGTGTAAATACAAATAAAGAAATTTGGAGAAATCTATATTAGAACTAAAGACAAAATCAATTAAAAATGTTTCCAAGTTTTCAAAAAAAAAGCTGCTGTTTCAATAGAAACTAAATTTTAGAACAAAATTATATGAAATTGCTTTGACTCAGAACAACATAAAATGCAAATTTGATTTCCAGAACGTTAGGTTTCAATCATTCATGTTTCTCAATCATGTTAAAAATTGCTCAGAAGGCTTCAAAATTTAAATTTGAAGTTTTTAGAGAATCTAAGGTTAGAATAAGGTGTCATAAATGACTCAAAGCATTATAAATGCAAATAAAATGTTTTTTGAGAAATTCATGTTAGAAGTAGGGCAAAAATCGGTTAAAAATTACTCTCTAAAAGACCCTAAAAATAAAAATTTTTGCTTTTGTATAGAAATTAAATTTTACCACAAAATGACGCCAAACTGATTTGATTCAGAACGATTAAAATGCAAATTTGATGCTTGTCGAGAACGTTAGGGCCAAAAACATAACTCAAAGGAGTAAAATACCAATTTGAAGTTTTCGCAAAAAAAATCGTGTTAAAATTTGGGCCAAAAGCTGTTAAAATTGACCCAAAGTATTTAAAAATGCAAATTTGTAGTTTCTAAAAAAAAGTCGCAAAAGCATTAAGACCAAAATCTTTAAAAATGTACCCAACGCGTCTCAAAATGCAAACTCTTAGCTAAAATTATTGCCAAATTGATTCAAAATGACTCAAGGGGTTAAAAATGCATATCTCGAATGTTTGAAAAAATTAAGGTTAGGGTAAGAGTCTAAACAAATTAAAATTATCCCACAACGACGTCGAATGTAATTTTAAAGTTTTTGGAGAAAGTGGAAAAAGACCATCATCGGATTAAAACTGACTAAAATGTAAATGTGGAATTTTTCGAAAATTTTGGTTAAGATTAAGGATTAAATTTATTTAAAAAATACTCAAAGTGTGGGAAATACAAATTTTGAAAAATTCTGGTTAAGATTAGGTTCAAAAATAGTTCAAAAACTGACTCAAAGAGTCACTTTATCAATATAAATCAAATTTGATTCAAAATGAAAATTTTATGTTTTTTGAGAAACTCAGGTTCAGATTGACGCCAAACAGGTTACTCAAAGCGTATCACAATGCAAATTTGGAGTTTTTGAAATAATTTCAACAAAAACAACTAAAAATAAACTGAAGAAGCTGAAGAAAGCGTAAAAAGATTAGGTTTGAAATCGATTAAAAATTATTCAAAGCGGCTAGAAATGTTAATTTTTGTTTTAACTTCTTAAAGCAAAACTGCTCCATAACATCAAGAATTTTAATATTCTGGACTAAAGGTGGAAAATGTCAGGTCATTATTAACGACAAAAAATCTTAAAATTGACCCAAAACGTTTAAAAATGGCCCAGAGAACTTAAAATTTCAAATGTGGTTTTATAGAAATTCAGATTAGGACTAGGGTTCAAAATCAGTTAAAACTAACTCACAACGTCTAAGAATTCAGTGGAATGTCTAAAATAGTTTAAAAATGCAATTTTTCGTTTTTTTTTTCAGGAAATTCAGGTTAGGATTGGAGTGAAATAAATGCCCTGAGGATGAGACAATAAAAGTCAATCACGTCGGCCAGAAATGTGATTTTTTTCAAGAAATTAAGGCCACATCCGGTCAAAAGTTAAATAGTCCAAACATCCAAAAAGACAATTTTTTGAGAAAGTCCGGTTAGGATCAGGGCATAAATCGGTAAAAAATGCAAGATTAAAAAATCGTCTAATAATTTTTGAACTTTAAAGCGTTTTGAAATAGGATCAAGATTGACCGTAAATTATGTTTTAGATTAGATAAAACCTCGAAAAATGCAAATTTGGGACTTTTGCAGAAATCAAGGTTCAGGTGAAGGCCAAAATCTATTAAAACTGACTTAAGGGCACCTGAGTACAAATTTAGATGTTCATCAGGAAACTGATAGATTACCAGCACATTAAGCATCAGTCAAAATTGACTCAAATCGACTAAAAATGCAAATTTTAGAATTTCTGAGAAAATCAGGTTAGTTCAGGTTAGTTTTGGGGTTTTTGAAAAAAATCAGGTTAGAATTAGTGCCAAAATCGCTTAAAATTGGCCCCCATCATATAACAATGGCTATTTTGGAGTTTTTGGAGAAATTCAGGTGAGAATTAGGACCAAAATTGGTTAAAATTGACTCAAGGTAACTAAAATGCAAACTTGGAGGTTTTTCAAGAAACTAAAGTTATCATTAGAGCCACAATCGATCAAAAATCAGATCAAACTTTAAAAATGCAAATTTCGGAATTTTATAAAAAATTGGATCAGAGTTACAGAATCGGTTATAATTGAAAGACACAAGCCATTTAAATAAATAGAAATTTGGGGATTTTGAAAACCCAAAATTAGTTAAAAATGTCTTATTTTATTTATTCAGAACCAAAAATCGGTTGAGAATCGCTCAAGTCGTCTATAAATGCAAATGTAACGTTTTTCGAGAAATTCAGTTTAGGATTACGGTCAAAATTAAAGATTCAAAAAAAATGTAAATCTGAAATCTTCGTAGAAACTCAAGTTAGGATGCAGGCCAAAACGGGTTAAAACTTACTCAAGGTGATTGAAAAAGCAAGTTTGGGGTTTTTTTCAAAAAACTCAAAAAATGCAATGTTTTTTAACGAAGTCAGGTTTGGATTCGAACCAAAACCGGTGAAAGATGTGCGTAAAAAATACAAATAATGTTGTTTTTGGAGAAATTTTATTATTGAGCAAAATCATTGAAAACTCTAAATTTGAATTTTTTTGAAGATTTGAGATTAGTGCTTACTTAGAGAGTTTAATTAGAGTTTTTGGAAAAAATCTTTTAAAGAATATGGCCATAATTCCTTAAAAATCACTCAGAGCGTCTAAAAATGCAAATTTGGAGTTTAGAGTTTTTTAAGAAATCCATGTTTGGACTATTGTTTACAAAAATTTGTTGAAAGCGAGAAATGCAAATTTGGTGTTTTTGGAGAAATTCAGATTAAGAATGGTGCCAAAATCAGTAAAACTTTACTCAAAGAATCTGAAAATGCAAATTTGGAGTTGGAGAAATCTAAGATAGAGCTAGGGCCAAAATTGTGTTGTTGAAATAAGTGAGGTTAAGATTAGAACAAAAATTTTGAAAAAATCTTATGCCCAAAATCGGCCAGAAATGCATCAGAACGCTTCAAAACGTAAATTTGAAATTCTTCAGAAAATAGTGGTAAAATAGACTATCAAAATTGTTCAAAAGTGACTCAAAGCGGTGTAAATACAAATAAAGAAATTTGGAGAAATCTATATTAGAACTAAAGACAAAATCAACTAAAATTTTTCCAAGTTTTCAAAAAAAAAGTTGCTGTTTCAATAGAAACTAAATTTTAGAACAAAATTATATGAAACTGCTTTGACTCAGAACAACATAAAATGCAAATTTGATTTCCAGAACGTTAGGTTTCAATCATTCATGTTTCTCAATCATGTTAAAAATTGCTCAGAAGGCTTCAAAATTTAAATTTGAAGTTTTAAGAGAATCTAAGGGTAGAATAAGGTGTCATAAGTGACTCAAAGCATTATAAATGCAAATAAAATGTTTTTTGAGAAATTCATGTTAGAAGTAGGGCAAAAATCGGTTAAAAATTACTCCCTAAAAGACCCTAAAAATAAAAATTTTTGCTTTTGTATAGAAATTAAATTTTACCACAAAATGACGCCAAACTGATTTGATTCAGAACGATTAAAATGCAAATTTGACTCTTGTCGAGAACGTTAGGGCCAAAAACATAACTCAAAGAGAGTAAAATAGCAATTTGAAGTTTTCGCAAAAAAAATCGTGTTAAGATTAGGGCCAAAAGCTGTTAAAATTGACCCAAAGTATTTAAAAATGCAAATTTGTAGTTTCTAAAAAAAAGTCGGAAAAGCATTAAGGCCAAAATCTTTAAAAATGTACCCAACGCATCTCAAAATGCAAACTTTTAGCTAAAATTATTGCCAAATTGATTCAAAATGACTCAAGGAGGGTAAAAATGCAAATCTCGAATTTTTTAAAACATTAATATTAGGGTAAGAGTCTAAACAAATTAAAATTATCCCACAACGACGTCGAATGTAATTTTAAAGTTTTTGGAGAAAGTGGAAAAAGACCAGCATCGATTAAAACTGTAACATGTAAATGTGGAATTTTTCCAAAAATTTTGGTTAATATTAAGGATTAAAATTATTTAAAAAATACTCAAAGTGTGGGAAATACAAATTTTGAAAAATTCTGGTTAAGATTAGGTTCAAAAATAGTTCAAAAACTGACTGAAAGAGTCACTTTATCAATATAAATCAAATTTGATTCAAAATGAAAATTTTAGGTTTTTTGAGAAACTCAGGTTCAGATTGACGCCAAACAGATAACTCAAAGAGTGTCACAATGCAAATTTGGAGTTTTTGAAGTAATTTCAACAAAAATAATTAAAAATAAACTGTAGAAGCTGAAGAAATCGTAACAAGATTAGTTTTAAAATCGATTAAAAATTATTCAAAGCGGCTAGAAATGCTAATTTTTTCTTTTTCTTCTTAAAGCAAAACTGCTCCATAACATCAAGATTTTTAATATTCTGGACTAAAGGTGGAAAATGTCAGGTCATTATTAACGACGAAAAATCTTAAAATTGACCCAAACGTTTAAAAATGGCCCAGAGAACTTAAAATTTAAAATGTGGTTTTATAGCAATTCAGATTAGGACTAGGGTTCAAAATCAGTTAAAATTAACTCACAACGTCTAAGAATTCAGTGGAATGTCTAAAATAGTTTAAAAATGCACTTTTTCGTTTTTTTTTCGGGAAATTCAGATTGGAGTGAAATAATTGCGCTGAGGATGAGACAATAAAAGTCAATCACGTCGGCCAGAAATGTGATTTTTTTTAAGAAATTAAGGCCACATCCGGTTAAAAGTTAAATAGTCCAAACGTCCAAAAAGACAATTTTTTGAGAAAGTCCGGTTAGGATCAGGACATAAATCGGTAAAAAATGCAAGATTAAAAAATCGTCTAAACATTTTTGAACTTTAAAGTGTTTTGAAATAGGATCAAGATTGACCGTAAATTATGTTTTGGATTAGATAAAACCTCGAAAAATGTAAATTTGGGACTTTTGCACAAATCAAGGTTCAGGTGAAGGCCAAAATCTATTAAAACTGAGGTTTTTCAAGAAACTAAAGTTAGCATTAAAGCCGCAATCGATTAAAAATCAGATCAAACCAAAAAAATGCAAATTGCGGATTTTAAAAAAAAAATTGGGTCAGAGTTACAGAATCGGTTATAAATGAAAGACACAAGCCATTTAAATAAACAGAAATTTGGAGATTTTGAAACCCAAAATTAGTTAAAAATGTCTCATTTTATTTATTCAGAACCAAAAATTGATTCAAAATCGCTCACGTCGTCTATAAATGCCAATGTAACGTTTTTCGAACGAAATGAGAAATTCAGGTTAGGATTACGGTCAAAATTAAAAACTAAAAAAAAATGTAAATCTGAAATTTTCGTAGAAGCTCAAGTTACGATGCAGGCCAAAACGGGTTAAAGCTGACTCAAGGTGATCGAAAAAGCAAATTTGGGGGCTTTTTCAAAAAACTCAAAAAATGCAAATTTAGTGTTTTTTAACGAAGTCAGGTTTGGATTAGAACCAAAACCGGTGAAAAATGTGCGCAAAAAATACAAATAATATTGTTTTTGGAGAAATTTTATTATTGAGCAAAATCATTGAAAACTCTAAATTTGAATTTTTTTGAAGAATTGAGATTAGTGCTTACTTAGATAGAGTTTAAAAACGCAAATTTAAAGTTTTTGGAAAAAATCTTTTAAAGAATATGGCCATAATTCCTTAAAAATCACTCAGAGCGTCTAAAAATGCAAATTTGGAGTTTAGAGTTTTTTAAGAAATGCATGTTTGGACTATTGTTTACAAAAAGTTGTTGAAAGCGAGAAATGCAAATTTGGTGTTTTTGGGGAAATTCAGATTAGGAATTGTGCCAAAATCAGTAAAAATTTACTCAAAGAACCTAAAAATGCAAATTTGGAGTTGGAGAAATCTAAGATAGAGCTAGGGCCAAAATTGTGTAGAAAAAAAGATGTTAAAGGCGTGTAGAAATGCAAATTTGGCCTTTTCCATGTAACTCAAATTCAAATTAAGAAATTTGATTCAAAATGTCTAAAAACGTAAATTTTGAGTTTAAAATTCTTGAAGATATCTAGGATAGGACTCGGGCTAAGATAAATTATTAAGAAAAAGTTGCTAAAACCGTCTAGAAATGTAAACTTGGCGTTTTTCAAGAAATTTAGAATAGAATGTTGCCAATATCAATAAAAAACGACTCAAAGAGTCTAAAAATTCAAATTGCCCTTTGGACAAGGGACAAAATTGTTTAGAAAAAGTTTTTCGGAACCCAAAAAATTTTGGTTTGGAATAATGACACATTCAGTAAAAATTGATTCAAAAATTAGAAAAACGCAAGTTTAAAATTTAGAGTTTTTGAAGAAATCCAGGTTTAGAGTAGGGCCAAAACTGTTTAGAAAAACTTGTTTAAAACGCCTAGGAAAATAAATTTGGAGTTTTTCTAGAATTTCAGGTTAGGAATGGTACTAAAAGCAGTAAAAAAATACTCAAAAAGTCGAGAAACGCAAGTTTGGAGTTTAGAGTTTTTGAAAAAATCCAGGTTCAGAGTAGGGCCAAAATTGTTTTGAAAAAAATATTTAAAGCGGCCAGAAATATAAGTTTGGAGTTTTTCTAGAATATCAAGTTAGGAATGGTACCTAAATTAGTAAAAACTGTCTCAAAGAGTCTAAAAAAGCAACTTTGGAGATACCTAGGCCAGGATGAGGACCATGATTGGTTAGAATTGATCCACACCAGAAGCCTAAAATTAAAAAACTGGAAATATTGAAGAAACTCAAAATCAGTTTAAAATATCTTTACTTCATCAGTATCAAAAATAAAGTAAAAATAGGTCACGATGTTTAGAAATGCATATGTAGAGTTATTGGAGAAATTCCGGTTTGGATGAGGGCCAGAATCGGTTAAAACTGATTCGAGGGGTTTTAAGATGCAAATTTGGATGTTTTGAGGAAAATCAGGTGAGGACTGCAGCGAAAATCATAGTCAAAAATGACTCCAAAAATTCAAATTTTCAGGGTTTTTGAACAAATCGGGTTAGAATTAGCGCAAAAATTTATTAAAATTGGCTCCTATTATCTAACAATATAAATTTTGGAGTTTTCTGAGTTTTTGGAAATCCAGGTTATGATCAGGTCAAAAATTCGTCAAAATGCACTTACAAAATTTTGATAATTAAAATAAATTTAATTTAAGATCAAAATGGTTTTTATTTATTTATTTATACATAATTTTGTTACTGGTGGAGGAAACGATATCTTGCTTCAATAAAGCCTCGCCTAGAAGTGTTAACAGTTTTTGTTTTGCAGTACTGCACCAACAAAAATGACTGCTGGTGTGAAGAGGGCTTCAGTGGACCTGACTGCTCCATAGCAATCAGTTTACCCTCTCCCGCTACGAATACCACCGTCACACCACCATCGTCGGCCAGCCCAGCACCTGACCTCTCGGACTACATGAAGAAGAAAGAAACCCCCTACGGTACGTAATACACCTTGTTATTCAATTTTCGGGTGATAATAACTAGAAAGTTCTATTTCATCGAAAGTAAAACCTAATTAATACAAATCCTTTAAAATTCATTTGTTTCACTGATCCACCAACGTAGTGGTCTCCAAATAAGGAGAAAAGGGTCCAAAAGATATCTGATAGCAACCGAGAAGATATTGGAATTCGAAATTAAGTTTTACTTATAGTGAAGAACAATATCGTGGAAAGATATACCTTCTGAAGATGTAATGTGGTTTAAAACTTATTTAATGGATTTCTTTTAGTGATTTTAAAATTTAGATAATTTGATATTAAATAACTATTGTCACTAAAAGATGTTCAAGCTGTGGAATATGTCACTGCTAAATCTATTTTAGTCTAAAGCTTAATATAATAATAATTAAAAAATTAATTTTTTTAAGCTTTTTAATAATTCTGTTAGATATACTTTTGGCAGTAATATATCAGCCAATGATTAATCATCCACAGTAACCAATTTAAAGGTGGTGCATTACGAGAATTAGTACGTACACAAAGCATAAGTTTAAAAGCTGCAAAAGTTTGGATTGAAAAGCGCCCAAGAGTCGGGGGTTTAAGGCTCTGAACTGAAAAGATTTAGTTTGGTGTCTTTTTGGAGGTTTCCTATTTCGAAACAAAAACTTCATTGGAATAGCGGTATCAAGTCGTCACGCAAATATAAAAATTGAATTCACCATTTTGTCTAAAAATTCAGCAACCTTTTAGTACCTCTATTAGTTCAATAACAAACGTCAAAATGCCGGTAATAGAAGAAGAAAGAAATTTTTTCTCAATTTTGTTACGAAATATTGAAGAAAAATCAAAATGAGGTCAAGCAGGTTATACAATAAATAAATTCCAAATTAATAGAATCTAAGAAAAAATTACACAAAATACTACATTTTGAACAATTTGGAAATTCAACATTTGATGTTACGTCCGCTCTTCACTTTCTGAGATATTGGCAATAATTCGAAATATAAAATAATATGTAAAATAATGAAGAAAATATTCAAAGAAACTATGGTTTCTGAACGGATTAACCGAAGATTGAAAAACACCGTTCAAAAGAAACATGTTAAGGGAAATGGAATGGACAACAAAAAGGAGACATTTTTGAAATAATAAATTGAGAACTCAAAACAATTTAAAGAAAAAATTTAGTTTTTAAGTCAAATTTTATTGAAGCAACAGATGAAAAGATGAAGAAATTGAATGTAGAACAAATAGTCTTCAATGTGAAGAATAATATATTGGATATTTAAGAAAGACACACAATCAGTATGAGGAAATAATTTAAAGAGCATATTCGGCAAGAGTGGTGAGAATAGATGAAGATATAGTGTCGTAACGAAGAAAACATTTAAAAAATTATTGTGGTTTTTGAGTGAAAAAACACAAGACGTTTTTGTTTTTTTGAGAAATTTAAGTTGAGACTAGGGCCAAAATTTTTTAAAACCCACTCAAAGCGTTTAGAATGCAAATTTGGAGTTTCTGGAGAAACTCAGGTTAGGATTAAATCCAAAATGGGTTAAAGTTGAATTAGCGAGTCTAAAAATGCGCATTTTCGGTTTTTTCAAGAAATTTAGGTTAAAATTAGGGCCAAAATTAATTAAAACCCACTGAAAGCGTATAATGCAAACTTGGAATTCTTGGAGAAAATAAAATTAGGATTTAGGCCAAAATGGGTTAAAGTTGATTCAGTGAGTCTAAAAATGCGCATTTTCGTTTTTTTTGAGAAATTTAGGTTAAGATTAGGACCAAAATTGGTTAAAACCCACTTGTAGCGTTTAAAATACAAACTTGGAGTTCTTTGAAAACTTCAGATTAGTGTTCAGGTCAAAATGGGTTAAAGTTGAAGCAACGAGTCTAGAAATGTCCATTTTCTATTTTTTGAGAATCTAGGTTAAGATTAGGGCCGAAATTGGTTAATACCCATTCGAAGCGTTTCGAATGCAAACTTGACGTTCTTGGAGAAATTCAGCTTAGGATTAATTCCAAAATAGGTTAAAGTTGAATTAACGGGTCTAAAAATGCGCATTTTCGGTTTTTTCAAGAAATTTAGGTTAAAATTAGGGCCAAAATTAGTTAAAACCCACTGAAAGCGTTTACAACGCAAACTTGGAATTCTTGAAGAAAATAAAATTAGGATTTAGGCCAAAATGGGTTAAAGTTGATTCAGTGAGTGTAGAAATGCGCATTTTCGGTTTCTTGAAACATCTAGGTTAAGATTAGGACCAAAATTGGTTAAAACCCACTTGTAGCGTTTAAAATACAAACTTGGAGTTCTTTGAAAACTTCAGATTAGTGTTAAGGTCAGAATGGGTTAAAGTTGAATCAACGAGTCTAAAAATGTCCATTTTCTATTTTTTGAGAAATCTAGGTTAAGATTAGGGCCAAAATTGGTTAATACCCATTCGAAGCGTTTCGTATGCAAACTTGGCCTTCTTGGAGAAATTCAGGTTAGGATTAAGGGCAAGGCGGGTTAAAGTTAAATCAACGAGTCTAAAAATGCGCATTTTCGGTTTTTTGAGAAATTTAATTTAAGATCAGGGCCAAAATTGTTTAAAACCCACTCAAAGCGTTTAGGATGCAAACTTAGAGTTCTTGGAGAAACTCAGCTCAGGATTAATTCCAAAATGGGTTAAAGTTGAATTAACGAGTCTAAAAATGCGCATTTTCGGTTTTTTCAAGAAATTTAGGTTAAAATTAGGGCCACAATTATTTAAAACCCACTGAAAGCGTTAAAGATGCAAACTTGGAATTCTTGGAGAAAATAAATTTAGGATATAGGCCAAAATGGGTTAAAGTTGATTCAATGAGTCTAAAAATGCGCATTTCGGTTTTTTGAGAAATTTAGGTTAAGGTTAGGACCAAAACTGGTTAAAACCCACTTGTAGCGTTTAAAATACAAACTTGGAGTTCTTTGAAAACTTCAGATTAGTGTTAAGGTCAAAATGGGTTAAAGTTGAATCAACGAGTCTAAAAATGTCCATTTTCTGTTTTTTGAGAAATCTAGATTAAAATTAGGGCCAAAATTGGTTAATACCCATTCGACGCGTTTCGAATGCAAACTTGGCGTTCTTGGAGAAATTCAGGTTAGGATTACGGGCAAGGCGGGTTAAAGTTAAGTCGACGAGTCTAAAAATGCGCATTTTCGGTTTTTTGAGAAATTTAATTTAAAATTAGGGCCAAAATTAGTTAAAACCCACTGAAAGCGTTTATAATGCAAACTTGGAATTCTTGTAGAAAATAAAATTAGGATGTAGGCCAAAATGGGTTAAAGTTGATTCAGTGAGTGTAAAAATGCGCATTTTTGGTTTTCTTGAGAAATTATTTAGGTTAAGACTAGGACCAAAATTGGTTAAAACCCACTTGTAGCGTTTAAAATATAAAATTGGAGTTCTTTGAAAACTTCAGATTAGTATTAAGGTCAAAATGGGTTAAAGTTGAATCAACGAGTCTAAAAATGTGCATTTTCTATTTTTTGAGAAATCTAGGTTAAGATTAGGGCCAAAATGGTTTAATACCCATTCGAAACGTCGCAAACTTGGCGTTCTTGGAGAAATTCAGGTTAGGATTAAGGGCAAGACGGGTTAAACTTGAATCAACGAGTCCAAAAATGAGCATTTTCGGTTTTTTTGAGAAATTTAGTTTAAGATTAGAGCCAAAATTGTTTAAAACCCACTCAAAGCGTTTATAATGCAAACGTGGAATTCTTGGAGAAATTCAGCTTAGGATTAATTCCAAAATGGGTTAAAGTTGAATTAACGAGTATAAAAATGCGCATTTTCGGTTTTTTCATGAAATGTAGGTTGAAGTTAGGGCCAAAATTAGTTAAAACCCACTGAAAGCGTTTAAAATGCAAACTTGGAATTCTTGGAGAAAGTAAAATTAGGATTTAGGCCAAAATGGGTTAATGTTGATTCAGTGAGTGTAGAAATGCGCATTTTCGGTTTTTTGAGAAATTTAGGTTAAGATTAGGACCAAAATTGGTTAAAACCCACTTGTAGCGTTTAAAATACAAACTTGGAGTTCTTTGAAAACTTCAGATTAGTATTAAGGTCAAAATGGGTTAAAGTTGAATCAACGAGTCTAAAAATGTCCTTTTTCTAATTTTTGAGTACTCTAGGTTAAGATTAGGGCCAAAACTGATGAAAACCCATTCGAAGCGTTTCGAATGCAAACCTGTCGTTCTTGGAGAAATTCAGGTTAGGATTAAGGGCAAAACGGGTTAAAGTTGAATCAACGAGTCTAGAAATGCGCATTTTCGGTTTTTTGAGAAATTATTTTAAGATTAGGGCCAAAATTGTTTAAAACCCACTCAAAGCGTTTAGAATGCTAACTTAGAGTTCTTGGAGAAATTTAGCTTAGGATTAATTCCAAAATGGGTTAGAGTTGAATTAACGAGTCTAAATATGCGCATTTTCGGTAATTTCAAGAAATTTAGCTTAAAATTAGGGCCAAAATTAGTTAAAATCCACTGAAAGCTTTTATAATGCAAACTTGAAATTCTTGGAGAAAATGAAATTAGGATTTGGGCCAAAATGGATTAAAGTTGATTCAGTGAGTCTAGAAATGCGCATTTTCGTTTCTTTTTGAGAAATTTAGGTTAAGATTAGGACCAAAATTGGTTAAAACCCACTTGTAGCGTTTAAAATACAAACTCGGAGTTCTTTGAAAACTTCAGATTAGTATTAAGGTCAAAATGGGTTAAAGTTCAATCAACGGGTCTAAAAATGTGCATTTTCTATTTTTTGAGAAATCTAGGTTAAGATTAGGGCCAAAATGGGTTAATACCCATTCGAAACGTTTCGAATGCAAACTTGGCGTTCTTGGAGAAATTCAGCTTAGGATTAATTCCAAAATGGGTTAAAGTTGAATTAACGAGTCTAAAAATGCGCTTTTTCGGTTTTTTCATGAAATTTAGGTTAAAAATAGGGCCAAAATTAGTTAAAACCCACTGAAAGCGTTTAGAATGCAAACTTGGAATTCTTGGAAAAAATAAAATTAGGATTTAGGCCAAAATGGTTTAAAGTTGATTCAATGAATCTAAAAATGCGCACATTCGGTTTTTTGAGAAATTTAGGTTAAGATTAGGACGAAAATTGGTTAAAACCCACTTGTAGCGTTTAAAATACAAACTTGGAGTTCTTTGAAAACTTCAGAATAGTGTTAAGGTCAAAATGGGTTAAAGTTGAACCAACGAGTCTAAAAATGTGCATTTTCTATTTTTTGAGAAATCTAGGTTAAGATTAGGGCGAAAATTGGTTAATACCCATTCGAAGCGTTCAAATGCAAACTTGGCGTTCTTGGAGAAATTCAGCTTAGGATTAATTTCAAAATGGATTAAAGTTGAATTAACGAGCCTAAGAATGCGCATTTTCGGTTTTTTAAAGAAATTTATGTTAAAATTAGGGCCAAAATTAGTTAAAACCCACTGAAAGCGTTTAAAACGCAAACTTGGAATTCTTGGAGAAAATAAAATTAGGATTTAGGCCAAAATAGGTTAAAGTTGATTCAGTGAGTGTAGAAATGCGCATTTTCGGTTTTTTGAGAAATTTAGGTTAAGATTAGGACCAAAATTGGTTAAAACCCACTTGTAGCGTTTAAAATACAAACTTGGAGTTCTTTGAAAAGATTAGTGTTTATGTCAAAATGGGTTAAAGTTGAATCAACGAGTCTAAAAATGTCCATTTTCTATTTTTTGAGAAATCTAGGTTAAGATTAGGGCCAAAATTGGTTAATACCCATTCGAAGCGTTTCGAATGCAAACTTGGCGTTCTTGAAGAAATTCAGGTTAGGATCAAGGGCAAAACGGGTTAAAGTTGAATCAACGAGTCTAAAAATGCGCATTTTCGGTTTTTTGAGAAATTTAGTTTAAGATAAGGGCCAAAATTGGTTAAAACCCACTCAAAGCATTTAAAATGAAAACTTGGAGTTGTTGAAGGAATTCAGGTTAGGATTAAGCCCAAAATTGATTAAATTAAAAGACAATATGCATTAGTCGTGGCGGAGGAAAAAATACGTATTTAAGTCCATGCAGATTAAGCAAAGATTATTTGAAGAAATTGAACCCCCTTGATGAAGGAAGTTTGAACTAAAACAATTGTTAACTTAGAGAGAACAGAAAAAATCCAGAGATAAAAAATATGTTATTTTTATTTTTCAATAAGGAATAAACTGATAATTTGAATAAGAAGGGAAGAAGGAATTGAGCATTTTACAAGAAATTGGTGTTTTTTTTTCTGGAACCGTTAGTTTTGAATTTTTTCTAATACAACCTTTACCTCAATATTTCCTAAGCAAGATGAGCTTTAGAAAACCATTACATGGTGCTTTTACTAATGCGGTATATGGAACCAACAAAAAAACCTTCTGTTTTAAGTTGCTGGCTTGTCTTTCGCCAGCCTAAGAGACACCAAAAATCAAGTTCAGAACCTTAGGGCCGTTTGCACGCTCTCTCCATAAAGGTCAGCTAAGGCAGACCTTAAAATTTCCCATATAAAAAGTATTGCTGTCAAAAAATTGATGACAGATCTTTCGACTCTATATGGGGGGAAATTTCAAGGTCCAGCTCTATGGGGAAGGTGTGCAAGTCCTTAACCCACCACCTTGCCCATATTATGGCAACTTTCAGGGGAAAATCACACGAACGGCTTAAGCACCATCATCATGGTAGGCGTTCTGGTCCTCGTAGTGATGCTGGTATTCGTGTGCTTTGCCCTGATGGCCGTATGCTACAGGTACAATCCGTTCCCCGTTGGTACCGGTGTTGTGACGTAATGTTCGCAGCATGATTGTTCAAAATTTCGTTATGTCACGTGTTGAGTTGATCAAGAGGCACTGAACCAGCCGCCCGGGATTTCCTAGGGTCCCGAAGGGGCTGGCACGTGTACACGGTGTTTTTGTAAATGATTCACGTATTATATTGTTGGTACGCACGTGTAAATATTGCTTTTGGTGTCGCTAAAAGCGTTCTCCGCTCTCAGGGATGATTTTTGAAAAAAAAATTGTTTGGTGTTACGAGTCATATACAACTATGTTGTTTTGCTATGTGTACAGTACAACGGTCTAAAACTTGTATATTATTTATTACTTGTATTATATGAAAATCTGGTACCGAGGCACGAAGAAGCTATTCCCTATTATAATTTACCCTCGAGGCAACCCCTAAATCACTCTAATGTAATATATTACGAAATAAGACAGATCAAATATAGAAATAACAATTAAGCGGTGCGTTTATCAGAGGCATTGATAAATGGTCGCGCGTACGAAAACCTTTCTTACTGGTACATGTGTGACGTTCGCATTGTTTACGTATAACAAATGAATTTATCCCTCATATATGTGTGTGCGGGTGGCAGCGAGGGAGGGAGGGAGAGTGGAGGTAAAAAAGAGAACAGAAGCGGACTGAGGCAAATATGTAGTCATTTACGCAACCGATAATTATATTATCAATAAATTTAGCAGTTCCGACTTAAATTAAAATGTTTGGATACTTGTAGAATATTGGACCATTGCCACTTCATGGGAAGATACCGTAGTGCTGGACATAGTTTGTGCAACCTCTGTGTTTCCTGCAAGTCAATAGCTACTTGTATTAAATAATTTCGATTGTTTGTTAACTATACACAACCCCTTAGAAAAGAGTGAGGAAAGATTGATCTGAAAACAAGAAAAATAACTGTAGTGTTTTGTTTGACTAAAAAAATTAAATTTTTTATGTTCAGACTAACAACATCCATTTATAATCAGGTTTCCTAACGTTAAGAAAATTTCTAAACAAAAATTCTGGTTTTGAAAGAAAAGAAAGCGCTGTTTTTGTTGAAAAAAACATATTTTTTTTTTTATCGAGAACTTGTTCATGAAATCGAGAAGATATCAATTAACTTAACAGTTTGCACTTAAATTAAAAGGTTTGGGTATTATATGGTAATATACGGTAGTGCTGGACATAGTTTGTGCCATCTCTGTTTCCTGCAAGTCATTAGCTACTTTTATCAAATTACCTTGATTGTTTGTCAACTATACACACCCTCCCCCCTAACTAAGGGAGTGAGGGGGGGAATTCGCTTTTTTTTCAATTTCCCAATGGGACTGCCCATAACAAATCCATCAGCGTGAATCTGTTTTCCCTTCTTTTTGGTCTCCCATTGGTTCTATAAATTCGGATTTAAAGCCCTTCGGTTGTGGATTTTTAGAAATTTGTAGAATCAATACTTTTGCAATTTTTTTAAAATGTTCACCAATTTTTGTCGAATTAAGTTTTTCACGTTCTTTGGGTATTGTAATCATTCCATTCCAATCAAAAAATGCACAAAAAATATAATTAAAAAGTAACACAATTTTTGTTTACAAAAAAAATAAATACTATAATTTAAATATTTATTTAATTTTTTAATTAAATTAAATTAAACATTTAAACATTAAACTAATTTAATTAAATTACCTTGATTGTTTGTCAACTATACACATCCTCTCCCCTAACGAAGGGGTGACTTCGCTTTTTTTTCAATTTCCCAATGGGACTGCCTATAACAAATCCATCAGCGTGGATCTGTTTTCTCTTCTTTTTGGTCACCCATTGGTTCTATAAATTCGGATTTAATGCCCTTCGGTTGTGGATTTTTAGAAATTTGTAGAATCAATATTTTTGCAATTTTTTTAAAATTTTCACCAATTTTAGTCGAATTAAGTTTTTCACGTTCTTTGGGGATTGTAATCATTCCATTCCGATCAAAAAATGCACAAAAAATATAATAAAAAAGAAACACAATTTTTGTTTTTAAAAAAAAACTGTAATTTAAATAAAACTAATGATCTGAAATCAAGATAAATAACTGTAATGTTTTGTTTGACTAAAAAAATTTAATTTTTTATGTTCAGACTACCAACAACCATTTAAAATCAGGTTTCCTAAAGTTAAGACAATTTCTAAACAAAAAATCTGGTTTTGAAACAAAAGAAAAAAAATAAAAACTTTTTATTTATCAAGAACTTTTTCATGAAATCGAGAAGATATCAATAAACTTAGCAGTTTGCACTTAAATTAAAATGTTTGGGTATTATATGGTAAGATACGGTAGTGCCGGACATAGTTTGTGCCATCTCTGTTTCCTGCAAGTCATTAGCTACTATTATCAAATTACCTTGATTGTTTGTTAACTATACACACCCTCCCCCCCTAACAAAGGGGTGAGGGGGGGGAATTCGCTTTTTTTTTCAATTTCTCAATGTGACTGCCTATAACAAATCCATCAGCGTGAATCTGTTTTCTCTTCTTTTTGGTCACCCATTGGTTCTATAAATTCGGATTTAAAGCCCTTCGGTTGTAGATTTTTAGAAATTTGTAGAATCAATATTTTTGCAATTTTTTAAAAATTTTCACCAATTTTAGTCGAATTAAGTTTTTCACGTTCTTTGGGGATTGTAATTATTCCATTCCGATCAAAAAATGCACAAAAAATATAATAAAAAAGAAACACAATTTTTTTTTTAAAAAATATATACAGTAATTTAAATAAAACTAATGATCTGAAATCAAGATAAATAACTGTAATGTTTTGTTTGACTAAAAAATTAAATTTTTTATGTTCAGACTACCAACAACCATTTAAAATCAGGTTTCCTAAAGTTAAGAAAATTTCTAAACAGAAAATCTGGTTTTGAAACAAAAGAAAGCACTGTTTTTGTTGAAAAGAAAATAAAAACTTTTTATTTATCAAGAACTTGTTCATGAAATCCAGAAGATATCAATAAACTTAGTAGTTTGCATTTAAATTAAAATGTTTGGGTATTATATGGTAAGATACGGTAGTGCCGGACATAGTTTGTGCCATCTCTGTTTCCTGCAAGTCAATAGCTACTTTTATCAAATTATCTTGATTCTCAACTATACACCCCCCCCCCCCCTAACAAAGGGGTGGGGGGAATGCGCTTTCTTTTTCAATTTCCCAATGTGACTGCCTATAACTTTAGAACGAACAAATCCATTAGCGTGAATTTTTCTTTTCTTTTCTTGGTCTCCCATTGGTTCTATAAATTCGGATTTAGAGCCCTTCGGTTGTGGATTTTTAGAAATTTGTAGAATCAATATTTTTGCAATTTTTTTTAAATTTTCTCCGATTTTAGTCGAATTAAGTTTTTCACGTTCTTTGGGGATTGTAATCATTCCATTCCGATCAAGAAATGCACAAAAAACATAATTAAATAGAAACACAATTTTTGTTAAAAAAAAATTAATACTGTAATTTAAATAAAACTAATGATCTGAAATCAAGAAATATACTGTAATGTTTTGTATGACTAAAAAAATTTAATTTTTTATGTTCAGATTACCAACAACCATTTAAAATCAGGTTTCCTAAAGTTAAGAAAATTTCTAAACAAAAAATCTGATTTTGAAACAAAAGAGAGCACTGTTTTTGTTGAAAAAAAAATAAAAACATTTTATTTATCAAGAACTTGTTCATGAAATCGAGAAGATATCAATAAACTTAGCAGTTTGCACTTAAATTAAAATTTTTGGGTATTATATGGTAATATACGGTAGTGGCGGACATAGTTTGTGTCATCTCTCTTTTCTGCAAGTCATTAGCTACTTTTATCAAATTACTATTTTATTGATTGTTTGTCAACCATACACACCATCACCCCTAACAGAGGGGAGAGGGGGGGGGGGGGAATTCGCTTTTTTTCCAATTTCCCAATGTGACTTCCTATAACTTTAAAAGGAACAAATCCATCAGCGTGAATCTGTTTTCTCTTCTTTTTGGTCTCCCATTGGTTCTATAAATTCGGATTTAGAGCTCTTCGGTTGTGGATTTTTAGAAATTTGTAGAATTAATATTTTCGTATTTTTTTAAAAATTTTTACCAATTTTAGTAGAATTAAGTTTTTCACGTCCTTTGGGGATTGTAATCATTCCATTCCAATCAAAAAATTCACAAAACATATAATTAAAAAGAAACACAATTTTTGTTAAAAAAAAATAAATACTATAATTTAAATAAAACTAATGATCTGAAATCAAGAAAAATTACTGTAATATTTTGTTTGACTAAAAAAAATAAATTTTGTATGTTCAGACTACCAACAACCATTTAAAATCAGGTTTCCTAAAGTTAAGAAAATTTCTAAACAAAAAATCTGGTTTTGAAACAAAAGAAAGCACTGTTTTTGTTGAAAAAAAAATAAAAACTTTTTATTTATCAAGCACTTGTTCATGAAATCGAGAAGATATCAATAAATTTAGCAGTTTGCACTTAAATTAAAATGTTTGGGTATTATATGGTAAGATACGGTAGTGCCGGACATAGTTTGTGGCATCTCTGTTTCCTGCAAGTCAATAGCTACTTTTATTAAATTATCTTGATTGTCAACTATACACACCCTCCCCCGCCAACAAAGGAGTGGGGGGGGGGGATTCGCTTTCTTTTTCAATTTCCCAATGTGACTGTCTATAACAAATCCATCAGCGTGAATCTGTTCTCTCTTCTTTTTGGTCACCCATTGGTTCTATAAATTCGGATTTAAAGCCCTTCGGTTGTGGATTTTTAGAAATTTGTAGAATCAATATTTTTGCAATTTTTTAAAAATTTTTACCTATTTTAGTCGAATTAAGTTTTTCACGTTCTTTGGGGATTGTAATCATTCCATTCCGATCAAAAAATGCACAAAAAATATAATTAAAAATAAACAGAATTTTTGTTTACAAAAAAAAATAAATACTATAATTTAAATAAAACTAATGATCTGAAATCAAGAAATATAACTGTAATGTTTTGTTTGACTAAAGAAAATAAATTTTTTATGTTCAGACTACCAGCAACCATTTAAAATCAGGTTTCCTAAAGTTAAGAAAATTTCGAAACAAAAAATCTGGTTTTGAAACAAAAGAAAGCACTGTTTTTGTTGAAAAAAAAATTTTTTTTTTTATCAAGAACTTGTTCATAAAATCGAGAAGATATCAATAAACTTAGCAGTTTGCACTTAAATTAAAATGTTTGGGTATTATATGGTAAGATACGGTAGTGCCGGACATAGTTTGTGCCATCTCTGTTTCCTGCAAGTCATTACCTACTTTTATCAAATTACCTTGATTGTTTGTTAACTATACACACCCTCCCCCCCTAACAAAGGGGTTAGGGGGGGGGGGGTAATTCGCTATTTTTTTTTTCAATTTCCCAATGTGACTGCCTATAACTTTAGAACGAACAAATCCATTAGCGTAAATTTGTTTTTTCTTTTTTTGGTGTCCCATTGGTTCTATACATTCGGATTTGGAGCCCTTCGGTTGTGGATTTTTAGAAATTTGTAGAATCAATGTTTTTTAAATTGTTTTAAAATTCTCATATGGGAACAATTTTAGTCGAATTAAGTTTGTCACGTTCTTAGGGGGTTAGTAATCATTCCTTCCTATCAAAAAAATGCATAAAAAATATAAATAAAACAAACACATTTTTTTTTAAATTCTGTTATCTAAATCAAACTATTGACCTGAAATCAAGAAAAATAACTGTAATATTTTGGTTGACTAAAAAATTGAATTTTTTAGGTTCAGACCACCAACATCCATTTGGGTTTCCTAACCTTAAGAAAATTTCTAAACCAAAAATCTGGTTGTAAAACAAAAGAAAAACGTATTTTTTGTTTTAAATAACTTAAAAGCTACCCCCTAAATCGAAATATTGCATCGAAGACGGAAAAAAAATGTAATATTTCGGCTAACTGAAAAGTACCATTTTTTACTAACAGCGACCAAAAGATCAGTTTCTTTAGCCTTATTTTCTAGACCAAAAATCTGCTCGGTGATCAAGACAAAAACGCCTTTTTTTGTTAAAAAAAAAATAGTTTTTAAATCAAAATTATTGCCTGGAAAACAGGAAAAACACTGCCATGATTTGCTTCACTAAAAATGTCTATTCATTATGTTAATTCAATGGAATACGTAATTGTCTTTTTATTGCAAAAAATCGTATTTTTTAATTACAAAAAACCAAAAAGACATTTTTCTAACCTTAAAAATACACACAAAAATAAACTTAAAAATACACATCAAAAATATATTGATTTTTATACAGGCTGGCGCAGCTTTTACGTTTAGGACTCCAAGAGCAGCACATAGTAGAGCCCATTTTAAGACATGTTTTGCAAGACTTAATATCTTGAAAACGGTTAAAGTTGCAAAAGTTCATGGAAAAGGCTACTTTTTCCAAATTGAACAATAAGCGTAAATCTTAGAAAGTAAACTCATCAGAGGCGAAACGTTATATTTTACCTCTTTTATTCATCTGTCAATTGAACATTCGCCCTTACATTTTTAGCTCTGCCACGTCTAAATCAAATCAAAGTCAAAAGACATTTATAACTTCTTCGTGCCTTGAGTGAGATAGTCGCATCGCTGCTAGAGCCCTTTGAAAAAAAGGGATCACGATTGTTTCGAGCCTCTGGAAAAAATGCAAACATTAAGTATCGGAGGTGCGCGCTCTAAGCCAAGTGGCGCGCAATAGTTGTTTGGGGGCGATGCCTCTATCACAGTAAAAATAGAGCAGTTCGGTGTAAATGTCTGATTTGCGCTTCCTCTCTTTCTCTCTGTCTGTTCTCCTGTGCTGTGTGCATCGATGCATGCCGATGCTGCGCATCCGTGATGCGCGCATCCGTACCCAACACATGCGCATCCCGATTGGACCGGACAACTAAACCGGACCGTGGTTGCCGCATTTGCAGAGGACTATCACGGGTCGAACACGGTTTTTCTCGTGGGTACTCTGATGTCGGTGGTAGGGGGGGTGTTCGTAGTATTCGCTACAATGGCCCTCTGCTACAGGTCAGTCGTAGTGCATAACAACTTCTCGCTCTGTCTCAGGTTAGTGAGCAGAAACCCACCCAGGTAGCAGAACATAATCCGATCGTTCTCAGCATCAGCCAGCTTTTTGGTTCTTTTTTTTTGGCGCACTCTGTATACAGAGCCTGCTTTAGATAATTTTTTTTATTTGACGTATTTTCTTGTTTGACAGGCGAGATGGTAGAGCGGGCTTTGCTGCATTCCTGCTATCGCTGCTATTTATTTTTTATTCTCAAATCTATATGTTGCTCTCTTGTTGAAAAAATCTCTTCTTGGCAAGTCTTTAATCCTTCCACTAGACACAAAGTAAAGGGAGGATTAAAGACATCTATAACAGATTTACAATGCCCCACATTACGAACCTTTATTGCCTAATAAAGCCGGCAAGGGTCAGTATTAAATTCTCGTGAATTAAGTTTTTATAGCAGCTTCGCTGACTGCAATTACGTATGATGTTTTTTGGAGGTTATGCGAGGGCGATATTGAGGACTTAGTCGGATCGAATTATGCTTCTGAGAATCTGAGCCACAATGTCAGACAGATTCGGGTAAATAATTGCCGATTACCAAAATTCCTTTTTAAAAAAGCACTTCAAATTAGAAGGGTGCGACACTAAAAATAGTTGTTTCTATAACCCCCTCCCACCGTATCCAAGAGGAATGTGCGGTATAATTGTAAATCTTCCTTAAAACTGCACTTTTACCCAACAAAATGAACGATTAAAAGTGCAGTTGCATGCGTCTGTCCTAACGTGCATGTGCCGCTTTGCATGTGCAAACACACTTGACGATGAATTTTTTTGTAGTGGAGTAATGCCTGAATGCGTGTAAGTATGTTTGAACCCGTCTCGCTCCTCTCCTCCTTCAGTCTTCTTGTTATATCTGTTTGGTCACGTTTATCACTTGGAATATACTGCACTTTTTTTGATGTTTGTACTAATTAATTATTGGTGCCTCTGTGTTTTGGACGTGCCCCACCTTTTACAAAAAAAAGGAACACTTTTGATGGGTATTACGGTAAAGTGGTTGGTGCCAAAAGTTTAATAATTTGAGATCCTAAAATGGTCAATTTGTGGGTTTGCGTATAAATGTAGTGCAAGTTTTGTAAATTACAAAAATCACTTATGAATAATTCTTAAATTTTTGCAAATTATTCTTTTGTTTTCACCCAAAAACAATTTTTTTAGTGTCTCTTTTGATGTTGAAAACTGAATTTCGCACTATTCCCAGTAACGCTACTGGGGATACTAATTTACCTTGAAGAGAACCTCGGACGAAACACCCACATGACGTTTCGGCAACTTATTTGTTGCCTTCTTCAGGACCTATACCTAAAATAAAAATATTTTAAAAATGTTTGAGGTTTTAAAACAATTAGAAATGATAAAATACAACATTGTGAAAATATAGTAAGTATAAAGTGTTTTCGGGGCTTTAATGGAATTTCTTTCTGACGTCTCGCCTACAGCTGCGGCAGACCTTATCAAAGGAGATGAGATGTCCACAGGGTGGAGTATTGCGACTTTTTTCGCAATTCTCGTCTTTGACCGCCTGCAATTTGAGAACGCCTATTTTTGAAAATAGACCCCTTCGATGATCGATTTTTAGGTACTTTTATCATCGCGCTTTTTGACAAATTTTGAAGAAACCACTTTAGAGGTTAATTTCGTTCGAATTGAGTTTGTTTCGTTCCTAGGAGATTGCAAACGTCCAATTCTGATTAAAAACAGAAAAAAAAACTGTTAAATTTTTTTTTCAATATGTCTAATGCCGGGGGGGGGGGGGTATTGCGACTTTTTCTCAATTCTCAAACTTTTTATAATCGCGTGTTTTTAAATTTCTGAAAAAACCACTGCAGAGGTTAATTTCATTTCAATTGAGTTTGTTACGTTCTTAGGAGATTGCAAACGTGCAATTCCGATTAAAAACAAATACAAAAATGTTTGCCAAAATATCTAAAGGGGGGGGGGGGTATTACGGCTTTTTTCTTAAGTCTCAAACTTGACCTCCTGTAACTGAAGAACGCCTCGACCGATTTGTGTGAATCCAACTGTTTTTCCTCTCCTTGATGTTCTCTTTCACCTCCCATCATCCGAGGTTCCGTAGGTTCCACATTTTTGGAATCAGACCACTTCGATGATCGATTTTTAGGCACTTTAAAATCGCGATTTTTGACAATTTTTGAACAAACCACTTTAAATGTTAATTTCGTTCGAATTGAGTTTGTTACGTTCCTAGGAGATTGCAAACGTGCAATTCCGATTAAAACAGCAAAAAAAAATGTTCAAAAATGTTTTCCTAAATGTCCAAAGAGGGGGGGGGTATTACGACTTTTTTCTCAATTCTCAACTGGACCTCCTGTAACTAGAGAACGCCTCGACCGATTTGAGTGAATCTAACTGTTTTTTTCCTCTCCTTAATGTCCTCTTTCACCTTTCACCATCGGAAGTCCCGTAGGTACCATATTTTTGGAAATAGACCCCTTCGATGATCGATTTTTAGGCACTTTTATAATCGCGTTTTCTGACAATTTTCGAAAAAAACACTTTATATGTTAATTTCATTCGAATTGAATTTGTTGCGTTCTTAGAAGATTGCAAACGTTCAATTCCGATTAAAAATAGAAAAAATAATGTTCAAAAATTTGTTCAAAATGTCTAAAAGTGGGGGGTAATATTATTTTTTTCTCAATTCTCAAACTTGACCTCCTGTAACTTAAGAATGCCTCGACGCATTTGAGTGAATCCAACTGTTTTTTTCTCTCCTTAATGTCCTCTTTCACCTCCCATCATCGGAAGTTCCGTAGGTACCATATTTTTCGAGCTAAACTCCTTCGATGATCAATTTTTAGACATTTTTATAATCGCGTTTTTTTGACAATTTTTAAAAAAACCACTTTAGAGGTTCATTTCATTCGAATTAAGTTTGTTGCGTTCTTAGGAGGTTCCAAACATGCAGTTCCGATTAAAAACTGAAACAATATTCAAAAATGTTTTCCAAAATGTCCAAAGTGGGGGGAGCACCCATTATCAGACAACATGATGGAAAAATCAGTTTACGTAAAATAGCCTTTTATACCATTTTGTGTAAAAAAAATTGAAAAAAGAAGTTTTTATATAAAAATATTATCTCGAAATAAAAAAAAAAGTATGATGAATAGGTGAACTAAAAAAAAATCATTTTTGGAACACCGATATCGAACAAGAAATCATTTCGTTTCGGAAGAAAAGTATTTGTTAGCAGAAAACTGCTAAAATTAGATAACTGATGTAAAAATCTGGTCTTGAAACAAAGAAAAACGTATTTTTTGTGTTAAATAACTTAAAAATGCTTCCCTTTAAGTCGAAATATTGCATCGAAATCGAGAAAGAAACTGAAATATTTTGATCAACTGAAAGGCATAATTTTTTACTAACAGCCACCAAAAGATCATTTTTTAGCCCTATTTTTTAAACCACACATCTGCTCAGGAATCAAAGGAAAACGCCATTTTTGCTTAAAGTTAAAACTTGAAAAAATTGATTTTTAAAACAAAAATAGTGTCTGAGAAGCGAGAAAAAACTGCTATGATTTGCTTCACTGAAAACTTTTATTTTTTTGATTAGCCACAAAGCCATTTTTTTCTGTCCTTAAAAGATCATTTCTAACCCAAAAATCGGACGTTGTTTCAAAGGAATACGTAATTGCTTGTTTTATTGGATTTTAGTCGATTTTATAGGAAAAAATTGTTTTTTAATTAGAAAAGACATTTTTTTAGAATAAAACAGGCCTCAAAAATATAGTAATTTTTATACAGGGCGACCCAGTTTTTTAAGCAAGATTCTAGGAGTAGCTTTTTTTAGATATGTTTTTCATAACTTAAATCTTAATATCTGGAAAACGGTTAAAGTTTATGTAAGATAAGAGTTTGCGTAAGAAGGAATTTCTTAAGTAAAAATTAGGTTATGGAAAAAAAGTAATTTTGTGTTGAGAAAAAAACTATGAGGATTAAATTAATTTTTGGGGCATCAACAGCAACAAAAGGTCAGGGTTTGTAACTTAAAAAAATGGTAAAATTAGAAAATTAACGCAAAAATCTGGTCTAGAAACAAAGGAAAACGTATTTTTGTTTTTGTTGAAGTAAGCTTTATAACATTACTCCATCTAAGCGTGGTTTCATATTATGAATCACCAACATTAGTAAAGAATACAAGGAATGCTGACTGAGCGTCTTTTGATTCGAATTAAATGGAAACGTGTTAATAAACTCATAAATCTATTCAACGAAACTTAAATCTAACACTTTCATTCGTCCTCATTCATTCTACTTTTCAAGGATTTTTCAAATACACTAATAAAAATTAAACTATAGTGCGCTTTAATATTAAATCAAACTAAACAGGTCCACGCCTGCAGCGTCAGCCGTATTGTGCCGAGATCATGCAACTTTACTCAAAGTGCTGTGTTTACTCTCTGGACTTCAGCTCCACTATTAGTAATAGTCCAGTTTCGTGAATATCATAATGTGTTGTGTTTTTTATGCATTTATAACTTTGCTTTGTATTTGTCGCTTTTAATTAGTCAAGGTCTGTATGCAAGCGAAAATCCTCAGATTCTAACAGATTTTACGAATTCCTTCTAAATCTCTAAACGTGCCTAAAAAAACCTTAGATCTAAGGATAAAATCCTTGACTTGGCAACACTGTCGCCGCCGGCTCGCTTAGAGCCGCGGGGGGGGGGGGGGGGGGGGGGCAGACGGCGGCCGACGGCACGCAAGGAAGCAATTCTAGGAAAAGCGGCGTTGCCACTGTTTCATCCTCGGCAATGGAAACTCGACACAGTTTTAATACCTTACTGATGAAGCATCATTTCGCAAGCTCTAATTGTGCCCATCCCCAGAATATTTTCGCCATTTACGGTTCGTCAGTGAGGCTTTGGCACAATTAGAGCTCGCGGAACTTTCGGTACTCAAGACACGTTTCGTAGTAGCACCAAGAAAAGTTTCCCGATGGCGCCCTCTGTGTCCGTGTGTTGAACTAACGAGATTGCACTCGTTCAGTATCAACGTCATGGTGGCGCCACCGGGAAACTTTTCTCGGTGCTGCTATGAAACGTGTCTTGAGTAGCGAAAGTTCCGCGAGCTCTAATTGTGCCAAAGCCTTACTGACGAGCCGTAAACGGCGAAACTAGTCTGGGGATGGGCACAATTAGAGGATGCGAAATGATGGTTCATCAGTCGCTTAAAAGGTCGAGGACAGCGTTTTTATAGTACCGACGGCTAAAAACTGATTTCTGTATTTTACAGTAATCGGCAAAAAGTGTAACGTTTTGGCTGACTGAAAAATACCATTTTTCCATCCACTACCTTTTTTGGACCACCAGCTAACAGCGACCAAAAGAATTTTTAGCCTTATTTCATGTCAAAAGAGGACGAGTTTCAGAAAACTGGAACATTATTTATTAGTCTTAACTCAAGATCAATTAAATAGGTAACAGTTTTTGAAAGTTTTTTATTCTAGGTGTTAGTTCTGGAGAAGGTAATAGATAAGTTGCAGAAACGTCAAAACGTCAACTAGGTGTTTATAGAGCTCTTTTCGCGATAAATGAGTACTCTTAGTAACATTACTGGGAATAGTGCAGTTTTCAACATCTAGAACAAAAATGTGTTTAAGTAAAGTAAAAATTTATTTTTTTTTACTTCACTTATATGAAGTTTTACAAAATTAATATCTACCAACCACCAAACCAAAAACCAACCACACCACCACCTACCACGCCTTATAGTTATAATATATATGGAAAGATCCCTAACTCTTTTTGTTTTTAATCGCGCGTGTCTCCTTTACGTTCGCCCTACGCGTGGTACCTTGAAGGAAGACCACCGTGACTAAGTACGAGAGGGCGTACAAAAAGCCGATCCCCAAAAAGTACCTCAACCACTCGCACGAAGACTGCCTGGACACAAGGGGCATCCAAATGTTGCCCGTTGGACCCGGGGACACTCTCGGTTCGTTGGGGTGAGTCCGGAAGCAAGAAGCACTAAATTGTGTTGTTAATTAATTTTTGGCTTCGCGGTCTTTGGTTTCGCCGCGGCGAAGAGGGTGGTACCACGAGCTCTGTTAGGGCGTCGGTTGAAACAGCGTTTTTTGTCCTTCTTGCTAAGTTACTAAGATTGTGCGTCTCAAACGAAGATCTCTCTCACTATAAAGCAGGAACGCAATTGTGGTAGTACTGTGCACCCTTTGCACCGCAGCACACCTAACCCACAATAAATTAGACCGAACTAAAAAAAAATCAATTTAGGGTTTTTATTTTGTTTTGTGTTTTTTGAAATTCGGTATATCAGGAAAAACTGTTAAAATTCTGAACTGATTCAAAATATCATGAAGTAGTAATTCGTAAAATCTCTACTACACACTACTTTTCGACCGTGTCTCGGTCTTTAATAAGGCTGGAACAAATATCGGCGGCACCTTAATTACTCTTCCCCAGGTAGTACACTACGTCATATGGACGTCCAAATGACGACATGAGATTGAGTCAAAAGACGTCCAAATGACGGCTACATGTCACATCCACACGACGTCCATTTGTTGACGTCGGTCTGACGTCTGCGTTTAGACGTCTTCCGGCGTCCATTTATTGATGTTTCTACATATTTAACATATCAAGCTTTGCATTTTATCATAAAAAAATCATTACATATTTTATTGGAAACATGTTTTATTGGAAATATAATACTGGTGGTTAGCAGGGTTAAATCAAATAATACTCTCCTTTATCAAAACACTGCCCACGTTTCGACTATTTATTTAGTCTTCCTCAGAGCTGAAACGCAAGAAAAGCTATGTGTAACGAATCCCTAGGCTCAGCATATAATTCGTCAAGCATTATTTAACTGAATTCATATATAAGATAAATACGAAAGTGTAAACACTATACAAGGATTTAACATTTCACAATTACAAACAAAAAGTAAAAACGAGTGAGTACCTACCCCATGGAAGCAGAAATTAACACTTCTATTTCCACCACTGGTACGTCTCACACTTGTTTAATTTTTGTTTAGCATTCTGAAATCTTAAATCTTTGTAGTTTTTACACTTTTCTATTTATCATATATGAATTTAGTTCGACAACAATTGATGGAAAAGACTTGCTTTCCATCATCTTAAATAAACATGTATTTCTATTATATGCTAAACATATTAAAGATATATCAGTACGTACCTAGATACCTACCTACTAGTCAGAAGTCTGAGCAGAAAAAATTATTAGATTATTTTCATCGTTATAATATTATGACCATTCTTGGTCGTCCATTGGACGTCCATCTGGTGCTGCCCATTGGACGTCAAAAAGTTGACGTCTTCGAGACGTCCTGCTTAGGTCAATTGACGTATTGACTAAAAATGACGTAACACCGTCGTCCAGCAGACGTCGAACTGGTCAGTTGTGCTACCTGGGTCTTAACTAAATTCCCTCTTTTTGTCCCTCTTTTTTGCCTTTGTGTAAACTAAAATATTTCAAATTACAACTCTAGTAAATAAGTTAAAAAGTAAAATATCAACTTTTCTTTTTCCTCTCCTCCTTTTCATATTTAAAATAAGTAATTTAAAATTAAAAAAAAAATTAATATTAATAATTTAAAAAAGTCCAAAGAACATATACCATATATAAATATCTGTTGGCATTAACGTACTATATAAACAACAATATACAAGGAACAAAATTAACAATACAAGGTAGAAACAAAGAAGTACTCAGAGGCCAACTCAAAGTAAAAAAACGACTGAACAAATGCAGAGCAAAACTCACCTAGCTTCCTAATTAGAAGGGAGTGTCAATGCAAATCGCATAGACAAACAAAGAAAAGACTCGCTTGATAAACAAACAAGAAGTGGTCTCCGGCACCGATCCCCATAAAAAGCTCTCTTATAAACAAATATTCGCCACATTGCAAACATTCCTTTTTTTTCCCCCGATACCCAAAAAATGAAAATAGCACTCCATTACCCTTCACAACACTACAGGACCGTATGTCGACGCATTGCATTTTGCTTTCTACAAATCCTCAGAAGATGGTCGTACTGAGGGCCCAAATTATGTGTATCAGTTCTAAAATTAATGGTGTCATTGAGTGTGATGTGGATCATTTCACTGACATTTCGTTTGCAATAATGTTGTTCTTTATCCAAGACTGTCATGCCCTAAAAATCGAAATAAGTGCCTTTTGTGGCCTACAGGTTGACGTGATTTCCCTGCAGTCTTTGTAATACAGGGTGATTCACGTTACTCGACACGGAAGATTATGGCTAAACTTTTAGATTTTAAAAAATTTTTGTATATGGAATGGATGGGGGTCTATTGGAAGTACATTTTAAAATTATTGTCATTGTATACAGGTGGTCCCAAAAGTATAAAATTGATTAAAGTTTTATTTTTTTTTAATGAGACACCTAGTATTTTAATGTATTTTCGGTACCTACGGACAAAAGTAAACGTAGTTTTATTAAGGTTTATGGCATCTAAACCGTAGCGTTCTTCAGATATTCGTGATGTTGTGAAAATGTAGCATGAAATTAAATGTTTAAAATCTCAGCACTTGATTTCTTCTCAGTCACCAAAATTGGCTGGTGGGCAATAGTACATTGGATTTTTTGCGGTATGTATTAATTATTAACTACTGTGCACCGAATGTCAATAAATGAACACCAAATTATTGCAAACTTCAAACAGTAATAACTCAATTAATTTAAATTAGACACCCTGTATTTTATAGTATCATTAGATGCACAATTTAGTTTCCTATCAAAACTATTAAACATTCCTATAGCTTGGTCTTTGCGTTTTCTTGGAAAATTGATTTTTTTCTGAATTTGAGCTGACATAAACGAATTAAGTAATCTACTTTACCTGTTACAATACCTGATTTTGAGAAAGCAAAATTTATTATCATTAGTACTGAGTGTTCATTAGAAAACTTCATTTAGGAGGTTAAAAAATTTTGACAGAAAAGGACGGCATAATGAAAGTAAATGGACTTTTGTTTCTACATTCTTTTCCTTTGACATTTCACAACCAACTAGACGAAGTTTTCTAATGAACACCCCGTATCTGTCAGATATTAATTTATAAGTTACAAAATTATGATCATGAAAATTATTTAGCAGTCATCTGAATGTTAAAGTGTCTTTATTTAGCATAAAATATCAAATAAAACAATAAAACATTATATTACAAGATTTCTTATAACATTTAGTGTCTTTATTTCAAAAAAATTAAGTGCAATAATAGTGGCAATTTGAAATACAATAAATAACAAGTCAACATAAGAGTAAAACAAACAAAAACAAACAGTTATAAAATTTGTTCAAAATGACGACCATCTGATTCTAAACACAAACGTATTCTGTTTTTAAATCCTTCACTCACATTGCGTAACATATAGGGAGTTATGCTTCTGAAGGCCTCTCTGATTCGTTTCTTCAGTTTTTCTTTTGTGTTTGTGGCGTATTATACACGATTCTTTCCACATATCCCCATAAAAAGAAATCGGGAGGCGTTATGTCAGGGGACCTTGGTGGCCAATGTTGTGCTCCATTCCTTCCAATCCATCGATTTTGGAAACGAACATTTAAGAACTCCCGGACTTCACGATGATAATGAGCAGGTGCCCCATCCATTTGCAGCCACATGGTTGTTCTTATATCTAGAGGAACTTCTTCCAGTAAAATTGGAAGCTGATTTCTCAACAAATTTAGAAACGATAATCCGTTTAAATGTTCGTCAAAAAAATAAGATCCAATCCCATACGGTCCCATTATGCTCCCCCATACATTTACTGACCACCTATGTTGGTTATTAATAACTCTAAATTCATGGGGGTTAAAATCAGAATAATAATGAAAATTGTATCGGTTAAAAGAACCATCGTTATGGATACTGATTCAAAAAAATCTTCTTGTTCTCCAACTTTTTCTAACACCCACATACAAAAGTCCACTCGTTGACCAAAATCATTATCGGAGAGTTCTTGATGTAGTTGTATCTTATAATCGTGATATTTATGTTTTTGAAGAATCCTTGGGTGATTGTAAAGAAAATGTCATCTCGACTTTTGCCTTAATTTTGATATCATTAGAACGCTTATGTTAAGATTAGCAGATTTAAGTAAAAAAATTCTTGGATAGTCGGGTTTTGTAAGAAAAAATAGAGAAATGAAGGTATGGAAATACCTTACTCATACTTGGAAGTTGCCTCAATCTTCTTTTGTAGCCACAACACAAATTGCATTTATAAAATTTATGGTTTTTCGATTTTTATGATATAATTTAAGTTTCAAGCGTCTCATAAATTCAAATTTTTATTTAACACTCAAATTTTGCATTGCATTGTACTGTAAGTTGGCAGGTAGCTACATTTAGGTCAGGTTAGATCAGGTTAGTTCAGTTCTAGTTTTCCTGGTTAGGTTAATTCAGTTGCACTATTTACGTTTAGGTTAGGTTAGCTCAGGTTGGTTTAGTTCTACCCTTCATGTTAGGGGTAGAGAATAATATAAAATGCGGGCCGAGGACCCCCTTTTTTTTAATTTTTAGAACAGGTTAACTTCCTTTGAAGTAACAGTAAAATGCGGGCCCGAGGGGGCGGGCCCAATGAAAACTGGACCCGTTTTAATTTTTAAAACAGTTTAATTTTCGGTTAGTTCAGGTTAGGTCTGGTTAGTTCAGGTTAGTCCAGTTCTAGTTTTCCTGGTTAGGTTAGTTCAGTTGCACTATTTACGTTTAGGTTAGTTTACGTTTAGGTTAGCTCAGGTTAGTTCAGTTCTACCCTTCATGTTAGGGGTAGAGAACAACATAAAATGCGGGCCCTCGAGGGCCCGCTTTTTTTTTAATTTTTAGAACAGGTTAACTTCCTTTGAAGTAACAGTAAAATGCGGGCCCGAGAGGGCGGGCCCAATGAAAACTAGACCCGTTTTAATTTTTAAAACAGGTTAATTGTCGGTTAGTTCAGGTTAGGTCTGGTTAGTTCAGATTACTTCAGTTCTAGTTTTTCTGGTTAGGTTAGTTCAGTTACACTAATTACGTTTAGGTTAGGTTAGCTCAGGTTAGTTCAGTTCTACCTTTCATGTTAAGGGTAGAGAATAATAGAAAATGCAGGCCCTCGAGGGCTTCCTTTTTTTTAATTTTTAGAACAGGTTAACTTCCTTTGAAGTAACAGTAAAATGCGGGCCCGAGAGGGCGGGCCCAATGAAAACTGGACCCGTTTTAATTTTTAAAACAGGTTAATTTTCGGTTAGTTCAGGTTAGTTCAGGTTAGTTCAGGTTAGTCCAGTTCTAGTTTTCCTGGTTAGGTTAGTTCAGTTGCACTATTTACGTTTACGTTAGGTTAGCTCAGGTTAGTTCAGTTCTACCCTTTATGTGCCAAAATGCCGGCCCGTGAGGGCCCGCTTTTTTAAAATTTTTAGAACAGGTTAACTTTCTGTTACTTCAGGTGAGGTCTCGTTAGTTCAGGTTAGTCCAGTTCTAGTTTCCCTTGTTAGTTTTGTTCAGTTACACTTTTTACGTTTAGGTTAGGCTAGATCAGGTTAGTTCAGTTCTACTCTTTATGGTAGGGGTAGAGAATAATATATAAAAAGCGGCTTTTTTTTTATTTTTAGAACAGGTTAACTTTCTGTTACTTCAGGTAAGGTCTGGTTAGTCCAGGTTAGTTCAGTTGTAGTTTTCCTGGTTAGGTTAGTTCAGTTGCACTATTTACGTTTACGTTAGGTTAGCTCAGGTGAGTTCAGTCATACCCTTTATGTTAGGGGTCGAGGATAATATAAAATGCCGGCCCCCTGGGAGCCCGCTTTTTTTAAATTTTTAGAACAGGTTAACTTTCTGTTAGTTCAGGTGAAGTCTCGTTAGTTCAGGTTAGTCCAGTTCTAGTTTCCCTTGTTAGTTTATTTCAGTTACACTTTTTACGTTTAGGTTAGGTTAGCTCAGATTACTTCAGTTCTAATTTTTCTGGTTAGGTTAGTTCAGTTACACTATTTACGTTTAGGTTAGGTTAGCTCAGGTTAGTTCAGTTCTACCCTTTATGTAAGGGGTCGAGAATAATATAAAATGCCGGCCCGTGAGGGCCCGCTTTTTTTAATTTTTAGAACAGGTTAACTTTCTGTTACTTCAGGTGAGGTCTCGTTAGTTCAGGTTAGTCCAGTTTTAGTTTCCCTTGTTAGTTTTGTTCAGTTACACTTTTTACGTTTAGGTTAGGCTAGATCAGGTTAGTTCAGTTCTACTCTTTATGGTAGGGGTAGAGAATAATATATAAAAAGCGGCTTTTTTTTTATTTTTAGAACAGGTTAACTTTCTGTTACTTCAGGTAAGGTCTGGTTAGTCCAGGTTAGTTCAGTTGTAGTTTTCCTGGTTAGGTTAGTTCAGTTGCACTATTTACGTTTACGTTAGGTTAGCTCAGGTGAGTTCAGTCATACCCTTTATGTTAGGGGTCGAGGATAATATAAAATGCGGGCCCGTGGGAGCCCGCTTTTTTAAAATTTTTAGAACAGGTTAACTTTCTGTTAGTTCAGGTGAAGTCTCGTTAGTTCAGGTTAGTCCAGTTCTAGTTTCCCTTGTTAGTTTATTTCAGTTACACTTTTTACGTTTAGGTTAGGTTAGCTCAGATTACTTCAGTTCTAGTTTTTCTGGTTAGGTTAGTTCAGTTACACTATTTACGTTTAGGTTCGGTTAGCTCAGGTTAGTTCAGTTCTACCCTTTATGTAAGGGGTCGAGAATAATATAAAATGCCGGCCCGTGAGGGCCCGCTTTTTTTTAATTTTTAGAACAGGTTAACTTTCTGTTACTTCAGGTGAGGTCTCGTTAGTTCAGGTTAGTCCAGTTTTAGTTTCCCTTGTTAGTTTTGTTCAGTTACACTTTTTACGTTTAGGTTAGGTTAGCTCAGATTAGTTCAGTTCTAATTTTCCTAGCTAGGTTAGTTCAGTTACACTATTTACGTTTAGGTTAGGCTAGATCAGGTTAGTTCAGTTCTACTCTTTATGGTAGGGGTAGAGAATAATATATAAAAAGCGGGCCCGACGGGCCCGCTTTTTTTTTAATTTTTAGAACAGGTTAACTTTCTGTTACTTCAGGTAAGGTCTGGTTAGTCCAGGTTAGTTCAGTTGTAGTTTTCCTGGTTTGGTTAGTTCAGTTGCACTATTTACGTTTACGTTAGGTTAGCTCAGGTGAGTTCAGTCATACCCTTTATGTTAGGGGTCGAGAATAATATAAAATGCGGGCCCGTGAGAGCCCGCTTTTTTAAAATTTTTAGAACAGGTTAACTTTCTGTTACTTCAGGTGAGGTCTCGTTAGTTCAGGTTAGTCCAGTTCTAGTTTCCCTTGTTAGTTTAGTTCAGTTACACTTTTTATGTTTAGGTTAAGTTAGCTCAGATTACTTCAGTTCTAGTTTTTCTGGTTAAGTTAGTTCAGTTACGCTATTTACGTTTAGGTTAGGTTAGCTCAGGTTAGTTCAGTTCTACCCTTTATGTTAGGGGTGGAGAAAAAGCGGGCCCTCGAGGGCCCCCTTTTTTTTAATTTTTAGAACAGTTAACTTCCTTTGAAGACAGAGGTCTCGTTAGTTCAGGTTAGTCCAGTTCTAGTTTCCCTAGTTAGTTTTGTTGCGTTACACTTTTTACGTTTAGGTTAGGTTAGCTCAGATTAGTTCAGTTCTAATTTTCATGGTTAGGTTAGTTCAGTTACACTATTTACGTTTAAGTTAGGCTAGATCAGGTTAGTTCAGTTCTACTCTTTATGGTAGGGGTAGAGAATAATATATAAAAAGCGGGCCCGACGGGCCCGCTTTTTTTTGAATTTTTAGAACAGGTTAACTTTCTGTTACTTCAGGTAAGGTCTGGTTAGTCCAGGTTAGTTCAGTTGTAGTTTTCCTGGTTTGGTTAGTTCAGTTGCACTATTTACGTTTACGTTAGGTTAGCTCAGGTGAGTTCAGTCATACCCTTTATGTTAGGGGTCGAGAATAATATAAAATGCGGGCCCGTGAGAGCCCGCTTTTTTAAAATTTTTAGAACAGGTTAACTTTCTGTTACTTCAGGTGAGGTCTCGTTAGTTCAGGTTAGTCCAGTTCTAGTTTCCCTTGTTAGTTTAGTTCAGTTACACTTTTTATGTTTAGGTTAAGTTAGCTCAGATTACTTCAGTTCTAGTTTTTCTGGTTAAGTTAGTTCAGTTACGCTATTTACGTTTAGGTTAGGTTAGCTCAGGTTAGTTCAGTTCTACCCTTTATGTTAGGGGTGGAGAAAAAGCGGGCCCTCGAGGGCCCCCTTTTTTTTTAATTTTTAGAACAGTTAACTTCCTTTGAAGACAGAGGTCTCGTTAGTTCAGGTTAGTCCAGTTCTAGTTTCCCTAGTTAGTTTTGTTGCGTTACACTTTTTACGTTTAGGTTAGGTTAGCTCAGATTAGTTCAGTTCTAATTTTCATGGTTAGGTTAGTTCAGTTACACTATTTACGTTTAAGTTAGGCTAGATCAGGTTAGTTCAGTTCTACTCTTTATGGTAGGAGTAGAGAATAATATATAAAAAGCGGGCCCGACGGGCCCGCTTTTTTTTGAATTTTTAGAACAGGTTAACTTTCTGTTACTTCAGGTAAGGTCTGGTTAGTCCAGGTTAGTTCAGTTGTAGTTTTCCTGGTTTGGTTAGTTCAGTTGCACTATTTACGTTTACGTTAGGTTAGCTCAGGTGAGTTCAGTCATACCCTTTATGTTAGGGGTCGAGAATAATATAAAATGCGGGCCCGTGAGAGCCCGCTTTTTTAAAATTTTTAGAACAGGTTAACTTTCTGTTACTTCAGGTGAGGTCTCGTTAGTTCAGGTTAGTCCAGTTCTAGTTTCCCTTGTTAGTTTAGTTCAGTTACACTTTTTATGTTTAGGTTAAGTTAGCTCAGATTACTTCAGTTCTAGTTTTTCTGGTTAAGTTAGTTCAGTTACGCTATTTACGTTTAGGTTAGGTTAGCTCAGGTTAGTTCAGTTCTACCCTTTATGTTAGGGGTGGAGAAAAAGCGGGCCCTCGAGGGCCCCCTTTTTTTTTAATTTTTAGAACAGTTAACTTCCTTTGAAGACAGAGGTCTCGTTAGTTCAGGTTAGTCCAGTTCTAGTTTCCCTAGTTAGTTTTGTTGCGTTACACTTTTTACGTTTAGGTTAGGTTAGCTCAGATTAGTTCAGTTCTAATTTTCATGGTTAGGTTAGTTCAGTTACACTATTTACGTTTAAGTTAGGCTAGATCAGGTTAGTTCAGTTCTACTCTTTATGTTAGGGGTAGAGAATAATATATAAAAAGCGGGCCCGACGGGCCCGCTTTTTTTTACTTTTTAAAACAGGTTAACTTTCTGTTACTTCAGGTAAGGTCTGGTTAGTTCAGGTTAGTCCAGTTCTAGTTTTCCTGGTTAGGTTGGTTCAGTTACACTTTTACGTTTAGATTAGGTAAGCTAAAGTTAGCTCAGTTCTACTCATTATGTCAAAATTAGAGAATTATACGAATTCACGAGTCGTTGCCGCAATTTCATTGGGCATATTCGCAAACGTTATGTGTTAAATTAATATCTCTTAAATTTTCCTAATAACGTATGGTCCGTAAGTTTTGGGAAAATGTTCACCTGGTTTAATTGAGTGACAAATTGCATTCAATGAAGTAGGTCGTGAGAACAAAATGTCACCAGTCATGTCATCTTAATAAACGAAGCAAACATTTTTGGTTTATGCTTTGCGAAATGTCCTATAAAATTAATCTTCGGCAAGGTATCTATAATCTTGTTGGGCGAATGCCGAAACGAGATATTGTCGCTATTTATCGAGATCAAAACATAAGCAAATCGACAATTTATCGCACAATTAAAGAATGTGAAGAAGGGATACCATGTGTAAACTTGCCAAAAGGTGGTCGGCCGCGGGTGCTGACCCAATTAAGAGAGGCAAGGCTCATTGAGGCAGCTAAAAACAAAATTGGGATCTCACAGTGAAAGCTTGCCAGGAGGTTCAATGTTGGAAAGACCACGGTGCTTAGGACCCTGGCAGAAAATAATTCAACTTTCCGAAAAAGAAAGTAAGCCCCAAAATACACAAAAGTTTAGTTACAGGGAATACCAAGGTGTTGCCGCGCGTTAAGGCGAGTACACTTCCTTAACAAATTGATCGTGATGGACGACGAAAAATATTTTACTTTGTCCAACTATGAGATGAAGGACAATGACGGTTTCTATACGGACGATTACGAGAATGTCCCTGACGATGTCAGATTAAAAAGCAAAAAAAGGTTTGAGGACAAAATTTTAGTATAATGTGTGATTTCTGAGGCTGGCTACATCTCGCAGCCCTACATTGGCATTGTTCGGAGTGAAGCCTTGGATGCACAGCATTACATCCAGAGACGTCTCTCCAAACTGATCCGGTTTTTAAACACACATCATACGGATGATGAAATTATGTTTTGGCAAGATCTTGCCTCATGCCATTATGCAAGAATCACAAGAGACTGGTATGAGGCCAACACCATTAACTTTGTACCATAAGTAGACAATCCCCCTAACTTACCTCAGGCTCGCCCAATTGAAGAATTTTGGGCAATATTGAGTCGGAAAGTCTACAATAACGGATAAAACGCACAAAATGTAGAGCAATTGCGACGCCGTATATCGCTAAAAATCAGAGAAATCAACGTTGTGGTCGTCCAAAGAATGATGCAACGTGTCAGGGGAAAACTGAGGCAAATCGAAGATTACGGTCCCTTGTCGATTGTTTGAATTGTTTCATAATTAGGATAGTTAAGATAGATTGTTTATAATGTTGATAAAAATATACAATTATGTGTATATAGGAGTTATCAGCCTCGTTGATTTTTCCCAAAACTTTCGGACCATACGTTATCAGTTATGCAATTATCTTTTATTTTGTTTCTACTTGCGACCACATAATTTTATTGCACTTAATGATGAACTCCGACGTTTGGCATCACTGTAAATATATTTCTAACCCTACTGTCAAATTCGAGAGTTTTCGCATCAATTTTGTCAAACATTTTCAATTTTTATTTTCTTGTTTCTCAGTGAAAAGTGGCTCATCCAAGAATTTTTTTCTTTCAATCTGTTTTATAGACCGTAAGTTACTATTAAAAAAAGGAAAATCCTTGAAAATCAAGATGACATAAACTTTACAAGCACCGAATCTTTGATACGCTTGCTTGGCTAATATTTAAGTTTTGTGCAATTTCTCGTTGACCGACATCGGGATTTTCAACTACAGAGCCAATAACGTCTAATTCAGTTTCTTGGTTTTCTGTAACTGGTCTCGTTTTGGCAGTCGTTTCATACTGAACACTACCAGTTTGCCTAAATTGAACCAACAGTCTTTCAAAAACGGCTCTATTCGGTCGAGCTCTGTTAGGAAACCTTTCAGCATAAACCCTTGAAGCTAAAAAACAATTTTGCAAGCATTCTCCTAGAATGAAGATCATATCGACTCGTTCTTCTGTTGTGTAAACCAGCATTTTGATTAAATGAAAAACTCCCTGTTAATTACCAATTATAACAGTAAAAAAATATTTAACTTTAAATTAATATGTGACAACCACAAATGACAATAAATTTTGCTTTTTCAAAATCAGGTAACACCTGAACAGACCTGAAGAGGTAAATTAGATTACTACCTTCGTTTATGTCAGCAGAAATTCAGAAAAAATTTATTTTCCAAGAAAATGCAACGATCAAGCTATAGGAATGTTTAATAGTTTTTGATAGGAAACTCAATTCTGCATCTAATGATACTATAAAATACATATAAAATACCTCTGTAGTCCACACTTCATAATTATTATTTCTCCACTTTGACGTCCGTTCCTTCATAGTAGTAAAGATAATTTTTTTGACGAAAATTGACACACTTTGTTCGTTCTTGCTGCAATCACACTGACTTTAGTCCCGTAAGAAATTTGCAGTAGTAAATAAAATTTTACGACTGTCAAGATTCTCTGAGGAGCCAATTTACTGTAGTGGTGGTTAAGCAACCATCAGCCTGACGTGCTACCTTTGTTGTTCGTCCCTTTCTAGGGATTCTATTTTCTTTTGTCGCAATGAAAAGTGTTGGTACTTTTTTGCTGGAATCAAACCGAAGTCTGTTCCTTTGTAGTGTCAATTACTGTAGTGATCAAAACTGGCATCCTTTCTAAGAAATTTGCATAGTAAAAGATTTCTGCTCTTCGTAGTGATTACAACTCCGGACTTCTAGTTGCAATAAAAACTTTTAAACTCTTTCTAGTTCTAATCAAACTGACATTTGTTCCTTTGTAATGTAGTGATCAACATTGTTATCCTTTCTAAAAAATTTGCAATAGTAAATAGATTTTTCACATTCTCCCCTTCGTGGTGATCAAGACTCTTATTTTTTTCGCTCATTTTTGTTGTAATCAAACTGACATCTGTTCCTTGCAGTGCCAATTACTTTAGAGGCCAGAATTCTCATCTTTTCCAATAAATTTGCAATATTAAATGGATTTTTGAACTTGCCAAGTTTCTCTGTAATTCCAGTAACTGTAATATTCCAAATTACTAATTTTTAGTTTAATGGAGACCTTCAGGTTGAGGTGCTTTTACTGTAATGCGCACTACTTGCCCATCGTATTCTTCAACATGACGTCCATCTCGTCATAGTGGTCGAGTTTCCTGTTTCTTTTTTTACGCAATAAAGAGCATTTGGTTTTTGTTGCAATTACACTGATGTCTCTAGGGATACATTTGTAGTGATTTATTTTTGTCCCAAGTACTGTAGTGATCAAAATTGTCATCCTCTACTATAAAAGGTTTGCTGTAGTAAACTCGTTTTCATAGTTGCTAAGTTTCTCTCTACTCTGTGGTGCCAATAAATGTAGTAATCAAACTAACTCCTTTTATAGATTACTGAAAGTAATCAAGTGCCTTTTGTAGTTCGCAGTACTTGCCCATTGCATTCTTCAGTTTGACGTTCTTCCCTTCGTAGTGGTCAAGTTACACATTTTTTAAGAAATAAGAGGATTATGGTTCGTTGTTTTTGTAATTACACTGAGGTTTAGAGTGCCCGATTTCTAGTGCCAGGTATTGTAGTGGTCCAAACTGTTATCTTTTTTAAGAAGTTTTCAATGATAAATTTGTTCATGTTTTTGCCATTTTTTTTGTAGGTAGTGCCAATAATTCTGGGTGTTCAAACTCACTACCTCTGTAGCTTACCAATAAAAACAACTATTTTGAGACTTTCAGGTTGAGTCTTCCATTTACTGTAGAAATTAAAATTTTAGAAAATTCAGGATAACATAGTAAAAGCTTAATTACTAATAATGTTCTAACAGACACACTCCCAGCAGGAACTGCCTCAAGCAGGTAAGATTGCAATCTACAAGGATTCTCAAATGTTTCTAAATCTATACAGGACTTCAGCAAGTAATACTCTTAATTTTAGTCAACAAATCAACTTCTGAGCTCGAAGGACCAAAATTCTCAATCGACTCGAAAAAATTTCTTTTAAAGGTAGGAGACGGTAAAAAAACGCTGTTTCGACAACACACTACTACCAACTTTTTATCTTTTTCATTCTTTCTTACTTCTCGAATATTATTATGTTTTCACTTCTTCATCATTCTTCCGTTAACTACGGTATGCAAGAGTGTGAACGAGTTTTACAATGATTATTGAAAGGGCGAGCTTTTGTAAATGCGTTTTCTCCCTCAGTTTTTCAATTCTTGCCTTTTATCATCGTAGATGACTAGTGGATCATTCGAGTGCATTTTATCGATGGACATTAGGACGTGATTTATGGTTTTAATTTATTAAAGTTCGTTTATTAACCTGCCATTAATTATTATAGTTTTGGAATGGAATTTCGTAGTTCGATACTAATTTTATGATTGGCATAAACGCAGTATAATGAGGCTTCGCGGTGATTTAAAACCGCGGTTGGGTAGTCGATGGGAGGGATATTGTAAATTATACTGCGTTTAGGTTTAATATCAATTTGGTTAGTTTGGTGTCTTGTGTTTTGCAACAGGAAAACATATATAAAGTAAAATTTGTTTTTATTTTGATAGCCGCCACGACTCTCAACGGGTGCTGTTTCGGCCATCTAACCATATGCCTTCGGTAGCGGGACCTTCATATCAGTAAGTATAATGATAAAAAAACTTTGTTTTGCAGTTGCAGTTCTTGCAGTTTTCTGAAAAGACAATAAAGAAAACTGGAAATATAGATTAGAAACTCTAGAGATAGCATTAAAATCAGCAACGACTTGTTTTATTACTATTTTGTGTCGTGCTGACTAAAGTCACGTACGTATGTTTTATCTATGATTTAGTATTTCGAAAGCCAAAATTCAAAGTATTGAATTTGAATAAGACAGTCTAATAATTTTTTTGCTGTCATTTTTGTTGTGAAAAAACAACAATCCTCGACGTGGTCTCAGCAATTGAAAAGTATCAAAAATGTGATAGTGGTTTTGACTTGATCTCATAACTTTAACTCAATTCAATTCAATTCACGTTTTATAACTCACTTCGTAACTCAATGCATGCTACTCAATTAGAACTAACCTCAATCCATTAAAACAGGCGAAAATGCGTACGTGACTTCAATCAGCACAACGCGAACTAAAAATAATTCTCCTTGAGCCATTTGTTGCGTATACCGACTTTGTTTTACTGTATTTTCCAGAATAAAACTTAATTTTTAGGTTTTTTACGACCATTGTATTTTGATTAAGGACAGGAGTTTTCTAATTACAACCTCGTATTTCATTACTTAATAAAACTTGCTATTTTCAATTATTTCTTAAACGGATGCGCTCATTCGACGCTGCATATCTTCCTCTATCCGTAACTAACTTGAGATCAAAGAATTTTTACAAAATACTCTGTGTAAGCTGTAAATAGTGTAAAAGGTGTAATCAAATATAAGGCGATTACGGACAAGAGTTTTCCAATTCTACATAATTTTTTTTTGTCGCTTATAAATCTTCTTCTTGTTACTTCTTGTTTCTTAAATGGATCTGTTGGCTCGATCCTCTAAACCTTCTTCTAGCCTCAACCTACCTGGGTTGCCTCAACCCTTTTTTACAGGGCTCTCTAGGCAAACAAAAAATATTCCAAAAAACTATATTGGTTAAATGTAAGGTGATTAGGGACTCGAGTTTTCTAATTACAACCTCGAATTTTCATTACTTATAAAACTTCTTATTTTCAACTATTTCGCAAAAGGATACGCTTATTCGATGCTGGAAACCGTCCTCTACCTGTAACTGACTTGAGATTAAAGAGTTTTTACAAAATACTCTGTGTAAGCTATAAAAAGTGCAAAATGTGTAATCAAAACTATGGCGATTACGGACAAGAGTTTTCCAATTCAAAATTTATTTTTTGTCGCTTATAAATCCTTTTCTTGTTTCTTAAATGCATTTGTTGGTTCAATCCTCTAAACCCTCTTCTAGCCTCAACCTACCTGGGTTGCCTCATCCCTTTTCACAGGATTCTCTAGGTAAACCAAAAATATTCCATAAAATGTTGATAAAACTAAGATAATTAGAGACTCGAGTTTTCTAATTACAACCTCATATTTTCATCACTTATAAAGCTTGCTATTTGCAATTATTTCCTGAACGGATGCGCTCACTCGATGCTCTAAACCTTCCTCTGCCCGTTACTGACTTGAGATTAAAAAGTTTTTACAAAATTCTCTGTGTAAGCTATAATAATTGCAAAACGTGTAACCAAAAGTATGGCGATAAGGGACAAGAATTTTCCAATTCTAAATTTATTTTTTGTCGCTTATAAATCCTTTTCTTGTTTCTTAAATGCATTTGTTGGTTCAATCCTCTAAACCTTTTTCTATCCTCAACCTACCTGGTTGCCTCATCCCTTTGTACAGGATTCTCTAGGTAAACAAAATATATTCCATAAAATGTTGATAATTATAAAGTGATGAGGGACTCGAGTTTTCTAATTACAACCTCATACTTTCATTACTTATAAAACTTGCTGTTTGCAATTATTTCTTAAACGGATGTTCTCATTCGACGCTGTATATCTTCCTATATCCATAAGTAACTTGAGATCAAAGAATTTTTACAAAATACTCTGTATAAGCTGTGAAGAGTGTAAAAGGGGTATCAAATATGAGGCGATTACGGACAAGAGTTTTCCAATTCTAAATATTATTTTTATCACTTATAAATCTACTTCTTGTTTCTTAAATGGATCTGTTGGCTCGATCCTCTAAACCTTCTTCTAGCCTCAACCTACCTGGGTTGCCTCAACCCTTTTTTACAGGGCTCTCTGTGGCAAACAAAAATATTCCATAAAGCTACATTGGTTAAATGTAAGGTGATTATGGACTCGAGTTTTCTAATTACAACCTCGAATTTTCATTACTTATAAAACTTCTTATTTTCAATTATTTCGCAAAAGGATACGCCTATTCGATGCTGGAAACCGTCCTCTACCTGTAACTGACTTGAGATTAAAGAGTTTTTACAAAATATTCTGTGTAAGCTATAAAAATTGCAAAAGGTGTAATCAAAACTAGGGCGATTACGGACAAGAGTTTTCCAATTCTAAATTTATTTTTTGTCGCTTATAAGTCCTTTTCTTGTTTCTTAAATGCATTTGTTGGTTCAATCCTCTAAACCTTCTTCTAGCCTCAACCTACCTGGGTTGCCTCATCCCTTTTCACAGGATTCTCTAGGTAAACAAAAAATATTCCATAAAATGTTGATAAATGTAAGGTGATTACAGACTCGAGTTTTCTAATTACAACTTCATATTTTCATCACTTATAAAATTTGCTATTTGCAATTATTTCATGAACGGATGCGCTCATTCGATGCTCTAAACTGTTCCTGCCCGTTACTGACTTTAGATTAAAAAGTTTTTACAAAGTGCTATGTGTAAGCTCAAATAATTGCAAAACGTGTAACCAAAAGTATGGCAATTAGGGACAAGAGTTTTCCAATTACAATTTTTTTTTGTCGCTTATAAAACTTTCTCTTGTCTCTTAAAAGCATTTGTTGGTTCAATCCTCTAAACCTTCTTCTAGCCTCAACCTACCTGGGTTGCCTTATCCCTTTTCACAGGATTCTCTAGGTAAACAAAGCTTATTCCATAAAATGTTGATAAATGTAAATTGATTAGAGACTCGAGTTTTCTAATTACAACCTCATATTTTCATCACTTATAAAGCTTGCTATTTGCAATTATTTCCTGAACGGATGCGCTCACTCGATGCTCTAAACCTTCCTCTGCCCGTTACTGACTTGAGATCAAAAAGTTTTTACAAAATTCCCTGTGTAAGCTATAATAATTGCAAAACGTGTAACCAAAAGTATGGCGATAAGGGACAAGAATTTTCCAATTCTAAATTTATTTTTTTGTCGGTTATAAATATTTTCTTGTTTCTTAAATGCATTTGTTGGTTCAATCCTCGAAACCTTTTTCTATCCTCAACCTACTTGGTTGCCTCATCCGTTTGTAAAGGATTCTCTAGGTAAACAAAATATATTCCATAAAATGTTGATAAATATAAAGTGATGAGGGACTCGAGTTTTCTAATTACAACCTCATACTTTCAATGCTTATAAAACTTGCTATTTGCAATTATTTCTTAAACGGATGCTCTCATTCGACGCTGTATATCTTCCTCTATCTGTAACTTACTTGAGATCAAAGAATTTTTACAAAATACTCTGTGTAAGCTGTAAAAGGTGTAATCAAATATAAGGCGATTACGGACAAGAGTTTTCCAACTCTAAATATTTTTTTTGTTGCTTATAAATCTACTTCTTGTTTCTTAAATGGATCTGTTGGCTCGATCCTCTAAACCTACTTCTAGCCTCAACCTACCTGGGTTGCCTCAACATTTTTTTACAGGCCTCTCTAGGCAAACAAAAAATATGCCATAAAGCTATATTGGTTAAATGTGAGGTGATTAGGGACTCGAGTTTTCTAATTACAACCTCGAATTTTCATTACTTATAAAACTTCTTATTTCCAACTATTTCGCAAAAATATACGCTTATTCGATGCTGGAAACCGTCCTCTACCTATAACTGACTTGAGATTAAAGAGTTTTTACAAAATACTCTGTGTAAGCTATAAAAAGTGCAAAAGGTGTAAACAAAACTATGACGATTACGGACAAGAGTTTTCCAATTCTAAATTTATTTTTTGTCGCTTATAAATACTTTTCTTGTTTCTTAAATGCATTTGTTGGTTCAATCCTCTAAACCTTCTCCTAGCCTCAACCTAGCTGGGTTGCCTCATCCCTTTTCACAGGATTCTCTAGGTAAACAAAAAATATTCCATAAAATGTTGATAAATGTAAGGTGATTACAGACTCGAGTTTTCTAATTACAACTTCAAACTTTCATCACTTATAAAATTTGCTATTTGCAATTATTTCATGAACGGATGCGCTCATTCGATACTCTAAACCTTCCCCTGCCCGTTACTGACTTCAGATTAAAAAGTTTTTACAAAATACTATGTGTAAACTCAAATAATTGCAAAACGTGTAACCAAAAGTATGGTGATTAGGGACAAGAGTTTTCCAATTCCAATTTTTTTTGTCGCTTATAAATCTTTCTCTTGTTTCTTAAAAGCATTTGTTGGTTCAATCCTCTAAACCTTCTTCTAGCCTCAACCTACCTGGGTTGCCTCATCCCTTTTTACAGGATTCTCTAGGTAAAAAAAAAAAATATTCCGTAAAATGTCGATAAATTTAAGATGATTAGGGGCTCGAGTTTTCTAATTTCAACCTCATACTTTCATTACTTATAAAACTTGCTATTTGCAATTATTTCTTCCTTTGCCCCTAAATATCTTGAGATTATAGAGTTTTTACAAAATACTCTCTGTAAGTTATAAAAAGTGCAAAACATGTAATCAAATAAATGGCGACTAGGGACAAGAGTTTTCCAATTCAATTTTTTTTTGTCGCTTATAAATCTTTTTCTTGTTTCTTTAATGCATTTGTTTGTTCAATCCTCTAAACCTTTTTCTAGTCTCAACCTACCTGGGTTGCCTCATCCCTTTTTACAGGATTCTCTAGGTAAAAAAAAAATATTCCGTAAAATGTCGATAAATTTAAGATGATTAGGGACTCGAGTTTTCTAATTTCAACCTCATACTTTCATTACTTATAAAACTTGCTATTTGCAATTATTTCTTCCTTTGCCCCTAAATATCTTGAGATTATAGAGTTTTTACAAAATACTCTCTGTAAGTTATAAAAAGTGCAAAACATGTAATCAAATAAATGGCGACTAGGGACAAGAGTTTTCCAATTCAATTTTTTTTTTGTCGCTTATAAATCTTCTTCTTGTTTCTTAAAAGCATTTGTTGGTTCAATCCTCTAAACCTTTTCTAGTCTCAACCTACCTGGGTTGCCTCATCCCTTTTTGGCGATTGGGACTCGAGTTTTCTAATTACAACCCCGTATTTTCATTACTTATAAAACTTGTAATTTTCAATTGTCTTAAAAGCACGAGCTCATTCCAAGCTGTACACCTTCTTCCACCCCTAACTCACTTAAGGTTAAAGAGATTTAACAAATAAACTCCATGCAAGTTATAAATTGTGCAATGTGTAGTCAAATGTAAGGAGATTAGAGACAAGAGTTTTTAAATTCTCTAATCGATCGTCGTTTTATTATGACCTTTCTGATTAATTATTAGTTGCGATTGATTTATCAAAGTTGGCTTGAACGTCTGTTTTTGTTTTAGGGACCATAAAATGCAACAGTTGAAGAGAATGGGAGTAGGAGGAGAAGACATCGAAGGTATTGTGGGTAAGTCGTCGATAAAGAGGTGTAAGCTAGAATGCTTATTAGAAGGGTGCTTCTAATATCCTTATGGTATTTTTTTAACGAAAGATGAAGACATTTTGTAGAATCTAACTCGGTCTGTAGTAATCGGTTCCCTTATTAGGCCCAGTTGTATACCCTCATCTGCCATATAAATTTTTTTGACTATGAATTTAAGCCTAAGGTCGAGGTATACAACTGAACCTAAAAATAATTGTCTTTTGGTGTCTTTAAATAAAATTATTGTGTCGTGTTCCGTGTGAACTTGCAATTTAGCTTCCAATTGGGGTGTGCAATGTGCATGCAGTCAGTCAATGTGTCGATGTGGCAGCATGCTTAGTAAGGCGATAGCAAAAAAAATCCCTTGACGGTTCTGATGGCGAAGATTCTGTATACCTCATCCTTCTCACTTCTTCCGCCCTTAACCTAAATTCCAGGTTCACACTGGTTCTTGTCGGCACAGAGGTGTGTCGACGATGACGAAAATTAATGTCGTTTTAAACCTCAGGTGAAGACGAAAGACTCACGTCTTTCATCGATTTACCCAGTAACCACAAGATGCCCGAAAAGAAGGGTATCCTTAAAAAGCATGACTATAGCATGTTAGATGGCCAGGAAGTGTGGGGTGACGGTATACAGGCTGAAGACATTTTACTGGCCGCTGAACGCAATATGCAGAACCTGATGGGTAAATTACTACCATAACATGTATAAGCAAGACATCAGGGCATGCTATCGCTTGATAACCTTTGTCAGAAACTAATCGCTAACCGCAAAATCATATGTAGGTTCTAGCGGAGATGTGGAACGGACTCTCAAAACCCTCAACGGGTACCACGACGACATTCTGGAAGCGTTGAGGAAAGCCGCTTTGCAACGAGGCATCTCGACGCCCTCAGGTAGTACCACAGCCCTCGGTGAAGAGCTGCTGCGCAGAAGCATAAAACAATGTCAGGAGAGTTACGAGTACGAGGGACGCAGGAGCGGGCGGGGTAGCAAGGAGAACATTTGCGGAGAACCACAGGTAGAAAAGACCAAAAATGGTACCTTGAGGTCAAGTTCATCAATTTTCCTGCAGGTACATAAAGTAGTAATAGAGCACGAAGAAGAGGACGACGATGATAGACCTCCAGCGGTCGGAACGTTGCGGATTAGGAACCTCGAAGACTTGATCCGGCAGCTGGAGCATCACTCGCGGCATATGAGTCCGAGTGGATCGGAGGACATTCGAATGTCCGAGACTGAAGCCGATCGCCATTATCGTCAAGAATCTTCTTCAGGTAAGCAGAATACTTAATAAAAAAATGTCTTTCAGTATAACCTCAGGTTTCAACAGTCTCGTTTTTTTTGTTTCCTTAATGGATTCACTAATTTGATCCTCTAAACTTTTTTCTGGCCTCAACCTACCCGGGGTTAAACGTTCCTTACATTAACTATAATATACTCTCAATAAAATAAAAACATTGCATTAAATGTGAAGTGAATAGGGGCAGGAGTTTTCTAATTACAACCTCGTACTTTTATTACTTATAAAACTTGTTATTTTTAACTATTTCTTAAACGGACTCGCGTATTCGAGGCGGTAAACCTTCTTCTACCCCAAACTCACTTGAAATTAAAGAGTTTTTAGAAAAGTGCAAAATTTGTAGTCAAATATAAGGCGATTAGGGACAAGAGTTTTATAATTCTAAATTACTTTTTTTCGTTGTTTATAAAAATTTTTCTTCTTGTTTCTAAAATGGCTTCGTGGATTCGAACCTCTAAATCCTCTTCTAGCCTCAACCTAACTGGTGTTGAACGTTTTTTACAAGATTCGCTAAGTAAACTAAAAATATTACATAAAGTGCTGTTAAACATAAGGCGATAAGGGAGAGGACTTTCTAATTACAACCTCGTATATTGTTACTTATAAAACTTGTTATTTTCATTTATTTCTTAAACATACACACTCATTCAATCCTGTAAACCTTCTTCTATCCCTAGCTCACTTGAGATATAAGAGTTTTTACACAATACTGTGTGTAAGCTATAAATAGTGCAAAAAGTGTAGTCAAATGTAGGGCGATTAGGGACAAGAGTTTTCTAATTATAACTTCCGTTGCTTATAAATATTGTTATTTTTTTCTTGTTTCTTAAATGGATTCGTCGATTCGATCCTCTAAACCTTCTTCTAGCCTCAACCTACCTGAGGTTAAATATTTCTTACATTATTCTCTAAGTAAAATAAAATTATTGCATGGAGTTTTGGTAAATGTAAGGTAATTGGGGACAGGAGTTTTCTAAGTACGACCTTGTATGATCCTTAGTCACAAAACTTGTTATTTTCAATTATTTTTTAAATGGACGCACTCATTGGATGTTGTAAACCTTCTTTTTAGCTTTATTTTTTATTTCAATTCATTCATTCTGACCTATTCATATAAAAACGTTAACAAGTTGGCTGTAAAATTTCAAAAGTATGAAAGAATAGGTCTTTCATAGCCAACTTGGTGATAATAAATACCACCTATAATTAAAGCGAAACAAACAAAAATACGTACGCATAAAAATTTACGATATAAAATTTCACTTTGTTTGTTGTGTTTTGTATAGAGAATTGGATCGAAATAAGAATAAAGTCGGTATTCAAAAGTGTCGCACAGTAACTTTCTGCAACCATCCTCAGGACACTACATTTGTGATTGCCAGACAACATTTGACCCACAACCGTAATCTGATTTTTCAGTCTTGGCATGTGTGCAGGTGATAAGCAATGAAATTCCTCTTCTTTTGAAGAATAGTTCACGTTTCAACTATGTTTTAAATCTTCTTCAAATCGACAGTACCTACCTAACAAAAACCGTTCTTTACCTACCGTAATAACCGATCTTTGTACACCAGGAATGCTTGAGCAACATTTTCTTTACCCCTGGCCGTTACCAATTTGCCTAATTTTAGTTTATTTGGCAGCATGTAGCGAAAGTTCCCACCAATCCCACCGAGACTCCCGCTTCATGTACGGCCGATATCGGCAACCGCCTACGCGCGTGCTCCACCCTGTACAGTACCGCCAGCCCGACGATGAGGGTATCTACGAATCGGCAGACCAAGAACGAGGTTCCACCGTATGCCAAGATACCCCAGATAGTGAAAGGTAAGTCGTGTTGTCTACTGGGTCGATTCAAGTGTGAGTTTTCAAATTGTTCAGATCTCTGCTTTGTAAACTTTTTTGAGCAAGAGAGCAGGTCACTCTGTATATTTGATGTGATCCAGAAGGTTCCAGGCCAACACGGTGTATTATAAAGAAAATTATTTAGAGGACTAAGCTCTTGAGCATTAGAAGTGTTGAGAATGAGAAGAAGGCAAAAGATCTATTAAGGTCCTCTATGGAGTCAAGACTGTTAAACATTTCTGATGTAGATAGTGAATGATTTTTTCCATAACAATTTAAAAACTCAACAGCTTTTTGTAGTTATCTGTCAAAGCACGGCTAGCCAGCTTTCTCATTTTCTCTTAATCATTTAAAAATGGCTCATTCACTAGTTTTTGTCATCATCATCAAAATGCTTTAATACGTGTACTACCGTGTTTTAGCCGGTAGTTTTGCCACATTTTGCTCGTTTTCTAGTGATGAATTTATTCAAGCTCAACAGCAGTTAGCCCGGTGGGCCAGTGAGGACACGGTCAGCGGCCTGCCGGGGGCGGCCGGAAGCGCGGGAGGCGGCGGCACCACTCCCGGGCCCCCACCGCGGGAGTACTTCCCGTCGCCCACCAGCTCTACTAGCGAGGAGCCGCCAAGTATAGCCAGGTAACCAGACACGCAGCTCCGTAATAGATCCGTCCATTAAAAAAAAAAAAATTCATTTGAAAACTGTCAACCAAACAAACACGTGATCACGGTACCACTTGTTTTATAAGGTTCTTTTAATCATCCACAACAACGTAAAATAAAAAATGTATTTTGTGTTTTTGCAAAATTCAATTTTTGGACGAAAATAGGTCTCATTTGAACCTCCTTGAAAATCAAAGTTGATTAAAAATGCTAAAATTTACATTCTTGAGTTTTGGATGAAAATCACTGTGTGTGCCAAAAAAGTCAAAATTGAAGTATTTGTAAAATTCGATTTTTTTGGTAAGTCTGTTAAAAGACGATTTTCACCGATTTTACCTTGTGAACCGAAATCGGCCAAAGTTAACTGAGAACATCTCAAATTACAAATTCGGTGTTTTGGTGAAATTCAAATTTTAAACAACACTTGCTGAAATTGGTCTCAAAACAATGTTGACCGATTTTTCTTACATCAAAATCGGTCAAAATTGATTGAAATCAAAATTTTCAGAAATAATTGGAGGTCTTGGTGATTCACTTAACGAACAAGACTAATTCAGAATAACGTCTACAAATGCACTTTGGAGTTTTTGTGAAATTTCATTTTTATATAAAGGCCGGTCAAGTGACCCCAAGGCCTTTTTGACCGATTTTACCCTAGAAGAGAAAGAAAATCGGCTGCAATTAATTGAAAACGTTTAAACATACTTATTTGGTTCAATTGTTGAACAAAAAATTGGTAGACACCGATTAAACGTTTTTAAATTTGCATATTTACAGATCTTAAAGAAGTTCACTCTGTGAACAAAAATAATTCAAAATTGACTCAAAACGCCTAAAAACATACTTTTGAAGTTTTTATAAAATTCAATTTTTTAATGCAAGTTATTCGAAATAACCTAAAGACGATTTTCACCTTAAGCCAAAAACAAAATCAGTAAAACTTGACTTAAAGAAAACTTAAAATTTTTTGAGTAAATAGAATTTTTGATAAAATTGACGTGACCGAAAAATCTGTCAAAACTAGCGAAAAAACGATTAATAAGTATTTGATGGTTTTGGACAAAAATCGGTCAAAATCATCTCAAAAGAATTTTGAACGATTTTACTTTCTGAATCAAAATATTGGAATTTTTAGTAAAATTTACTTGGGGGGCCCAAAAACACGACTGAAAGCGTCTATAGATGCATTTTTGTGATTTGGTAAAATTCAATTTTTTAACAAAAATCGACTAAAACTTCTAAAAATATAATTTTTGATTTTTGGCGTTTTTGATTCAAGACGATTTTGAGCTTAAGCCAAAGACAAAATCGTTAAAAATTGACTAAAAACTTTAAAATTTACATAGTTGGGTTTTTGGTAAAATTAATTTTGTAAACCTAATATTAATCAAAACTGACAAAAAGAACAACAGAAGTAAATATTTGACTGGTTTTGGAAAAAAATGGTCAAAATCATCCAAAAATAGTTTTGGGCCGATTTCCTCCCGATCCTCCTTTGTGAACCAAAATTGGGCAAAAGTAATCCAAAACATCTAAATTTACATATTTAGAATCTTATGTTAAATGAAAACCGAAACTGAGAGAAAAAGCTCGAAATAGATATTTAATATTTTTATAAGTGAATTTTTAAACAAAAACTGTCCAAATTGCTGTCAAAACTCCTAAACCTGCTTATTTGTTGTGTTGGAAATATTAATTTCTGAGCTACAATCAGTAAAAATTGTTGACAACGTTAAAATGTACATATGATTTGCAGTTTCTGGTAAAATTAACTTTTTAAAGAAAATCGGTCAAAACTGACAGAAAACGATCGAAATACATGTTCTCATTTTTCAAAAAGTATATTTTTGAACAAAAATCGGACATTTTCTCTCAAAACGTTTAAAAAACGTACTTGTTTCTTTTTTGTCAAATTTCTGGACCAATTTCAGCTATAATTGATAGAAAGCGTATGAAAATAAATATTTAGGGTTTTGAAAGTCAATTTTTTGTCAAAAATCGGTCAAAAACCTAATAAGGTCTAAAAAAGAATACTTCTTTTATTTTTGTGAATTACAATTTCTGAAGTAATTTCACTCAAAATTGATTTAAATACATAATGTTTTTATAAAAACTAATTCTTTAACAAAAAATCGGACAAGATCTCCGAGTGTCTAAAAAGATTATTTGTTATTCTTTGTGAATTACAATACCTGAAGCAATTTCACTCATAACTGATTGAAAATGTCAAAAAGATATATTTGGTGTTTTGGCAAGTCAGTTTTTGGACAAAAATCGGGCTAAATCTTCTCAAAGCACCTCAAAAAGACTTTTTGATATTTTTTGTGAATTATAATACCTGAAGCAATTTCTATATTTTCTGAAGCAACACTAGATTGGTGTTTTTGTAAATATCAATTATTGGACAAAAATCGGCTCAAAATTCAGTCAAAACACCTAAAAAAACATCTTTTTTGTGGAATTCACTTTCAAAACTCCGAACGAAATATCAGTCATAATTGACATAACAAACGATCGAGATACATATTTAAGGTTTTTTATAGGTACATTTTTAGACAAAGTAGGCCAAATTCCTCTCAAACTGCTAAACATGCTTATTTGTTTTGTTGTAAACTTTAATTTCTGAACTACAATTGGTTAAAATTGTTTGATCACGTAAAAATGTACATATGATTTGCAGTTTCTGGTAAAATTCACTTTTTAACCAAAATCGGT